>JBBPBQ010000003.1:36838228-36876485 GCA_037974755.1 Cicer yamashitae
ATATATATATATATATATATATATATATATATCGCGTGTTTGATACAATTTATTGAGATTTTATTCGTGTGTTTATATTTTAGATTGAGATACGTTTATTTGTGTAATGTATCATAAATTCAGCAATGGCCATTCAAAAGAAAACACAACCGCGTATTTTTTAAAATCTTATTTTAATTTAATATAATTATTCTTGTTAGAAATCAAGAATGTTCTGGAAAAATTATTAAAAATCAGGAATGATCTGAAAAATCAGATTGATCAGAATAAATCAAGAATGTTATTGGTATTAAAAGCTTGTGTAATCCAAACTAAATACTAAATGTATATGATAGATAACTAACTAATCTCTTAATTAGTTAGTTAGATGACACTTAGAATGAACCATGTAAACATAACACACTTCATTCGTTCAATAATTCATTCTACAACATATATCACATTCTATATTCCTTTATTCTTGCACTTGAAGTAATAATTTAAAAGTTAAAAATTCTATTATTTAATAATCAATTTAATAGATTTTTTTTGAAAAAAAAAACTAATATTAAGAATTAGTTATTAATTTTATAAGAGCATAATTGAACTTAGAATTCAATAATATCACTTCAACTTTTCCAAATTACAAATTACTTTGTGACTTACAATTTAATATAATTATATATATATATATATATATATATGAGATAATTTAATTATCATAAAAAACTCACATATCAGATATTAGATACTTAATATTATCGATATTTATTAAAATTTAAAAACTATTTATCAATTTGAATTATAACTTAAAAGACGATTTAATATAACTATTAATTATGGTTATTAAAACCTTTGACCCTCTCACGTGTTATCCTCTGCAAAAAGTTGTCAACATGACTGTTTTTTCTTTTTGACATTAGTCAACATGAATGTGTTGATACTCTATAGTGTCACTTATACTAGTTTTGTCCTTAAATATAAAATTATTTTAATTTAAGTGTATTTAATAATTTTTTCATACATATTCGAGTTTTTTTTTTTTATATATTCTTTTTTTTTTCTTTCCCAATATACCCTATTCCCAGAAACGTTTATCAATCTGCTCTATTTTTTGGGCTCATTAACAAGTCGTTCCGGGGGAATGCGACCTCCTACACGTGCAATTTTTCAGGCCTAGTGGGAGGTCGCTGGCTGGGGAGCGACTTCCTACTAGGGGGTTTAATTTTTTTTTTTTTTTCTTTTTCTGTTTTTTAGATGTTTTTAATTAATTAATTAATTATAATAATAAAAATAATACATTAATAATAATAATAATAATTAATAAATAATAATAATAAGACATTAATAAATACTAATAATAATAATTAATAAATAAATAAATAACAATACATTAATAAATAATAATAATAATAATACATTAAAAGATAATTATTATTATTATTATAATTATTAATATTATTAATTAATTATAAATAATAATAATAATAATAGTTGTAATAAATAATACATTAATAATAAAAATAAATAATTATTATTATTATTATTTTAAATCATGATAATTAAAAATAATTAAAAATAGAAAATTATATTAAAATTTTAAAGAAAACATTAAAAAAATACATCAAATTAAATGAAACAAAATACAAAATACATTAAATTATTGATGTCCACCTAAATGACCTCCAGTTCCACATCTAGGATGTCGTCGAACTCGTCTAGCTCTTTGAACGAGTTGAGGTTCTTCCGGTTCATCTTGATCATTATCCTCAATGTAAGTCGTAGGTGGATTAGAACCATTACCACCTGCTTCCATAAAATTTTGAGGCTGAGGTTGAGGATTATACATGGAGTCAAACAAAGCATAAGCCGACTCAGGAGTTGTGCACTGAGTTCCAAACAAATTATAGAAAAGCCCACTTTCTGTCGGATAACCGGGGTAGGCATTTCTGGTATCGGCGGAACGTAATATTGAGTCGGTGGTGGATTATAAGATGGAACTTCTGTATGTAGGTGAGGTGATGATAGAGACGGTTGTGCTGTGTTTTGTTGTTGTGGGGTGGATTGGGAGGTCGACGTCATAGAAGGATACGACGGTGGTTGCAATCGGGGATCACAGAGATATTGTTCGACAGATATAAATAATTTGGTGTGTTGTCTAAACCAAATCATATATTCCGTAGTATGGCATAAAAGACCTTCCACGATCTTACCTTGCAACACGTAATTGTGACGCTCATTCCAATGTTTAATTTCTTTCCTCCAAACCCAGTTCCAATTATCATCAACCACGTGCCTCATGTCAACCTCATGATACATTTTCATGTCCTCTTGTGGTTGTGGTATTTGTTGATGGAAGCCGAACTGAAGTGTGACTCTATCTGTATGATGTTTTTCAACGATATGATAACAATGCAGATAGGTACATGCAGTCCAAGTGACCACCTCTTCTTCAGAAACTTCATGTTGGAACATGAGATAAGATCTCCAATAGAACTGATATTTTAAAAAACAAGCTAAATTAATTATAACAAGTATAAAAAAATAAAATATTTAAAAAATTCAAATAAAAGGGAATAAATATATTACTTCGTGAACCATCATGTGATCAATTGTTTTTCGATATCCTTCTATGTCGTTATGAGGAACTTTACCAAAATTTAGACCACCAGAATTAAATCTGTCGAATATATTAAAAATAAAAAATATACCTCGACAAATGGTTAGACAACATACCTCGACAAGATTGGATTCAAGCATTCAATGGAGGTAGCCGTTGGGGTCAGATGACAACTAACCTTGCGAAGTCGATCAATGCAGTATTAAAAGGCACGCGCAACCTTCTCATCACTGCTTTGGTCCAATCAACTTATTTTAAAACAGGGACACTGTTTCCAACCATGGGAAAACAACACGCATCAATTTTAGCTTCTGGTCAGGTATACACAGAAACTTGCATAAATTTTATGAAATTGGAAATAAGTAAATCCAATAGTCATAGAGTGGATAGTTTTGATCGGAGCAACCATACTTTCATGGTCCAATAGAGACAATAGTTCCAAAGGAAGGGCGACCAATTGATCACTTCAGTGTAAACCTTCCTAACAGGTGGTGCGATTGTGGGAAATATCAACCTAAACTTATGCCTTGTTCACATGTCATAGCAACATGTTCTAACCTAAAATATGATTATTGGAGCCTTATACCTGATGTGTACAAGGAGGAAATGGTACTAAAAGTCTACGACGAAGCGTTCCCACCTATACCAAACAAAGGATATTGGCCAGAATATCAAGGTGTTAAGGTGTGTCACAATCCATTAATGCGGAGAGTCAAGAAAGGTCGCCCAAAGAACAAACGCGTTAGAATAGAAATGGACACCACAGAAACAGTACAAAGAAAATGCGGATTATGTCGTGTATCTGGTCATACTAGGAAACATTGTCCAAACGCTGCGGGCACATCTACTCAAATTTAATGTATTTTGTATTTTTTTTCATTTTATTTGATGTATTTTTTTTTAATGTATTTTCTTTAAAATTTTAATATAATTTTCTATTTTTAATTATTTTTAATTATCATCATTTAAAATAATTATTATTATTATTATTTATTTTTATTATTAATGTAGTATTTATTACAACTATTATTATTATTATTTATTAATGTATTGTTATTTATTTATTAATTATTATTATTATTATTTATTAATGTATTATTATTTATTAATTATTATTATTATTTATTAATTATTATTATTATTTATTAATTATTATTATTATTATTATTAATGTATTATTA
This sequence comes from Cicer yamashitae, assembly GCA_037974755.1. Taxonomy (NCBI): domain Eukaryota; kingdom Viridiplantae; phylum Streptophyta; class Magnoliopsida; order Fabales; family Fabaceae; genus Cicer; species Cicer yamashitae. The sequence continues at coordinate 36,842,009 of JBBPBQ010000003.1, forward strand.
TTATTATAATTAATTAATTAATTAATTAAAAACATCTAAAAAACAGAAAAAGACAAAAAAAAAATTAAACCCCCAGTAGGAGGTTGCACCTCCAGCCAGCGACCTCCCACTGGGCCTGAAAAATTGCACGTGTAGGAGGTCGCACCCCCCGGAACGACTTGTTAATGGGTCCAAAAAGTAGGACAGATTGGTAAACGTTTCTGGGAGTAGAGCATATTGAGAAAGAAAAAAAAAGGGATATTTAAAAGAAAACTCTACATATTCTTTATTAATATTATTAATTTTTTTAAAATATGACAAGTTAAATTTAATACATTCAAATTTAAGAACTATTTTAAGAAAATTAACACATAAAATAAACACATTAATTATATTATACATTTTTTAGTAAGAATGAAAAGCAATGAGTACTTATAAAAAAAAGATGAAGTAGTATAAGAAAATATTTGAAGAATTATTTAGTTCTTATTATAAAAATTATAAAAAGAAAGTCACGCATTTTAAGATGTATTAATTACTTATTTTACGTTTTTACTCCCTATTTAAGATCCAACAACAATTGATCTATTTCATATTAGTGGATCACACAATTTCCAAGATAATTTAATATAGAGTTATATTTGGAATAAATTATAGATATTATTCTCTCTGTCTCAAAATAATTGAGTCATTTGATTATTTCACACATATTAAGAAAATTGTATAAATGAAAGCAATAATATTTATTTTACCAAATTATGCTTGTTAGGTATTGGTACATTATCAATATCATAAATATATAGCAAAAGATATTGCATTAAAAATGATGTAAATAATATTAATTAAATGATACAATTCGAGAAAAAATACATTAAAAATTGAAAGAATAATTGATTTTGGGATAATCTTTTGTGAGGTAGTTATATATTTTCTTTGGAGAGTGTGGTTGGTTGTATTGAGGTGAGGGGTATTTGAGAGAAGTCAATATGTTGTAACAATTTTCACATTGTGTTATTCTCTGGTTGCGTTTTTTCTCTGATTTAAAGTTTCCACGTTATTTTCTTGTGTTGTGATTCTTATTTAAATTTATTTGTTTTTTTTTTTATTTTCCCAACATCTAGTATCAATAGCTTTTGATTTAGTCCAGTAAAATAGAGTTCTTAGTATGTTGATGATCTGTGGTTGAGGCTTTGTCTGATCTTTCACATAAAAAAAACAAAAAAAACAAAAAGAAAGGTTATATTGTAAAAGTATGTTTTAGGCAAGGTTCTAGTTAAGGAATGACTTGGTTGTTAAGTTGTCCTTTGTGGCTCACCTTTCTTCTTTGGAACCTACCTCGCTCACGGTTACAATATGTCAAGTTTTGATGTGAAGTTTGACACAAGGCATTGAAAGGAAACATTTCTAAAATGGACAACGAAAAATGGGAGGAATTAGATTTGAGAGTTGCAAGTGGAATTCAATTGTGTTTGGCTAAGAATATTCTTGCAAATGTGCAAGACAATGTGATAGCCAAAAAGCTTTGGGATAAACTTGAAGGGCTATATCAAGAAAAAGATATCGCAAATCGATTTTTGTTGAAGGAATAGTTTCAAAATTTACACACGGATGAAAATATGAAACTAATTGATCATCTAATTACTCTCAATGTATTGTCTCTGTATTAGAAGACATTGGAGTGAAGATTGAAGATTAAGATAAGGTGTTAAAACTCATATATTCTCTTTTATCTTCCTATGAGCATATCAAACCTATTTTGATATATGAGAATAAAACTTCGAGCTTTGAAGAAGTTGTTAGCAAAATTATTTCTGAAGTGAGAAAGTTGAAAAGTGAGGAAGACACTTCATTAAACTCAGCGTTGGTTGTCAAGGGTAGACATTATTGAGTTTTTGTTGAAATTGAGGAAATTGAAATTGTTTAAGTTTTTCATGACTCTAGTTATATATATGATTTTAGTTATATTTTGGGGAAGAGGAAGTTCAATGTTATATATATGACTCTAGTTTTTCATTACAATTTACACCAGTCAGAAACTATTTAAGTTTATATTTGACTTTTTCTTTCTCTCTTGTTTTAAAGTTTTGTGAGGTAGTTAGATATTCTCTTTAGAAAGTGTGAGTGTAGTCGGGGTGGAGTGTGACATTATAAACCCCAAAATAAATAATATATAATAAATTACATTAAATTTATGTAAAAATTTGCAGCAAATAAATGAAAACTTTTTCAAAGGAAAAGAAAAATGTTAAGGATATCACATATCTCAAAGTATATATGGAACACTTTAAAACTTTCTTCCTCAAATAAAACCGTGTAATCTCAATAAATTTATTTAACTAGAATTTCTTAATTTAATTTCCAAACACTTACTAGTACTTACAAGATTTTCTTACAAAAAGTAGTTTTTTTTATTAAATAAGTAAAGTACAACTTATAGATCTCATTCCCAATATCACATATCAGATCAAAATTTCTCTCAAACTGGAACTTCAATAGTCATTAACATGTAATAACTGTAATTTTACAAAGGCAGCCAAGTCAGTCAAATACAAACAACGAAAGAGATGAATTTTAAAATTATGTTGATAGTATAATCTAAGTAAGAAGAACATGCAAATAATCATAATAAAGCCATATTATAACACATCATTGTATATCAAAATATTCAAGGAAATAATATTACATTATAACATTAGGACTCATTCCAGTGTCACATATCAGAGCAGAGCTTCTCGCAAACTTGAACTTCAAGAATCATTAACCTGTAATAACTGCGATTTTGCAAACGCAAAGGCAAACCAATCAAATACAAACAACAAAGGAGATAAGTTTCGAAATCATATTGATAGTATAATATAAGTAAGAAGAACACGTAAATAATCATAATAGAGCCATATTATAACACATCATGGTATATCAAAATATTCAAGGAAATAATATTACATTATAACATCAAAACCACTCAAGTAAAATCAATAAATTGTTATAATATCAAATCATCTCTTTTGAAACACATTAAGCACGACAGAACAATCACAAGACAATGCAATGTTATGCATGAGCTTAGATTATACTTCTTCCCCATTTGGTACCACTCTAACTCTGAAGTACTTGGTTAGAAGACTTGATACTATGCTACCACGCCAGTGGACCGACAATTCAAATTGACCATGTCCTCATAGATCCCTTTAACTCAAACCAAGACACATATACACGACAATCAGGGTAAACGTGTGTTGCATGGTAGCTTCTGACATTTGGAGGGCTATATCCTAGTCGCCTAGGAATTTCCCACCAGAATACTCCCAAGGTCTAACAATTTTGCCTTATGGATCAACAGTAGACCGCCACGATTAGGCTCATTCTGTTGTACTTCCCCAACAACACTAGGCTTGTCAGCCCCTACCTATATGATGACAAAATAATATCCACTTCATACACCCCTAGCATCTAGTTCCTCCCGTCGCTGTCTTAGGATACTCCATCAAAAGCACTATCCTTAGCTTGAGTTGGAATCATCATTATTTCATCCAATATACAGTGACATCAATAGACTCATCACAAATTCATAAAATCGAATCTTCAATATAACATCACCATCATATAAACTCATTACACAATGAATCTAAGTTTTATCGTCACATCACATAAATTAATATCACTAATTGCATTAAAGTTTTATCATCACATCACATAAACTCATCAAGTCAAACATAGACACATAATTTATTCAAACATATAATATCACAATAATATCAAATATCACACATTCAACGAAAATTAAATCAATCAACACTTTATACACGTTTCTATTCGACATTTAAATCACACAATTCCCATATTTTCTCATTAATTAATTTATCTCTCAAATGACTACAACTATATGTAGCAATCCCTGAATGAATCATTGAGAAATACAGTTTCCTCTTCATCTCACATTATAATATACTTATGAATTCAAACGCTCTCTCGTCCCTTACCTTATTTTGACGCTTTCACAAAACACAAGAATCAACATGGATTTTCAACAACAACTTTAGGTCGGCAGTGCTCAAAAAACGAGTCCGAAAATCAGTGATGTGTTCATAGAGTCCAGGGAACGTGACTGATAAATTACACAAAGCATGAAAATAAATTTTTAATAATTAATAAAAAATTTAGGAATAACACTGAGTCAAAAAGACAAATATCTTAAAAAGTCTCACTGACATGTCGGAGCGTCTGCATCAACTTCACCGAAAAACACAAAAGAGTAGTGCTTCTTAAAGGTTTCAACGCAAGGAATTCAAAAATAATGTCCATTTTTTCACACGACAACCTTGGTGGCCGAAAATGGCAAAAAAACAGTCCGCAATGGAGACAGAGAAATTATCGTTTCTCGCAAAACGAAACTTCGATTGATAAACTAGTGTAAAAAATGGATTATGTGGTCAATTTTGTGTGGAAAATGTGTATAACTCAACTGAAATGGTGAAAAAATAGAGAGAATGTAATTTGTATGGAAGATGATTTGATATTGTGAAACGGCATTGAAGAAGCAGCGAGAGGTCTGGCTTTTTAAATCAGAGGGGATTCGAATAGCTTTTTATATAAAACTTGTAGTGTAGAGTTAGTAAAAGCCCAAATCATAAATAGTAGCAGTAGTAAAATAAGGGGTGTAGATATCAAACTATCTCAAACATATTCTTTTATCATATTTAAAGCTCTAAGAAAATACTAATCCACTATTCTATTCCCTCGTAACTCAAATATTATTTCCAAAAAATACTCATGCCAAAATACAATTATTTTCAAAAAATAATAAAATAAATAAATTAATATAATATAATATTATAACAATTTAGCTTGTCCACTAAATTAAATATCTATGAAATTATAACATCATAACAAACACGCGTATAAAGAAAATTAATCATAACTATTTATCAACATATATTTTAAAACACCCTTAATACCAAATTAATTTTTTTATTCCTATTTAATTAATGAAATAGTTGATTATAAAATTTATGGTGTTTACACATAGTGTTATTATCTGGTTGTGGTTTTTTCTCAAGTTTGAAGTTTCCATGTTATTTTCTTTTGTTGTGATTGTTATTTAAATTTCTTTGTTTGTTTATTTCCCAACACCTAGTATTAGAGCCATGGTTTGGTTTGGTGGAGGAACGAGAGTGAAATCCTAATGTAGATCAAGTATAGTGATGTGGGTGACTCATACTCAAGGGGGAGATTGTTGGAACTCAAGTGTGAGTAACTAGTCCCACACCTACTAGGAATGAAGGAAATGTTGGATATTTAAGAGAGGTGACTCATATACCTAATGTTTTAAGGTTTTGGATGAAGATGTGGTGTTAAGGATTCTTAGGGATCTTAAACGTTTAGTCTATTACTGCTCCTGACACTCCCCGGATTCCCCAATGGTTGAAATTGAGGAGAGCTCAATAGATGATGGAAAACACAAGAAAAAGGATTTGAATTGTGTTTTGCTATTTCTGAAAATTATTTGAGTTGTTTAACCAAAAAAATATGTTCTTTATCAAATAATTCAACTTATGGTTATATAACAGTTTAACTAAAGATACAATTGAATCATAAAAAACTTAGATTAAAATATGAGAGAGCGTGAGAGAGAAATGACACAAATTTTTATACTAATTCACAATAGATGTTTGCTACATCTAGTCCACCCCCATTAGAGTGATTTTGCCTCAATATAGTCAAGGACTTTATCCACTATTTAACCAATAGCATACAAGTATCATTTATTGTGCCTCTTTAGGATTTAAGTGTTTTTCCTATGTCTCTCTAGGTAGTTACCATTAGCACCCTTCTCAACTTTATGGCAAGTTGTCGTTGAGGCTCACAGGTATTTTCATATTTCTTCGGGTAACTCTTATGGATGAAAGAGTTGTTGCCACTATTGGGCTGATTTACATCAGTTCCAGTTTGTCTAAATTGACACAAAGTTTGTTTCAAAGATTCTAACTCTCATTGAGAGGATATTAAATTTCAAGTCCTAATAACTCTCTACTGGGGGGATTTTCATTCATTATTTTATTTTGATGTGTTCTAGGCTTTTATATATATATTCTTCTTAACACACAACCTTTTTTCATTCTTAGTTAAATTTCATATTGATTGGTTTCTTCTTAAAAACTGAGGAATGTATCTATTGAGGATATTGCTATTGAAGATCTTGAATCAGCATTTAAGACAAATCAGTATCTAAGTCATATCAAAATATATCTTCATAATTAATTCACTGTTTCTCGATTTTGGAAGACAAATCTCATAATGAGTTATCGTATCCTTATGGTTCTAATTGAAGGAGTATAAAACTTCAAATCAAAATATCAAACTATAAATGATCAAGTCATAACAAGCATTAAGAACAAGGATAAACATTGATATTCATGAGTAACTAGAATATATATAACTATAAATCAAAAGAGATACAAAAGAGTATGACTCATTACATTTAATCCCACCAAAGAGAAATTTAGCTACTCATTGTCATGGTAGCTTTACAAGATCAAGATGAAAAGAAGAGAAATTCGTCTTCAATGATGATTTTCAAGCTTTCTCCAATGGTATTCTCTCAGTTTTTAGTTCTCTCTCTCTGCAACTCCAACTCTTCAAATGGCAGATGCTTCAACTTTAAATAGTGTTATCGCTTAGCGAGTGAGCATTCTTTAAGATGAAGCAAAATTTAATGTCACTCAACAAGATTACAATTTGCTTAGTGAGATTAACTTTGCAAAATTTGGCAAACTCACTGCCTTGAACTCGCGTAGCCTAACATTTTCTCGCTCAAAGAATTCCATCTGCCTTGTGTCATCAAATTTTGACTCCAATGATCTTGGTTGCTATTCTCATTAATTACTTACTCTCATTTTAACTATGAAAACAATGAAAAATGCAACATATTAAAATTTCTTATATCTCATACCTTAATAACTAATTATTATAAGGATTGAGGTAAAATAACATATTTTCAATCAAATTAAGTTAAGGCTTAATTGCAGTTTTTGTCCCCATATTTTTCCTAATCCACGAAATCAATCTCCCTATTTTAAAGTAGGACAATTTGGGTCCCTCATTCTTACTTTTTAACTAAAAAATGACAATGTGATATGTTTTAAATAAAGTGACATATGATACGATGATGTAGAATGATTAATGCCCATAAAATCGCATTAAATCTTCTAAAAACTTAACTTTCAACTTCAACAAAATTTCATTTTTGTAATTTAATTAATGACATGAATAATTAATGCATTTAGATGATTCTGCATTATAAAATTTTATGTGAGATCATTTAAAAAATGTCAAGTTTTCATTTTTTTTTTTTAGTTCAAAAATCTGAAGGAGGGACCAAAAGTGTCGGCTTTTAAAATAGGAGACCAATTCCGTGAATTGAGGAAAATAGAGGAACAAAAACTGCAACTAAGCCTTAAGTTAATAAGTGCTTTAACAATATATCAAATATATGGTAAATTACGCACTTATAAGCTTCTTTAGTTAGAGGATTAGTCCACTATGATAAGTAGGGGATGTTGGAATGTTTTCCTCTTATCAGAGTGTTGACTTTGCCATAGTGTTGGCTTGAAGTGTTGAATAGATAGTCAACTAGTTTACTAGATTTATCAGACGTAAAATCATTATAGTGAACTTGTAATCAAATTCAACATAGGTGCGTTGAGAGCGCACTTAACAAAGTCAGACATAGCTTCTTCAGGTGTGACTAGAGATATTAAAAGCATTTAGAACAGAAAATTATTTTATTGTTGAAATCTTGGATCTACACGTTGCGAGATAGATCTTTCCTACTGGTTTTGAAGAGGACACAAATGTAAATTCTTTTGTAAATGTTTAATAAACCCAATCCTTGCTCTAATATTTTTTTTATCGAAAAAAAATAAAATTTATTGTACTTTTAATCATTGGAATATGAAATAAATCTGATTTTAGTTTCTGTAAAATTTTATTTCGTAATTATTCTCATTTAATTAAGATTTTAATAGTCTTACTTCCTTGATAAATTTGACCTTCTCAAATTTATGCGGCATTGACACATGTTAAATATTGTGTTAAGGTGGATTGATAATTTTTTTTCCATCTCTAATTAGTTAATTAATAAATTAATAACACTTAAAAAACAAAAATAAAAATAAATAAAAGAAAAACATTGGAAACAAATCTCAAAACGGTGGGAGCATCGATTTCTGGGTTACCGATACGTTTTCTTTTCCTCCTTCCCCTTATTATATAGAGCATGAAGCTCCTTAGATGTAAAATAATAAAGAAGACGAGTAAATTATTATTTTGATTCCTAAAAATTTAGGGGCACTGACATATTGATCTATAACTAAGTCAATAACTCAATTATATCTTTATTTATTAAAATGTCAATCATTGTAATCGATCACGCTGATACGTTAAATTATTAAGTCGTCATTGATTTCGGCGATGATGTGTTTCAGACTTTATGACATGTGTATGGCTGATGTGACCAAGGTCTAAAATGATAATTAGACTTAGACCAAATTTTTCTTAAATAAAATAAAAAATTCTGAAAATTTTAAAATTTTTCATCTTCTTCTTCTCCAAAAGTTTTCTTCCCTAATTTCTTCTTGTCTAACTTTATTTCTTCTTTTTCAAATTTCTTCTTTGGATTTACTTCCTTAAACCAAGACTTCATTTATGGTTCTTCTTCAAACCCATAGACATATCATATCAAGTTTCACCCCCTTCTTCATCTTCATCTTCTTCCTAAACGAATTAGTGAAAGTTTTCAAAGTCTAGATTTATGATATGAGTATACCAATGTGCCTCAAATTCAACATAGGCATAAGATCAATCCACAGGACAAGATCAAGATTTCATTTTATTTCAACTTACTCATGAGAGTTGAGACCCTCAACACCATCGAAGTTGACGAAGAAAATCATGAATGCCATTTTTATATGCATGATGAGGATTTATAAACTTTGCCTTTACCAAGTTATCTAGCTAAAGGCAGTCCAAATATGATTAGTGAATGGAGTGTCGTTGAGAACCACCAAGATAGTGAAGTTTCTACCAAAATTTCCAAAACCAGAATGTTGATTGACTTGAAATATTTTACTAAAAACATTGAGGAAGAAGATGAATTCCAAGAAAATGAAGGATTTTTTAAAAAAATCGGATTTTCTTTTTTTATTTAATTAAAGAAAAAATCGTCATATATATCATTTTAGTCCTTAGCCACGACATTCATACACATGAAATTAAAATAGCAACTTAATAACATTAATAATTCAGTTAGTGTCAAATATCAAAATGATTGATGTTCTGATAAAGGGAAGGATGTAATTGAGTTTATAATTGTGTCCTTAATTTTTTAGAGACCAAAATAGTGGCTTACGTAAAATAGATAGTAAGGAATTTTGATAATACTAATTATTATCTATTTGAAGATACAAACTTTGCTTTGACCTAATTAATTTATATATATATATATATATATATATATATATATATATATATATATATAATATCTTCACTTTTGCCCCATCCCCATAATTAAGATACATTCTGCTACTAAATTTCTCAATCATATAAATATATTTAATATTTATTTGTTATTTGTTTATTATTGTATCCGTATAAATATATTATTTAATATTGTAAAAATAATTAGACTTAAACAGGCCTCTGATTTTATTATTTATTAATTTTTAGATAATTGTTCATTTGTCTCTATTTTTGTTCTCAAGATGTTAAATACATTATAGAAAGTTGACATTTGATAGTGCATTTCAATCAATTTCACACTACTAGAAGTTGGTTTCCAATAAAATTATACTAGAGGAAAGTGATTTCCAATAAAATGCCGTAAAAATGGAGGAATTGAGCATTTGCATAATTTTTAAAGAGATTCATTTTAAATTTTGTTTTAAACATCTATATTTAGTTTAAACAGTTATTGTTGTTAGTTTTATATCATTAGTTTGCAGCTAGTTGATGTTAGTTTAATTGACGTTGGTTAGTAAATTTCGCACCAATTAGCAAATAGGCATATCTATATAACCCTTCTAATTATTTAATAATAATTTGTATCATCAACAACCCAGAATTCGATTGTCCCTTAGATCTGTTTCCAATTTCTTCTTTTTAATTTATTTTTGTGTTTTTTATTTTTTTTAAAGTGCTATTAATTTATTAATTAGCTAATTGTGATGGTAAAAAATATTACCAATTCACCTCAACACAATATTTGACATGTGTATTAGGCCCTTTGAGAAGCTCAGATTCATCAAGGGGCTAAAACTAGTAGAATTTTAAATTATAGGAATATAATTAAAAAATAAAATTTTAGAATAATTAAAATTAAATTTAATATATATTGTAAGGACAAAAATCATAATAAATTCAAAAAATAAAATATATCACTTTTATATTGATTTATCGTAATTAGAGTTTTTGAATCGTTAGATCTCTTAGAATATTTTATATGTAACGAATAGATTTCTTAAGTTATCATAAAACTATTTTTCCTATAGTTGCTAGATATAATTTTTTTTATACGAAATCATGTCGCTCAATTTGGTAAAAATACTAAATAAATATTTTGTGACTCTATGTATTTTCTTAAGAAGAGTGATGTCTCCATTTCATGTGATACTGTAAATTTTCTAATACCACTTGTAGATACCTAACATACTGGATAAATATTTTGACAAAATGGGAGAAAAAAACGAAAGAAAAATTAATCACTATGCTGATAATTATAATATTTGGCATATATGTTTTTGTACATTTTTACTATATAATATGTTTTGTATTTGGTATTCTATATATTGTGCACTATTCATTTCATATATTGCACACTTGGCCACTTCACATCATTTCTGGTCATCACGATAGATGTGAATGATTTTTCTGAAAATTAGTACTGTATGGTAGCTTTTTATCTAAAGTGGTCAATGAATAAAGGTTATAAGATGACGAAACGCCAAATACCATTTCGAGAAAATGTATCTTATCCATGAGATAGAGCTTGCTTAAATTTGTGTGGTTCTCTTCCTCCACACAAGACCAAACATCTTTCAACACCTTATATGCTTTTTTGGTTCTTTACATTTTTTCTTATAGATAAATGTTAATAGTTAATAATAAATCAATGGAGAGTGTTGGTAGTTCGACTTTTACTAATTCAAATCTTGTGTTGTGGAAGTTGAAAATTAAATAGTTAAATTGCATATCCCTTATAATATAAATATAGTTTCACATCTCTTACATTTGTAAGAAAGATAACATGTGTACTAACAAAATTGCTAACATTAGTTTTTATATTCATTGATTTATTTGACGGGACTTAATTACCGTCACGTTGTATTTGGAATGACTTTTACTATAATTGACATAATCTTTCTTATTTCGTTTTCATTAATTTTCTCTTAGATTGCTAATGATGTTTATTTTTTTGCACCACACTCTTTTTTCTTTCACTTTGGTTTTATCCATTTGAGTTTTCCAAGGTTTTTAATGAGTCATTGTTGTCCTTCCTTGTTTTCTTGAGTTTTGGCTTTGTCCCTCCAAGCTTTTGACTTGGTTTACATTTTTTATTTATAAAATTTATTAGGGTGCTGCAAATGATATGTGGTAATTTTGAGGTGCCAACATAGTTAGGATGTCAATTCTTCTATGTGATGTCTTTGCACTCTAATTCTTGTGTAAAAAAAGAGTCAAAAGAGAGGAAATTTGTTAGCAACAAAGATTCAATTACAGACTTTCTTCATGTTAGTAGTTAGTAATTACTGTTTTTTTTATCTCTTTAAGTTATTTTTAGATTTAATTAGGTCATTAAGTTTTTTTTGTTAATTTTGGTCATTTAAGTTATTTTTGAATTTTATTTTGGTCTGTTTGTTTTTTCTGTGCTAATTTAGTTTCTTGAATTACAAAGTTATACTTTGGTCTTTTTGGTCAATTTTTCGTTTGATTGCTCAAACAAAAAACTTGACAAAATGGATCAATATGTCTAATATTTGTAAGTGTTTACACAAAAAAAAAAAATTGTCAAATCATGTATTGCCCACTAGGATGAAGTGAAATGATTTGCCTATCAGCTACATTATAATCAACTGATGCGTAATCGACTGGCAGCTAAGTCAGCTAACAAGTGACGACTCAACGTGGTTACCAAGTCTAAATGGGTTTGAATGTTGTTATTAGGTCTTATTAAGGTTGTGATTATGTTTAATCGATGCGTATAATCGATGTTTGTGTTTCTGGCACTAGGTTTGTTTATTCAGTCATGGTGCTACGTAATATCGGTGACTTCCTCTTGCCCAATATGGCGTTTCAATCGTCCACGGTTGGCCATCAATAGGATTACCTTCATATTAACATCAACTAACTTCTAGGATGGGTGGATCAACCTCACCAAGGCCCCACCACCGAATGCCCTAATCAAAGTTAGAGTATGTTTTGACACTCAAAGTCCTATAAAATCCGGCATTCACATTGAAAACCCAAAAGAGGGGATATTTTGGATTGATTTCAAGTATGAAAATTTGCCTTAATTTTTGTTTCAAATGTGGAATAGTGGGAGACTCTGACTCTCTGTGTTTGAAAGCTAGTTCAAGCCCTAATACTAGCAATTTAGTCCCTTTGGGACTCTAGCTGTGATCAAAGTAGCTTGGTAGAAGAATCATGGCTCCAAGAGAAAGAAAATACTTTAGCAATCCTTCAAAGTCACCTACCTATGGCCAAACTAGTCCAGGCTTCTGCTAGCTATGTTTTCCAAAATGAACCTCAAAGACTAAGGTATGCAACCCCAAGAAAAGGCAAATTGGCAAGACCCAAGGGTGACTACTAACCAACACATTCAAACCACCAAATTAAAAGTTATTTAGTGGGGGAATGGAGAAGGTGAACAAGGACAGGGAACACAACACATAAACAATGAGGGCATGGTTTTGACAACATCCAAAATCGATAACACCCCTACGAAGCGGTAGAGAATTGATGATCAAGTAGGATAATCCAGATCGAGTTGTATTGAAAATTTTCTAATTCCTATCAATCAAATGGCAGGTCCTACGCAGCAGGCAGCTAAACACAATGAAGCTAATTTTGTGGAACTGTCGTGGGTCAGAGATTTGAAAAAGCTTATTGTGTCTAAGTACCTTGATATTGTATTCTTGATGCAGACAAAGTTGCTGGATAATGAGAATAATGTTTTTTCCTACTTGGGTAATCTAATACATTTTAAGTTGATTAATTGCTCCATCATTAGTGTGTTCTAACTCTTTAAATGTTGATTAACTGCTCCACTACTACTTGCACTCTTGTGGTCTAACTCTTTTAATGTTAATGTTACTAACACTAGTTCCAATTTTATTGATATGGATATTCTCTCTGAGAATAACAATTTGAAGTGGTGGGCTACAAACATCTATGGCAACTCTTTTAATGTTAATGTTACTAACACTTGTTCTCTGTTATAGGATCTAGCTAACTAAGCTTCGTCACCAACTGTTTGGCTTGTGTTTGGAGATTTTAACATGATTCTTAACCAAGGGGAAAAGATGGGTGGACACCCTATTGACCTAAATATTACAAATTTGTTCAGTGACACTATCTAGAGATGTAACATTATGGACCTAGGCTGCTCTCGAGACCTGTACACTTGGTCCAATAACCAATTTGGTCAAGGTCATATTAAAGCTCGTTTGGACAGAATTTTGGCTTCTTCTGATTAGATATCTCACTTTCCAAGTTATTCAAAGTCCACACTTTTTGGTATGGGTCTCACCAATGCCCCTTTTTATTCCATTTTAATGTTAACATTACTTGCAAGAATAACCTTCAACATATCAAATGTTTAAACAAATTTGGCTCAAGGATGGGAAGTGTTGGAGGGTAGTACAAACACACTAGGACAACACCAGATCAGATCCTTTTTGGACTAAAATGGACAATGTTTTTTAGAACTTAACCTCTTGGGGCCAACAAAGATTTGGTAATGTATCTAAGCACATTAAAGAGCCTCAGAAAGAACTGAATGACATTAACAAGAACAACCATATCACTAGCAACACGGATAAAGCAAAGAAAATAAGTAAAGACCTTGATGATATGCCTGAATGTGAAGAATTGTGGTGGCGACAAAGGTCTAGAGCTTTGTGCCTCCATCATGGGGACAAAAACCCAAAGTTTTTTCATTTTAAAGCAACCCAAAGGAGAACCATAAACATAATATGAATCATTAAGGATCATAATAGGGTGTTCAATGATGATCCAAACTTCATAGCTGAAAGGTTTGCAAAATATTTTCAAAATCTCTTTGCTACATCCAACATCGTAAATGTTGAAACTGCCACTGTAGTTGTGAGGAATCGGATTGACAGGAACATGTATGATTGAAGTTGATTTTACTTGATATAATTGGCCATATTTTTCACGAGAGGCTTATAACTGACAAAACTCTTATTGCCTATGACATTTTTCATTTTATGCAGCGGGGGAGTAAAGGTAAGAAACGGTTTATAGGAAATAAAACTAACATGGCAAAAGCTTATGATTGTGAGGAATGGGAGTTTCTTCAAAAAACTCTCTAAGTCCATCGGTTTTCCTCGTACCTTTATTAGTACTATTATGAAGTTTGTCAGCATCGTTTCTTTCTCTATTTTGATTAATGGTAAACCTACTCCCTACTTTAAACCCCAAAAAGGTCTTAGACAAGGAGACCCTCTCTTTGCTTATATTTTCATTATATGTGCTGAAGTTTTATCTGCGAGGCTGCTCCAAGGCATGGCAAGCAAGAAAATCCATGGCATAAAAATTCTTGGAGGGATCCCAGAGATTAACCGCCATCTTTTTGCTGAAGATAGCTTATTTTTTGTAGAGAAGCCAAAGAGGAATCAAAAGAGATGAGTTGTATTCTATAGAACTATCAACAAGCTTCTGGATAGCTTGTTAATTAGAACAAATCTGAATCACTTTTAGTATGGGAGTTCCAGAGCAATAGAGGCAGAATATTCTCCAATGGTTACCTATGAAAAGAGTTAACTATTTTTCTAAATATTTGGGTCTTCCCACAACCAATGGTTGATCAAATGGGGATGCTTTCAACTACATCCATGATATGGTGTGAAAGAAACTTAAAGGATGAAAAGAGAAAAAAAAAATTGTCTTTTGCAGGTTGGAGCACCTTTATCAAAGTTTTGGCCCATGCCATCCCCACTTATATTATGAGTTGTTTTATGCTCCCAATAGGATTATGCAACCAGTTAGAAAGCATGACTAGCAAATTCTTGTCTAGGAGTAAGCATAATGAGAGGAAAATTCATTGGAAAAATCGGAAGCACCGGTCAAATCCGGTTATAACGCAATCATGGATTAGCAAGACATTATATCTTGGAGCAGTACGATGAATGGCCAATTTTCGGTCAAATCCAATTATAACGCAATCATGGATTGGAAGGATACTACTAGTGTGAATCCGACAAACTATATAGATAAAAGCAACCTTTGAAAGACCTTTTGGAAGCTAAAAAATCCATCGAAGAAAATATACCTAGCACGGAGGCTGTTAAATAATTGTATACCGGTGAGAGATAGTACCCGTACAAATGGTGTTCAGAGCCCACTGTTGTGCTTAAGATGTGGTAAACACATTGAAACTATTGACCATGCTTTTAAGGACTGTATATAGGCCTCCCAGATATGGTTTGGATCAGCTCTTAATCTAAATTTCTCTAGGATGAGCAATGACCTACCTAGTATGCATTTCATCAACTGGCTCGAAGATTTCATAACTATAGCACCTCAAGATTTTATCAAAACAGCAATTTCAATCATTTACAATATTTGGAACGCGAGCAATCAACACATTTACAACCAAGTGACATTACCTATGGAGGATTCGATCAAGAAATCAATGACATTTCTTCACGAGTACAAGATCACCGTGTGAAATCCCTGATTTACGGGAAGACCTTTGCCGCCATGCCAACAACCCTCGTAGTGGGTGGAGTCTGCCTCCTACTAGAGTCATCAAAATCAACATTGATGCTCACATTGATGAATATGGATATTGAGGGATTGAGGTTATTGCTAGAGATGAAGACGAGAATTTCATAGCCACTACAACCAGATGTTTCAAGGGTTTCAAGGATGGAGTGACTACTGAGGCGATAGGAATCATACAAGCTATTGAACTTGCGCATTTACCTATATTGTATTGGGGTACCCTAATTGCTAGAACTCTGAACAACAGTGACTCTAGGATGATTATGAATTTTTCTTTGTAAAAATGCTTGGAAATGGAGTGGCCCAAATTTTGGCTAGATGGGCCTTAGTAGAGCCAAACTCAAACCTTGGACATGGGTCATCATTAACTCCATGAGGTATTTTTTCAAAAAATAAAAGGAAGATAAAATTGACGCTGTAAGTTTAAATGAAAAAAAAGAATGCAAATAGGGGTGGGAATATGTCACACCAGACTAAGCATTGAAAGACCTGAGCCTGACCTACGATTAATTTTTTCGGCCTGAGCCAAACCTACAACCTATCATAGGCTTTTTTTTTCAGCCTGGCATGACCTGAAAGCCTATTTCACATTAAAGCATTTAAATAATATATTTTATATATTTTTAAATAGGCTAAACTAGGCCTTTATATAAAACCAAATCTAATAAACTTATAACTAGCAAGTATGCAACAACCTTCCAAAAAAATAAAGAAACAAAATGAACCCATAATTAGCAAATTTAAAATAACAAATACTAATATTAATAAATAATAATAAAAAAATAACAATGTTAATAAATAATATATATATATATAGGCCGACCTATCAGGCCTAATAGGCTTTTTTGTAAGTCTAAGTCTGATCTATTTAAATTAATAGGTTTTAAAAAAAGCTTGAGCCTAGCCTTTTTATTAAACAGGCCATGTCAGACCAGGCAATAAATAGGCCAAGCCATAGGCCCCTAACGGACGGCCTAGCCTATTCCCACCCCTAAATGCAAAGAACATGGATAGATGATAACCTAACAATCAGTACAAATACAATTTTTCCCTCAACTCAGCTAGAGGTGTTCGCAGTGCGGTTTTGATCAGTTGTGAAGAAAATATCATCTGATCCAAAGATTAAAATACTCGCAGTTCAGTTTGAATAACAACTAAAAATATATCTGATCTGATCCAAATTAACGTGGTCTAAATTGGATCGATTTTTAGTTGACCCAAGTTACAATTTATAAAATATTATTTTAATACTAATATTATAAAATTACATTAAAATTATAAGTTTGAAGAAAAATATTATATATATTATACTAAAAATTAACATTGTAGAATAACATTAATCAGTTTTGTTTGAATTATATAAAATAGTAATAAAAATATATCAAAATAAACAAACAAGTGTTATTAAAAAATAATTAAAACTAACAAATAATAGTTTAATACAATATCTCATACTAACAAAAAAAAATATGTATTAAAATTTATAAATGCGGTTTGGTTCGGTTTTTAAAAATGAATGAAAATTCGATCTATGCAGTTTTCACGAAAGAAAATTCAAACACATCCAAAAATATTAGGTTTTGTGTGGTTTTCAGTTTTTTGGATTGGTTTGCAGTTTTTTGGATGTGAACATTCCTAAACTCATATGTATGATCAAGATATTAGTTGATTAAGTCTAAAGCGTGCATGGAGAACTATTTTCTTGATAATAGGGTTATGGATGACGTGGTTGGCTGATATGGAAGTAAACAACTTAGCCGACAAGGCATTTTTGGTTGATAGTTACGTACATTAGTGGTGTGAGCCATGATCTTACATGATGTAATATGGTAGTTAGGTGGGTCAAAAATGTGGCAAAAAATGTTATTGCGGGTTGCTTAGTTATTCTATGTCTAAAAATATCCATTGTAAAGCTTATATTCGACACACAATCAATCAAACAAGTCTTTACATACCTTTTTCGTTTTCTTTTATTTTTCAAATAACCTTATGTAGTAGTTCATCCTTCAACACTAGACGTTCTTTGGAGTAGTCTAGGAACCCGCGACTGAGAAACATAATCTCTTTCTCAACATAATTGCTTGATAAAAAAATGGGATCATTGTCTCAAGTTTAAATTAGCCTAAAAATCACCTTATCAGTGTAGCAAATGACAAATCAAACAAGCAACGACTAATCAACTGATCACACATCTAGTTAGCGAAGCACAAAATTTTACCTACGACCACAATTAGCACGCTTAGTGGGACCATTAAGGTGAAAACACCATTCACATTTGCGGCACCACAACAAGAACAACCATGGGGTCGGGAAGAACCTTTACCAAGGGTTCATCCAAACGGTGTTCATGCATAACTTATATCACAAGTTCAACCAGATTTTATTCAGGTAGGGTCTTCACAAAAGATTCCACCAAATATTTTTGCTACTACTTGCCTTGGGGGCAAATGGTGGTGAATGATATGGTTACCAATGTATTAGAACAAATTAGTAGGCCGTTCGTTATGCCAAATGCTTTATCTTAAGGCACGACTCTAATGGCCAACAATCAAAGATTTATTTTTTATGCTTTGGGCTCTAGAACATTGACACAGCTACCTGGTGATTATATGAGGGAGCAGCCATGGAATAAATTTTCACCAACCTCATATAATAAACTATTCTATCAGATTGTCCTATATTTGCCACCCTATGGTGTTAGCCATGACCTAACATGATGTAATATGGTAGTTAGTGGACCAGAAACGTGGCAACCAATGTTATTATAGGTCATTGAGTTATTCTAAATCTATAAATACCTATTGCCTTATTTTTGACACACACAATCAATCAAACAAGTCTTGACATGAATTTTTCGTTTTTCTTTATTTTTCATGCAACCTTAGATAGTAGTTTATCGTTCAACACTAGACCCTTTTTAAAGTAATCTAGGAACCCACGACTGAGAAACAGAGTCCTTTTCTCAGCATAATCGCTTGCTCTAAAAGGTGATCAGAAACTCAAGTGTAAATTGGTCTAAATATCATCTTATCAATTAAGTAAATGGTGATAGAATGTAACAACAGGAAGTTGAGGGAGCAAAATAGAATGTAAAAAACTTAAGAGATGATTAAAGTTTTAACTTTTGTAACTTAAGGGACCAAAAAATGGAGAAAAAAAATTAAGAATCAAATGAAACCTAAAAATAATTTAAGAGACTGGGTGTTATGAAAATTAATATCATTGTTAAAAACTTGTATTTATCCTATCATATTCTATTTTTTTAAACTCCACTAAACTTTATTTTTAGTTTGGCCAAAGCCAAACTATTATTATTTTTTCTTAACCCAAAGGCAAAATATCAGGAACATTAAGAATTTGCATGATAATGTTTAATTAATTTGAGATGATATGACGGATATGAATAACAAACACGACAAAATGTGTTTATACCGACAATAAGTATCAATTAAATTAAAGTTTTAATGCTTAATCTCAAATAAAATTATAGATATAATTAAATCTTTAAAATTTTTTTATAATAATTTAATTATGATTGTGTGATTAAATTATATATGTACGTTTTTTTTATTCCTGATAACATATGTGTTGCAATTTATTTATTTTTTTGTAACTTATGTGTTGCATATTTGACATAATGTGTGATAACTCGTTGAATTTATAGTTTTCTTCTATTTTTTATTTTGACTGAAGTTTTCTTTTATTGGATATATACTTTCCATCTTTGACTGGTGGATACTTTTCATCTAATTACATTTTCAATAATTTATTAAGTAGTGGTAATAATAGAACTGTTTAAATTATGCTTTTTCATATGTTAGTTAGCTTTACCCGTAATTTGTGCAATGCCTTAGGCTGCTGACCTTCAAAATATATGGAATCTGACAATTGTGCAATTTAAAACTAGTTTGACAACTTTACAGCGACGACTTTTCTTGAGATTTTGGATAACCTCATGGCACCGAAAAAATAATGTTCACATATATTTACACTATTTTTTTTTCGTAAAATTATTAATAATTATTTTATAATCAGGTTTTTTAGAATTTTCAATAGAAGTTAAAATGAAATTATTTAATACATATATTGATAATATAGTAATAGATAATACATAAAATTTTAACCATTTTAATTTAGAAAGTGCATTTATATTTTTTCCAAACATACCCCTTTTAATTTGTTTTGGAATATGAAAAAAAAATATTAATTTTAACACATTCAAATACAAAAGTCATTTTAGGAACATTAAGAAATAAAAATGACGCGTTAACTATCCTACCAGCTTTTCTTAATAAAAGTGAAACAATAATCGGTGTTTATAATAAGAGACGGGGGTAGTATTATTCTTTTTTTTTTTTTTTTGAGATATCAAGTTAATATTATTGAGTGAAAAGACAAATTAGTCCTTCAAATTGTAAGCATCAATCAAATTAATTCCTGAATTTTGTAAATTGACAAATGCATATCCGAAATTGTAAAACAGTAATCAAAACAATGCATATTTAAATTTTTATCGTTAGAGATTATAATGTGACATGTTAATTGAATATGTGTCTCCTCTACATTGATCTCATATCAATGTCATCACAATGCGGACTAGTTTTCCTATGAAATTTAAATCTTTCATGAACTAATTTGTCCGTTATTAGTCAATGCACAATTACAATTACTCACAAATTTATCTCTGAGATGACTAAATATCACTGACAAATTTATCTCTGAATCAAATCTTATTTTAGATTTTCTTCAAAAACACGAATCTTTTTTCATACTATTTGAAGTCAAATATATTGTTCTCATAAAATACTTTTGTTATCATCAAAACTCTAAGTATAAAACCAACTTGGTTCCGACATTATATTTGGTGGTGTCAAATAAGAGCTCAAAGAGCGTTCATGCTCTCCCCACATAGCATGTTAATCTACATTAGACCAAGACATCGTTGAGAAACTTATCCCTTGTTTAGGGCGAATAATCCAACACACTACTAATTTGATTATCTTGGATAGAAGAACCACGGGTTCCTCCTTTGTATTCCAATAGCTTCGAACAAAAACAATAACATATGTCAGACAATAGGGATAGAAGTTGTACCTAGACATCATGTAGTTGAAATTACATTGTAAAACATCTTCTTCTAAGTGAAGGGGAACTATCCTTAACATAGATTATGGGTCAACTCTATGCAAAGAAAAAAAATGTGTCACACTTGTTCAAGTGGTCTACGATTCCCAAACCATTGCATCTTGGAAACTCTAATTTAGGTATTTGTGGGGGAATTTGGATTAGATCAAGGGTTGTGGACCACTGATTTAGTTTTTGAATAGCACGAATCGACATGTGGAGGCTCAAGTCAATGCTCTAGATACCAATTGGGATGGTAAAATGCATTTTAGGGAGTATTTTGGTAAAGTCAAATACTTGGAGGTAGGAAACTCAAAATTGAGCTGGTGCAATAGAGTTATAAGTTGCTAAAATCAAGTAGGAAGAATAAAGGGAAGATAATATTTATGAAAATGATTGGTGATTGTTAATTGGACATTTGGTTATAATATAGGCATAACCCCTTATAATAAAAAATAAAAGAATATTCTAACAACTTTTCACTACACAGTTGCCAACTCTGCCCATAAAACTAAACGAAAACTAAATAAAAAATGTTAATAACACATGTTTGTCATGATTGACCAATTAAATGAAATGTTAAATGAAAATACTAACAACACCACACTTATTGCACAACATCTTTGATTTTCATTTGTAAATATAAAGGTATGCTTGTTCTTGCTAAAAGTTTGACTGTTGGCCAACAATATACGGTGACCAAGACCTCAGGGTGTTTATGGGTATATTTGTTGAGTATTTAGTAGTCCTCGTCGACGATGATTTGTGATCAAGGCCTAAGTGTTTAGAATGAAAATAAGGAATTAGTGACTTAGGTTTTTCTGAGGTTTCCTTTCTTATTTATAGAGATCCTAAGTTAGGATCCCTCCAAGCAATGAATTATGAGACTGGGTCTAAGAGACTCAAAGTACTTGGATATTGGACTCAAAGTACTTGGATATTGTACCTTTGTGGTTCTAAGAGACTGGGTCTAGAATTGCAATGAATTATGATAGTTTACATCCCTCCAAGCATGAGGCCTGCAAGGGAATGATGTTTTAGAATAATTTTTTTACCATCTATCATTTAATATTTGGGTTATCTAAGGTTTTGTTGAAACGATAGATATGTATAGGACATGTTTTGTCAAGACTGCCCTTTAAGTTTCTTACGTATTGGAGAAGCTTCCTTTATGCACCATTTTAACTTCAAATGTCAGTGTCCATTGGCTTCGCACTTGTTGAGTTTACTTTTACTCTATATATGGTAGTTGTCTTAATCAAATTGTTCCAATGTCTATCTACAAGTGTTTGGATTACTTTAAAATTTCTTTGTTGTCTGATAATGATTCTTCCATGTTTCCTATTCTTATCAGGTATTAGTTTCTTCATTTATACTAATTTCATTTTCTATTTGCTTTTTCAGTTAAATTGGTTATTATCTGCGAATTGTCCAGTGACGGGAGGGAAGTTGTGACCCCTCCTTCTAATCTTGTTGAGCGTAGTCATTTCTTCAAGGAATGTTTTGCTCAAGCCAAAAGGTATAATAGAATAGTAAAATAGAAACGATTTGAGACCAAATATTTAGGGTTTTCATTTACTAGTCAACCTAGTGATTCTTCTTTCAGTGATAGTGATGACTCAATTTCTATCCTTTCTCAAAAACAATAAAAATTGAGACTTCCTTCTTCTGATGTTGCTATAAGATTTATAAGGATCATGATGGATTCAGACATGACTTTTATTGATAGGTTGATGGAGAAGATATATAATTTTCTTATGACTTTAGGACTGAGGGATCAATAGAAAAATTTAGAAGTAACAATTAGGTGTCATCTATTGGGAATGGAAATGATTTCATTTTAGAACCTTGTAGGGACAGAGAGAGCTATTGCATTTGTCTCCCTCGTGGGGTATCACCAAAATTCACATACATGTATTCTTATGTTTTTGAAGATATACATGTGTGTATTTCTTTCACCCCTTTTGAGTGTAACGTTTTGCACATTTTCAATGTCGCCCCATCTCATACACCCTAAAAGTTGGGCATTTATGAGAGTATTTCAAATTATGTCTAGTGGTTTAAATACCCAACCTACTATTGCAGTTTTCTTTTGTTTTCATTGTAGTAAGGGTGGAGATAAAAGAACTTGGGTTTCCATAAGTGGCATCCTAAAAAAGTGTTTATTTAGTACATATTTTTCTTCATATAAAAATTTCAAACATACATTCAATCAAATTCGAGGTAGTGACTCTTGACCCGAGATGTTTATAGATTCAACAGGTTGCTAAAAATTTCCATTGAACTAGGATTGTGAACTCGTGGCTATCAAAGGGTACAACTTCAGTAAACTAACTGAATCAAAGAATGAGTCTATTGAGTTTCTTACCAATTGTTACTTCATATTAGTTGTAAGGATTTGCTTGCTAACAAGTTCAACCCTAATGGTCTACAAGATCTGCTATGTAAATGTAAATTCTTAATTGTTTGAGGCTTAATTTCTTAGCATCTAATACCATAATGTACTGCTTTTACTAATTTTGCAAAAAGGATGTCTCCAATTAGCCGAGAGAAGTTTAAGAATTATTGGAAGGATGCCACGAGGAAAGGATTATGGGTTCCTAGAGGCTCCAAATGGAGAGGTATTATCACGCGCAAGACTAAATGAAAGCAAAATTCAAACGAGGCGAAGGTGATTTCAAAATCGTACCCATTCAGGTTTCCTCTATCAGGAGTGTTCCCAAGGAACATGAAACTGGGAACTTGGAGTCCGCACCTTCAAAGCAAACAGTTATGGTTAAAAAAATGCCTTTGAAGAATACCTTGTCTTTTGGCTTGTTTTCAAATTTTGAGGTCAATGGGATGTTAAATCTTTGTGGGACCTAAGGTTCGAGGGGACCTCTTTTGCTAAGAATAATTTAAATTTTCTACAAGACCATGAAGGTGTATGTAAGTTAGGCTTGCCCAAAGCAAGTTAAACTTTGGTTTCTATCACCTATGTGCTATTTTCTTCGAACAAGAAATGGAATAAGAGTTTGTCGTGCAACAAGCAATTGAGAAAAAGCTTAGGGTTGAACTTGTTATAGAGAAGAAAAACTTCAAGGATGTTGAAGATCGCTCAAGGGTTGGCAGGGAATGCTTGGCCAAATTGGAAGAAACTGTTTCTCAAGTGAAAGGTAAATTGGAAGAAGAGAAGAAGTCGAGTAAACTGCATGAGAAATCTTTGAAAGAAGAGAAGAAGACGGGTAAAATGCATGAGAAATCTTTGAAATAAAAAGTTGACTCATCTCGAAGCCGAGTTCAAGAGTTAGAGAAGAAAATTAAAGAGTTGAATCAAGAAATTGAAGTACTCAAAATGGGTTTGGCTCTCCTACATCAGTTCGAGTTTCCATATGTTGAGGAAGTTCAAACCCTATATCCGGATTTGAATATCTTCAAAGTGGATATGTTCAAAATGTGGTTGATGGGATGTTGGTTACAAAAGGATGTTAACTCTAAGGAACTTCCTTTTTTATTTTGTTGTAGTTAACGACCTTACTCCTCTTTATTATTAAGTGTTTAGTGCTTTCAGTTCCCTTTTGTAATCACTTTCGATACATCTAAGTCATTATCATACTTTTCATAAGCATCTAATTTGTACTTCTATGTTATTGCACGATCGTTTTTTTCTTTAGACCCACAAAGTTCAACTATATAGATGGAGACTAACAACTAAGTATCTGAGTGATTGTGAATTCAAGAAACATTGATAACCATCACATTTGGATGAATTTGATTAAGAATTTGAATTTATTCAACAATAATATACCCTAATAATATTGTTGTGAGTTCTACTATAAGTATAAATTGATTTTTTCTAATGGATATAATGCACTATTGGTCACAGTTTTCAATATACAACTAAGTTCAAACATGATGTGTGTTATATTCTAACATGCTAAAATCAAAAAGTATTTTTGAACATCCCTAGATAATGTCTCATCTATGTGTAAGTGAAAACTCTATATCTAGAAGTGATAATAGCTCGCCTCACAATTGATAAGAGTGGAAATATCCTCTTGTTGATAGGGATAGAAGGATACTATTTGGGCAATGGTGATGTTTGTGATGCATTTCCTATACACTTGTGATGTGTAGGATTTGCAGACTCCTTATTAATTGGTGGTATTTTTTGTCGCCTTAGCTCGGGAAGAACAAGAGCATTACCACTAGCATATAAGGTGGTCTACCATTTAAGTTTCCCATAAGACCACGAAGGTGTACGTAAGTTAGGCTTGTCCAACGCAAAGTCCATTTTGATTTCGTATCACCTATGTGTCGCCTTTCTCAAACAAGCAATGGAAGAATAGTTTTTAGAGAGATTCATCTCGACCATGACTATAGTCCATGACTCCGACAGCGTCCTTATGCATGGTTTCGAGCTTTCTTTTTCGTTTTCCTCAACTACGTGTTTCTAACATAGGATTTAGAACATATAAGAGTTCTTATTAATAGTTCTGAGATCGTTTCAATATTTTCCTCGACTACATTTAAGGTGGGAGTTGGAACTTCGGGAGTGTTCACATAAACAATTTTGAGCTTTCTACTTCAGTGTTCCTCGACTACATGTTTCAAACGTAGGAGTTAGAACTTCAGAAGTGTTCTTATGAATGGTTTTAAGCTCTTTACTTCATTTTCCTTGATTATGGGTTGCTAACATAGGAGTTAGAACTTTGGTAGCATTCTTATGAACAATTCCAAGCTTCTATCAATAGTTTCCTCGACTACATGTCTCTAATGTAGGAATTTGAACTTCGGCAACGCTCTAAAGAACAATTCCGAACTCTTTTCATTATTTTACTCGACTACATGTTTCTAATTTAGGAGTTAGAACTTTGGCACGGTTCTGATGAACAATTCTGAGCTCTTTTCTTATGTTGCTTTGCACACATTTTTGTGCTGCTTCAAAGAAAACTTACATACAATCTGCAAGATGAAGAGTGACAATGGACACGTTTTGTTTAACTAAGTGGGGGTGCCTTGTTAAAAACTTTTGTCTTTGTAGAAGAAAATAGTACTCCATTGTCAGGTTTAATAGACTACTTCAAATAAAGTACATACTCCCAAAATAAGAAAGGGTAGACCTCATTAAAAACTCAATTTTGTAGGAGGAAAGAGTGATACCTTTAATCAATTAACAATAAAAATATTTAGTTGAAATAAAAAGGATGGTTTGTCGAGTTCCAAGTTCTCAAAATTGGGGTACCTCCTAAGTCTTCAAGCTTGTAAAATGTTCGTGAATAATTTTTTATTTAAAAGATAATATTTACATATATCAGCTAATACTCATGGATACTTAAAAAGACAGTAAATATCCATTTAACGGATACCCGCAACAGATATAAATAGGATACGAAAATCATTTTTATTTGACAAAACATGTGGGAAATAATATTGTTTGTCTCTATGGATACTCATTGTCATCCTTAGACTACAATTGAATGAGCACCAAACACTAAGGCTTTATTCAGGAGTTTGAAGGGGGGAATTGAGGGTTTTTTAAGAAGGAGAAAATAGAGAAATAGAGATAAAAAAAATAACATTTTTTTAAGAAAGTGGTTTTATAGAGAAGTATAAAAATGCATATAATTAAGATATTTTTAATTTATAAAGTATTATAACTAACATATAAATGATTTGAAGAACGCTCTCCAAAATCTTCTTCCAATATAATTTTTAATTCCTCCCAAAATTGCAAAATTTTGTACTATAAATAAAAACAAACCCCTCAAAACCATCTTCTCTTAAAACTCTTCATTCCTTCAATTTCTTTATTTATTCTTTTCAAAGCTTTCTTCTATCACTTTATTTCTATCTCTTCCTCTTCAAACTCGCAAACAAACCTAAAGGAACTAAAATTGAAATTACATTACTATGTCACCTATCAAGGTGGGGCGGATTTCAATTGGTCACCACCTCACCAATTACCAAAAACCCAATGCAAAGAAGAAAACAACGAACATAGAATTAACCAAGCCAATACAGTGTGTTTATTATTATGAAGATTGAAGACTAAACAGAGCCAGTGAATATATCCAAAAAGAAATAGATCAAGTGATCCACGAGCATAAGCACTTTCTAATTTCTATGCTTTCCTCTTAAACAAAAATCAAGAAAAGCAGCTCGCCAAGGGACAATGTTGTTACAAGCTTTAACAAGAATGATAAACAATGTTACATTTACCTAGTAACTGACTACAGACTACAGCTGATCAAAAAATTAGCAGTATAAATATAATAAATATAGGAAGAAACACATGCTTTAACAATAATAATATACAGGGGAAAGAAGAACTAGCTATGAAACTGAAAATCATTTCTTAGAACGTTTCTTGGGTCGTTTATCCTTTCCAGCACTAGCACTACTTTCCCTCCCACGCTTTGTACTAACTACATTGGTCTCTGCTGCTTTCTTTGGAGGTCTTCCAACACTCCTCTTGCTCTCAATAGTCCTATTCCTCTTATCTCCTGAACCTCCTGACCCTCCTCCATCGTTATACCTTGAAGCCCTTTCTTTCCCTTTCTCCCCTTTTCCATTATTCACCGTTTTCTTCTGCTCTTTCATACTAGCACCACTTCCACCACCCTTGCTGCTACCACTACTTCCTCCTCCACCACCACCACTTCTCAACACCTCCACCGATGCATTTCGTTTTATTCTCTTCAAGAAATCGGCAGCAGCGTTTTTCTTCTTGTCTGACACTCCCTCTGCTTTGTTCTTCTCCGATTTTGAGGCCTCGGCGGGCTTATTCCCCGAGGACCCTGTTTTAGGAGTGGAGTTAGACGGTAGTTTCTTATTGCCAGCGTTACTGTTGAGATTCTTGTTGCTTCTTCTGCTTCTAGCTCCAGTGACAGGCTTTTCCTTTGCCTTAGGAGGCTCCTCTTCGTCTGACTCAGAATAACTTGGTTTCAATGATTGTTTCACATCAGAAGATGGCCTTTCCTTCTTGTCATTGATGATGGGTTGTTGATCACCCTTTTGGCCTAAGGTTGTTGTGGAAGGTTTTACAGAGATTGAACTTCGTTTGCGGCAAACTAATATAGGAGCAGAGGCTTTGTGCTTGGAAAGGAGAGAATCTGGTTTAGATAGTGGTGCGTTTGGAGGGTGTGAATCGGCTTTTTGGGTGATAGGGTCGGATTGTGCTTGGCTGTTGCTTTTCATCTCGGCAACAACGAGGCGGTGCAGCTGCTGTGCCACCCGTGATTCGGTGGAATCGTGAGGGAAGAACACGGCGGCGTTGGTGAAGAGGAGGAGGAGGTCGCGGAAGAATGCGCTAGTGCATGAGGAATAGTGACCATTTTGGAGTCTTGATTGTATGGTTTCCAAGTCCACGTGCTGTCTCACAATGTCTTTGTATCTATTCAAATCCTGCTGCCACAACAGACAAAACCAAATCTGTTCGCTAAATATTCATAAATCCATTTCTTTTGAAAAAAGTATTCATAAATCTATGAACTTAACTAGTATTACGTAAATCACGTTATCACACGTTCGACTTAGACATGCCCATTTCATATAAAATTTTGGCATCTCTTCGGTCCAGTCCAAGTTGGAAGCTAGTAAAGTTAGGATTTTCAGCCTCTAAAAATTAATTATTTTTTTATATATATTTAAACCTAAAAAATAAAAAACTTAAATAATACAATAAGTAAAAAAAACTTTACAATTATAAAGAATATAACCATTGACATATTTAATTCAAATAATTTGTATCTTATAAAACAAAAAATATAAATTTTGAATAAAATTATAATAAAATATTGTTAATATTAGAAGGATTTTTAATTTTTTTAATCAATACTTTACTTTAAAGTTTATTTTAGGTCACAATAAGTGTCGAATTGGCATTCCATCTTTTCGTCATATGATATTTATTTTGTTTCAATTTAATATTCATAAAGATTGAATATTATAAAAAAATTACAAAATATCAAATTTCAGCTTGAAAGAATCTTTTCAATGTCCTTTATTTATTGTTAAATAATCATAAAAACAGGTAAAAAAAATAACTTTAAATCATGACCATTTAAATATGATAGATTTAATAATCCAATCTCTCATTATAAGATTGTCTTTTTAAAAAAAAAATATTCTCTTGGTATATATATGTATATGATAATGCATGCATAATAGTTTAATACCGTGTATACAATTGAGCCAAAAAAAAAAAATACGGTGAATACAAATTAGAGTAATGCTGTATATGAATCCATTCAATCAATTGAATTTGAGAATCTAATATATTCAGGGTATATCGTCAAAAAACATATTATCTGAATTCTCCGAATAAAATAGAAAGATCATTTTTTGCGATTAATTTCAGGAATGAACTATACGCATTTTATTAAAAAAAAAAAATATGGCTGAATTGTACACTTTGGTTATTATCCAATTTACCATACCAATACCAAAAAGGAACTTATAAGACCTCGCCTTTTGTAGTTTAAACGAGAAAGGATGAGAAAAGGAACAAAGAAGGAAAGAGCACAAAAAATAGGGCCCATCTTTATTTCCACTATCGCTGTTTCTTTCTCTATTTATTATTAAATTCGAGCGTTAACAACATACAACCCACAATAGAAAAGGTTTCCGTCTAACCCACAATTTCGATTAGACTCTGAACATCATGGGCGCTATTTTCGTGTTCTAACTAATTAAAAAGCCCATATTTTATTGAGTGCTCGTGCTAATAGCACAAAATAACTTTTAAAAAATGATAAATTTGTTTGTATAAATGTTTATGATTTTGTCGTATGCATACTTACAAATTAACGTTGAAAACGAGAGAGTAGCCTCCAAACATAATGACAACTCGTTCATTTTCCGATAATTTCATTTCAAGAAATAATATTTTTTATACATAATTATTACTGGTTATTATTTTTGTATAATGACTATTAATTAATTACCGGTTATTTTTAGGATTTACATATATAAAGTCAATAAATAAATACTAAAACTGAACTTATTTCTTCATCTGTTATACATGAAACTTTATTATTTATATAAATACAAAAAATATATTATCATTAATAGTAGACAAAATATAGATGATTTGAAGAAAAAAATTAACATAAATTTTAAAAGAAAAATTGAAAAATAATTAAAATAAATATAATCTAAACATCTTTTAAACAAAAATATGGTGAAATTATTCACCAGAAAAAAAAATGTCACTTGCGAATAACAAATAAAACTACTCTTAAAAGTAATACAATAGGCTTGTTAGAGAATAATAAGTCCTTTTAACAAAATTAACAAATAATTATTAATATTAATTATTTAAAATAAAAAATATAATTGGGTTGTTTGGAGACGATTCAGTAAGATAGCATACACGTTGGCTAGCTAGGACAGCAATTTATTTGTTGAGACTCTGGGTTGTATTGATCATATTATTGTGCGTTATATGAAATTATCTAAGTTTACTGTTGTGAAAAATAGAAAAATATAAAAATTGGCCTTCAACTTTAATTTCAGAGAAGACACAGTTGGATGATTACGACTTATGACCAAACACGTCACCGCAGCGAAGAATAATAAAGGGGAATAAAGGGAATATTTATTTTTTTGTCCGGGTCAATAAGTGTGCAATGAAAAAAATATTGGTCGTTAAGATTATTTTGGGTCTAATGTAAAAAAAATATTATTTTGGGTCATGATGTATTTGGTAGCAGGCCAAAGTTAAACCAGCTCTTGGGCTTAAGAATAATTCAGCCTGATCGTGTTTAAACACGTTGCATGGAAAAGAACCCAATCCTGGGCTCAGAAGATGCACGTGCAAAGCTAAACCATAATATTTCTCATTTTCTTTTCTAAATTATAGGGCAAAATTAACATTTTTCATCGAGGGCAATAACTCATATATTCCAAAAACAATTATTTTAAATTTGCCAGAAACAATAAATATAATTTAATATTTTTATAGATAATATAATATTAATATAGAGGATAAAGTGTCTTATCAGCATCCTCTATGTATTAATGTATTAATAAATTTAATTTAAAGATGAAATTGTTGATGATATCAACCGTGAACTGTAACGACTAAGAAACAATAAGGTAGCATTCACCAAAAAAAAAAGAAAAAGGTAAACCCTACCATAGGGAGACCGCTAAGGTTTTCAGCGGTAAGATATACTATCAAATATACACCTCTTCTTCGACCCACATTTAGTTTTTGGTTGAAAAACATATGCTCTATTTTTTTATTACAATAAAATTAGATTATTTCAGCAAATTTTTACATGTCCATTATACTCACAAACTTCGTACCCCATAAGAAACCAATCTATCTAAAAAAGTGGTCCCCTTCATTTGGACACTCATGATTTAAGATCGCATATCCAAATCTTACTTATAATTAATTTTACTTAAGTTCTATTTTGTGTTCCGTCAAAAATGTCCTATTTTATGAAGTTTATTTTCTAAATTTATTTTAAATTAAAAATAATGTTATTGACATGGATTATTTCGACGTGAATAGTAAAAATTAATTTTATTTCAAATTTTTGAAAAAGCCTGAAATACCGGTTTTGTCCACGAAAAAATGAATGGGATGGGAATTGGAATACCTGGCTTGCAAGACGGCGCTCAAACAATGAAAAATTCTCATGTCCTTTGATCATCTCCAACACACCAACCAACGGTTCTGATTTCACCCTCGCAACCTCCTCATTCTCCGGCATAACGTCTCCGCCGGAAGCCTTCTGCCTCCGCAGTCTATTCTTCCTCTTCGTCAAACTAGTAGAACTCTGCACCTCGCTACTTTCTCTCGCACATCTCTCCCCCGAATGAGTCACCGAGTCATGTAACTCGGACGAGTCACCTTCCACTTTCCTCTCTTCACTCGGAGGCACCGACTCGCACGTAAGAACTTTAGCCTCATTATCATAGCTTCCGTTAGTTGATTCTTCCTCAACCGATTTTCTCTTTCTAACGGTTTGCACTGGTTCGTTTGGACAGGAATGAACCGGAACTGGACCGGGATTTAACTTTATGTCAACCTCACCGGTTTTCACTGCATCGAACCTCGAACCGGTTGAGTTGGACTCGTTAACCGATTGATTATCCCGGTCCGATTCCTCTCCCGCTGTTGGTAACAGTTTATTATCTGTGTTTGTTGTGCTTTCATCGAGCCGACGAATATCCGGTTCAGAATTAGCCGGTTCAGTTTCTTCCATTTCTCCACCGGTTTTTTCGTTTTCCGGCCGCTGTTCCTCGTCGGAAACCACCAGATCTGGTTTCTTATTTTCTTTTCCGTCATTCTCTTTCGCTTTCTCGTCCTCTAATCTCTTAACCTGTAACTGCAACGACCTTGTAAAAAAACATAAACTAAAAATTAGATCTAAAAAATTAATTAACTAAAATAAAATATTCGAAATTTCTAGAGAGAGAGAAAAATATATAGAAAGAGAAAGATTTTATTACAAAATGGAGACATCGCTGCGTTGGACATCACGCCGGAGCTCGGCAACGCGGAGTTTCCGCAATTTATCGAGCCAAGGGACGTGATCGGAGTCGACGCCGTCGGGGTCTCCGTTCTGTTGCGGCGGCGGAACGTCGTCGATGAATCGACGGTTTAGATCGTGAAATTTTTGTTCGCAGTGGTGTGCGGTGGCGAGGAGCGTTGGACGGTTGGTTCGTGACTGAACCTCCATGGCGACGGTGTCCCAGTCTTTGAAGCCATGGCGGTTGACGGCGCACGCTAGTAAAAGCTCTTCCCATGTGCCCCAAACTTGTTGCTGTTGTTGGTGGTGTTGGTTCTCTAGGTCTTGGTTTGGGTTTTTGTTTTGGTTTTGGTGGTTTTCCATATCATATGAGAAAAATAAAATTAAAAGAGGATGGTTTTTTAACCATAAACTGCTTCTCCTATGAGTACGCCCCTTGCTTGCCTCCTTTTCTCACACCTCTTCAAATCCAATCCCTTAATTATATTTTTTTTTTTCAAAAAGGAAAAAAATATAAATAAAAACGGACCATTAGGGTTTTTTTTATTTATTTAATAGGTTAATTACATACATCTAACATGTTATTATGTTATGTACTTATTTGGTCTTATTCTTATTCATGTTTTTGTTGATTTTGGTTGGGGAAAAATGTTGAGAGAGTTCATGGGGTGAGAAGGGGTTTAGAACTTTTGGTGTTATGTTGTTTGGGTTGGGTGGGAATGAATGGTGTTTGGGGTGTGTGTGAAGTTGGTGATTTTATGTGTGTTGTTGTTGTAATGTAATGTACCAATACTGTGCACTAACGTCTTTGATGCTATTACACGGGCCTGAGGCTGGGGGCACAATACTTGATTTGCTTGAATTGAATTAGTCACGCAACTGAGTTGGAGGGTTTCGATTTATTTTCTTGTGAGACACTGACCGCAAAATTTCATTAGTAATTTCCCATATTTGTCCCTTTGGGTTTACGTGGATATTGGACTTTGGGTTCTTTTATTGGGTTTTACTTTTGTGTAGTTTCGACACTTCTGCTTAGTGGCCCAATTGAGATATGCGGCAGAAGACTTAAAGCCCTATGACAAAGTCCCAATTGTAGCAGTCTCACGCAATTTTTTAAAAAAAAATTTATGAAAACAGTCTCACACAATTCAAGTAATCATGTTGGTGTTGCCTCGTATCGCATCTTATGAATAATCGTTGGTATTAACTAATAATAATAATAATAATAATCACTATATATTAAGGATAAGCTTTTTCTTAAAGATATAATGATAAGATTAAATATATAATTATATGTCCTAGCCTCAAGTATACAGCATCACATTTTTGTGATATTATCCATTTTTAATCTTATATAAATTGTTATATTTTTATCTATTGTGAAAAAATATTTAGATAAATTGACCGAGTTTGTGTTAATGTGAATCTTTTTTTGTATTAGAAAGAACTATATAAAAAATATATAATTTAATTCTAGTTCTTTTTTATACGACAACTCTGACTCTCCTATATCATACTAGTTCTCAAAAAAAAATTATCCATATCATACTATTATTTTGTAATTTTGTAGATCACAAATATATGACTTCATAATATAATATTATTTAGTTTGTTATATTCCTTGTATATTAAATGTATATATGAACATATCATAGTTATATTTTATTATATTTTTATCTAAATTCCTTTATTATATACATCTTTATACTATATTATAGTCGTATAAGATAAAGATGGATATAAAAAAGATGTGGATAAATATATAATATGATAAATAAAGTGAATAAAAATAAAATATGGTAAACTTTTATAATATCTTGTGTTTAATGCAAATCATACAGCATATTCAATACATCAGTATGTTATCATATCATGCGTTTTGGATT
>JBBPBQ010000003.1:36883079-36898769 GCA_037974755.1 Cicer yamashitae
AAAGTGAAAAATGTAAACGTATTTTGACTTATTTTAAATTTTATAAAAAAATACACCATATCAAGATACACCATAATAAAATGAGGTGAAACAGTGAAAGCTCACAAGAAGAAAATATGTCAAATTAAAATTAGATTTAATACCCTCATTTTGATCTCTATCTCCACTTTTTTTTTAAAAAAGAAATCTAATTTTACTTCTATCATTTTTACTTTATCTCATTGAAATTTTTTGGATCTGTTTTTTACGTACTAAATTTTTTGCTTTAGAAATTTTTGGTAGATAAAAAAATTATTTTTAAAATTTTCGATAGGCAAAAAAAAAAAAGAAAAAAACTTTTGTCTACTAAACTTTTTATTTTTGAAATTTTTAGTAGGCAAAAAACTTATTTTCGAAATTTTTGATAGGCACAGAAAAAGTTGAGAAAAAATTTTGTCTATCCAATTTTTCGTTTAAGAAATTTTCGGTACTCAAAAAAATCGTTTTCGAAATTTTCTTTTGGTAAAAGAAAAAGTTGAGAAAATTCTTTTTTTACTAAATTTTTTGTTTATGAAATTTCCGCTAGACAAAACAAAAGTTGAGAAAAATTCTTTACTATAAATTTTTTTCGTTTTTTAAATTTCTAGTAGACCAAAAAATCAATTTAAAATTTCTGGTAGACAAAATAAAAATTCAAAAACTACTGGAAAATTCATTTTTGGATGGTTACTTTTTGAATTGGAAATTTTGAAAAATAAAATTTTCGGTAGTTATTTTCAACTGAAAAATTCTTCTTTTGAATCTTCCGATAGTTATTTTGTTAATCGAAAATGAAATTTCTTAGTAGAAAATAACTACCGGAAAATTCGAAACAAAATAATTATATGAATTTTTCAGTTCAAGAATTTCAAAAGAAAAAAAATTAATTTTTCCGAATATTTGGGAAGGTGTATGTGTGAGTTGTCAGAATTTTTATACTTTATATTAACCAAGAGGGTATTTGAGAATATCGTAAATAAAAATTACAAATGTAGAGATACAAAATCTAATTTTTCCAAATAAAATGCAATAATCATCATCTAACATATTAAATGCAATTATCAAAATAAAAGACTTGATTAAATATTTAAAACACACAACTGCACATGCAACGGTCGAAGAAGATTGTTAGGAAAGTGAAAGAGTAAGAGAAAGTGAAAGAGTTGATTGAGAATTAATATTATTAAATTAAAGAAATGTGTTTCAGTTTTATTACTTAAATAAAAATAAATAAAAGAAGTAGGTAAGTGTAACTTTTTTTTTAAAAAAAAAGTTAAGTATCATAACAATTAAAATTGAATTTTATGGAATACCATTAAAATAAAAAAAAATTAATTTCATTAAATATGAGATGCGGTAGTAAAAAAGTAAAAAGTGAAAAATGTAAAAATATTTTGAACCATTTTAAATTTTATAAAAAGTACACCATAACATGATACGCCATAAAAAATGAGGTAAAATAGAGATAGCTCACACAAAAAAAAAAATATTTCAATTGAATTTTAAAATAAATTTTACAAAATTAAAATATTTATATGAATATTTGTCAGCATCAATTATTATAAGTTCATAAATTTATAAATAAATATATTAAGTATATATGAAACTAATCTATTACATGTCGATGAGTTTTTTGTTCATAATTAGAAAATGTCCACGAGTTATTAAAATAACCATAAATAAAGGAAAACAACAATAGCCTAGACACAGGAGTGATGGAAACCAACAACAACAAAAAAGCTAATGATAATCAGGTTCACAAGCAACAGATGACAAACTTTTTTGAGGGTTTCTATAACAGGATCAATGAGAGCCATGAATCCTATGCAACGGTAGGACTTGCCAAGCAGGTTAGCCAAGACCCACGAAGCTAATTTAATGAAGATTTGAATAAATGGAGGACTACATGCACTTATGGCTACTCTCAACACCATAAAAAAAAAAATTGTTTAATTTGTGATCTTTTGCGTAATCTTGTTACTATTAATGTAAACCAAAAGCGGTTAGCTTTTGGTTATTTTATAATGGTGATATTGCTAATCATAATATTCTTGATTATGATATTAGTCACCACTCTTATTCTTGATATTGCTAATCATAATGGTGATCCTAGGTGGCTTAACAAAATCTATGTTTGCTTAATTCTTAAAAAAAGAATCCTAATTGCCTAATGATTTTAGACTTATCTCTCTATGTAATGTTATGTTCAAAATAGTGACTAAAACCATTGCGAATAGGATCAAAATTATTCTTCATGATATAGTTGGTCAAAACTAGAACGCTTTTGTTCCTGGTAGACTAATTTATGAAAACCCTCTTATTGCTTTTGAACTCTTCCATCATATGAGACTCAATTACAAGGGTAAAAAATGTATTATTGGCATAAAGACTTATGCGGATAAAGCATATGATAAAGTTGAGTGAGCTTTCTTCCATAAAACGCTCAATTATATAGGCTTTCATGGTAAGCTTGTTAATACCATTACAACTTGTTTCTATACTTCTTCCTTTCCCATACCTATATGGTTTGGGTAACCACTCAACATTAACTTTCAGTAGCACCAAGATGACCATTTCATTCCATGGCTGGAGAATTTTCTCATTCGTGCTCCTAGGGAAAGCAGTGAGTTGGCTATTTCACTCATATATAGCATATGGTTATGCAAGCAAATTTTCCTTTCAGATATCCATTGATAAGGCAGTGTCGATGCTCCAAGTTTTCCGATCCTCTTAAGTGTAAACTTATATCAGCTCCGCCATTACCACCCTCAGGTCTAAGAAAAAGCAATTGTTTGATGGAGGTTGCCTCAGCAAAACACTACAAAAATCCACTTTGATGCTCACCTTACTGGATCAAGAATGTGAGGGGCATAGGTATTGTCACACGAGGCCAATTTAGTGAGTTTATCGCAGCGGAAACCTGGTTGATGAAGAGCTTCAAAGAAAAATCGACTACAGAGGCAATGGGATTGCAGAAGTTGATAGAGTTTGCAAGAAATCACAATTTTCACACAACCATTTTTGAATATCATTGGCTAACCTATTTAAGGCGATTGGGGATGGAATTTTCCCTAGAATTTATTGGGGTTTCATGGCTTCAACTTGTAGCAAGGAGACGAAGAATATGAATAATACTTTGTGTGTTTGGGTGGGTCATAATAGGAATAAGGTATCCCTGAAGTAGCAATGTCAATCACAAGAAAGGGGAGATTTGAATTGTGACCCTTTTAAAATTTTGATTCATGTGCTTAATTTAAATT
The DNA here is from genome assembly GCA_037974755.1 of Cicer yamashitae. Classification (NCBI taxonomy): domain Eukaryota; kingdom Viridiplantae; phylum Streptophyta; class Magnoliopsida; order Fabales; family Fabaceae; genus Cicer; species Cicer yamashitae. The sequence goes on from JBBPBQ010000003.1 coordinate 36,886,358, forward strand.
AACTCAAGATTGATCTTGGTTAGATAAAGGCAGAACGTTCTTCATTAGAACATAAAAATAAAAACTTCACAAAGTGATTAGTGCTGCGCAGGTGAAAAATAAAAAGGAGATAAGAGATAGAAAGATCACACAAAAAAATAAACTAGTTCACCCAACTCGGACTAGTCCAGTCCTCACAACCGTGAGATTTTCACTATGTGCTTCAGAACCAAGAATGTTCTCCTTCACACCTTTTCTCTTGATCACACCTTGATCAATTACAATCTTCACCTTTCAACCTAGAAATGATTTTTACAATCACCTTTCAACCTTGAAAAGATTTTTACAAACACACTCAATCTAACATAAAAGATAGACTTGAGTTACAAATGATGTGTATGATAAAAGTGTTTGGAATCTTGAAACTTCTCAACACTTGTTTGAGATAAATGAAAGACAAACTCAGTAAATAATGATCCACAAATATAGTGAAGAGAGCTGGAGTTTGCTTGAAGAGTTTTTGACTTGTTCTTACTTGAACAAGTGTTGGTAGATTTGTAAATTCAACACTTACCTTCATCTTCCAATTGATCTTCAATTTATAGATGATAAAAGGCTTTGAATATTTAGTTTAAACTGAATATAGTCGTTGGACACAACTCCCAAGTGTTAGATATATTTTAAAGCAATTAAACATGTGTTTATATTGCTGTCCAACACGTTCTTCACAATCGAAAAACGTTCTTGCTTTTGGGTTTGATGAAAAACGTGAATGAGTGAGTGAATGAGCTATGAAATGTCAGTTTGGTACTGTTTCCAATCAGAATTTTGCAGAGCTTTCTGTAGAATATTCTAAGTACAATGTACTTCTGTCCTTGCTCACAACTCATCAATTTGGAGTTAACCTTGAGGTTGTTTTCCTCATTTGGGCATTCAGCTCGAGTTCTGGACTTCACCATTGATTTGAGCAATCTTGATACTCTTTAATATGTGGTTTGGACTGTGGAAAATTATCTGTTTTAATTCTTCCTTTAAAAGAGAATAACCAAAATGTTCTTTTGTAAAACCAAAACATTATTCGTTTCTATTTTGTATGAGTGTTGGATTTTGACAGCTATTATGTGTCATGCTTTTCTGCTTTGTATGCATGTTGCTTTTTGCAGAGATGCAGTGTTGGTATTTCTGTCCTTGTTGTACTTTTTAATCATAAATCTGGAGATTGATCTTGCTTTTTGTTCTTGATGTTCTGTTTTGCTTTTGTGTATATAATTCTATTGCTTTCATTATGAAGGTTGGTAATTTGTGATGAAGATTGATAGCCAAAAACAATCTTGATTTAATGATAACTTTATTCTTTTGCAAACCAGAATGTTCTTGAATTTGTGTTGTATGGAAAATGTGGATGAGTGATTTAGTAATTGTCTTGTGTCATTCTTTTGCCTCAAAAGCATAATGTACTTTCTGCAAAAAAAGGTGCAACATCAGTGTCATTGTTGTCCTTGCTCATAGTTTCAATAGACATGTGTTGTAAGAATGTTCCTGCTTTCCTACCAGAACGTTCTTCGTTTCTGTTTTGAGTGATTGCTTGTATTTGTCACTTTTGACAGTTGTTTGTAAATCATGCTATTATGTACTTGTGTTAGCGATGCAGTGCCTCATTTGTCCAAGTTGTACTTGCTTATCTAAGCCATCAATTTTGGAGATTAATCTTGCTATTTACTCTTTATGCATTGCTTTGACTTTGTTGATTCTTTTGACGAATCTGTCCAAAAAAATCTTAAGTATACAGTTTTGTTCCTTTGTAATAAATACTAGTGATTTTCCATATAGCTTGATGCATTTTCGTAGCCTAGAACGATCTAGAATTCAAGAAGGCTTTGTTCTTCGTAAACCAGAATGTTCTTGGATTAATGCTTTGAAAACTAGAATGATCTTCGTTTTTCTGTTTAATAACCACAACAATCTTGCTTTCTCAGATTTCTGTTTTTAATAAACCAGAATGATCTTCGTTTTTCCAGAATGATCTTGTCATCAATTTTTATGCACTTTGATGAAGTGAATGACTTCTTGTTTGTCGACTTATGCAATTCATGTTCCTTAACTAAAACTCAAGTGCAATCATTAGTAGATCACCATTCATAAAACTTAATCATTTATTTCATAAGGTTTGTTGTCATTAAAACTTATATCAAAAAGATTTTTACCTCAACAAGCCCATCAACTTGTTGGGATATTGTTGTGGACAAATGCAATGAAAAGTGGTAAGATATGCCACCTCAAGAAATAGTCCCCCTTATTGTATCTAATTTGGAATTGGCCTAGTTTCTCTTATTAAGTTTAATTCAAAAAAAAAAAAAATGATGCTCATGTGTTATAAGGGTTAAACTTAAATCCTACAAGGACATGAGTTTGAATTTTATTGTCGATGTGATTACCTCTTTGGTAGATAATATATAAGTATTTTTATTAACACTCTTTGAGTCTTGAGGTTTTCTTTAACATTGGTGAGCCTCCGATACCAAATTCTCCTAAACTTTCTCATATAAAAAAAGTGGTTTTAATAGAAAATAAAATAAAATAAAATAACATGGTCCAAACCCAATATTACAAACCCTAAATTTCATTTTCCCAACCTTCTTTCTTATTTTGTGCATCATGACCACTTAAGCCTTTGCCATATCTTTTCCCCCTTCATTGTTTTTGCAACACCATGCATTCTTCTCTTCACCATTCATTTTCTACTTCCTCTTCCTTCTCTCAATCATTAACCCACAACATGTTTTATTTTCTCATCCCCTGTCATTAACTCATATTTCCTACAAAAGATTTTAGGTTCTTATTCTTTTCTGTCAATTATTAAACGTATAAGAATAAATTTGCCGCTAAACTCTGAAAAAAATAAAATCGATAAAGAACCAAATTGCACATATTAAAATGAGCTTAGGGAATGAGAAAATCACAAATCGATTTATAATGGTTCCTCTAATTTACCTTCACTTGTAGAGTATGTTAATCATTGTACACTTATTCCTTCTTCCTAAACTACTTGGAACAATCCTCAAAAGTAACCCGGACTCTATCTTCAAGAAGAAGAACCTCTCATAACTCCTTGCAAGATAGTTCCTAGAGACACATCTCTAGTCAAACCTAAAGATACTCCCTCTTTAGTTCTTCAATATAACACCGATTGATATCCTCTTGATAACTTACGTTTGGAATACACACCCCCAACACAGAAAATCCCCCTATGTTGTTTTTTGTACAATCTTCGATTGCAAACCCGGTTTGAATTAAAAAGTGTCTTCAATATATATTATGATCTTGAATGCATAAAGTTTTGAAATGAGTGAAAGTATTCTTAGTATTAAAAAGGCTTAGGATTGTTTATATATGATGGATGAAAAATATTGGCAAAAGAGAGACATTTTTCAAGTGAAATCACAACTTTTTAACTATCATAACTGTCACAAAAATCGTTAAATAACAAGTCTGTAGGTCTTGTGAATCGACTCACACATTTTATGAGTTGATTCACACATGTTTTGAAAACCAATTTTGAATCTTGCATTAGTGTGAATCGATTCACACAGAGGTGAGCCAATTCACAAAACTTCGTATTTGGCGATAAGTCGATTCACAAGTTTGGAATATCAAAAGTTGAGTTCTTAACATATGTGAGTCAATTCATAAGCTTATAAGTTGATTTATAAAGTTAAAAATCACTTAGGAAAGGTTTGTAATAGGAGTGGGCAAAAAAATCAAAAACTGAACTGATTTAGAGAACCGAACCAAACCAAACTGTTTTAAAACTAAACCGGTTCAAAAAATTAAAAACCAAACTTTATTTTAAAATCAGTTTTTTTAACTGAACTGTTTTTAAAAATACAGTGAACAGTAACCATAATATAGTGAACTGAAATGGTTTAATTCTAACAAAATCCCAAAATCCTAAAATCAGAATCCCAAAACCCTAAAATCAGAATCAGCAAGAACCCTAAAATTGAAATGAAGCCATGGTCCATGGCCGCCGCCGCCGCAAATAAAAAAGCCTTCTCTTCTCTCTTCGTGTGTCTGCACCCTCCGTCGCCTTCGATCTTCCGTCGTTTCCTCTCAAGTATTCATCCACCTCCGTTTTCGCTATTTCACCTCCGTCGCCCTCCGTCTTCCGCCGTTTCGTCTCCGGTATTCATCCACCTCCGTTTTCGCTGTTTCACTATTTTGGTTCATCTTCATTGTTTTGCTTGTCTGATACCCTTTTGAGACGAGTTCATTGTTTTGCCGTTTCATCTTCATTGTTATGTGTTGAAAAACTAGTGATTTTGCAAATGAATATTTTATGAGCTCAATCGCGCACTCAGTGTCCAAGATCTGGTGTAGACCAAAATATGTTTTTGTTGCATCTATTACTAAGTGAGTACTTTTCAGCTCGAATAGAATAAATTTTGCTATGAGGATTCTTGTTTTTGTTCAATGATTGTTTTGGTTTGTTGTGGTTGGATTCCAAATGAAAAAGGTAGAAATTGGTGTAAGGAATAATGAGCAATACAAAGTAAACCATGACATGAACCTATGATCTTAAAACCCATAATGTTAGAATCTGTTACTTTTGGAACATGAAGCTCTTTGAGAAGCTTTGTTTTGACATCTAGAACAAATAGGTGGTGGCCATAAATGTTGTTGCTATTGTTATAGTAAAAGCGGTCAAGAATTAGAATTGGGTTTGGTTCAAGAATTAGAATTGGGTTTGGTTCGGTGGAGAAAAGAAAGTGTTTTGGAAGTTGAAACACTTTTTGGATGAATGAGTTGAAAGCACTCTGAAAAGACTTCATGGACAGTAATTTTTTGTTGTTCTTGTGTCAATGAGCTAATAAGAATAAGAAATTTATATTGAATTAGGATAGTTTTGTTGTGCTAAATGAGAGGCAAATTTGGAATACAGAGGAGTGTTGGAATGTGAGTCGTTCATGTAGCTTCTAGCTCTGTATTACTGGAGTGTGCCGCTGGTTTGTCGAAGTGGAACCGTTTGTCAGGGTATTTCTTATGTGTGTGTTTCACATAAAAAATCATGAAATAAACTTAATATTGATAAAGGAATCATGGAGTTTAAAATAATTGGTGTCTTAATTGCTTGTGGAGTTTTTTTTATAGGAAGAGAGATCTTGATAAAGGAATCATGACATCTTGAAAAGGTGCAGTTCAATGCAACTCATGAGGCTACACAGTGGAGATTTTGAAAGGACTCAAATTTTGTTTTATGTTTTTCTGTCTTGTGTAGATGGTTTTTCAATTCTTGCTTTCTGTTTTGCTTATGATTTTGTCTATGTCAAATTTGATTTTCTGTTTTGCTTGTGTAGATAGTTCTTTGAAGCTATTTGGTGTTCCTCTTTGCAACATATGAAAATTCAATTATCAATTTATCTCGTATCTACGTTCTCTTTCATTTGCTTTTGTTATAGGAACAAAAAAAAAATTTATAACCAGTTCGGTTCGGTTCAGAGAATAAACCGGTGCATCAATCTATAAAACTAGTTTGGTTCGGTTTTTCGAACCAAAAACCAGTTCGGTTCGGTTCTTCCGAACCAAAAATTGGTTTGGTTCAGTTTTTAAGCGGTTCTAGTTCAGAACTGAACTTTGCCCACCCCTAGTTTTTAATGCATTTCAAAGTGTATCAATATGATGTGAACCTGCAATAAAGTTTATGCATGCTAAATCATGAATTTTCATGAACTCTTTATTATTTAAATGACATTTGCAAGAGATTGAAAATGAGAATCAACAAAGGCATACGTACCATAAAATCTAGACTAAACTTGTGTTGAAATCACTCAAAGTACTATATCTAATCTAGTGGACCCTTAGAGTCATATTGATTTGTTGTAGGATGAGAAGAATAGGGACGTACTCTTGTGTTATGTGCCCGCATCTTATTCTATATTTTGTTTTGGAAATAAACTGGTCCAATGTTTCTCTATATGTAATTTTCATTTTAGTTTTTTAGTGTTCTTTTACCATGACTAAATGGAAATATTTATATATCATTTGATACTATAAAAATTTAATAAACAGTTATTTATATCATTTTGGTTAAAATGTAATTTGAATATTAAATTTATTTATATTCTAAATATTATTATAAATTCAATTATTTTTAGTTTAAGAAATATTTTAGTAATATTGAATTTGTTCTAAATTTGTTCCAAATTAAATTAAAACAATAAAAATTTATACTTGAGAGTTTTGAATTCCGATTAAAATTTGTCTCAAAAACATTTGGATTGAATTTAGAACGAATTTTTATTATATACAATGAGGGAAAATAACTTATTTGCCGAGATTTGAGAGAAAATGCTCTTTGATCCATCTTTGATCCATCTTTGATCCGAGCGAAAATGAATGCAACACATATCACAATTCAATGGACTCAACAACATAACAACTTATCCCTATTATCATCAATGATGCAATGCATATTCTATCATAGTCTACTTCAACTACTCATGGATCTAACTATCTATGGTTTTATACGAGTAGAGTATTCGCCTACTACCTCACAAATCAATGTTTCTTGACAGAGTGATTTATTATTTTACTAGAACACCCCAAAACCTCATCGATCACAGTTTAATCCTCAACCTACCTTATTTTGATGTAACACACACGTAAGATGAATAATCATCATCAACACTATCTAATAAAACCTATTCCATATTCGCGACTGATGATGCTTCTTGTAGTGACTTAATGTAGTTAACAATTACATTGTAAGCATCAAGCATCATATTATCATATAATTAATAATAATATCAGTATATAGTAATTTATTTATCATCATATCATAAACACATAAAAATTAATATAAGAATCACATATATAATAATAATTTTACTAATAATTAGTATCATGTCTTCATCATCACAATTATTAAATCCTAGTAACTAACTCATTATTAGTTACTATGTTTTATCATTACCAATTAAATTTAATTTAATTAATTACTACAAAACATTGCCTATCTAGTACTAAGTATCTGTCAAACACTTAATTGATTATATTAATTAACATCCTAATTGATTATTTAAATCACTTAATTAATTATAACTATACTTTATTTATTATTTATTATCTAGCATCCTAATCGATTATCAATCGTCCTAATCTAATATATAATAACCCCAATTGATTATTACCATCAAAATCATCACATATCAACTCTTAGATTATTTTCAAGTTTTACTAATATATAATCGACTATCATTTATTGCTTATTCGATTACATAATCACTTAATCGATTATCTACTCTATCAAATTTATTAACTTTCTTTCAAATATTTATACAATCAATTCATATTACCCTTCGTTATTTAATTTATTACTATATCAAATATAACAAATACAAATTAAACAAAATCATCATCAATCAATGTTGATTCATCAATAATCATCATCAATTATCAACACCATATATTAACATATATTGTTGAAATTGAATGGATTTCTTTAATTAATTAATAAAATATAAAAAATCAATTATACTATTTATTTTAATGCTCTTAATTAAAATGTGAATATTGACTATATGGGATGTGTGAAGATGGTCTGTTATAGATTGGGGCGCTCCTTTAGTTAGTCCATTGAGAGGTCCCCATTCTACTGATGTATATATGTTTTGTCATGCCATTAAGTTAGAATGCATAGTAGTAAATGTACATCAGAAAAAGGAGAACAACTCTCACATTCTTATTGTTCATCATTTCTTCAAGGCTATGAATCCTACTATCATGATAGATACGACTTATGTTGTTTATTATATGTCATATAATTGTATCTATGATTTAGGTTTACTATGAGTATCCAACAATGGTATTAGAGCCTAATAAATACATTTTATGGTTTCCCTAGAAATTGTTATCGTACATTGTTGATACACATATATTCATATAATTATATAATTTGTGTTATAATGTAAATCGATTAATCGTATATGTCTATATATTCATGCTTTCTTCGTTTTTATCTTTGATTAAATTATTTAATATGTGATTATGTTATCTATGACCAGATTGTGAAATTGTTACCATGAACAAATTGACCAAGTTATTATACTAAATCAATGAACTAATCAATCTCTGTTTTTATTATTGAAAAAAAAAGCTGAATCTAATTTTCCCACTAGATCAATCTTAAGACTAAAATCGTTAAAAATGTTGTCATTAACTCACTGAATTGTTAAGGCTTAAATGCAATTTTCGTCCCCCTATTTTAACTGATTCGCAATTTTGGTTCTTCTATTTTTAATTTTGCAATTTTGATCTCTCTATTTTAACTGATTCGTAATTTTGTTCCTTCTATTTCTCATTTCGCAATTTTGATCCCTCTATTTTAACTGATTCTCAATTTTGATCCCTCTATTTTTAATTTCTCAAATTTGGTCTCTCTATTTCTTAAAATTGAGACATTTTGTAAACCTAATGGATCACATATTTTTTTTAATAAAATTTAATGGATTACATTTAAAAAAATATATAACATTAAAAAAACATTAGATATTTATTTAAAAAATATTTTTTATTATAAAAAAATACTTAAAAAATAGTTTTTAATTATTTTAAAACTAATTAAATCTGAAAATGGTTTATTTATTATTTTCTAAAAACTGATTTCAAAATTTATTATTTTAAAAACTGTTTTCAAAAGAATTTTTAATTATTATTGTTATTAATTCAAATATATTTTTTAAAAAATGATTAATAATTAATAAATTATGATTTTTTTAAAATAATGAAAGAATTTTAAGTTCTATTTTTTGTTTAAAAAAATGTTTTTTTTGTTTAGAAAATATCTTATTTTTTAGTAAAATTTTGTTTTATGATAAAAATAAATTTTTATTTAAATTCTGTTTTCTTTTAAATATGATAAAAATATATTAAAAATACATGTAATCCTGTTTTTAATATATTAAATATATTAAAAATATAATAAAAGTTCCGTTTTATTTTAAAATCATAATTGAATTGATAAAAATAATAATTAAAAATTATTCAAATTTAAAAAAATAAATAAATAAATTTTGAAATCAATTTAAAAAAAAATAAAACTAATTTTAGAATTAATTAGTTTTAAATAATTAAAAACTATTTTTTAAATAGTTTTTTATAATAATTTTTTAAAATAAATATCTAATATTTTCTTAATGTTATATATTTTTTTAAATGTAATCCATTAAATTTTTTTAAAAAAAGTATGTGATCCATTAGATTTACAAAATGTCTCAATTTTAAGAAATAAAGGGACCAAAATTGAGAAATTAGAAATAGAGGGAACCAAAATTACGAATCAGTTAAAATTGGAGGACCAAAATTACGAATCAGTTAAAATTGGAGGACCAAAATTGCAAAATTAGAAATAGAGGGACCAAAATTACGCATCAGTTAAAATCAGAGGACCAAAAGTGTGAAATTAAAAAAAGAAACTAAAATTGCGAATCAATTAAAATAAGAGGACTAAAACTACATTTAAGCTAAATATTTATCACTCATATAATTTTATTAGAGTTTTTATTTGAAATCTGAATGTGTACATATAAAATAACAATGGTGTGACACCGCAGGATAGCATGGGTTTTATTATATAAATAAATAAATAAATAAGTAAATAAATAAATAAATAAATGGGTGGTAGTCGAATCCACTCTAAATAAAATTGCAGAATTTGTCTTTGATCGAGATTAGGTGCTTATTTGAAATTGGGCTAACATATTTCTTTGGGCTATATGCTAAATCGTTTAAAATGGCTTTTATTTATGGAAAAAATGGACTAAAAGTTAGAAAAATTGACCCTCTACCCCTTTTATCCTATACTCCACAATTTTCTGAAAATCTTAAAAATACCCTCAATTTTTTTTTTTACTTTTTTGCAAAATCCACTTTCACTCTCAGAAAATTATTTTCAAGAATTCCGGTACATAAATTTTTACCGGAAAACTTCTTACAAGTTTTCCGGTACAGAAGGATGTTTCCGGAAAACTAAAAAAAAGATTTCCGGTACAGAAGGGAAAAATGTGTACCGGAAAACTTTCTCCAACATTTCCAGTACGGAACGTGTTTCCAGAAAACTTTATCGACAAGTTTTCCGGTACACACCCTTATTTTTTTTAAAAAAATTTAAATTTTATTAATTTCTTTATATCACTTTGTAAAATTAAAGTAAAAATAGTAGTATTTTTTAAAAAATTATTGAAAATTGTAGGGTGGTCGTGGGCACCCTATGTCGCTACGCCAGTGGCTATAACTTTGCTGTCTTTACCTCTATTCCTACCTATTGAAAAAAAAAATAGTTAAAATCAAATAAATTAAATAAATACTAATATAATAAAAAAAAAAAAAAAAATGAAACTATCGGAAAACTTGTGGGTGAAGTTTTCCGGTAACTTCCGGAAAAGTCACTAACAAGTGTTTCGGTAGTTCACTATTACCGGAAAACTTGAAAAAAGTTTTCCAGAGTGGTATTCTGTACCGGAAAACTTGAAAAAAGTTTTTCGGTAAAAATGAAAATTTTGACTTAATATATACGAGGGTATTTTAGTCTTTTCACTAGTATTTTGGGAATATAGGGATATAAGGGAGGGTACAGGGTAAAATTTTCCTAAAAGTTTGATGAAAGAATTTTTATTATACCCCACTTCTAGTTCTCTATCCTAGAAGGCCTACCAAATACTCCATTTATTATTTACCATTATAAATATCTTTAATTATCTTTTCTTTTAGCTTTTACCATAACAAAAACTTCATTTTATTCGTCATATCTAGAGTTGGATATGCGGACTGACCCACCTTATTTTATCTGCTCTACTTAAACTTGCATATTAAACATATCGAGATGGTCTGTCTATGAAAGATAACAAGTTGTAATACGTTGGTTCAAGTTCACTCCGCATTGGTTTGCAGTTAAACCGGTTGATCCGCGAATCATATAAAAATAAAAATAAAATTACTTAGTCTAAAAAAATACTCAAAATTTGGAATTTAAAAAATCTTATATTTAAAAAGTGAATAAAAAAAAAATAACTACAATTATTGATAATTTTATATTGTAAGTACTAAGTAAGAAAAAAACAACAAATGATACTTACATAGAACTCTAATAGTCCAAACCAACATTAAGATCATAAAAAAAATGATAGAATATAATTTATATAACCTTTTCAAAAATATAATTTATATAACCACGAAAACATTAATAAAATCATAACTCATTAACTATTTCAAAAGTATAGTTGTACTTTTTTTTTAAAGTCCTAGTTATACGGGCTACAGGACAACCCGTAAATTTACAAATTTATACTACCTAACCCACAATTTAAATGGTCAAATCCACACGGATCAAAATATAAATGGACCAATAAAAATTAGTCCTAATCTACGTGGACCACAGAGGACTGTCCACGTACCTCAATCCATATCCTATATGTAGTTATATTATTTTGATTTCACTATTATATACATTTATTTACAAACTTATTTCAGATTCCTATTCTTTAGTGTCACTTTATTTACAAAAAATGTTTTATGTTCACGCGCACCAACGCTTCTTACGTGCGAGTGGGCAAGAGATGCAATTGCATCTTCCTTACCAATTTTGACTGTAAACGCGTCGCGATGACCCTCGACCTACTCGATTCTATCACACTCAAATTCAAAAACTTCCATGTTTTGTATATCAATTTTCGATCGAATTTTGAAAAAACGACAACAAATTTGACTCAATCAAGCATTTTAGTAAATGTAAATTAACAATTGGCTTAAATGCAATTTTAGTCTCCCTATTTTAATTGATTCGCAATTTTGGTCATCCTATTTTTAATTTTGCAATTTTGGTCCCCTATTTTAAATGATTCGTAATTTTGGTCCTTCTATTTCTAATTTCGCAATTTTGTTCTCCCTATTTTAACTGATTCTTAATTTTGGTTCCCCTATTTCTAATTTCTCAATTTTGGTCCCTTTATTTCTTAAAATTGAGACATTTTGTAAATCTAATGGATCACATACTTTTTTTTAATAAAATTTAATGGATTAAATTTAAAAAAATATATAACATTAAGAAAATATTAGATATTTATTTTAAAAAAAATTATTTTAAAAAACTATTTAAAAAATAGTTTTTAATTATTTAAAACTAATTAATTCTAAAATAATAAATAAAACTATTTTTAGAATAATTTTTAATTATTATTTTTATAAATTCAATTATGATTTTAAAATAAAACGGAATTTTTAGTATATTTTTAATATATTTAATATATTAAAAACAGGATTACATGTATTTTTAATATATTTTTATCATATTTAAATGAAAACAAAATTTAAATAAAAATTTATTTTTATGATAAAACAGAATTTTACTAAAAAATAAGATATTTTCTAAAGAAAAAAACAT
>JBBPBQ010000003.1:36898919-36972061 GCA_037974755.1 Cicer yamashitae
TTTAAAAAATCATAATTTATTAATTATTAATCATTATTTTAAAAACATATTTGAATTAACAACAATAATAATTAAAAATTCTTTTAAAAACAGTTTTTAAAATAATAAATTTTGAAATCATTTTTAAAAAAATAATAAATAAACCATTTTCAGATTCAATTAGTTTTAAAATAATTAAAAAATATTTTTAAGTATTTTTTTATAATAAAAAATATTTTTTTAAATAAATATCTAATGTTTTTTTAATGTTATATATTTGTTTCAATGTAATCCATTAAATTTTATTAAAAAAAATATGTGATCCATTTGATTTACAAAATATCTCAATTTTAAGAAATAGAGGGACCAAAATTGAGAAATTAAAAATAGAGGGACCAAAATTAAGAATCAGTTAAAATAAGGAGACCAAAATTGTGTAATTACATTGTTATTTCATTAATGCATTCACTAGTGTTTCCACTTTAAAGATAAATTATTTAGATGACAGTTATGTTTCACTTACAGTATTTTTTTGCAGTTTCATGTTTCACTTACGGTTAGTTTTTTGCAATTTTTTTAATTGCAATTTTTTTGATGCAATTTTTTTAACTTACAGTTTTTTTTTTGCAATTTTAAGAATCAATTCCTCTCTCTCTAGCCTCATACTTGCATTCAAGTCATGTGTGGTTTGGATATGTGAATATGTTGATAATGTGGGTTATGCTCTATTTGGACAAACAACTTGATGAAGTATTTGTAGTTTATATCGTTTAAGTGTTTATGTATAATCTATTTTTATAACAAAAGATAAAATAAAATTGTTTTCATATAAGCGGTAAACTATTGTCATAATTTATCTTAGAGCATCTCCAAGGGTGAATTCAATATAGGTTTATTAAATTGGGTCCACCGTGCCACATCATCTCCAAGCAACCTATGTGAACTCAGCATGGGTTCATTAAATAGGACCCACTATACCACAAACAAAATCATATTAGGTCCCACAATTTTAATTTATACATTAATATTTTAATTATATTTAATTTTATTATAACTTAAAATATTAATTTAAATATTTCAATTAATATTATTATACATCATTTTAATTTAAATTCAAAATAAAATTGAACTTAAAATTTTTATAACAATAATAAAAATTAAATGTTAAAATATATGACATAAATAATTAAAAATGATAAAAGTAAATAATAATAGAGTAACGGTCATAAATTTATTATTATTAATAAAATAATAAAAAAGGTAACGAATATAAATTTATTATTATTAATAAATTAATAAAAAAGGTAATGGTTAGAGCTTGGCACAACTAACTCCCAACTCTTAGAATGTTTGTTGAAAACAATTTATGAATATATCATAAGATGTTTCTAAAATCTCTCTCACAGAGTATGACAATTGGTTTGCAGTTGTGTATGTAATATTGGTTGAGTAATTATATGTGTATGAGTAAATCAAAGCATCATTGAGCGGTATTCAATTAAGCAAGTTGAGAAAAAACAAAGTTTTGCTTTGGCTCTGTAAGTAAAGTGCACTACGTGAGAAAAAAAAGTTATGAACTTAGAAGTTTAATATATTTAATAATTAACACATTTGCTACTTATGATGCAAATTTGGTAGTTCAATATAGAGATCTCCAACTAAATTGTATACAATATGCAAAAATCATACTAGTCTTCAGATGTCATATTAGATAGTAAATTCCAATGTGTTTTGACATTCATTTCTACTTGCTACATTTATTGATATAACTTTATAATCTTATCTGCTTGTATGTGTGCTTTCCTCCTGTTTATAACTTGAAATAATCACAGCTTCTCGACTATCTTCTCGTAGTTTTTCGGTTGTTGCATGAAGTGAGAAGCATCACATGTACAAGCTTCTAGATGTAAATACAAAGATTTATCCTACGAACAATAAAAAGGAAAGGTTCTTATTGACTTTATCTCCATAGCTTGTTTCAAATACAAGGTAAATTCAATGCTCATTTCATTTGTGGTTCCATGCTTTGTTTTAAATCTAATGTTTGAAACATTTAAGGCTAATACAAAACTTTTACATATATAAGAGACTAAAATGAAGCCTAAAATAGACATACAAGACCAAATACCTAATAAAGCCAACAAATTATAGACAATTAAGGATTTCTTGGTGTCATAAGTTAGAAGTAAAGACAAATTGCAATTACAATATTATGTTACCGAACATTTCAATTAGGACAATGTTTGTTACGTGTTATCTAAAATAAATATAAGTTAAAGCAGTTTAAATGTTTTTATTTGTCTCAAGTAGTGGATATTGTCTTTACAATGATGGTTCAATTTCAATTCAAGAAAAGTTTGAATACATCATGTATGAAAGATTATATGACATTACAGATGATGGATTTTCACGTTCACCGCCTGAAGTGTATGTAAATGTTTCTATATATATATATATATATTTTGTTGTATACTCGATCTTTTATTTATTAGAAATATCACCTAGGAATGTAGGATGTTATAATATTTTGTCATTAAACATGATTCATCAGAAAAGTCTTTCATTTATCCATATTATCAACCCTAACTAGTGACACGACAAATCCAACTCCACATGAAAAGTGAACCTATGTACCAAAGGTTTTGCTATCGGCTTGTTTTGATGAATTTTAGTATCCTACTGTTGCTTCTTTTTTAATGAATCAAACTTTTGTTACTATATTGATTGCACACAACCTAATAAAAAGTTCACTTTGAAGGTTTCTCAGGGTTGTAGAATAATCGGGTTCTTAATTGGGATTTGCAATTTTATATAACGATTTTCAAGGTCTACATAATATAACAGTTTACATCGCAACCGTAATTATATTTTACTGCAATATTACAGTTTACAGTATAACTGCAACTGTAATTTAAAATCATGGAAATAACCAACATGTAAGTTCTGTTATATAGAAGTAATATATTATTGTATATTGATTGGTAGACTTTGAGGTGCTAATATAGTTGAAATTTTGTATTTATTTTTTGGTAAGCATGTGTTTGTTTTGTTGGCAGCCCAAAGGTGAACATGCGTCCCTTTTGAAGCTACAACTTGTAACTTATACATTTTCTCAGTGAAATACAATTAGACCCTCGATGGAAAACGTAGTCCCAAACATAGACTTAATAAGTAGGTAAAATACTTTTATGTTGAATTCCAATAAGAAAGTATCCAAATTCACTTCGAATTTGTAAACAATATTTTTTGTTGTTGATAAAAGTGAAATTGAGATATTTGGATATTGGAGATCTCACTGTAATTTTGTCAATTTTACTGTGAATCCAATAGATTTACTGAGTGCATGTTTGATTCCACTTTTGGAGGAATCAAAATAAATTCTAAAGGTGTAAAATTGATTTTGACATATTTGAGTGTTACGAAGTAGAATTGATTTTGTCTCTAAAATTGATTATAATTTGAAGCTATAATTCATACATTTTGAATCCAAACGTAAATTTTACATTAAAATTTATTTATTGTTCAACTCACTTTTACGTAACATGATCATTTTAGATTTAAATCACTTTTAACTAAAATTAATTCATTTAAAATAAATTTTTATCACCCCAAAATCATACACGAATTGAGATTCATTGAGTTTTATTTTTCTCAACCCAATACCAGGAAGCAACACATCCCATTTGGAAAAATGTTAACTTAACTATATTTCCACCTTATTCCCACTTTGAATTGTTTATTCAAATTTACAGTGTTTAAACATTCTAAACATCAATATTAGTTCCCTCAATTTCTCTTTCTCTTGGCCGAGATATACGCTTAGGCCATTTCTTTATCTTTTCTCTTTATTGGATATATTTTTTATGAGAAGATCTTGAAGTGTAGAAAATAAGCTACCTTATATATCAAAAAAAAGAAGAAAATAAGCTATTTTGAAATGAAAAGAGGTGTCTTTGATTAGATATTTAAAAGAGATAAATCATCAAGTTGTATGTTGTGTGAATGAAACTATATTGTGAAGTTGACCTTTATGACTAGAAAAAGGTACACGTCCTTTGGTATTAGAGCAAGCAATTAGAAAATCAAATATTAATTCAATTGTCAAAATTTTTGATGAATTAACCACCCACTTATTAAGACAATTTTATCCCTCCCAATTTTCAAATCCACGTCCAACAACCTCTAACGTTCTTGGTGTTCAAATATTATTATTTGGATCTTGGTTGAAAAAGTGATTTTGCAACTATTCCTAGCTTTCACTTCTGGCTGAATCAATTATTGCTTGTCCTTTGCACTTTCTCAAACTTTACCCCCAGAAATGTGAAAAAACAAGCCACCATTCTTGTTGTCGCACCTGTTTCTAAATTTGCAGTTGAAACCCCTCTTTCACAAGGTTAGAGAAGAGAGGATATATTGGGTTCAGGGCCTAACTCTTTAATAATTAATAAAAAAAAATAAAAAAATAGAAATACTATTTTTCAATAAAAATAAAAGTGGCTTTACAACTTTTTTTTTTATATTTTAACATGCTTTTACCTTTTACTTAGTGAATCAATATTTTATTTAATAAATTAGCATAAAATAAAAATCAAAGATAACGAATAAAACAAAAAATAAT
Source organism: Cicer yamashitae (assembly GCA_037974755.1). Classification (NCBI taxonomy): domain Eukaryota; kingdom Viridiplantae; phylum Streptophyta; class Magnoliopsida; order Fabales; family Fabaceae; genus Cicer; species Cicer yamashitae. The sequence goes on from JBBPBQ010000003.1 coordinate 36,903,517, forward strand.
TTAATTTAAAAGTTTCAATAATCTATAAATAAATATGTTTAGTAATGCAACATAAATTTAAATAATTATATAAAATAGAAATAAAATTTAATTTTAAATACATATTAAAACCCATTTCGGTATTTATACATATAAATTATTTTGGTTCAAATTATCGAAACAAAAATGTTTTCATAAGAATCAGTTTTATGTTAATATAGTTAAACATATTTAGTTCATTTCACTTTTAATTAAAATTAATTTAATTAAATTAATTTTTTTTAAATTATAAGACACTTGGGAATTAAACATATTTTTTTGGAGTACTCTAACTTCTTCTTTTTTAATGTGGCAACACTTGGAGTTAACACTTGTACTTGCGTGATTGCGTCACAATATTTGATATTGTGGAGAATTAAGATCAAATGTCATCGTTTAGAGACAATCTTTATGAACTCTTTAATCTTTTTATTTGTAGGGAGTGTAATTAGGATAATCACTTTCTAGCCAAACATGGTCTCTTTGAGCCCATTTAGAATTGGTTTTCTGAGCCTCTCTCCTCTATTATAAATCAAGTCCTCACGAATTTGGAGGGTGTTGCTATATAAATTTTATTTTTCCTCATCAAAAAAATCCATTAATGGGTGGGAGATCTACTTACTCCAGGACTGTGCAGATCAACTTGCTCCAAGACTCTGTTTACAACTCTAAGCAAACATTGAATTTTATTATGATCATAAATATAAAAAATTGGATATTTATAGTTATATAATCTTATAATTGATATTTTACTTGCATTTTAAAAAGATGTTTAAGTGAACTTAATCGATGAAATATTAAATATTTTTAAAATTAGTTTAATTGCAGTTTTCGTCCTCCTATTTTAGTTGAATCACGAAAATAGTCCTCCAATTTTATTTGTTTCTAATTTTGGTTCCCAAACAGAATATTAGTTCAAAACTTGATCAAATGTCATTTTTTTAATAATGTGTAAAAAAAAGATGATGTGGAAGATTCCATGTAGATTAATTACATTTTATTATTATTCCAATTTTGTAAAACACATTTTCTATTTTTAAAAACACATTTCTTATTTTATTACATCATTTAATTACAAAAACATAAATAAAAAAACACATTCATATTCTAATCCCCAATCCCTAATTCTTTGAGAGCTGAAGAACGCGACTTCATCAGAAACGTACATTAACTTGAGAAGTCAAATGCGAGTCCAACCCTAATCCCATTCCAACCTTTTCTTCTTCACTTCATGATTCATCTTGTTTCTTCACCTCTTCATTCAATTTCTCATTAATCGTTTTCTTCTAGATCGTGTTCTCTGTTTTTGATTTTGTGTTTTAATGACGAGTAAACCTGGAGTTGATTTCGCGTTCTCTGTTTTTGATTTCGTCTACGAAGATGAAAGAAGAAGAATAAGACGACGACAACTACGAAGATGAAAGGAGAAAAAGAAGACAACGACGAAATAGAACAAGAAGAACAACACGACGATGACGGAGAGGAAGAAGAAGAAACACGATGGAATGGAATTATGGATTAGAAAAAGAATGTGTCTTTTTTCTTAATGTTTTTGTTTAAATGATGTAATAAAATAGGAAATGTGTCTTTTTTTTTTATAATGTTTTTGTAATTAAATGATGTAATAAAATAGGAAATGTGCTTTTAAAAATAGAAAATGTGTTTTACGAATTTAAAATAATAATAAAATGTAATTAATCCACATGGAGTCTTCTACATCTATTTTTTTTGACACATCATTAAAAAAATGATATTTCATCCCGTTTTAGACAAGATTCTATTTGAGGATTAAAACTGACCACAAATAAAATGGGATGACTATTTTTATTATTAACCTAAAATAGGGGATCAAAACTACAATTAGACCTTTAATATTTTATAAAAATTTACATAATAAATCTACGCAATAAAAACTATTAATTTGACAGTTATATCAGTAAAAAATTTAATATATGCAAATAGATATTAAATTAAATAACTCTAATAAAGCTTACTCTACTCTCCGCTCAATGTAAATTGCATGAAATCGAATCAAATGTTCAAATTAAATCAATTGATTAATAATCAAATAACAAAAAAAAATTGAATTGAATGATTGTTGAGCTTCAAGACTACATCTAATAAGCAAAAACTCTTATTAGGAGAGAAGATTTCAATTTTGAGCGTCCGATTTTGATCAAAACGGTCACGTACTGATTGACTAATTAAGAGACCCACTCTCCTCCATTTACATATGGAGTTATGCTTATGCAGTGTTGAGGCTTTAGTTGGATCAGTCAACCCCTACAAAATGGGAAAAAGTCAAATTAAAAAAGAAGAAGAAAAGCATGAAACTAGGAAACTATTTATTTCCGCTGTCAGCAATTGAGTGAAGAAGCAAGCAGTTGAAGCTTATTCCAAAGCCAACTGATCTTCTTGCAAATCATGATATTAATTGATGGGGTTCCATTCTCTAAGCATTCATCTTCAACATCTCAGGTACACCTCTTCCTTTTCATTTTCCAATTACCCATTTATATATTTATTTTATTTTATTATTATATCAATTAGGGTATTCTACCACTGGCTTCTTTTGTTTTATTACTCATGCTCAAAGTTTTAAATCCGCGACTGTAATTGTGATTGTAGCATTAAGATTTTGATGTTTATGAGATTGCGATTGTGGTAACATCACCTCTATTTGACCGCAATTTTCTATAATCTTAGGGATTGCAATTTGCAACTGCGATTTTAAACTTTGCACATGTTTATTAACTTACAATTGAAATCAAGTTTAGCTATATTTTTTTTCTGAGGCAACCTTATATTCTCTTATTGAGTGTACTAATTTGTATGATAAAATAAGCTGCATTGATTAAAATATCTTTATTAATATAGTTGTTAGTTTGATGGAGATACAATACATAGAGTGTTAGTGGAAAAAAGATAATTAATGTTTCATTGGTATTTTAAAATGAAAAATAATATGAGATAAATAAATATTTCAAACCTGACGATAATGTTTCAAATTTCAATAGCTTACTCGATTGAGAAGAAGCTTTTATCATTATTTAAGCATGTTGCTATTTAGTTTTGCTGAGAATAAAATCAAAAGATGGAAAAAGTGAAGGAATTAACATATCAGCTTTCTGTGTATACACACTTCTCACTTGACCTTCTACATTTAGAGGACCTCTTGTCTACAAATTGATATGTAGTTCACTTGATAAACAACGCTTACCTATGTAAGGAAGGCAAGGGATTAAAGAAACCATGCTGTGATGTCACTTTAGTGTTGCCAAATAGCGGCACTATAGTACAATAATGTAGTAGAATATGAACAATTCGCTATTGTTTTGCAATACACTATTTAGTACAAAGTGTTGTAAAATAGCGGCTATAGTGACACAATTGCGATATAACATAGCACAATTTGGAAAAACTGCTATTTTATGCGATCCATGATTGAAAATATTGTCACTTATTATTACTCACGGGCCGATGATTATCACCAGAAAAAGTGCATGATCTTGTGAGTTATTGGCTGCATAATGGTAAACCAGGGGTTTGTCATGGAGTAATATATCTTGTGAGTTATAGCGGTGCTATTGCATCATAAAATAACAGAATTTGAACAAACTGTTATTTTCCATGACCCGCACAATTGACAATATTGTGTCACTTATTATTACTCATGTTGTGCCATTGAAGAGCTCCTGAAAAAATGCATGATCTTGTGAGTTAATGGCTGTATAATGGTAAATTAGGAGGTTTATCATGCAATTTTATATCTGATTCTGGGCTTATGAACAGGGAGTGGATATTCTACTTGCTTTATTAGAAAATCCCATTCTGGTATGTGCCTCAAACTCTTTGAAGGCAACCCCAGAGAGGAAATTCTCAGTTCCTGACGACTCTAGTCCAGTGAGTTCAAAATGGATTTATTTATTCCAAAGAGAATATGCTACTGTTGATCCAGCATTTGTCGATGTATGCAACTTTTTCGACCCTTTGTAATGTCTTTAAGCTTATATATCTATTATTTGAAAAGTAAATATTTTATTTTTAATGATATATAAGAGATGATGCATGTTAAGCTGTATATTTAGTTTTAAGTTGGTCTGTACTTTATTGTAGCATATAACTAATAATCTTTTCCATGAAGGAACCTCATACTTGATTGGACTGTAAGTAACATAACCTGTGGAGTTTCTTTTTCCTTTTTGCCTTCGTTTTTGTTTTGTTAGAGAAACTTATACAAAAAAGTATGAGCAAAAGCTGAGGAGACTCTTTAAAATATGATGTTTTAAATCATTTTCTAACTACCAAATTAAATCAATAACTCCATGCCGTTACTGTTTTAATTATTTAAGCAAGTTAGCAAATATACCAGTAAGTTGATAGTTTTACATTTCAAATTCAATCAGTTGTATTTATCTGCTTTTTTTTTCTTTTCTCGTTCCATGCATCAATAGTTTGTTGGCACTGATGAAGCGACAACATGCGTAGGAGTTGCTATTCGGAACCTAGAGAATGGAATGTAAGGATTGAGAATTAGTTCATATATAGACAAAAAGTCCACTGTATATCAAGTTTTACAGATTCTTCCACTGGTTGTTCAATTACCTATTCTATCATTTTTAATTTGATACTGCAGGACATCAGTTGCGCATATGGATTCACCGAAGATTGTAGAAATGGGCCTCTCTCAAATGCTATCATTACTCGTTGATGACAGTTTGGAGACTGAGTTTGATGTGCTTTTCATTTTCTCTGTTTCTCTACTTTCCATAGAGATTTCTTGCCATTTGGTTGTTTGATTGCACTTTTTTGTCTAACATATTTTCTTATGTAAATCTTTGCTTTATTAAAAAATGTAGGTGCATCTAATTGGTGGTTTTGAAGAAGTTTCACCACAAGTCTGGCTAGGGTCTTCTGCTTTGATCATGAATTTTCAATTTGTAGTTTCCGCTCAGAGACTGAATGATTGAAGTTGAATCTGTTATGACCTTTTGTGCAGCATGCGAACGGTAGCATTGTGTCTGAAAGTGATGAAGATTTGGATGGTTATTCCTTTCCTCTGTGCTCAAAGATTGTTCACACTTTATGGTCAAGAGAGGAGAAGTTTCATATCCGAACTACTTGTGTTCTTGGACATAATACCAAAAGGGATTCCGATGAAAACACTTATCCTATTTTTAATGGATTTGTGGTTAGTTTTTGCTTTTAAATATTCTCATTTCAGCTTGTTTATTTACAATATATGATAAACCTCTTTTTTTTAATGAAAAATGTTACTTAATTAGTATAGTTAGTATTTTGATGAGAGTGGGGATCAAACTCACGACCTCCTTATCACTCAACTCCCTAAATCCCCTCCTCAGCCACCAAGCCAACCTTAATATGTGACAAACCTCTTACTTTCTATCTCTACAAAACATATATACTTATTAAGGAATTATAGGTTCGAACACTCAGGGATGGAGAAGAAAGAAAAGAGAGAAATATTGGCTACTGAAAATATAATTGATAGCATTGTTACATTACCTTAAACTAATACTAGTATTAGCAATAATTACGTATAAGCCTGAGCCTACTAACAATAATACTAATTACCTTTTTATTTTTGACAACATAAGACTAATTATCCTAAAAACCAAAATAACCCTTATATATTAATATGGAAAAAGCTCATAAATAATATGGAAACAGCTAAAAAAAAGAAATAATATGGAAACAACTCATAAATTGTTTCCTTGATCAGATAACTAATTATTCCAGAATATCTTATAAACAAGTTAATTGAATCATCTGCTAAATATTCACTGATGTACCTATAAACAAGTTTAGCATTATCATAATTCATCAACGAAAATCTTCACTTTGATCCTTCATTTCTAAAATTTATGTAATATCAATAGATGGCTAATAATTCAAACTATTAATTGACAACTTTAGTGATCTACACATCACTACACATTTCTTTCTACCACAAGTGAATCTGTTTGGATGTATTTGTTAATAACATATTACTTTCTACACACAAAAAAACTTGAGCTGTATCAAAACAAAACTTATACTTTCAAAATGCATTTTGAAACTTGATAACCATTTAGTGGTACCATTACAGGAATCAGGAATTCAAACCTTTTGTTAGAACAGTTACATAACATTATCTTATCTGTATTATAAAATTCTATACGTATATAGCATGGTAAAAGCTCTTAAGAGTAACGTAAAACATATTTGGATTCCATGGTTTGGAAAAAACTGTCGTAGTCTCTTTTAGTGCAATAGTAACGTGCATTCGCAAACCATTAAATGAAATTCTAATTTATTACATCTTATTCACCATTTCAGGTGGAGACTGCAACAGGAACTGTCATCCCAGCATGTTTTGATAGAAGTTCTAGATGCCCAGATGAAATTGTCAGAAGAATACGAGTTTCTGTTTCTTATGAAGATACTAGTTGGAATGGAAAGTTGCTAGAGACATATGATACTAACACTGACTGCTTCAAAATTGCTCCTTGTTGCTGGTAACAGTTTTTCATGAATTGTTAGTCAAACCCTACATTGAAAAAAATGCTTATGAGCACAATGATGAAATAATTTTGAATAATGGAAAAAGTTCCTTTAAAGTGAGATTTCCCTTAAGGGAGCATGCTATTGTTTATCAATCTAAAGTAAGCATGCAAGTATGCTGTATGTTCCCTTAAATGAAAGATGGGTACACCTTGTTCAATACAAGGGGCATATTTGAATTGACTTATTTGAACTTATCTACTTGCATAAGCACTTGTAATATAATTTTAGAGAGCTCATGAAAACAACTTATAGCTTACATGAAAGCTGTTTGACTTTATTTAATCTTTTATTATAGAAATAATTTATACATAAGCACTTATATGATAAGCGCTTATGCTATAAACACTTAGTTAAGTTGTTTATCCAAATTGAGCCAAAGTCACTTTAAAGGAGCCTTATCCAATAATAAATTGGGCTAGGCCATGCATATTGGTCAAAATTGTTTTCTTCGAGTGTATGATATCTCTTTTCCTTGTTGATGATCTTTTAGTGTTGAGGCCATGCATTGGTAAAAATTGTTTTCTGCCAGTGTATGATATCTTTGTCCTTGGTTATGATCTTATGTATTGATGCACGAAATCCTTTTTTATATTCTGTTATACTGAAGCTTCTCGGCCACATCTTATTTAGGACACTGGGGCAATATCAGATTGCTTCGTCACTTCAGCATTATTCTGATTCAGAAATTCTTTCAATCTGTTCCACCTCACCTACTGCTGAGGGCCCAGATTTTGTGGACAACTTAAGAAGGTAAAACTTTGATTGGTTTTGATTTGTGTTATCTTATTTAAAAGTTCTGTCTTTGAAGTGATTGATAACAAAGTTTTTAGCATTATTAATTTATGTTTCTGTAAATAATCCATTGTATATGACTATATATGTTCCAAGGGTAACGTGCTACCAAGACAAGCTCGCATACCCAATTATCAGTCAAATTTAAACTTGTAATTTCTTTGAAAGGAAAAAATATGTATGCTTGTTGCAGTAAGTTGTTAGGTTGGTTTCACGTAAATGCTCTAATTTCAACCATAAAGCTTCATATCCTTCTATTTATTTTCCTTAGTTATTTCTCATTTTCTAAGGGACATTGAAAGAGTTTTAAGCAACAGGTACAGAGTTCGAACTCTTTAAGCTAATAAAACTACTAACTTACTAATATTTGTCTATCCAAAAAAGTGGTAATTTTGTAATTAAAGGTAAAAACATGGAATGAAAATAGATATTAACCATAGGGGCACTAAATTCTTCTCAAACCATTACATATTTTCTGGATGTGATTTTCTTCTTTGATATGGCACAAGCCTGGGAGTTTTTGCAAGATTATAATCATTTTCTCCTTTCTAAGCATATCTGACTGCCTAGTAACACTCTCTTTAAACTCTTTTTTCCACACTCACTCTCTCAGTTGATGAAATTCAATTGAGTACCACCACTTTATATGGGACCCATTTCCAAAGTGGTAGGACCCACATGAACTTCACTCAATAAGAGAGTGAGTGTTGGAAAGAGAGTATTAGAGAGAATGCTACTAGTATTACTATAAACTGATATCTAAATCTAAACTTATGTATTGTCCATTGTTTTCTTGAACTTCATATTTATACGAAAATCACAAGAAATAATGACACAACCTTTCCCATCTTCAGGCAGTGGAACTACTTGATTGAGCATCCTCACTGGACAGAAACCTTTCCCAAGAAGCAGCCTCGGGTTTTTTCAAGGAGTGCTGATCGAAGCTGGAAAAGGTGTTGCTGACATTTTGTTGTTACTTGGCTAACATTATTTAAGGCATCATATTTTGCAGCTACATTACTCAAGACATGATATTCATCTTAAAAGGGGCATTTGCTCACATGCTATTGCTATCCAGCAGTATGTATCAGATTAATATGCTGAAACTGCACTTTAGGCCAATTGGAAACCGCAGAGCTTAAATGAACTAATGTAAAGTTTGCCTGAACATTTGAAATTATAATTTGATCATAGTAGTTATGATAAGAATGCATTGAAATATTTAAAGATCTTATCAAGAGCATGTTGTAAAAGTGGTTCCAATATTCAGTCAACAACCCTGCCAACCGAGAGTGAGATGGTTCCCTACAATTTCAGGACCACTTTAGGAGTTCGCAGTATTAAATTAAAATTTATTCATAGCAAAACTCAAATGCTCCTTTCTCACAAGTTGTAACACCCCATTTCTCAAAGAACTCGCTTGCATGTTAGGACTTTGGATTCCGTTACACCCGCTTGATAGAAGGGAGTCTAGTAGAGTCTAGAAGGGTCTCTAAGAGGCTTTACCTGCCGAACAAGTAAGCAAAAATGTGAATATGTTGGTCAATTTCGCCAAGTGAATCTGGTTTGATTTAAGCGGTGCTAAAATTCTCTTATTGCATGAAATTTGCTCCAAGCAATGTTAAAATTTGCTTAGCGAGACAGGGAAATTGCTAAGTGAAAATGAGTGAATGAGTGGGTGTCTGACAGGGAAATTGCTTGGCCACATGTCAGCCAAAAAAGTCACAATTTTTGAACCATCTCTCTCCCTCCCTTGTCAAAACTCTTGCTAAATCATGACCATAAGTATCTCTTGGTCTTTTTCATCAGCGTCATCATCAATCACCATTCTGTCAGTTTCGACTCAGAGTCAACTTTACTATTGTGCTACCAAAATTCCAACACGAGTGAAGGCCTTATTCCGACGGTTGGAGGTCATTCGGGTAAGTTTTTCCCTTACATATATCTATTTGTATGCATGTTAGAGTAAGGATTACTTTAACTCCATTCTGTTGCTATTATTGAACTCTTGTTGAAATATAGGTCGTTTTAGTATAGATTGTGTATCGTCAAGTTACTTAGAAATCAACCTCTAAATAATCTCAAAAACCTTATGGTTGTGTTTTTAGTAAACTTTAGAGTTAGTTTATAGTGTAGTTGTGTTTATGGCGAAAAAATTCGGTGCTGAAACGTATCTGTTGTGTTGTTTGTTTGAGTGCAATTACTCGTAGACATTGAAGAGAGTAAGGAGGTTGTAAGGAGGGAAATGTTGCTCGTGTTAGCTACAACTAAGGTAGGGGCAATATTTTGTGTTCACCGAGTTTGTCTTCACCGAGATGGTTAGAGTAATATTACTATAAAGTAATGTGTAGAGGTCTGACAATTTTACCAGATATGAATAGTTAACAATATTTAAAGTTCATTTGATTACTCTTAGGAGTGACATTGATTGCGAGTTATGTCATTGATAAATATTTGTCACTTAGGATAATCATTAATAACTCGAGTTGGCTTGCTTTGATTGTTAGGATAGTTAGATAATATGGTATGTGTTATGTGAATATGCTATATGAAAGTGAATGTGTGAGGTTGGATTATGATCACCTTAGGATACATGACTTAAATTATGAATACAATGATAAATGAAAGGAATGAAGGATGATTGTGTATAAGTGAGGTATTGAATAATGATTAGGTCTAAACATGACATTTTGTTGAGGTTCTCTCTATTTTATTTAAAATAGTAAAGGACAAGATCGTACCGTCAGTCAGTGTAGTTACAAACCTTGAGTGGTGTGATACATGATTGATGTTCTGCTTTGGTAAAAATAATAAATAAACGACAATGTTGTACCGACAATCTAGAGTGTCATGACTTATGAAATAGATAAAGAATGAGAAATTTAGGTAGTTGCTTTGTATTAATGTGGTGAAGCTCACTACCATGTGTTTTTTGGATGCACGAGGTTGATTGTTGGCCTATATTTATGTAATGTTAAACCAATGTTAAATTGCTCAATAAAGCTTTAATAAACACAAGTTTTACAAAATCTACGGTTGAATTGAAAATTTATATCATATAAATTATCTATGTAAAATTTTATTAAAATCTAAAATTATTTAATATTTTATTAAAGTATATCAAAATTAACGTCTTATAAATTTTTATTAAATGTCTTATTAAATGTGGTTAGAATAGTTAAGCCTATAAGTTACACCACCTCCCCATTTAGTTGTCTCATTCACCTCGCTTTTCTAGCCTGTTTTCTTTAATTTGTTTGATAATAACATGTATAATTGTTTCCGCGGTCCTTTACCTTAATTTCAGATAACACTTCAATTCTTTATTTATTTATTTTTTTAATTTAATTTTAAGTAACAATTTGATCATTTATGTCTTAAAATGTCAACAATGTTATCATTTTCTTTACAAAAATTCATTAAAAGTTTCAAACAAAACCCATAAAATTAATTATCATCTTCAATATAATGCAAATTTCATCAAATTCATAACTCAAATTTTTAAATAAACTCATATTTTCATTCTTTATTAATGAATTTGATGTTGTTGCAGATGAAAATATGAATTTATTTGAATATTTGAGTTATGCATTTGATGAGTATATGAATTTTCTTGAAATTGGTATTGAATTTTATGGGTTTTGTTTGAAGATTTTGATGAATTTTCTTAATTTATGTAAAGAAAGGATAACATTGTTGACATTTTAAAATATAAAGGATCAAATTGTTAATTAAAATTAAATAAAAGAATAAATCGAAAAAAATAAAAAATAAAAAAAATTTTACTTGAAATTAAGTTAAGTAACCGTGGAAGCAATTATGCCATAATAATATTACTAGTATTGTTTTCCTTTCTATCATTGATCACAGTGCACTCATTGTTTTTGAATCATTTTTTTTGAAGATAACTAAATTTCTACTTGTGCGTTGCATGAGTCTATTATAAAACAAAAGAATATAATAATATTAAAATTAAGCGATGAGTAATATAAAAATCATTCGTACACATTATACTTTAAGTAAAAGTAACAGAATTAATTATCTAGTAAAAAAATAAAACTTTTCAAAGCTACCAAAAAACATGTATTATAAAAAAATCGCAAGATTAAACAAAAACAACAACCATAACCAGCTTAGAATTTTTATGCTTTTATAAGAGAAAATAAAGAAAGTTAAAACAAAATTAATATTCATATAATTATGCATTTGTTATATTGATAATGCATCCATTCATCAAAGCTTCATTGAATTATTTCTACTCCTCTATTTTCTCTTTGAATCTTGAAGTTTCCTATCAAGATTCTACATTTTCAGATTTTTTTGTTTTGGTTAATCTTCATCTCTAGGATACTCATGCTCATCTTGCTATTATGTTTCTAACTCCAACATAGAGAAATTTGAAGCATCAAGCATCAATGGAGGCACACAAGAAAAATTAGTTGATCTAATGCAAATCTTCATCGTTTTCAACAATAAAGACAAAAGATCATTGATTAAGGTTATTTGGAAACCATGAAGTTCAACAAAAAAATACAGATTTCTCTCAATTATCTAATCGACTATATAAATCTATGTAATTCTTGATGTAAATAACTTTCTCTCAATTATCAATATCATTCAATATATTTTTCTCCATTTATCTTTTATCAATTGTATCAAAGAGTAATTATTTCGCTATATGTGAAATAAGATAGTAGAGAAGGTTGAGGGCGAGGCATATTGTTGTGGGTGTGTATGTGAAGATTTTAATGCAATTAGAAGAGAAAGTGAATGGAAAAGGAGGAGTGATTATATCCATACAGAAGACATTTTGTACTTTAATAATTTTATTGAGGAATCAAAACTTATTGATTTACCTTTAAATGGTCGAGATTTTACTTGGCAACGTTTGGATGGAATTGTTATGAGTAGATTAGTGGCTTATCTGATAATTTTCTGTTAGTGGCCCAATGTTCGCAGTGGACGTTGGATATAGGCTTATCTGATCATTTTTTGTTATTCTTGTGTAATGATTGGGAGAATTGGGGTCCAAAACCTTTTGCATGCTGAAGTGTTGGGAGTGATGGTTATAAGGCCTTTGTTAAGGAAGAGTGGGATAATTATTCGGTGTTTGTTTGGGGGGCTTTGTGTTAAAGCAAAAGTTGAAAAATATTAAAAATCATTTGAGGAGGTGGCATAAGGAACATTGCAGCAACATGATTGACAAGATAATGGTGGCTAAAGAGGAGTTGAATAAGTTAGATATTAAATTCAAGTCATGTGTTCGATTAGACGTGGAGATTGAAGGGAAGTGCAGTGTTTAATTACTTTGAAGGTCATTTTAAATCCACCAGATCCATTCACATGAGTTTGGATAACTTGCAGTTTAAATCTCTCTTGCTAATGCAATCTGAATCGTTGTTAGTTGGATTTAGTAAAGAGCAAGTCAAATGGGTGGTGTGGAATTATGACAACTACAAAAGTCCAGGTATGGATGGTGAACATTTTGGGTTTGTGAAAGATTTTGGGAGACCATAAAAGCTAATTTTATGAGATTTATGGGCAAGTTTCATATGAATGGGAGGTTGGTAAAAGGATCAAAATGCTCTTTTATAGTTCTAATTCTCAAAAAAGATAATCTGCAAATCTTATATGATTTTAGACTCATTTCGTTAGTGGGGTGTATATATAAAGTTTTGTCAAAAGTGTTGGCGAATTAGACTGATTCAAGTGATTGGTTCCGTAATAACTGAATCTCAATTGGCATTTGTTTAAGGAAGACAAAATTTGGATGGGATCTTAATTGCAAACGAAGCGGTTAACGAAACAAAAAAGAAGACATGAGCGCTAATTCTATTCAAAGTGGATTTCGAGAAGAATTTTCTAGAGAAATGGCGTAAATCAATTTCAGAATGTGTTGGTTAAACGTTAGCTTTTGTGTTAGGGAATTGGAGTTCTACATAAGAGTTTGTCATGCGGAGGGGATTGAGATAGGGCGACCCTTATCTCCGTTCTTATTTCTAATAGCTATTGATGGTTTGATTGCTCTGTTTAATACTTATGTGGAAGCCATTCGTTTCAAAGATTTTGAGGTGAGCTCATACGAGTTTCGTGTCTCTATGCTACAACTTGCAGACGATATGTTGATTATGAGAGTGAAGTGTTGGGACAATATTAGAGCTATCGAGGATAATTTATTGTGGTTTGAACTTCTATATGGCCTTAAGGTTAATTTATAGAAAAGTATGTTGGCAGGTGTTAATGTTAATAGTTCCTAGCTTCAAACTGTGGCATAGATGCTTAACTGTAAGATGGGTGGTGTTCCATTCAAATATTTGGGGTTGTCTATTGGTGATAATCCCCGATGTAGGGTGTTTTGGAAGCCTGTTATTGAGAAGATTCGAAATAGGTTGTCAAAGTAGATATCTAGAACTTTGTTGTTGGGTGGTCATTTAATACTCTTCAAAGTTGTCTTATCTGCATTACCAATTTATTTTATTTCATTTTTTCAGGCTACTTTAGGTATCATTTCTCAACTTGAATATATTTTTAAATAATTTCTTTGGGGTGGGAATGAGGAAAAGAGTAAGGCTCATTAGGTCAATTGGGAGAATGTTTGTTTGCCTTTAGAGAAGGGTGTATTGGGTGTTTGACATTTGAATGTTTTTAATATAGTTCTATTGGATAAATGGAGTTGGAGGTTAAAAACAGAGACATAGGGCCTTTGGGTTAAGGCGTTGAACAATAAATATGGAGTTGAAGTTGGGGGTTTCAGGGGGCAGGTTGAGGGGTTCTGTTTGGTGGAAGGATATTTTTGCGGTAAAAGTTGATATTGAAGATGATTGGTTTGATAAAAAAATTGGTTAAAATTATTGGGAATGAGAGTAATACTTTGTTTTGGAAGGATCCATGGTTGCTTGATGGGGTTTTTTGTGAGAAGTTTAGTAGGTTATTTCATTTGTCTTTGCAACAAGAGAAAAATGTAGAGGTCATGTTAGAGTTGTTGCGACTAGAGGGTGTTCAAGGGTGGAGATGGCGGAGGCAGTTGTTTGTAGCAGATAATGTAGCAGATAAGTGGTCGTGGAATAATACGCAAGGAGGATTGTATTTGGTAAATGAGGCATATTTTGTGATGCGGGAGGAGTTAATCGCATGTGTTAATGCGCCTCCATTTAAAGACCTAGTGTGACATCCTTTTGTCCCTTCAAAAGTATCATTATTTGCATGGTGGTTGTTTTAAAAAAGGCTACCTACAAAGGATAACTTTTTATGTTGAGGAATTATTTCTTTTGAAGTTCAACAATGTGTAGCGGGTTGTGGGGAACAACTCATCATTTGTTATTTTCTTGCCCTCTTTTTGGATTCGTGTGGTATGGTGTTTTAATTGACTTGGACTGTCCAGTGTGTTTTCTATGGATGCAATCAATCTTGCTTATCAATTTGATGGTCTTTTTTTCATGTGGTCCTGTAATGCGCCAAAAATTTAATTTAGTTTGGTTTGTGGTGACGTGGGCGATTAAGAAATCAAAAGATTAGGCGATCTTTTGTTCACATACTTTGAATGCAAATCTTATTATTGAGCATATTAAACTTTTAGCATGGGGTGGATCAAATTGCATGTAAATAGATTTTGTTATGGGTATAATCAATGGTGTTTTCAACCCTTGGTGTGCATAGGCATAACTTGTGGTTAATTATTTTGTTATCTGTTTGAGTAGTTCGATTTTTGTGTTTCTGGTTTGTTTTAGTCACACGGTAGAAAAATTGTAAATTTTATTATGTACTTGTTCTAATTACCTCTTGTGCTTGGAATGTTTCGTTAATATATTCATTTTTTACTAGTTAAAAAAAAAAAAAGACAAAGGATCATTGATTAAGGTTATTTGGAAACATACAAACAACATCATTATCCATTGAACCTAATTCTTGATGTGGCAGCTGAAGCATACAAACAACATCGACAAATGGCTAGTTTTTGGGGATATCGATCGTGTGCTTACTCAAGCTGAAAAATGTGAAGTTTCTCTTATTGATCAAACCATCATTAAATGTGTTATGTGTAACAACTCAATTGGTAGTGGTAAAGAATGAACGGCGGTACTTATCCCCTAGGTACTGGGTTCGATTTCCACGGAAAGCAAAAACTCGTTAATTTCTAATTGGGTGGAAGAGAGCGAGAAGATCGTGAATAATAGTGCTGGTAGCTAAGGTCGGGCTGTTACATTATGCACACTCTACAAGAATGTAATCTTGTTGAATTAGAATATGAGGAGGGATATGCACACATATTGAGGCTAGGCTTGAGAGATTCCTTGCTACCCCTAGGTGGATTGATTGTTTTCCTTGTTAAAATACTAAAAACTTGTTTAGGTATGTCTCTGATCATTTTCCTATGTTATTGTTTTTTCTACTAACCCTCCTTGGATATCTCTCAATTTTAGACATAAATGTCTGGAACAATTTTGGATTAAGGAGGAGCAGTGTGAGAAAATAGTGGCTTGGAACAATCCTAATGTTCCTCTACATAAGAAGCTTGGAGAGCTGCAATGTGGAAGTTGCCATGGGAACCAACAGATAAGTCAAACTATTGAAAAAAAATGTTAGACGATATGTTGGAATGCGAGGAAATGTGGTGGAGTTAAAGGGCAAGAGTTGTGTGGTTTTCCCATGTGATAAGATTTCTGAATTCTTTCATCTCTAGTCTATTAGAGAAGAAGTAGAAATCACATTTCTTCTATCAAAACCAACAAGTGAAATTATAGACGATAATAATGAAAAGTTCACTAAGGATGAAGTATGGACTGCTATTTCTCAATTGAAAATCATGGTTCTGCTGGGTTGAATGGCATGCCTGGACTCTTCTACCAAAGGTATTGGGACATCATTGGTAACAATGTCTCATCTCTTTCTCTTTAGGTTCCTAATGAAATTTGGATCCCAATATATTTAACAAAACTTAATATTTATGTTATTCCAAAAGTCAAGGATCCCCTTACCCTTAATGATTTTAGACTTATTTCGTTATGCAATGTAGGGGTGAACAACGACAACAACAACAACGACAACAACGACAACAACAACAACGACAACAACAACAACGACAACAACGACAACAACGACAACAACAACAACGACAACAACAACAACGACAACAACAACAACAACGACAACAACAACGACAACAACAACGACAACAACAACGACAACAACAACGACAACAACAACGACAACAACAACGGCAACAACAACAACAACAACAACAACAACAACAACAACAACAATAATAATATGGGCGGGTTCGGCGATGAGTCCAAATAACCAACTCGAACCCGCCCGACGTAACCCTTATGAATTCATTTGTTTTCTTCCACGCGGACCCGACTACCCGCCTCAACCCGACGGCGTCACCCAAATTCAACATGGGTCAGGCGGGTCGAATTATCTTGTCCACCCCTAGTGCAATGTTATGCTTAAGATTATTATGGCTAACATAATTAAGATTGTTTTACTTGTGGTAACCCTACAAATTGATTCTATCTTCATAGTGGTCTTAGGCAGAGAGATCCCTTTTCACCCTGTCTCTTTATCATTTGTGTTGAGGTGCTTTCAGGATTACTTTTTAAAAGCCTAAACGGATAGGCATGTCCATGGTATCACTTTGGCTAGAGTTGCTCCTAAGATCACCCACTTATTTTTTCTTGATTATAGTTTAATTTTCTGTTGGGCCAATCAAGAGGAAGTTAGGGGCAATTGATAAATCAGGACAAGTTAGAAGTGGTCTTTAACATGAAGGCGACAAAGAGGAATAAGCAATTGTTCAATCACATTTTCCCCATGAAAGTGGTGGATTGACATTCAAAATACTTAGATCTTCTCACTTGTTTGGGGAGTTCAAAGCAATTGGTCTTTAATTTAGTAATTGAGATGGTTTGGAAGAAGCTTAAAGGATGGGATAGGGATGATTCTAACCATCCTACAAACAATGGCAGCACTTCTCCAATATGGAGATAATCGTTTCTCAATGTGCTTTAGGGTTAAGGATATGAATGACTTTGTGGTAAACTATGTTCTGGTTGTTGTAACCCTGTTGCTCATGGGTTTGCTAGGTTAGTGATATCCAAGCCCAATCAAATTTGGTTTAATGACTCTCTTGATGTAAGTTTAGCTCCTCTTCTAATTTGAGGATGGGCTTAGTTTAGTCAATGTTTTTAGACATTTCAAAAAAAAAAAAAAATTAAATCACAGTGTATAGATGAACTTTGATGTTTTTAGCATATAAACTTTTACTTAAAGAATCTTAAAACAGACAATGTATTGTTATTACTAAGGTTAAAATAGTTAATTTATTTTAATTAAATAATAACTATGCATGGAAAATTGTAAATTTGATTAAATATTAACTATATACGGATAAAAAAATTATAACACAGATTATAATTTAACGTATAAATTAAATTCAGGAAATAGTATATTTTAAGGAGAAATATTTATTTATAAATTCAAATAGTTAATTTTATTTATTTTTTGATTGAAAGTTCAAACAGTTAATTAATTCAAACAAAAAATTATATTTTACTTATAATGTGTTTTTTGAATATCTTCTAGGTAAAAATACAAATAAAATTATAATACACTTATTACATATCAAAAAAAATTATAATGCATAAATTATACACAAACAAATTATTTATCAGTAATCAATTAATTAGAAATTAATCTTCCACGACTAACCCTTAAATTTAAACATAAATTTGTAATACACTTACACGGAATAAACATTATAATACACATAATAATTTAATGAATAAACTATATATAAGACAAATATTATATAATTAAATAAACTAAATATGAATTTATTATTTATATAATGTCGATATAATCTCTAAATCAAAACCACGTAGATCTGTACGGAGGCACGGATATTTTATCAGTGTTGTTCAAAGTGATAATTTGGTGGTAAATGTTGAAGACATAGTTATCAGAAACAATAACCATGCAAAAAATTAGGAAAGTTGTAATAATTTGTTGTTATATATATATATATATAAAAGTTTAAAGGATACTAAACCTAAATCATAGTTAGTTAGTTTATGTCAGTTATGTTAGTTACTAATTCAATCACAAGTCAGTTATCCTAGCAGTTGGTTCTATAACTAACTACACTTTATTGTAGTGTGTGTGTATATATTGTGATCCCCTTGTAAATGTAAGTAATTCAATTGATGAAATAATTGAATAAGCTTTGTTTTCTCAATATGGTATCAACCTGAACTGATCCAAGATTGTTTCTTTTTCTTTTCTTTCATCTATGGCTACACAACCACAATCCCCACCTCTTTCTCACTCGGTATCCATCAAATTGGATAATGAAAATTTCCTAACATGGAAACAACAACCTGTTGGTGCTCTTAAAGGAGTCAAACTACACAAGTACATTGACGAAGCAACTCAAGGAGGAAAACCAGTCATGTTTCTCAACGATGCAGACAAAGATCAGAACAAAATTAATCCCAATTTTGAAACATGGGAGCAACAAGATCAAATCGTCCTCACTTGGCTTCTTGCCTCCATGTCCCCAACACTTCATACAAGAATGGTACAACGAGAGCATGCGTCCAAATTTGGAAGAATCTTCAAGTTTATTTTGTATCCCAAACAAGAGCCAAAATCAACTAATTGAAGAATCAATTGCGCAATGTCAAGAAAACTGAAAAGATTAATGACTATCTTCAATCAATTCAGAATATTGTTGATGTTCTTGCAACCATAGGATCACCTATAGATGATCAAGATCATGTTCAAGTGATTTTGGATGGTCTACCTGAGGAGTATGATTCAGTAGTTGCTTCAATTCTTTCTAGAACAGATTTCTATACCATTGCTGATATTGAAGCCTTACTTATGGCAATGGAAGAGCGCTTAGAAAAGCCAAAGAAAATTGATTCATTAGGCGCTCAAGAAATGTAGGCCAATTTTATGCAGAATTTTTCATTTAAAGGTGGTCGCGAATCAGGAAATTTTAGAGGAAACAATTACCATAGAGGAAGATCAAATTTCAGAGGTTTAAGAGGTAGAGGTCGTCCCTTTACAAGAGGAGGTAGTTTTGGCATATTTGGGGGTTTGAATTGTAAACTTGCCTAATTAAAATTTCATGTTAAAAACTGAAGAAAATAACTCAAGAATGATCTCAGTTATGCAAATAGAAAACGGAGAATGTTCTTGGTTCTAGAAACAGAAAACGGAGAACGTTCTTGATTAGTTTAAATCACAGTTTTTAGCTTCTCTATTTAATTTGATTAATAAATATGACTGAATGTAAATAGAGATAAGGAAGAGATACCACACGATGATATATCCCGGTTCACCCAACTCGGGCTACGTCCAGTCCTCACAACTGTGAGATTTTCACTAAGTGTTCAAAATTGGAGAAAAATCTTTTACACAGTTAAAGATCAACCTTGATCTGTAACACCAATTCCTTTCAACCCAGAAAGGATTCAATCAAGTCACCTAATAGCTTTGATAGGATTTTACAATTCACTCTTTAATCATACTCAAACTATAAACAATCCTTATAGTTATGAGTTTACACAATAATGATTTAAGAAGATTGGTTGAATCTGATTATGCTCAACTCTTGTTTGAGAATAGATTCAGGTTAAAAGAACTCAGTAAAATAAATTGGATGTATGGTAGTTTCGGAACTGATTCTTTTCGTGAATGAGAAGCTTTCAAGAATGCAAGTGTTTGTGATTAATGAGTATTCTTGGCACTTGAAGTTCTAAATTTTGCTGAGTATTTAGCCTTCCTTTTATAGACAATTGAGCATTTAATTAAGGTCAAAAAGAGCTGTTGGTAGTGCTCTGTCAGTTTTGACCAAAATCAATATAAGTGAATAAAAGTAATCCAGCTTTTTGAACAATTTTGGGCTTTGTTTGACTGGGCTGTTTTATTCATCTTTGATCAGATTTCCTGTGCGTTTAATGATCCCTTAAGCTTCAGATATATTTTTTGATGATATATCTTTGATTTGGAGACTTGATTCTGTCCAAAGCAGCTTGGAAAGTAATGAACAACTTCTACAGAAATAAGGAGATTGACTATGCAGAAACGGAGATTGATTCTTCAAAAACGGAGATTGATGATCAATCTGGTCTGTTAGTGTCTTGAACTATCTGGAGATTGATAATCAATCTTTAGGTTCAGTTTTGTTTCAACTTTCTTGACAATTTCAGACTGGAGAAAGTTATAACCCGTTTTAATTTGCTTTGATTCATGATGATTTAACTTAGTGATTCGAAAGCCTTTTTTAAACAACAATGATTCCTGCTTGTTCCTTGCCATGTACTGGTGAACTTAGTATAAAGATTAGAGGCAGAAACTTCGTTAAAATAATGGAGAATGATTGATCAAGTGGCTGTGACGATCAGTCTTGATTCTGCAGAACATTCTCCGTTTCATCTGATTTCTTTGCTTTTGCTTGGTTCCTATCTTTGAATAAAAACACTCAAGAGCACAGATTAAATTAACATAACATTTAGAATCATAATTAACATTCTTAATTAACCTTTGTTTATTTTCATCAAAACTTAATTTGAGAGTTTGTCTTAACAGTTTTGGCATATCTAGTGGAAGAATTCAGTGTCAAGTTTGTGAAAAGTTTGGTCATATAGCTCTTAATTGTTGGCACAAATTTGATGAGCAATTTCAAGAATCTTCAAATTCTAATCCTACAAAGTCTTCAACACAAAATGAATGAGCTTTAGGTGACTCTTTATCCATGGCATCCTTGATGGTTGTTCGTGAAACAGTTTATGACCCTGCATGGGATCCAGATTTAGGATCCATAAATCACATCACACCTGATGCTTCAAATATTAGCACCAAGAATGCTTACAATGGTGATCAAAGGATCAAAATGGTCAATGGTAACTCTACTTCTATTACACATATTGGTAACTCTTTCATTTTTACATCCAATTCAAACCAATCTTTACTTTTTCATAATTTATGAGATGTGCCAAGTATTTCTAAAAATTTGCTAAGTCTTCTTCATGTTGATTACTGTTGTGTCAAACCTCAGGTCAACAATGAAGTTCTTCTTGTTGGCAAGCTTAGAAATGGTTTATATGCTTTTGATTTCATTAAGTTGCAAAATCCTTGTAATCATGATGTTTCTTCCTGCTCCAACATCAATTCTACTACCTGCAATTCTACAAATTTAAGTACTAAAGATCTTAGGCCTTGTAATACTAAGTCTGATAATGATTTTTGGCATGCCAGACTTGGTCATGCATCTAATAAAGTTGTATCTAATGCATTGAATAATTTTCATATTTCTCATTCCATCAATAAAATGTCCACTGTTTGTAGGGAATGTTGTTTGGGCAAATCACATAAACTTCCTTCCATGATTCCTTAACTATGTATGATACTCTTCTTCAACTTATTTACTCTGACATTTGGTGTCCTGCACCCATTACATTCACTAATGGTAGTGAGTATTACTTACATTTTATTGATGTTTATTACAAATTTACTTGGATTTACTTGTTACAAGCCAAATCTCAAGCCTTTACATGCTTTGTTCATTTTAAAACAATGATTGAAAATCAACACTACAACATTTTTGCCTTTAGGCTACACTTCACTTAGCCACGGCTATAAAAGCGTGGCTAGAAACAAAAAATAGGCAACAGTTTTTCAGGTGTTGCCTATAATTTACTTATAGAGTACAATTTCTTGACTTTTAATGAAAAACCGTTGCATATTGTTATTGTCACCGATTAAGCCACAATTTTAAAAGTGTTGCTGTTTTACCACGATGAAAAACCGTTGGCTAATAAAATTTAATAACTACACATTTTAAGTGTGGTCTAAAGCTATAAAATTGTGGCCTCAAGTTAGCTCAAATAATAATAAGCATAAAATGTATAATTAATTAATTAGTGTTTTATTTGTTTTCTTTGTTGAAGAAACAAAATTGCACTTAAAACTCTTATTCCTCCAGTACCATAAACCCTAACTATACCTTCACTATTTCCTCTTCACTCACGATCATAAACCCAACGATCGATTTCTCGTCTCAATTTAGTCGCGTTCAACCAGGCATTTGTCTTCGAGTTGTTGCTCCAGTACCTTCACAATTTCCTCTTTGCGTCGTTGCTCTGGTACCGTCACTCTTTCCTTTTTGCGCTGCGTTGTGTGTCTGTCTTCTCCCTCTTCGCTCATCCAGGTATTTGTCTTCTCCCTCTTTGCTTGCTATTTTTGCTTGCTTGTTGCATTTGACGATTTGGTAGATGCTTTTGCTTGTTCTTTCATTTTTGTGAATTTGTTTGCTCTTCCAATTTTTTTATGTACGTATATGTGATATTTGCTTGTTCGACTGTTCGATTAGCTTGTTCTTATAATACTAATTGTTCGTTCCAGACTTATGTTCTGATTTATGCTTTTCTTGGTTATTGGTGATTCATTTTTTGTTGTTCTAGTTGCTTGTTCTTGGCAATAATGATGAGATTAGGCTAATGATATAACCCCCAACAAGACTAACTAGTGTTTTGTTTTTTAAATCCTTTTTTGGTCATAAATTTTTTGGGTCGAGAGTATGGTTGACGAATATTGATGAATGCATCAATTTCGGGTTATAAAAAGCTTTTCAAGGATGACTTACTGCTGATTGTAATACAGTTTTTTTCATTCTTTATACAATATCTTGTGGGGGAAATATAATTTTAACTTGTTTGTTTTGTAAGGTTGTGGAAGCTTCAGCTCACTACGTAAGATCTGATTGTTACATATTATAAAAATACATGATTTTTTCATTCAATTATTTAAGGATCATTTGTTAAAGATTTTTTTCAAAAATGTAGAAATTGTTTTGTATTTATTCATTGTAACGAAAACGTCTTTTACAAAAGAAGTTAAAAATTTACTTGAAAAGTTACTCAATTAGCTTCTGATTTGAATCATTTTTTAAATTCTAGTTTTATTTTAAAGTTGCAACAAACAAATAAAAAAAGTGATTATTTATAAAAAAAAAAATGAAAAAAAAATGTGTTCTCAATCTTATTCGCTCTACTTTCACTAAAAATAATCTAGTTAATACTAGTCAGTCTTGTTGGGGTTTGAACTGAAGAACCATAACCTCCTCTATACACAGCTGATTTCATAATTCTTGTCTTAGTTCCAATACTTGTCATAATTCTGAGTCCGTTGTGTTTTTTTAATTGTATAGAGGTTTTTATTGTAAGAATGATTGATATTTGCTTGTGTGAGTTCAAGATGATTGCCCTGTGTATGGTACTCTTCACCATGCACAGTTGTTAAAATTATCGTTATTTTCTAGTTTGAACTATTCAATACTGAAGGTGGTGTCACACACTTAACCATCAAAATAAGTGCATAGTATTTTTCAAAAGTCTTGGATCAGTTAATCCATTTGCCTTGTCTATTTTTTGACAGTCTCCCTTTTGCTGTATAATGAATTTTCTAGCAAGTTTCTTGTCTAGCAATCCTACTATCATATTGTTTTCCCCTTATTTTAGGAGGCTTTATTTGCAATGTGCTTAAATATCCATTCTAAACATAACTTAAGAAAAGGTATTATTAAAATGATTGAACTTTGAGCAAATTATCACATTAACTCTGAAAATGCTAAAGTGGCAATTTTTTTGACAAGGAATTTGGTATTTTTGACAGTATAAAATTTTCTTTTTTAAGTTATAGATGATTATAACTTTGATAAAAAAAATATAACTTTATAAAAATTATAACAAAAAAATAAAAGTTACCAATTGTATTGAATTCAATATCTGTTAGTGTAAGAGTTAGTCAAGTTCTAAATTGGTATTTGGGTTACTGTTACTACTATCATCCAAGTTTAATGCAACTTCTTTTTTATTGTTAAGTTTATTAAGATAGGCCAAATTGAGTTACTCTTAATTAACTATCAACAAAAGCATAAACAGAAAACTATTTATAAAAATACTATTTGTTAAATCAATTTGGTCGATCCATTTTTTGGTGTGTATGATTGTGTTCTTTTGCTGGTCTTAAGTTAAATTGGGTTGCTTATATTGAATTTGTTAGTGCTAGAGTTAGCAATTGTATTAAATTCAATATCTGTTAGTGCAAGAGTTAGCAATTCTACATTTAATTGAATTGAATTCAATTGATTCAATATATGTTGTTTGTATAGAATCTTTTGTATATGTCCTACTTTAAGTTTTTTCACTTACATTGTAGAACGGTAACAAGAAAAATGTTGGCAATAGGGCTAAACAGAAGTTTACGCATCGAATAGGGACAACAAATTTCAGTAAAATTCGGGCAAAAGAGGTACAATATTTATTCTTATTTACGTGTCTTTGTTATATATAAATAACAAGTTGTCCTAATAAGTTTTAATTACTCTATTTTCAATTCTTAACCAAAAAAGCGTGCAAAGAAGGAAAATGGGGAGGAAGTCACCCAAGCTAAAATATTTGTCATAACTCGTCAGCGAAGAAAAGGAAAAATTGATGAAGAAACACAGAACGTCATTGTATGTTTTTCTTTTCATTATATACTTTTAATGTCTAAATTTTCAACTTTTAACATTGATTTTTTTCCTATCAGGCTAAACTTCAAGATTCAATTCAAAACTCTAGTGAGCCTCCTGACCAAGCCTTTCAATCATTGTTCGTTAAATAAAAGCCCGATAGAGTTCGTTGTTATGGAAGAACAGCTACACAAACAATGTTAAAAAAAATGAAGAGATTGCTAACATTAAGAAACATTATGAAGGTGAAATTAGTAGCATGAAGGAAAGGATGGAAGAATATGAATCATTTACAAATAAAAGGATGGAAGCATATGAGGAACTTCTAAAATGTGTGTTGAAGCAACAAAATCCATGTTTAAGTGAAACTGTTGTTAGATAACATGATATGACATGCTTTATGCATTGCAAATAGTGCGGCACTCCATTTTTCTACATTAACCCATGTTCCTGAAAAGGTATAAGTATATTAGTTTGTCTTACTTAACTATGAGATTAGATAAGTTGATTTATTACTATGATTAGGTATCTTGTAGACTTATAACTTGTTGGTATTGTGTAATATGTTGCTAGTCTTTTCTTGCAATAGGTACTTGTGATTCATTTTTTTTAATATTCATAACTATAATTGTATATTTTCTCTTTATTTATATTAAGATAATTAATATAATAAATTTTCAGGTTGGACTTGAAGATCGTCACCAAGATACATGAAGCTAGTGGAATGTATCGAAGACTTGGTTGTTTTTTGGCAATGCAAATTCTGGTTTTTAAAACTATAATAACAATTTATCTAATCATGTATTGGTTTTTTTTTATGACTAGTAATATTTGTGTTACAATATTTTGATAAGACAATTGTTTTTCTTGGTATGTTTAACTCTTTTGTGTTTTGTTCAATGACGATTATTTAATGTTAAATTATGGGCTACAAGCAATAATGATTAATTATCAATGTTTGCCGAAAAGTATAGCGACACATAGAAAGTGTGGTTTAAAATATTTTCATCACTGTGGCCTAAACAAATAATGTACACAAAATCGTGGGAAAAAGTAAAAAACCGTTGCTTTAAAGAATAGGCCACGGCCACTTACACCACACTTTGTAAACCGTTGCGAAACTGTTTCCTAACCTTTAAGCCACGGTTTGTTTGGTTTACACCACACTTTTTTATTGTTGCCACAACTCAAAAATGTTATAGTGCAACTTGGACTTAAGATCCAGTCTCTTAAAACTGATGGTGGTAAAGAGTATGTCGCTTTTTTCCAAATTTCTTTCTAATCATGGTATCATCCATCGAGTAAGTTGTCCTTATACACATGAACAAAATGGTTCTGCTGAAAGAAAGCATTGTGATATCACTGAAGTTGGCCTTAAATTTTTGGCAAATGCATTTATGCCTCTGCATTACTGGGGTGAATCTTTCAAAACTGTTGTCCACATCATTAACAGATTACCAACTCCAATTCTTAATAATTGCTCTCATTTACAAGTTCTTTTTAATCAAATGCATGATTACAATGCCTTTAAAGTTTTTGGATGTGCTTGTTATCCCTATTTAAGACCCTATAACAAACATAAGTTGCAATTTAGATCACAACAGTGTGTCTTTTTGGGCTATAGCTCCTCTCATAAAGGTTATATATGTTTAGCTCCGAATGGTAGAATTTATATTTCAAGACATGTCACTTTTGATGAAAATTTGTTTCCTTTTCAAGTTGATCCCCAATTACATAATCATAAGCCTAATCATGTTGTTTCTGTTGATTCCTCTGATGAATTTGTACCTACTTTAGCTTTTGTTCCTTATCAAAACATATTTTCATTACTTACACCTAATGATGAAATTTCTATTTTGCATGATACTTCTACTATTGATGCCACTACTGTTGTTTCCTCTGAGATTCCAAGCCAATCTGCTCATCTAGCTGCCTCATCTGCTCCTGCTTTGCCTCGACTAGCTTCACCTACTCCTAGCTTCCCTTCTACTTCCAGTCCAGCCTCAACTTCATTTCTTTCATCTCAATCAACTCCTGAGCTTGCTGACCCAACCATACCTCGATTGTTAATAATCATAATATGATAACTAGAGGCAAATATAGCATCTTCAAACGAAAGATTTATCTTACTTCATCAACCAACAATCAACATCTTGAGCCAAACTCAATTAAATCTGCTTTTAGCCCACCTCATTGGAAAACTGCAATGGATCAAGAGTATGCATCCCTTATACACAACAACACATGGAGCCTTGTTCCTCCTCCTGCCCACAGCAACATCATAGGATGTAAATGGTGTTGAGACAAAATCCCAAATTAATGTTTTGATGATAACTAAACAAAAGTTAATTAAGACTTATAATTATGATTCTAAGTGTTTTGGTATTTAACATGTGTGTTTGAGTGTGTTAAACAAATATAGGTACCAAGCATTTCAAAACAGATCATATTAAAATGAAGCAAGCTCATTCAGAGAAACGAAGAACGTTCTTGACAGAATTCTGTAAAACGAAGAACGTTCTCCATAGTTCCAAAATAACAAAAATGATCAAATTCCTAAAGAAAAAATTAGATCCATAAGTTACAATCTGTTCCAGAATGTCTCTAGAATTATATGAGGATCATTTTAGTATAAGAATCACACCAAAGGACAAAGGCAAAAGTTATGCTTCATAATTCATAAAGCAAGATCATTCTCCAAGTTAAGCAAGCTTCAAGTACAAAACTAACAGACTGGACAGGACACCTCAGCTGTACTTTTGAGCAACCTGCACACGTGATACAAAGCATGGATCACTTTAGACAACTGTCAAGCAAATATTAAAACTCAGCACACCTCAAAGCAGAAACGGAGATCGTTCTTGGTTTACAAGAACATTCCTACTTTAAGCGAGAACATTCTTGCTTTATGACGGATCTTATCCACTTATTGACACATGACAGCTTGACCATTCTCAACGGCCAAACGAGTTGTCATTAACCTTCTTGAAGTCTATAAAATAAGCCTCAAGATGAAGAACATATCAGAGCTTCAAGTGCAAAGCAATACATCACTCATACAATCATATTCTAATTCTCTTGAGCTTCTCAATCATTTCAAATTTTCAGTTCTGTTCTAAACTTGATATTAGAATCAGTTTTTACTATGTTTTGAATCCTAGAACCTATTCTCAAACATGAGTTGAGCATACTCAGATTCTACCAATCTCTAAATCATCACTTTGTAACTCAAGAGTATATTGTTGAAATAGTTTGAGTAATTTGTAAAAATCTTTTATGTTTAAAAGGTAATGTGTAAAAATCTTTTTTGAAGATTGAAAGGTAACTTGTGGAAATCCTTTCTAGGTAGAAAGGTAGTACTTTGTAACAGATCAAGATTGATATGTAAAAGTTGTGTGAAAACCAAGAACAATCTTGCTTTGAGCACTTAGTGGAAAATCTCACAATTGTGAGGACTTGACGTATCCCGTGTTGGGTGAACCAGGATATATCTCTGTGTGATATCTCTTCCCTTATCTCTATTTACCTTTTATCTTCTATCATATTTTATATAGATAAGTTAAAATTGTGTGTTTTTACTAACCAAGAACGTTCTTCGTTTATAACCAAGATCAATCTTGAGTTAAATATTTTGAGTTTTAACAGGAATTTTAAAAAAGGAAGAATTACAATTCAAACATCTTTCCATGTAATTGACATTTTTACTTCAAATGGGTCTTTAGAACTAAATATAATCCAGATGGCACTATTTCTAAGTATAAGGCAAAATTTGTTGCCAAGGGTTTTCATCAACAAGAAGGCCTTGATTTTTTGGAGACATTTAGCTGGATTTTTTTTATGAATATCCCTTTTGTTTTTCCAAAATGTCCACTTTGCCACACTGCAAAAAATATATACAGAAATGCCCTACTTTTTAGCCCTAGTTGCTGATCGCAACCTTTAGGACGTCGCATCCCTAGGACAAAAAAAAAAAAACCCTTTAGGACGTCGCATCCCCAGGTTGCGATCAGCAACTGGGGCTAAAAAGTAGGGCATTTTTGTATATACTTTTTGCAGTGTGGCAAAGTGGACATTTTGGAAAAGAAAAAAAAAAGGGATATTCATAAAAAAAATCCACATTTAGCCCTATTGTCAAGCCTACAACCATTCGAGTCATCCTCACTATTGCTCTCTCTCAAAACTGGCCCATCCGACAAATAGACTGAAGTAACAATGTCAATTATAAGGAAGGGGGGTTTGAATTATAATTGCCCCTTTAAAAAATTCATGTTTAAAAAGCTGAAATGTTTAACTCAAGATTGATCTTGGTTACAAACGAAGAACGTTCTTGGTCAGTGGAAAAACAACAATATCCATTTATCAATATAAAAACTGATTGTAAGACAAATAATAAACAGAGATAGAGATAGAGAGATCACACAAGCATATATCCTGGTTCACCCAAACACGGGTTACGTCCAGTCCTTACAAATGTGAGATTTTCCACTAAGTGCTCAAAGCAAGAACGTTCTTGGTTTTCAAACAGTTTTCACAGATCAGTCTTGATCTATTACACAGTTTCTACCTTTCTACCTAAAAAGGATTTCCACAGGTTTACCTTACACTATTTCAGAAAGGATTTTACATGCTACCTTTTAAATCATAAAAGGATTTCTACACACTACTCAAGCTATGTCAACAATATAGCCTTGAGTTACAAAGTAATGATTTTGAGAATGTTAGAATCTGGATATTGCTCAACTCTTGTTTGAGAAATAGATTCTATATTTTTAGAACTCAGTTATCACTGATTCTATAATCACACAAAGAATGAAACTGCAACTTTAGAATGATTTTGACAAGCTCGAGTATGATTGAATGATTAATGTTTTGCTTGGCACTTTGAGTTGTGTTTTGTTCTTCATCGTGAAGCTGTATTTATAGACTTCAAGAGAGCTTATGACAGCTCATTTAACCGTTGGAAGTAGGCCAGCTGTCATGAGCAAGTGAATGGATAAGATCAGCCATAAAGTAAGATCGTTCTTGCTGAACCCAGGAATGTTCTTTGTGATCCAAGAACGTTCTTGGAATTTTTCTAAGATGAGTTGACTTATGTTGTGATATTGACAGTTGTCTGAAATGATTACAAGCTTTGAGTCACGTGTGCAGGCCTGTTTGAAGGTACAACAACAGTGTCCTTTACAGCCTGTCAGTTTGTACTTGTACTTGCTTGTTTTAGAGAATGATCTTGCTTTATGCTTTTAATGAAGCACATTGTTGAGCCTTCGAATTCTGGAATAATTCTTACTTAGATTGATCCTTGTTTATTCTTGATGAAGATATGAAATGAATAAAACTTCCTGGATCTAATCTTTTACATAGAAATCTGATCATTCTTGTTTATGGAAGATGTGGAGAACGTTCTTCGTTTTCCAGAAATCTGTCAAGAACGTTTTTCGTTTTACTGATTTTTCTTTCTTGATTTTAATAAGATCTGCTTTGTAATGCTTGGTACCTATCTTGTTTTAACACACTCAAATACACATGTTAAATACCAAAACACTTATAATCATAATTGGAAGTCTTAATTAACCTTTTGTTTAATTATCATCAAAACATTAATTTGGGATTTTGTCTCAACATAGACGTCAATAATGCATTTTTAAATGGTGATCTCACTGAGTTTATCTATATGGATCAACCTCCAAATTTCACTCATGGTGATGGCACACTAGTTTGCAAGCTTAATAAAGCTCTTTATGGCCTCAAACAAGCCCCACGAGCTTGGTTTCAGAAACAGCATTATTTTCATACAAAACTGAGTTTTCAATCAACTTAGAGTGATGCTTCTCTATTTACTAAAGTCACACGCGTACTCTTTTCATCCTAATCTATGTGGATGATGTTATAATCACTAACAGCTTTTTGTCTGCAATCAATTCTCTCATCAGTTCTCTCAATTCCAACTTTCCCCTCAAACAGTTGGGTGATTTACACTATTTTTTGGGGATCCAAGTTCAACATCAACCCTCTGGCAGCATCAATTTAACTCAAACCAAATACATTCAAGACCTTTTACTCAAAGCAAATATGGAAAATACCATTCCCATGCCTACTCCTATGGTTTCTAATCTCAAATTATCCTCTGCAGACTTTCCCGATGCTGCTGATCCTTCATTATATAGATCTATTGTTGGTGGACTGCAGAATGTCACCATCACTCGACTTGACCTGGCTTATGCTATTAACAAAGTTTGTCAATTCATGCATTCCCCAAATGAAGCTTATTGGACAGCAGTCAAACGTATACTAAGATATCTTCAAAGGAACTTCATCGGGAACTAAGCATCAAACCCCATTCTTCATTCGAGAACTAAGCATTTTGAGCTTGATCATTACTTCATTCGTGAGAAAATTCAACGCAATGAATTAGTGGTTCATCACATCTCTTATGTTGACCAAACTGCTGACATCTTGACTAAATCAACTCCAGCTCCTATTTTTACTATGTGTCGACTCAAACTCAAAGTTCATGATTATTCTCTCATGAGTTTGCAAAGGGGTGTAAAGGATACTAAGCCTAAATCATAGTTAGTTAGTTTAGAGGATACTAAGTCTATGTCAATTATTTTAGTTACTGACTCAGTCACAAGTTAGTTATCCTTGCAGTTAGTTCTATAACTAACTACACCTTATTGTAATGTGTGTGTATATTGTGATCCCTTTGTAAATGTAAGTAATTCAATTGATGAAATAATTGAATAAGCTTTGTTTTCTCAATAACCATACAAAGAGCACTTATTCAATCACTTCAAGACCAAAAATCTAGGAAAGTTGTAATACTTTGTTGTTATATATAGAAGTTGTTCAATTGAAAAATAGAATCGTCATCAAAGTAAGTATGCATTATACATCCTTTAAGAAACGAGAAGGCTAGATTATAGATCTGTTGATAACATATAGTCATAGATATGTTACCTGATTTATTACTATTATGTAGTACTCTTGTGACAAATTTATTTTTGAAAGAATTTTAGTGGCAAGTTAATTCAATATAAATATTTTTCTCAATATTTGTACCTTGTAAATAGATTTTTTATTTAAAATTCATAACTCGCGAGATGTCTCAATTTAGTCATATAATAGTTTCTTTATATTATTGTCACAATTAAGTCTTACTTAGTTCACTAAACAAATTAATTGTTCTAAGAAATTTATTATGCTATAAATACATCCATACCTATTGAAATGTCTAATTATTACCAAATTACCAAATGAATAATAATAAATGTTATGATACAAATAATAACAAAAGAAAATACATTAGTTTCTTTTTGTTTTTTTTGCTGAAAAAAAAATACACTGGTTTCTTAGAGTAACTCTAACAGGTTTTCCAAATCATGCACACTAGATATGGCTTGAAACATGGATTGATGAAAAATGTTTTATATGGTATCTATGTCACAAAGTTTTAATCTTAGTATGTTTTGGGTTGTTGACCTAGGGAACGCAAGCAATTTCAGAATGCTTGGCAATTACTATGATAGAGAGTAGAATCATAGTCCAAGCGGATCACATTTTAAAGAATACTCCTTCCGCCTCTAATTATAAATACTCTTTGAGAATATATTTTTCTCTAAATATAAGACTGTACAAATTTTAGATATATTTTTTTTTATAAAATTATTTCTATTAATATTAGTAATTTACCTTTGAATATGAAAAATTAACATTAAATATTTATATATAATGACCAATTTAATAATAACTATACATCAAATATACAGATTAGTTATATCACAATTTGTTTTTAATATATATGAAAAATTCATTGAGCGTTTATAACAAGGGACGGAGAGAGCACACAAGAGTTTGGTGTTCGTTGTATTTGGTTTCAAGAATTTTGCCTCATTATTTTTAAATGAATAATAATCAATCATGGTACAAAAATACATTAGTCTCTAGGACTAAATCTGAGATATTTTTCAAGAGTTTTAAAATTAATTTTTTCCCTCGTGATAAAATGATTGATCGCCATCATCTTCCTTCTATACATCGATTTGATTAAAAATGATCAATTTAATTTGTGCTGCATAAAAGAAAATGTTACAATAAATTTTACATAAATTTTTAGGAGTAAAAATATCCAAACATAAATTTATTGGTTTTAAACTCAAACTTTTCTAAGTTAATTTTACAAAATTAAGTTCATTTAAAATCACTTGTAAAAACATTCATCCAAACATACATTACATTAAAATACTCAACCAAGCTTTACCCTTATCGTTACTTAGTAGAAATCAACACATGGGACCCAAAAAAACAGTGGAAACTCACTTATGTAATATTTACAGCGTTATATTGTTTGTATCTTAAATTTTAATTGTTAACCCAGCAAGCTTAACTGTAGTATATGCGCCAATGTTCACACAAATTTTCTTCTATTTTAACTGTTATCAAATTTTCTTCCTTCTTACACTATTGAAACCGAATAATGTAACATAAAAACGATCATGTATGCCTTATTTTTGCTTACTAGACCAATTAATAAAAAACAATATATTGAGATTTTGATAGAGAACTTCAAATGTGGTCCCAAGTAAACTTTATACTTTTAATTTCTTGATGCTGCTCAATTCGATTAAACTGTAGAACAGATGATGATATCAAACACAGGATAGGACCACCTTACTGTGTTCAACTCAAATGCTCTAGTTTTTTCCCACACATGGGTTGTACAAAGTTTCAGGGATGGAAGAGTAAAACATGATTTGATTTGGTAAACTCCAACTTGTAACAGATGTGAATACAATCTTCATCATCGGTGGATACTCAAATATCATAAGGATATCAATTCAGTGATCTAGAAATAAGTAAATGATTTAATTGAACATCACAAAGTTTGAACAGTCATATCCTTATTAATAAATCAATCACGCTCGCTTATGGCAGTCAAGTGCTCATCAATTTCCTCGGTGGACAAAACTCTAAATGCTGGATTATCCTTTTGCACCACTCCAACCTAGAAAATGCAAAATTCAACCATTTACATCAAATCATGATGAAAAGCACTTGTAGAGTGGCAATAACAAGTTTCAATCATTCCTATTCCTAACCTATATACATTTAGAACAAAGGATTTAATTTATTTACACTGTCAGTGTAAAGAGTTTTTACACTGTCAGTGTAAAGAGTTTTTACACTGTCAGTCAATCACAACCGTTAGATCATTAGAGATATTTGACTTTTACCAAAACTACCTATAAAGTCATACTCATGAATGGTTATAATTTCCTGACGGTGTAAAACTTTTTACACTGTCAGTGCATAGCAATTAAACTCTTAGAACAAAAACGTCAACACACTGATCTATGCCACTGCAAGTATGCAACTTAAAAATCACTAAAGATTTTATACATTACAATACAATACATTGCATGAAAAACACACCAATACCTATATTAATTATTAATCATCCACAAAAAACATGCACTGTAATCAACAATGACTTGAAACATGACAGGAACAGAATACATGCACAAAAAACATGCACTGTAATCAACAATCACTTGAAACATGACAGGAACAGAATACATGCACAAAGAGCATGCACTGTAATCAACAATCATTTGAATCATCCACAAAAAACATGCACTGTAATATTATTATGCATTGTATTTAAACTTATTTTGTTGTATTTTAATTTAGTTAAATAGTTTAGTTTGTATCGTTTTATGATTAATTTGATAGATCTTTGAATAGTTTTTTAGTTACATTGTGAACAAATATTCTTTTTCCTTTAGATGATTTGTCATAGTGGCTATAGTGACAGCATCAAGTATGGTACGTACTCCCAGCAAGTAAGGGTATTAAAAGTTCGACTTACACGGATATGGGTCTAGATAAGGGTACTTTGTAAAATGTAGGTACAAAGATAGATATCATAGTGCCCATGCAGGTATAAAAAGTAAAAACTACATGGCTATCATTAAATGAGAAAGAATAAGTAGGTTACAAATAATCTTTACAATTGACAACGATAAATATTTGGCATTTTAGGGACTAAACAAGAATGAAATCCTTAAATAATTAAAATAAAGAGTTATGTAACTAAATTTCAATTAACATGGTGTCACAAAGGTATTTGAGCATTTAAAAATGAAATTCTACCTCAATCTCAGTGGCCTTAAAATCCTCTTGAAGAACTGATTGCAAGGCAGATATGGCAGTCTGAAAAAAAAAACAGGGAGATCAGATATAATAATTAGAACATTTGAAGCATGATCACATAACCGTTTGACAAAATTGATAAGCAATAATTATTTGTTAGAGGGCTCGATTGAACCCATGGCCTCCTTATCGCTCCAACTCGTATGTCCTTCCCCCAAATCACCAGCCAACCTTCAATAAAGCCAATAATGATAATGACAGAATAATAATATTAATAGCATAGTAAATACTTATTAAGAAACATTTTAAGATAGTCGCCAGAGAAGGGAGGAAATAAGGGATAAAAATCATTGTTTATTCTCAAATGGATAGGAACAATATCCAAGAGGTTGAAATATATACTTGAAAGCACATAAGTTCTCAACAACAGCTGAGAACATTGTAGTCTCCTTTCCTGCCAAAAAAACCAACTAAGCCTAAAAGACTGTCAAATTCTCAAGCTTGCTAAAACGTGGAACTGGAACTTCACAACTATACTTGTACATCTTTCACACAAAATTTGACTTGCACCATGGGAGCGAGGGAAAGAAATAAGCAAAAATGTTACCTGAACTGTCTCCTCATAGGTAAATGAAGGGTCGTTCTTCATCTTCTTTTCCAAGAAATTAATTGCCTCTTGATCCTTCAATCCAGCACTTGTGGCCTGAGTGCATCATAATAGAATCTTACAAAACAGACACATGACTTCTGTCTACAAGTGCATATAACTATGAAAATACGGAATACATGAAGTGATGATGAAACAAGAACCGCCATTCCTTACTTTCAAAGCATTTATGAGATTCAAATTCAATGTGCAACACTATCTATAGGCATGTCCGGGTAAATAGATCAATGAAGCACTAATTAAATAAACATTTATCATATATGCACTTCTATTATATAAACTATTTCTGTAATTGAAGAGAGAATGTGGTTAAATTATTTTAATATAAGTTGTAAGCTATTTTAATAAGTTATCTACTTATCTGTGGAGCTTATTGAAATAAGCAAAAAACAGCTTAAGAGTGTATCTTAAACTATTCCATAAGTTCTCTCAAACACTTGCACAAATTCTTCTGTCAAAGATAAGCACGAATTTTTTTAAATAAGCTGTTCCAAACACACCAAATATGTATAGAGTAAGCAATACTAGATTAAGGGGGTGTTTGGAATAACTTATTGCACAAACACATCAGATTTTAGATACACTTATAAAAACAACTTATTACATATCCATAAGTTGTTTTCAGCTGATTTTAATAAGCTCTTGAGAAAAGTTTAAGAATACAAATTAAAATCCCTAGAATAGCTTATTGAATAAGCACTTAATAAAGTTATTTACCGAAATGCCCCTAAAAATGAAAAGTAATGTTTCAGCAGAGGAGCAAAACAAATCAAGAATACAAGTTTTTAAAAAATTATAAGAAAATGACAAAAGATGCATAGGATTCTCCATATTCTAGTTCTACAAAGTCAAACTGCAAATAAAAGACAAGTTGAAATAGAAATTTCAGGATGGGTGAAGACTCATGTATTTTAACAGGCAATTATGCACTTTATTACACATTATTATAAATTTATAATGGTAATTACTACATCAACTTCAAGGCTGTTACATAATAATTTAAAAAAAGATAAGATATTAGATTCTATGACTACCTCCATCATTCTCCAAACTATACAATCACTTACAGCAACTTTCCTTCTATTAATGTGAGATAATAATTATTTGCTCTCTTCAATCGCATACTCCCATTTCATCACTATTGACTAATTAAATACCTTGTTTTTGAGGGTCAATCATACGGAGATAGAGCTTTGTTTTCACAGAAATTAACAGATGATAGGTAACTAGGTATTTATCATAACTTTGTTTCATTACTCCTTTTGTCAAAAATTATCTTAGTCAGCACAAAGAAAAAGAATAGATCTTACTCTAATAAAATAAATATGAAATGGAGAACTTTCACAAAGTTAAACTTGTTTTAGAATGAGTGATTCACTTTAGAAATTAAAGTAACCTTGACAAAAAAATTCAGTGACATGCATATACATGTGGCTGCATGGATATGTTAGAAATTAGAATATCAGCGGTTAATTTTCTAATCAATGGTTGAGAATTGAGATGCCATACTTCAACCACTAGAGTAGAGAGCCCACTTTAGAAGCATCAAATTCAATAAAAGAATTATAGATTTTTACGTAATTGAAACTATTATGAGCAACAAATGATTGTATGCACAGAAGTCAAAACCTAACATTAATCAAAGTAAGAAATTATCTTTTATCGTACCTTGTGACCATAATAATGACCAGCAGGGTCACATTTGTAAAGCTGAGGCCCATTTTCGTCATCAATACCCAAGACCATAGCAACTTTGCAGCACAATAGATTCACAATCATAGAAAGATAAAATGACATTAATAATGACAGTAATATTTGAATTATAAAAATCATACAAGACTAATTATATAATCATCATTCATAGATTGCAGTGAAAAGTTTAAGAAAAGTGTACCAACTCCAAGTGGTCTCATATAAGCATGTTGAGTATAGACTTGTGATTTATCTGCAATCCTGTAAGTGTAAAAGAGAATACACAAGTCAGATACAAAAAAATGTTATTGAAAAATTGTAAGATCCTAAAAATGTAAGTCAAATAATGTGGCTTTGGCAAAAGTCAAAATTGCAGTAAGAGTCAACATATGTATTATAATGATCAGATTATTGCAATCTATGAGTATATAAGGTGTGAAAAAAAAAGTAAAAGAATTACATGTAGTAGCATTAGCCAAGAAGCACATTCATGGTGCTCGATTTTAGGACTAGGAAATATGTCCTAATTACACACAAGTTTTTTTACGGGGTGCCTAAAAATTTCACGGTAATTTTGACAATGTTTACAAAAAGTTTCTCACCATCATGTGAATCCTGTATTCCCATCCCTCCCTTTCGTAACGTTTTCCATCGAAACATGATTGAAAATACATTCTTAGGAATGTTGGTTTCCTGGGAAAATATTTTGTAACATTCATACCAAATATGGCATTATAAGATTGCTTAGCATTCAGAGTTGCTCCCGTACTCAACACCACATAAAATTAAATTGCCAGGTTTACTATTGAAATAAGTTTTTCATTATTTATCAGGATCCCTTTCAAAACCGCATCATTTGAGTAAGAAATAGTTGGGAGCTCGAATGACTTGCTATTAGTCAAAGGGACAACGTTTCGTAAATCAGAATATGTTAACAGCAGCTTTTTGAAAGGAAAAGTAACAATAATTTATGCATTGTTTTAATACATTAGATGCTGAAAGAGTTACCATTTAGCCAACACATCGACAGGCATCTCATATCCATATTTATGGCGAAACTCAGCTGCTTCATTTCTTGCTTGTTGAACCAGTGTTCTAGCATCAGCTGGAAAGAAGAATTCCAACAGGATAAAGTGAAGGTGAATTTAGGATGTTAAGATATTTTTGTTCAAAATATATCTTTAAACAAAATATTCATTTGCTCTGGTAGAAATGTAAATATCTTTGTTGTATTATCATAGTTCAACTTATAGAGAAACAATATTACCATTGTCTATATAATCTATATACTGAGTCTGTAATCATGTAACTAGTTGGCCATAGGCATGCAGCAGCAGCATGCACACCTTTGATAGTAACATTTAGGTCAGGTCGACTAAAACTCTTTTCCCATTATTAATCATACTGTGTTGAGTTGCATGAATTTCATGACCAACATCCCAAATAAAAATAGATGGATGCAGCTTTACCAGAGGTTTGGCTTCATAATTTCATAAAGGGTCATGGGCACTTGTTAAGCAACCAAAAAAGGAAATAAAAAGTTGCTTTTTAAAATACATTGATTACACAAGTTCCAAAATGTTATTTCCTTTTTAGGATGCTTAACAAGTGCCCCAAGCATTTCCCTTTCATAAATGATCTCAAATAGCCAAACTGCCACAATCAAAGAGAACGTTAAAGCATTCTAATATAACCATCATTGTCTTCTCATTTTCCCCTAATTAACAAGCTGTTTAGGAGGATATCAGGTGTTTCAAATCCTAATTTATATTTTACTAGATGCAATAGAATGGAGACATGGTCAGACATATGCTGCCTGAATCAACTTTTACAGGAAATAGATCTACATTTTTAGCTGAAAATGTATGCAAACAAAATTTACATATCTAATTATCTACAACACAGATGATGAAGAGATGTGATGAAAAACATACCTGTCATGCCCGTTGCAAGTAAACCAAGGTACTTAGTTATGGGAAAGAGATGTGTAACACTTGTCTGATCCAAGAGCTTGTCCTGAAATGAACATTTTAACTCAAGCAGTCAGCAGAAATACTCATACAAACAAAATAAAGATCAAAAAGTCAACTTCCTATACTCACCGGAACCTTTTTCTGAGTAACAACACAAACAGAATCAGTTCCTCGGACACCAATCGAGGTTATCCCTGCAGCTTTAACAGCCTTGAAAGCATACTCTGTTAAACATATTGAAAAATCCACAACTCAACCAACAAAACTAGTGGACTCATTACCAAACAAGTGAAGTGAAACAACCAGAACGGAAAATTTTAACGAGTCTAAGATGATCAAGCTTCATTACATTGTTGATGTTAACAATTTCAAGTGGCATAACCAATTTTAGGTTGATGTTAAAAATTCCATCTTACATGTTGTACCAAGTGCAATGCAAACTAAACGGTGTAAATAAATTAATAACTCAAAAATAATTGCCAACCTAGATCAATAGTCTACTACCCTTAATATTAATTTAAATAATAAAAATTACAAAAAAATATATGAAAAAGAAAAGATTTTACATTAGAATAAAAACTAAATATACTTTCTTTCCACATTTAAAATCAAAACAAAATGTCAGTCCAGTATGTAAAAGATCGACCCCAACCACATTTTACCAATTAAAACATAAAATGGTGGAACATTCCACTAAAACAAAAATTATCAGTTACTGATACAAGTTATTTACCAACTTGAAAGAGACGCCCCTCGGGGGAGAAAATAGTGATGTGACGATCGTATCCACCTCCACTTCCTCGACTCATGTTTTTGGATTATTTCCCCTTAGGAATTTCCTGTGGCAGTGTTTGATGGCAGCAACAAGAAGAGAGACTCAAGTAGTGCTTTTTTCTTTTCTTTAAAAATGGCAACAAACAATGCGAAAAACGTACTACAGGTTAAATAATTAAAAACAAAAACAAAAACAAAATATATTGAAAAAAATCAGAAAAATTAACTAAGCAGATCGCACCAAAACCAGAACAAAAGCAATGCACAAAACAAGATCAGTTCCAACTGAAGATCCTAGTGGAAAATTGGGATAAGTAAAAGCAGAAAAGTAGTTATGAATGATCCACTACTACAGCTGCAGTTATTGGAGGAATCAAATTACAATTAGGTCAGAAACATTAAAATCACAAAACCCTATCAAAATCTCCAGTCTGAGATAGGGCTTAGAGGTTAAAGGAAATGCCAAATTCAGATACTAGACAAGACAGTGAATGGAAAATGACTCACAGAAGGCTGCGGAGACGGCGGCGTGAACGGTAGCAAGACGAGCGAAAGAGAATCGGTGAGAGAACAGCGCGAGGGGAAGAGTGAGATTGTAAAAATGTGATGTCGTGAAAACCTGGAGTTTATAAACTTAGGCTTTAATTATAAAAAAAAAAAAAAGAGAAAATAACCCTCCCATCTCGTCAAAAAAATAATTCATCTTGTCTTGCAAAGGAAGTTGTCTTGTAAAAGAAGTTTTTTTTCTTCAAATCAAGCTCACTAAGTTTTTTTTTTTTTGTTAAACAATTATTTTAGTCCATAAAAGTATATGATATTGTCATTTTGATCTCTAATTCAACAAAAAATTAAAATTAATCATCGAATCATTAAAATATCAGTCAGTTTAGTAAATAATAAGAGTCTTTTGACTATAAATTGTATCTTTTAAAGACGGTTATGATAGTAATTTGTATTTTTTATGTACTATTTTGATGATTCGATATCTAATTTGATTGTTTTTCTGAGTCAAGAACTAAAATGACAACGTCTTATACTTTCAAGAACTAAAATGATGGTTTGCCCAAAGAGACACTCTCACTAATTTAGAACTCGTCTGGGTTGTTGTGAGTTATTGATTTTGAAGGTCAATTTTAAAATTAAAACATGTTTGAGTTTTTTTTTAAAAATAGTCAATTTTAGTAATTAATTGTTAATTTTGTTAAAGGGAATAAGGTTGTTAATTTTATGACTCCTAAGCATGTTTGAGTAAAATGAGGTTGAATTGGGTTTTTACTTAATCTCAACCCTTATTAGTGAAGTTTCAAATCATCATGTATACTCCTCTTCTATCAAAAACCCACCATTTTTCTTCTTATGAATTTCTTTCTCAATTTGGGAATTACTGCCCTTGGTGGTAGATGATGGTCAAGAGATGCAACCAAATTGGCGAAAGGACAACTACGACTAGCGTCAACGCTCATCAACGAGAAATAAGTGTTAGTGCGATGGCAAGGGTTTCCACCTCGATTTCTTTTTTCTTCTTACCCTTTGTCACATATTTTTCTTTTATATGGTTTAGTGTTGTTTTTGAAGGACAATGACTTTGTATATGGAAGGAGAGTGCAATAACCACATATGTACCACTTTCTTAAACACTATAAAAATTTGAATATTGTACAGCATTCTCTTACTATTTGAGTTTCAACCTCTACAAACTTTGTTGTAGATAGTCTTAGTGCTGAAAAATTCTCAATCTTCAACTCAATCAAAGTTGAAGAAATTGAGTAAAGATAAATAGGTTATCTATAGTTTGGTAGTGATAGCTTTGAGAGGATGGAATGATCGTTCATGTTTGATGCAACACCCTAGTTTTTAACAGCGGGAGTGTGTTTAATAAAAGATAAATATTTTCACAATTTTTCTCTTAAATAAATGTCCTTAGGTGATTTTCCAAATACTACAAACCAAAAAGTTCCCAAAAGAAAATACACTTAGTCTATGAGAAAATCACCTTCGGACGCTTATAGCCTTGGGTTATTTCCAATAGACATCTATGCAAAGGGTTGCTCCAACAATATATCACCTCAATCATGCCCTTAAAATA
Organism: Cicer yamashitae; assembly: GCA_037974755.1. Taxonomy (NCBI): domain Eukaryota; kingdom Viridiplantae; phylum Streptophyta; class Magnoliopsida; order Fabales; family Fabaceae; genus Cicer; species Cicer yamashitae. Next base: position 36,945,756 of record JBBPBQ010000003.1, read on the forward strand.
AATATCACATGACACCCACCAAAATGGTATCATCAAGTCAAATACAGACATCCAACCAGTCAGACAAATTACACACAAACGGTCTCCCTAGACTCACACACCTCGTCTATCTCCAAAACAACCATACGAACTCTCAAAACATCCATCATGTCTTCCCCCAAACAGAACACGTAGAGGGATCAATCTCATTACTAGTGGTTAAATCTATCACTAGGGCCGAAAGCTCAATACAATCATCATATGAATCATCTGCAACATCACTAAGATAAGGGCAACCCTTTATCACCGCCCAACAACCTCAGCATCATCAACCTCCCCCATGGGCATATCCAAAGGCATAACAGGTGCAACTATGGGAACAAGGGTATGGCACTAATGCATCTATCTAAATGAAGGCCTCCACATATGTTAAAGGTCATGCCTTATCTCTAGCTCTGGCATCTCTATGTTTATGCGCTTTAGGATCCACAAGTGTCTCAGCACTATTGAAGGTCCAAAGAATAAGATACGCATAGGGCTCATCTCTTCATCACTTGTATCATGTCCATCTGACTCGCTAGTATCGGAATCATCATCTTTTTTGGACTTGGATGAAGTGCCTATCCAAACAACACTATTTTTCCCCCCTTTTTAGACCATTTTTATTCATATTCCTTTAACCGATTTAACTCTTACTTATGTTTGATTAGCTTTCCAAAGAGAGCAGTAGTTGTCATAGTGGCTAAATTGCGTTACTCGACTATTGACATCACTTTTGATTGATATTCCCTACTCAGACATCTAAGCACCAACATATCCAAAGGCATAACAGGTGCAACTATGGGAACAAGGGTATGACACTAATGCATCTCTCTAAATGAAGGCCTCAACATATGTTGAGGGTCATGCCTTACCTCTAGCTCTAGCATCTCTCTGTTTATGCGCTTTAGGATCCACAAATATTAAGGGTCCAAATAATAAGGTATGCATAGGGCTCATCTCTTCATCACTTGTACCATGTCCATTTGACTCACTAGTATCAGAATCATCATCTTTTTTAGACTTGGATGAAGTGCCTATCAAGACAACACTCTTTTCCCCCCTTTTTAGACCATTTTGATTCACATTCCTTTAACCAATTTAACTCTTACTTATGTTCGATTAGCTTTCCAAAGAGAGCAGTAGTTGTCATAGTGGCTAAATTGCGTGACTTGACTATTGACATCACTTTTGATTGATATTCCCTACTCAGACATCTAAGCACTTTATTTTTTAGATATTCTTCTGAAAAAGTTTTTCCTATTACATTTAAATGATTCACAATGAATGTAAATCTCTTTTGCAATTCAGCTATGGTTTCATCATCTTTCATGCGAAAAAGCTCAAACTCTTGCTAGTGTATTCATTTCGAGATCCTTTCACCTCACTCGTACCCTTGCAGATTACCTAAGGGTATCCCACATCTCTTGAGTTGTCTTATAGTCAGAGACTTAGTAATGCTCGTTTTGTTTGAGAGCGAATATCAATATTTACAACATATTTCACGTGTCGCAATTAAGGAAATACATTTTGGGTCCGTCACATGTGATCGAACTAGACACAATTCAACTAAAGGATAACTTGTCATTCGAAGTACTACTTGTAAGAATTGAGGAGAGAAAGATTAAGCTGTTAAGGAACAAGGAAGTTTCGTTGGTCAAAGTGATTTGGAACTCAACTACTGAAGATGCGACTTGGGAACTAGAGAGTAAGATGAGGGAACAACACCCTGATTTATTTATCGACGCGTAGTTTCGAGGACAAAACTAATTTTTAGGGGAGTAGTAATGTAAGACTTTGAATTTTCTAAACTCTAATTTATGCAATTTTGTTGTATTTTGTGTTGAATTGCTTAGGCTATTAGCCCAATTTTTATTTTATGAAATTAAGTACCAAAAGTATAATTTTGTTAGAGTTAGTAATATAGTTTTGGAGAACCGATTAAATTTATTTTTTGGAGAATAATTTAATTAAGTTATGGAGAATTTATTATCGAACAAAATTTTAAAATGTCACACATTGTTGATAAATTCATCTGCCAATTGAGTTGCGACAAGAGTAGATATCTTTTTGTTAGGTTTGTGAATGGGGGACATGATTAGACCCTTAATTAATTTTATGACAAGTTAATGATGGTTTTTTTTAGCAAACTATACTAGACAGTAGTGTAACTAGACACTTAGATTTTTAGACATGACTTATAAAAGAAAAAAAAAAAAGGGAAGCCAAACCCCCTTGTTAAAAGGCAGCAGTGCCCCTCCCCCTTTAGTTTACTCCTTCCATTTTTATCTTCTCTCTTAAAGCAAAAAAAAAAAAAAAAAACATAAGTGTTTGTGCTTGGTTAAAAGAACAAACTTCATTTTTACACCTTGATCAAAGTCTCATTTCAAAGAGTCATAGGAAGTAAAGTTGCTCCTCTCTACAAGGTGGTGCTAGTGAGCTAATTTATTTAAGGTGAGACACTTACATCCCTCCCCTTTTTTTCTTAAATTCGTAAGCTTTTATATGTGTAGGAAAAGAGTTACTTTTTCTGTTTATTAAAATTGTCTCTATTGATTGTTCTTTTGGTTATGGTTGTTGTTGCTATTTGGAATGAATGAAAAAATGTTCCTCCTCTCTCTTTCTCAAACCTGCGAGAAACACCTAAAAGGGGATAACAAAATTTGTGTTGATTTTGTGTGTTGTTTTGGTGTAAATGTGAAATTATTTATGTGTATTTCTTAAAAAGTAAAAAAAGAAAAAGAAACCCCCAAATTTTGTTGGAGTTGGCTGAACTTTTTTTTTTTAATTTTTTTTTATGTATTTGAGTTATGTAATGAGTTGTTTTCAAATAAATGAGTTTGAACTGAAATTGAAACTTTACAAGAAGAAATTTAGAGTGCTTTATTTACTCAAATTTTTGTGCTCTAATAGTTGTGTGATAGAACTTGAAATATAAAAAGATATTTTTTCATAAAGATTTGAATCGTCGAGAGTGTGTATGTGTAGATTGGAAAATATTTGTTTTTATTTAGTTTTAAATAAATAATATAGATCAATTGGTTTTAAAAGTTTTGTGTGTGAAAAAGATTTAATTTTGGGATTATGATGTGGTTGGATAAATTTTGGTGGTGAACAAAATTTTATAAATCTTTATGTTTATGTAGTTAGCTCCTTGAGTCTCGAAAAGGAATCGAGACCGTTGACACCGAGTTAGTGGTGGGAGAACTCTAAAATATTAATGTTGTTGTGGTGAATATAGAAAAATGATTTTCTAAGTTTATGTTTTCTGAAGGTAGTTGCTATGGTTGATGATCAAGAATGTATATATGTTGTTAGCAAATTTTTGAACTTGTGCTTAAAAGAAATTAGTGAATTGTGGGTTCAAGCTTTATATGTATACTTTTAATCTTTAGAAAGGTTTTCAAGATCTTAATTAAAGTTTCAAGTTTATTAAGTAAATGTTCAATTCTTAAGTTAGAGTTTCAATTTTTTTTTTCTAAATATCCCAGGTTTCATAAATTAAAATACAAACTTTTTTGATAAAAAAAAATATTTTGAAAGGAATGAAACTATTTCAAAAAGTTAGAACTTTGAAAATAGAAAAATATTATAGATATTTTTTTTTTGGTTATGTTGTCATGAGGTAAATACTTTGATTAAACACTGAGTCTTTAAAAATGTAGTCGATCAAACTTGTAGTTATTTTAAAAATAAAAACAAGTTCAAATGAATTATTCAAATTTGAGAAAATTTGTGGTTATGTGAAAAATTTTGAGAAAAATAATTTAAGATGTTTCAAAATGATTGTTAGTGAATTCTCTGAAAAGTTTGAAGGATGTTGATTTCTAAAAATATGTTTTTATATGTTGAAAGTGTGTATTGTGAATAATAATAATAATAATAATAATAATAATAATAATAATAATAATAATAATAATAATAATATTAGTTCTTAATCGTTTCAATTTTTTTAGAAAATATACTATAAGGGGATTAGGAGTGAGAAAGGGTTCAGAGATTAAGTTGACTAAGTCAAACATCATTTGATTGAAGGTGTTGACACGAACGAGATTTTCGTTGTGTTTGATTGTGGTAGTGGTAATTGTTGAGAAAGCTATAATTAATGTAAGGGCTCCTTCCAAATTTTTAGTTTGCACATCGGGACCTTATATGTGTGATTGATGTGTGAATATATGATGATTAATATTGATGTGATTATGCATTCATGATTGATAATATGTGTTGCTACATGTTTATGAATTTTATTAATGAGAATATGTCATGAGTATGCTAAGTGAAAAAGTATTAAAAAATTATTAGTGTTAAATGAGTATTAAAAGGGGAGTCTTTTAATAGTTGCATTTACATAATAATTGTTGAGAAAGAGTCAGAGTATGCTCATCCATTTTATAGTTAGTGGTGACCGTGATGGGCCACAGTGTTAGTGGTGATCGCGATGGGTCATAAGGTGGTTCTATGAGTTGATTTGTCCATCTTATCCTTACGGCGATTTTGAGTCGTGTAGGTATGCGTTATACTGCACTATGGTAAATCGTGCTGATATGTGATAAGTGGTACCTTAGTAATTAGTATTGGTCTGTGAGAGGCTGTACGTTTATGATCATGTGCACTGGAAATCTCGGAATCATGTGCACTGGCATATAAGCATTGCATTAGGGTGCTTGGCATGCGAGTCATGTTTGTTATGATATGATATGTGTATATACATGCGCTGTTTATGGTATGTTATCATGCCATAATTGTTAAGTGCTTATTGTTGTTATCATGACATAATTGTTAAATGATAATTGTTAATTTCGATTGGTGACCCTTTACATTATTGTGGAAATTGGGCTTTTCCCTCATATGATACCCGAATTCATTCTACCGACTATTACCGTGATGACGGAAACGTTGTTAGACTTTCCTCATCGGCACTCGCCGACTGCTTGGGCATATGACCCCATCTCAAGCAGGGCTACATATACGGGGATAGTAGTGATGACTAGTAGGAGAGTTGGGGTAGTATTTCACACGAGGATCACACATGAGAGGATCGACTATCATGTACCTTTAGGATTGGTATTCGGGGCGAATGGAGCGTGGGCAGATGCAGAGGATGCTTCAGTTAGAGGTGAGACGGAGGACACCGTAAGTGTGATGGCTCCCACTATAGGAGTAGGGGATGTGGTGCTTGGACTGAGGATCGGCGAGAAGGGTAAGAGGCCAATCCTGGTAGGAGAGGATATTGTAGGACCGTCCAGGCTGCTCAGGGACCAGGGTTTCATTGATGGATCACCAGTACCTTGGTTGGTGCCACCCTGGGTTGAGTCAGAGCTTCCTTTTCTAGTGAACGACCCTTTGTCGACTGCCTTTGAGGTAGTGAGCTGTTTTGAGATTCCAGCACTACCGAAGCCACCTATCTCGTGGGTGGACCTCACCTCTGAGGAGACAGATCCCTCTATGGCTGATGAAGAGGAGGAGGAGGAAGTTTCTTCGAATAGAGATATTGTGTTAGAAGGAACTTGTGCAGTGTGTGGAGATCACCCTTGTTATTGTAGTTGTTAGTGGATGATCATATCAAATTAGTTTTTTTTTAGTATAGGGCCTTGGTGCCTCTGTATTGGTGGTTGTACTTATTTGGTTTTGAGATGACAGTATGTATGACATACTTTGACAGTTGATTTTTTTGGTGGGTCCATGTTCCATTTTTTTACGTGACCATGGGAGGGATAACATTCTTGGAGCAACACTTCTGTGCATGTGTATATCGAGAATACCTCAGGGTATGAGCGATGTCTGATAGCTCTCATAGCCCCGATGTATTTTCTAGTTGTATACATTGAATTACTCTCCTAAAAACTATCTTAGCTTGTTTGTATGTATGATGTGCTTATTTATGACTCTTGTCGTTTTGTGTTACAACATATTATTTTATTAAGTTGTTTTTTTTAAATAAAAAATGCACTCGCGCTGTTAAAATATCGAGGTGTTACATTAAGTATCTACGTTGTCGTTGTATTGACTTGGGAAAGTGTGAAATGTATGGATTTATTGATCCAATTTTCATTCATAGCGAAAATGATCCAACAAATGCTCAAGCCCACATTCAAAATATGTTGTACGATGGAAAAAAAAGTTTGTTACCTAGCACCTTATCTCATATAGTAAGTATTTTTACATTATAGTTAATCTCTTATAATAGAGATAATTGAATATAATACATATTTAATTGTTTGTTGTTGTATATGTGGTCGTCATTGACAATTGTTTATTATTAATGCTAAGGAGCTTAATGTAGACTTTTTATGTTCATTGGGAAGGAAGTCATATGAAAAAATATGCCACATTGGCAATTATTAAAGAAAACAGTTTTAATAAATCTTTTTTTATTGTAGACCTTTCGAAGGTTATTAATAGTGGCAAGGTTTGAGAATTAAACCGGCAAGGTTTGAGAATTAAACCAAAGCTGTTACAGATGGAGGACGACGAAAACATTTAGACTATGTTTTCCAGATTTCAAAGCTTGGCCTCAGAGTTAAGAGTACTTGAAAAGAGCTATAAAATTGTTGATCATGTCAAGAAGATCCTAAGAATTCTGCCTAGCAAGTAGAGACCAAATATCACAACTATCAAAGAAGCAAAGGATCTAAATGCTCTTAAACTGGAAGAATTCATCAGCTCTCTTAGATCACATGAAATTGAGCTTGAAGAAGATGAACCCAATAAGAAGAACAAGACTCTGGATCTGAAATCCAAAGCAGAAGAAAGGCTTGCAAGCAGAAACAGAATCAGAGGATAATGATTTAGAAAATTAGAATGAAGATTCAAAGGAGGAGGAGTTTACCTTCATATCTAGAAGAATTTAGAGGATGTGGCGCAACAAGAGGATATATTTCCCTCAAAAAGGTTCCAAACTGTCAAGTAGAGGAAATAATGAAAAATATGATAAGAAAAGCATCATCTTCTATGGGTGCAATGAACCTGGACATGTCAGATCAGAATGTCGAAATCAGAAGAAAAGGAAGTTTTCATAGGAAAGATTCAAAGTCCAAGAAGAAAGTTCGGATGGCCACATGGGATGACTCTGATGAATCCTCTGATGATGAAGAACAAGCAAATATGGCTCTGATGGTTGATGCTGATTATAAATCTGACAGTGAATCTGTAGATGAAGAAATTGAGGTACTCTTTGATTTAACTCGTTCTGAATTAATTATGGTTATAATTGACTTCTTAAACAAGAATTATAATATCACTCTGAAGTTGAAAGCTCTTAGGAAAATAAATGAAAATCTGAATAACAAAATTGACACTTTATAAAGTAATATTGTTGAACTTAAGACTGAAAACCTAACTCTGAAAAGTAATCATAGTTCACCATCAATTGAAAATGTGCCATGTAATTATGATAAATATGAAGTAACATTTCAAGATTTTCTTGCTAATGGTATAGAAAGAAGTAAGTTTGCATCTATGATTTATGGTGTTAGTAGAAATGGTAAAAGAGGAATAGGATTTCAAGAAATAGAAACTGAACCTATGTTTAATCTCTCTAATAATTTATGTATTGTCTGATGTAAGAAATTTCACTCTAAAACATCTTGTCCTATGCTAAACACATGAAAAGACAAGAAACCTTTAAAGACTAACAAACCAGGACCCAACTAAATTAGGGTACCCAAAGATAAAATTGTTTATGTTGCAAATGTTCTTAGTAGCCAAGTTGAAACACCAATCATGGTACCTAGACAATAGATGCTCGCAACATATGACGGGAGAAAGGTCTATGTTCCAAGACCTAACCTTGGTCAACAAAGGCTCAGTTACTTTTGGAGGAAAGCAGAAACGCCAGATCATTAGACACGACACATTTGGTAAAAATCTCTTTTAACTTCTATAAATAATGTACTATTAGTAAAAGGACTAAAACATAACCTGCTTACCATAAGTCAATTATATGATAGCGGTTATGACATAGTGTTTAATCAAAAGTCATGCACAACTATAAGTCAAAATGATGGTTTTGTTCTATTTACTGGCCAAAGGCAAGGGAACCTTTATAAAACCAACCTTTTTAACTTAGTAGAACAAAAGGTTAGATGATTTTTGTGTGTGAGCAATGAGCAACTGATTTGGCACAAGGGATTAGGCCATGCCAATTTGAGGTTAATCTCAAAATGAAACAAATTCCAACTTGTTAGAGGCTTGCCAAATCTCAAGTTCAAATCATAAGTTCTTTGTGAGGCCTATCAAGTAGGGAAACAAACTAATAGTTCTTTTGCATTAAAGAATATTGTTTCCACAAGCAAACTGTCGACACCTAATTTTGTCCGTTTTTTTTTTTAACAAAAAAAAAAGGTGTTTTGGACTTTTTACCCTATCTTTTATTTTTATTTCAATATATAGTTTTTATTTAATTTTCCGTATGATATTCGCTTGTTAATAAAAAGAGATATATGTTAGGCTTTTTATTTATTACTTTTTTGGTCTACTAATAACATGGTATTAAAAAAGTTAATTAAATTTTTTTATTTTATTTAATAGAAAATAAAACAAAATTAAATATAAAATTAATAAATATGAGATTTTTTGGAGTAAATTAAATATGAATGATTTATATTTAATATGATTTTTTTGAATTTGAGGAAAGTTTTTAAAATAAAATAAAACTTGAGGATTCAACTTGATCAGTCATAATGATAGACATTTATTTTTAAAAATTACTTAACACTAATTTGTTAATATAAATAAGATTTTTATGAGACTTTTACGGAGGAGAAGGAGGAGAGATTAGAAAATATTGACTAGTTTTAGGTGTGAATCCGTCCACCAGAAAGCCACTACTGATTCTTTGTTGCACCATTCTTACACAATCTTCTCTATAATCACCCATTTCAAAAAAAAGGACAACAAAAATAGAGAAGTGTTTGAATCTGCTCTTCGGCTAACACCGTTAATTCTCTGTCGTGCCATTCTTATACAATATTCTCTATAACCACCCATTTCAACTCGCATTAAAAAAATAAGAGAAAGAAGAAACACATTGTCTTAAGGAGACAGCTATAGTTCATGAACTCGGTATGATGTTTTTTTCTATTAAATTTTAATATTTTCTATGTATTACGATTTTCCATAATACACATCTAATTGTCGATTTTAATTTTTATATAAAACATGCACATCTTAAATTGATGCAGTCCATAAAAAAATAAAATTTGTTTTAGAAAAATAAATATATTTGTCTTTGTTTTATTATCCTTCGATGTGATAATCCTTTTTCTTTCTCATTTATCCTTATTAACCCATTTTTTTAATAATAAATAAAATTGAGTAATAATAAAATTAATTAACCTACAAATATTTTCTACCAAGAACTATGTGTGTTTTGATTTCCCTATTGCATCTAGAAATACATAGGAGCAAGGTTTTCCCCTTGTTAAACATAATTAATTAAAAAATATTTTTCCTTCTTTTATTAATGTAAATAATTTATTTTCTTTTTTAATTATTCTTTTTGGGGTAACATAAATAATTAAATAAATAAATAGTTTGTATACAATTAATTATAGGGTAACCGTTTTAACGGACGGTGTAGGGTGGTAATACTTTCCCTACTCGTTATCGACTCCCAATCCAAATTTTTGGTTCAAAATCATCATTTTAGGTTTTATCCTATTTTTCCTTTAATAAAATCAAATTGGTGGCGACTCCTTTTTCAAGTTCAAATTAGACGCGACGCAGACCTCTGGAGCTTTTGCACTTTGACCTTTTTGGTTCAATTAAAACTGGCTCGTTGAATGGTAAAAAGTATGGACTGGTCGTTGTTGATGATTACTCTAGATGGACATGGAGTTAAGTTCCTTATACACAAGGATGAGTCTCATAAGGTGTTAACTACCTTTTGCAAACAAGTGCAAAATGAGAAGCAAATCTCTATAGTAACTATCCGTAGTGATCATGGTGGAGAATTTGAGAACAAACTCTTTGAGCAATTCTGTGAAGAGAGTGGTTTATTACACGATTTCCCATGCTCTAGAATACCTTGATAGAATGGTGTTGTGGAAAGAAAAAACCGTAGTCTTCAAGACATGGCTCGTACTATGATGTACGAAGTGAATGTTGCTAAGCATTTTTTGGCAGAAGCAGTTAATACCTCATGTTACATTCAAAACAGAGTCTGTATGAGACCTATTTTGAATAAGACTCCTTCTGAATTGTGGAAAGGTAAAAAGCCCAACATTTCTTACTTTCATCAGTTTAGTTATGTATGTTATGTTTTAAATGCTAAAGATAATATTTGCAAGTTTGACACTTGTTCACAAAAGTGTACCTTCCTTGGATACTCTGAAAGATCCAAAGCTTATAGAGTCTTCAATAGGGAGACTCACATAGTGGGGGAGTCAATACATGTTATGTTTGATGATAAACAACTTGACCTTGAAACAAGTTGATGATATTGTAGATTTACAAGAACTAGAAGAAACTGATAATTCAGAAGATAAAGTCAAACCAGGAGAACCAGACCAATTAGAGGATACAAGAAAATCAGAAGAACTTGACAAAACATCACAAGAAGAATATGACCAAGTCAGAACCATTCAAGTTAATTAAGAAGTTAAAACTGGATGGAAGTACAAGTCATCGCATCTAGATACTCTGATTATTGGATATGCCAATGATCCTCTAAAGACCAGATCCTCACTAAAGGACACATCACTGTTTTGGTTTGATCTCATTGATTGAACATGCTTCTATTGAATAAGCTTTGGAAGATCGTGGCTGGATCCTAGCAATGAAAGAGGAACTCAATGAGTTTAAAATAAATTATGGTTGGGATCTTGTGCCCAGACCAGAGGCAAAAAGACCAATTGGAACCAAGTGGGTCTTTAGGAACAAATTGAATGAAAAAGGTGAAGTTGTGAGAAATAAAGCCAGACTGGTTGCATAAGGTTACAGTCAGCAAGAAGGTATTGATTACATTGAGACATTTGCTCTAGTGGCCAGGTTAAAGGCTATACGTATCTTACTCTCATTTGTTGCTTATAATAATATCAATTTGTTTCAAATGGATGTTAAAAGTGAATTATTTAATGGTTACATTGAGACATTTGCTCCAGTGGCCAGGTTAAAGGCTATACGTATCTTACTCTCCTTTTTGCTTATAATAATATCACTTTATTTCAAATGGATGTTAAAAGTGTATTCTTTAATGGTTACATTAATGAAGAAGTATATGTAAAACAAACCCCAGGATTTGAAAACATAGAGTTTCCTAATCACGTCTTTAAGCTTAAGAAATCACTATATGGTCTAAAAGAAACACCTAAAGCTTGGTATGATAGGATAAGTAACTTCTTACTTGAAAATGGTTTTCATAGAGGTCAGGTTGACACCACTTTGTTTAGGAAATCAATAGAAAATGATATTCTCGTTATATATATTTATGTTAATGATATTATGTTTTGTTCTACTAATAGCAGTCTTTGTCAAGATTTTACTAAGTTAATGCAACAAGAATTTCAAATGAGTATGATGGGAGAATTGAAACTTTTCTTAGGAATTCAAATTCAACAAAGTCAGAATGGGATATACATTCCTCAGACCAAGTATACAAAAGAGCTTCTCAAGAAGTTTAAGATGAATGACTGCAAACCTATTGCTACACCAATGCATCCCACCTGCTCAAATGATAAATATGAATTAGGAAAGAAAGTTAACCAGAAAACATACAGAGGAATGATAGGGTCGCTTCTATATCTTACTGCTTCTAGACTTGATATTCTATTTAGTGTGTGTGTGTGTGCGCCATGTTTTAGGCCGATCCAAGGGAATCCCACTTAACTGTTGTTAAGAGGATCCTTAGATACTTGAAAGGTACTTCTAACTTTGGTGTGTTATATAAGTTGTCAAACGAGTATAGGTTAGTAGGATATTGTGATGTTGACTATGCTGGAGACAAACTTGAGAGAAAAAGCACCAATTGAAACTGCACTTTCCTAGGTGAAAATTTGATCTCCTAGTCAACCAAAAGACAAAGCACGACTGCAATGTCAACACCATAAGCCGAGTACATTTCAATAGCAGGATGCAACTCTCAACTACTATGGATGAAACATCAATTGGAGGACCACAAAATAATTGAGAGTAACATTCTTATATTATGTGATAATACATCTGCAATTTTCCTAACTAAGAATCCACTTCTACATTCTAGTGCTAAACACATAGAAATAAAACATCACTTTATTAGGGACTATGTGTCAAAAAGATGTGTTAAATATCCATTTTGTAGACACTGAACATCAATGAGCTGACATATTCACTAAACCACTAGTTGAAGAAAGATTTGAATTTATTAAAAAGAATCTGAACCTCATATTTATATCTGATTAATGTTTTAATCTATATCTATTTTATGCTCTATTTTTTATATGCTCATAGGAGTTTAAACTTAAATAGATGTATGTTTTCAAGCTTAACTTTGATCTACTAAATGGTGTTAACTCATTAGTCAATTCCCATTCGAACTTATATTCTTTTTATCTGATGAGAAAAGGGGGAGAAAGAGATTTGAGAACAATTTAAATTATCTGATGTTTACATATTTAGGGAAGATAGAATGTGCATGTGGGGAGAAAGAGTGTAAGTATAACTACTTAGAGTTAGGGGGAGCCCAGTGTTAGACAGAGCCATGTATGTTCGTTTGTTTGCATGTTTGTGTATTTGCATGTTTATTGATTTGCATGTATGTTCTGTCGGCATGTCTGTTTGTTGTTTTACTTTATTTTTTTATAAATAAATTGTTATCAAAAGTACTGTTTTGTCATCATCGGGGAGATTGTTGGAACCAATTTGGTCCCTCGAACAATTACTTGTGTGTTTAGATGTTAACAAAGGTATTTTATGAGAACAATTTATTGCACTAATGGCTTCATTAAGTATGCAGAAATTAGAATAGGAAAATCGGAGGAAGGGACCAGAGGATACCACCAAAGGAAATCACCAGAGAAAGTAAAGAGGTTAGAGGAATCAAAATCAAATCAATCAACGAAATCCTCATAATCGAAAAATGCACGCGTTGGAAAAGTTCACGCATTTGCCTCTCATTGCGTGCTTCTGGCAACTCAGCGTGCTTCTGGTAAATCAGCGTGCCTCTGAAGATTCAACGTGTTTCTGGAGTTTCCATGCCTCTGATAAATAGTAATTGTTTCATGCCTTTGATGATCAGTAGCCGTTTCATGCCTCTAATGAACAGTAACTATTCCATGCCTCTGATGAATAGTAACAGTTCCGTGCCTCTAATAAATAGTAATTGTTCCATGCCTCTGATGAATATTATTTTTGAGCATTCCTCTGAAGTCTACTATTTTCAAGTCTGCATCTGAAGCATGCATTACGCTGACTCTAAAGACTGCAACACGTTATAGAGTGTTGCCTCTTATACACATTACACTCTAATGTTGCACTAACTCGGAAAATGCAACAAATGTTATTTTTCCCAAGCCACTATTTTATGTCACACAACTTTGTATCTTCCTCTAACTATAGTTATTCAAGCATCACATCACCTGATTCCAACAATCAAGCAATGACTATGAAGAATAAAAGTCAACATTTCTGATGGACAAAAGTCAAAGGCTCTGATAGATTGAGAAACATACTAAATTGGACTTAGCTGTATCCTTACTTTTGAAGGTCCAAAAACAAGCCCAATATTGTTCCCGCCAAGATCAAATCAAGCGTATGAAGGAAGTTTCAAGAAGAATTAATTTCAACACATATCTAGACATTATTCACTTAGAAACATTCTAAAAGATTTGTCCATAACAAATTTGGAAATAATTTATTCACAGAAGGTCACATTCTCAAATCGTATCAATCAAGGTTATTCTTGGTGACAATCTTTGTTGACCAACATACAAGCAGATACAATTCATAATTCTTGAGGGACCAAATTACATCCCAAATTTTTCCTATAAATAGCAATCAAAGCTGAAAAAGAATTAACGAAGAAACAAACTCAGAAATCATAAAAATCAAAGTCATTCAAAAAAACCCAAAAACTTAAATTTTCTAAGTATTTAGAGCCTGAGGTTTTAAGTTTCAGCAAAAGCACTTGTTCAACTTTATATTATTTTGTGCTTAGTGTTTCATTGTAAGTGTGTAATCATTGTAGCAAATCTGCTTAGAAGAAGCAAAACAGAAACATTTTCCAACTCATTGTAACCCAGCTCGATAGTGGCTAAAGTTTGCCTTTAACAATCTGTAGGTTTCAGGTTGTGTAGAGAAGACTTGACTTGTAGAGTCAAGGTGTGGTTTGCCTAAAAAATTCTGTAGGTTCAAGTTGTTTTGAGAAGACTGACTTGTAGGGTCAGATGCTGTTGTAATTAAAAGTTTTGAATTAGTGGAGAAATCATTTGGAGTGAAGGGACTAGACGTAGCTACCAAGTTGGTGGTGAACCAAGATAAAATCTGGTGTGTTATTTTTTACTTCCGCTCTTCCTATATATTGATGCCTCTAATTAGTATAAATAGTTAAGTCATCAAACCAGAATCAGAATAAGAATTAAACAAAGAATTTTAAAATTAGACAAACACAATTTAACCCATTTCTCGTGTTTGCACACCTTCATTAACAACTTTGTTAAAAGATAAGTTGATGAACTAAATTTTTAATGAAAAACCGCTCAGATGTTTTCTCCATTTTTCGAACCTATTGCTCAGAAATAAACACACAATTTGGTATTCAGATAAAAATATTGCAAAGTGATAATGCTCGCAAATCATTATCAATCATATGAGTGACTTTATAAATAGTTATAGAAAAAGTTAAATGATTGACGGTGTAAAAAAACACCATACATTATGCTAGATCCATACCACCATTAAACCCATCTTCTTGATTTGCTATTGAACCTATACTTCTTCAATTTAACATGCCTCTAAAAAACCATCATACATTATGTCAGATGGAGATGCATATGCATCACCATCACCACCAGTATCTAATGAAATACATGGAGAAGAGGGATGTAAATTACTTCACCTTTTACATCTATGTATGAGAGGTATACCATTTGTAGAAATGGAGAACATGTTCACAAATTAGGGTTCCATTTAGTTTGGTGATTTTTTTGTCTCATTTGAAGAAAATTTTAATAAGTTTTATAATATTATTTAATATTTTAATCTTTTTTATAATATTATAATTTTAAAAGTCTGGATTTTGAAATTGAAAGACCAAAAAATAAATATTTATAAAATAGGAAAATCAAAAGTGCATTTAAATTTTTTTTTTAAATGGGATAGAATAAAATATACTTAAATATATGTCTGGCTGTAAGTTAGCACTATTTTAATATTCATCCCTGTAATTCTTTTTCAAATTTAATCATTTAATTAATTCTGTTTTAAAATCATATATGGGGTTAATGATTATTAAAAAAAAATTGAGATTACAAAGGGAGAAGAAAAAAAATACAAACTTACAAAAAATAAAAAAAAATGAAAGTCAAATTTATATTGACCAAACATATTTACTTTCATTTTTCTCCATTTGCTATTTCATTTTTTTAACCGTAGGGAAATTTTAAAACAAAATTAAAGTTAAATTTGTAAGAAAAAAATAAATATATATTTAATCTAATAGAATAATAGTGAATAAAAATGAGTGAAAAGATAAATTAAATCTTGAGACTCTCTGACTCTGTGATGCGAAGTCGAAACTGTAGTAGTTGATGCAGATTATGAAAAAATGAAGAAAATGTTAGTTGAAAATGAAAAACTCAGATCTGTTACATGCCTAAATTGTATGGGCAAGGATGACAACGTAAATACCCAGGAGGAACATAATAAAAGAGGAGAAAAATGTAGATAAGTTTTTGCTTGAGTATATCATATTGGTTGAAGTAAGAAAAACAGATTAGTCATTTTTGTCTCAGACACAAAAACCGAGTCTCGTGCGAAAAATGCAGTCTTAACCTATTGACTGATTATTTGTCAAATAAAGAAAGTAAGATAACGTAATATTTTTTTTTAAAGAAAAATTACACTATAATTAATTTACATAACTGCGAGATCTAAGTTTGAATCGTGATAAAACGTTCAATCTATAATATTTATCAATTGAGTTAAAACTTAAAAATTAAAATAATGTAACATTACTATTTTAGAATAAAATATAAATAAAAAATTAAAATATTAATATATTTTATTAAAAATTGAATTTAAATATATCAGTTTAACTACTCTTTTTATTTATACTTTATTTAAAAATATTAGACGAGTATAAAATCTAAAGAAATAGTTTTGACAACCAAGTCTTACTAACAATGATGAATTTGTTTGAAAATTAAGATTTTATCCGAATATTCATATACAGCAAAATTTATATTTGAATTTTTCTACAAAAATTTCACCACAGTAAAAAAAACAACAACAATGAACTCATGATAATATATTCATCATGAACTTAAATAGTTCAGAACCAAAATCAAATAAGAAACAACAACTTCACAGAAAACATAAATCCTAATTGCTTAAAACAAACAATAAAAACATACGAGTCTTACAGCCTCTGATCAAAATTATTTTGTCCAAAATTTTGCTAGCATGGGAATCCATGTTATTGTCTTATAGGGTTTTGTTTCCTTTGTATATAGATTCACTTTTAACACATTAGTTGGCATGTAAATATCGATCAGTAATTTGTTCCATAAAAAACATTGCAGAAAAGTGCGTCACTTTTACTCTTCTATGGTAGTATTGTTTTTATTTAATTTTAAGTTTTTTATTATATAACTATAAACAATTTCCAATACAAAAATTTAAACAATTTCTCGTACTATAGAAAACTTTAAACAATATCTATTGTTTAGATAGGTGAATAATACTTGACTCAATAGACGAGTGAAGCTGAATGTTGAGAAATCTAGAGAGTGTACTTTTGGTAATCTAGAGAGACCTTATAATACTCATTGTCAGGCAAGGAAACAATACTTGTTGCCTTGAGAGGTGAATAATATATGCTTGGAGAGACAAGAAAATAATACTTAACTTAAAGAGACTTTAGGAACACTCAATGTATACATAGTTGGATTGAACAATTACTACAAGAGAACATTCGTATACCTAAGTAACGAGGTTGTCAAAAAACGCCTATTATTAGACTAGAATTATTACCAATGTTTGACTGTTGCATTGAGATCAGTTTCGTTTACAGTTCATTTATGTAGTTAAAAGATTGCTAATTGATGCTGCGTTTGGTATCTAGTTTGAGTTTTATTTAACTTACACATAAAGATAAATTATGCATGTCTATATGGTTATTTGATGACATGCCTAATAATGTTGTTGTATGTTTATTGTTCTCTACAATTTTTTAATATCTGCTGCTACCGTTGCTAACTTTGTTGCTCAGATCAACAACATCACCTACCGCTACTACAAGTCTTGGAAAGAGTCTGTAGAGATTGTCCTTGGATGCATGAACTTGGACTTATCATTGAGCGAAGAACGCTCTATTGTCACTGCATGAGAACCCAAATGAAGGAAAAATTGAAAAATGGGACCGATCCAACCGTATGTGCCTCACGATCACCAAGAGATTCATACTTGAATCAATTAGGGGCTCAATTAATTATTGAGAGTGTCCCTTGAAACTGTAGAGCAATTTATGTGGTTGATGGCAATAAAGTTCCAGTAGAAGCTGTAGGACCTTTTCGATTATTGTTAAAGATTGGTTTTCATTTGGATTTGGTTAAGACTTTTGTTGCAACGTCAATTAAGATAATTTAATTTCTATTATATTTTAGACACATCTAGTTATGATTGTTCATTTAGAGATAATAAAGTTAGTCTCTCATATGATTCAAATGTCATTGGTTATTACTTTAATCGATAATCTTTAAATGCTTGACATTGAACGTTCTTATAACAAAATAATGCAAGTAGAATCACAAGCTGCTGGCCAAGATGCAGAAGTACTTGGACTCATAAACTTGAATCTATGAGAAGAAGACTTTTGAGTTGGAGTAGGAAACATATTTCATTGGGAGGTCGTGTGATGTTGGTAAATTCAGTGCTCAATAGTTAGCAGTTATACTTCTTATCGCTTTATAAGATTCCAAAGACTACTAGTAAGAAGACTATTTCAATACAACAAAACTTTCTTTGGGGAGGAATGGAGAGGAATGGAGGATTGTAGGAAAGATTGTTGGGTTGGGTGAAATAGGTTTTGTTTACCAAAGGAGAAGGGAGGCCTTAGAATAAAAATGTGGAGATTTTCTAATGAATCTTTGTTGTTAAAATGGAAATAAGGTGTTTGGAGAATCGAGGCGATATGGGTTGAGTTGCCATCCCATCGGTATGGTATTTTATCTAACGTTTGTTTTTCAAATATAGGTACCTATTATAATTTAAATAAAAATCCTCCATAAGATTTATTGGGTGTTGGAGAGCATATGAAATAATAATCCTCTAACGCCTGTTGCTTTTTTAGACTCAGTTTGGTTGCGCCTTGGAAATGGGACACCTATCCGTTTTTGGCATGATAAATGGATAGGTTCATAAATACTTAAAAACATGTTTCTCATATTGTTTTCTATATCCTTAAATAAAGAATGCTTAGTTTCGAAAATGGTAATTTCCATGGTTCAGCGTGGTCGTGAGATTGGTCTTGGCGGATGACCTTGTTCGAATATGAGGATGATAGCTTGACAGCCCTTCAAGGTCTTTTGGAGTATATTCCACCTTCTATTTCAACAAATGATTCATTCAAATGGAGTCATGATCGTGCACAAGGATAACAAAAATATTTTATAAAACAATATATTTGACTTCAAAGAGTGTGAAAGAAGATTCATGTTTTTGAAAAAAATCTAAAATAATATTTGATTTAGATGTATATTTGAAGAAAATCTAAAATAAGATTTGATTCAGATTTATAATTGAAGAAAATCTAAAATAAGATTTGATTCAAATTTATAAATGATGAAAATCTAAAATAAGATTTGATTCATATTTATAATTGAAGAAAATCTTTGACCAAATTGAAAAGAAGATATGGTCAAGATTTGAAGAAGATTTGCAAAAGATTTGATCAAGATTTATCTACAACAAAATATGAACAGAATCAATCTGAAGAATTTACAAATGCAATTTGAACAATATACGAACAAAATCAATTTGAAGAATTTACAAACTCAATCTAAACAAAATAGGAATATAATCAATCTGAAGAATTTACAAACGCAATATGAACAATATACTAATAGAATCAATCTGAAGAATTAACAAACTCAATCTAAACAAAATAGGAACAAAATCAATCTGAAGAATTTACAAACTCATTCTAAACAAGATACAATTCAGAATGAAACAAGGACTAAATTGAAGCCCAAATTTTTACTATAAATAGATACTCAAGGCTGAAGAAGAAGATCATCGAAAAGCAGAAAAGAGTAGAAGAACTCAAGCTTTGTTAGAAGATCAAGGATGAAGAAGAAGATCATCAAAAATTTCAAATTCATCTTAGATTTCAAAGAGAGAAACACTTGTTCAAGTTAGAAATATTTTATGAGTGTTCTTTTCTTAGAGTGTGAGAGTTATTATTATTATTATTAGCTTTGTTAGAAGCAAACATTTAAAGTTCCAATCTTTTGTATCCAACCCGATAGTGGTTTAGTTCGTTCTTCAATCTGGGGTTGTCAGGTTGTTAGGAGAAGACTTGGCTTGTAGAGTCAAGGTGGTTAGTTCCTTCTTCCATCTGGGGTTGTTAGGTTGTTAGGAGAAGACTTGACTTGTAGGGTCAAGGTGGTTAGTTCCTCAAAAGTTTGGAGTTGTCAAGCTGTTTGAGAAGACTGACTTGGAGGGTCAAGTTCTTTGTAACTCAAGGTATTTGAATTAGTGGATTAAAGTCTTCTGAATGAGGAGACTGGATGTAGCCAAGTTAGTGGTGAACCAAGATAAATCTATGTGTCCAATTATTTATGCCTTCATTATTTTCTGCCTCTAAACCCGATTGCTTCTTATCTAAGTAATTCATAAAAATCAACCAACTTTCATCAAATTAGCAAAAAGTTATCAACTTTGGCAAACACAATTCAACCCCCCTTTCTCGTGTTTGCACCTTCACTACCTTGCATTGATTGGAATTATTTGAGGTTCAATTGGCCTTGGTTGTCCATTATGTTTTAACCATGATGATATTGTTGGCTATCTTTTTTTCACTCTTAATTTTTCATCCAAAATTTGGGATGTTATTAGTAATTGGATGGGATGCACCATTATACTCCACCACTTTCCTATCTCAAAATTTTGGCAACAAAGGTTGATTATGTAGTGCCGACGACAACAACATCGTAGCCACATAATTTGGTGTGCGACAATGTGAGGTATTTGGTTGTTACGTAGTAAGATTATGTTTTCGGATGGTTGTGCTAATTTTAAAAGTTTGGTAGCGAAAATAAAAATGATCTCTTGGGATTGGTTCTAGTCGAAAGAAGGAAAATATTGTTCCTTAAATTACTCGAATTGGTGTACCAATTCTGTAGAATATCTTTCTCTGATGTAAGTTTTGAGACTTTGTAATAGGTTAAAGTACATATTGTGCTCTTGTTAATTCATTTTGATTATTAAAAAAATTTGGCTATTCATAACATCCCTCAAGTACAAGATATCAACGAGTTTCTTCCTCAAACACCACTAAAAGTTCAAACTCAACAACCTCAAGAGCTATTGTCATTAAGCAGATCCAATAAAGAGAGGAGATATGTAATTTGAGATGATTATATAGTATTTCTTCAAGAATGAGATGATGGCATTTGTTTGACTGAGGAAGAACCATCAACTTCAGTCAAGCTATTAGGAGTCATAACTCTCTTAAGTGGGTTGATTCCATGAAGGATGAAATGAAATCAATGGCTGACAATGATGTTTGGAATCTCGTTAAATCACCTGAAGGAAATAAACCCATTGGTTGTAAATGGATATTTAAAACCAAAAGGGATTCAAAGGGTAATATTGAGAGATATAAAGACCGTCTTGTTGCAAAGGGATTTACACAAAAAGAAGGCACCAATTATAAATATACTTTATCTCTGGATTCCTCGAAAGACTCTCTTTGAATCATAATGGTGATGGCAACTCATTTTGATTTGGAGCTGTATTAGATGGATGTAAAAATTGCAATTCTAAATGGAAACATTGGATAAACGATTTATACAGTGCAACCTGAAAATTTTGTGTTAGGAGACCCAAAGTCTATGGATTGCAAACTTAAGAAATCCATCTATAACTTTAAATAGGCTTCTCGTCAATGGTATTTCAAATTTCACTAGGTTTATCCTCTTCCGGTTTTGAGGCTAATCTAGTAGATGATTGTGTATACCAAAAGTTCAATGGGAGTACATTTGTTTTCTTGGTATTATATGTAGATGATATCCTTTTGGTAAGCAATGATATAAGCTTATTGAACGAAACCAAGAAATTTTTCACAAAGATTTTCAAGATGAAAGATCTCGGAGACGCCTCATTTGTCTTAGGAATCCAAATACTTAGAGACATCTCTGGTGGTATTTTGGGATTGTCGCAGAGGAGCTATATTGATAAGTCTTGGATAGGTTCTTCATGAAAGATAGTAAACTTGGAGATACACTCATTGTTAAATGAGACATGTTTAGTCTCAAACAATGTCCCGTTACGGATCTTGAAAAAAAAGAGATGCATATAAGTTCCTTAAACTTCAGCTATTGGGGGTCTCATGTATGTTGAAGTTTGCACTCGGCCCAATTTAGCCTTCATTGTAGGAGTTCTTGGCAGATATCTAAGCAACCCCGGTATGCAACATTGGATGACAGTAAAGCGTGTTATGCGCTACCTAAAGAGAACAAGAGACTTCATGATCACTTATCAGGAGTTAGAAAGCTTGAAGATCATTGAATATTTTGATTTTGGAGGATGCCCAAATAGTAGACGTTCCACATCCGATTATATCTTCCTCTTGGTTGAAGGAGCTGTCTACTGGAAGTTTGCCAAATAGACTTTACTGGCTTCTTCCTCCATGGCCACATGATTTGTGGCTTGCTTTTAAATCATGCAATGTGGCTGCAAAACTTTGTCATATGCCTAAGCATCATTGAGAGCATCCAAAGGCCCTTAAAAATCTATTGTGACAATAGTGCAGTTATTCTCTACTCAAACAACAATATGAGTTCTACAAAGTAACAATTTATCGATATAAGTACTTTGTTGTGAAAGAAAGAGTTTAGGAAAAACAAATTATAGGAACATACTTAATGCTAGTTGACCTACTAACTAAAGGGTTACCACCTAAGGTCTTTCATGGGCATGTTGCTCACATGGGTGTTGGTTTTGAGATTGTCTTAGATTAGTGGGAGTCTTTCCTTATTTATCTTATGTTATGTACTTTAGTATTAATTTTGGTAGAAACTTTATATTACTATTGATTTTCTGCAAAAATAAAGTTTACGAGGTATTATTGTTATAACAACATTAAGTTTTGGTTATGTGCAAATATTTTGTTTTAAATTGCACCTAAAGAACTTCATTTTGATCTCACTAAAGATTTCAGTTAGACCAGTTGGAAATATACATGATTTAGAGATCACATTGCATTGAATTTCCATGATACTCATCCATATTAATCTAAGTCATCAAATGTATTAATATGGTGATCGTTGGTGTTTAGTCACGTTGGTGGACCAGATTGTAAAATGACAATCTAAAAATAAATAACTTTCAGCACGCACTTAAAGAACCTTTGATGTAATCATTACAATTTATTGTCCAATTGAGAGACTATTGGAATATTTATATTATATTATATTCCAATAATATTATGTGGGCATATGTTTTTCTATTATAATTATATTAGCTATTTTTTAATAAGTGCCTGAATAGAATTGCAACCAGATTAAAAAAAAGGTTGAATAAATCTCTAATTAAATAATTAATTAAATTATTATTTAATTGATATAGGCCAAAATTATAGGAGGATGTCAATTGGTCATTAACCTGTATATACAAGCTATGGTCCCCAATATCGTACACAAGTAAATAGTCTATTCTTCCCATCTAAAAAGCGTTCATGCATCAAAAGTACTGATTGACGAAGAATCACAAACTAACGAGTTCTTGATGCTCGTCTTTCCACTTTGTGTTTTAGGATTACTGTTGAAACATCTTTCGCTATTGATTAATGTTATTAAATTTATTTAATATGTATATTTAATTATACTTCTATGATAATAGTTAACAATGTATATTTACTCAATTTTCTCAATTACTTAAATATTATTATTATCCTTTTTTTTTACAAATAATTATGTTTTTGCAAGGCTAATAATAAGGAATCTACGGTTCTAAAAGAAATATTAGAAATCTATGATAAAGCATCTGGTCAAGCAATTAACCTACAAAAGTCATAAATATTTTTTTAGTTAGAATACTACAAACGTCATGAAACAAGTGATTGTTGGAAAAAATCAGAGATAATTAGAAATAACTATCTCAATAATGCGGAATATTTTTCCCCCACCTGTGCAGATAAATGGCCAAACAGAAAATAATAATTGACAGAAAATTAAATGAGACAAACACAATTTTCAACGTGGAAAACTTCCCTCAAATTGAGAGAATAAAAACCACGAGACCTAGTCCAGCAAAAACTTCCACTATAATAATTAATGGGTACACCAGAGTCTTCCTAATAACAATAGGGAATATCAATCAACAACAATAACCTTATAACAATCTTCCACTAAAGTGGGTATGCCAAAATAACTCTCTGAGAAAGTAAAACTATTACCACCACCGGAACTGAATTCCTTTCCTTTTCTCTGGCTGCCGTGCGTGCGTGCGGTTACTGTTGTTGTTTTGGTTGTTTGCCTTTGCCTTTTTGCATTAGGGATTTGAGATCCCTTTCCTTCCTTTTATTTTCCTTTACATGGGTCAAGCCCAATAAACCATATATTCCTTTTTTTTTCTTTTTCTTTTATTTCAATAATAATAATAATAATACTAATAAACTTGGTGGGTTCCACTTGGGGAGTGATCCCACCCAAAAAATCTCTCCCTCACGACTCAAGTGGGAAGGTACTGCTGAACCATGCCTGCCTTCTTTCTACAGTATATCATCTTTGACACAGGCAAGGTCTTCGTCATCATATCTGAACCATTCTCATCAGTATGAATCTTCTCAATTAAAAATGATTTCATTTCCAGTGCGTCTCGTATCCAATGATACCGCACCTCAATATGCTTCGAATTTGCATGAAAAGTCGGATTCTTGCTAAGATGAATTGCACTCTGACTGTCGCAGAATAACACAAACTTGTCTTGCTTGAGGCCTAACTCATGTGGCAATTTCTTCATCCACAAGAGTTCTTTGGAAGCTTCAGTTGCTGCAATGTACTCAGCTTCAGTAGTGGATAAAGCAACACACTTTTGTAATCTTGATTGCCAAGACACAACTCCCCCTGCAAACGTCATCATATAACCAGAAGTAGATTTTCTAGAATCAAGATCACCTGCCATATCTGCATTTGTGTAGCCATCCAACACAAGTTCACCACCTCCATAACATAAACACACTTTGGAAGTGCCTCGGAGGTATCTGAGAATCCACTTTACGACTTGCCAATGATCTTTACCAGGATTAGAGAGAAACCGACTAACAACTCCAACTGCATGAGCAATATCTGGCCTTGTGCATACCATGGCATACATCAAACTACCAACTGCGGATGCATAAGGAACCTTCTTCATCTCTTCTTTGTCTTTCTCACTTGTAGGACATTGATCAGAATTCAATTTAAAATGAGTAGCAAGTGGAGTAGTAACAAGTTTACAATTGCTCATGTTAAACCTCTCTAACACTTTCTCAATGTAATTGTGTTGAGGCAACCACAATTTTTTATTCTTCCTATCACGAGTAATTCTCATGCCCAGAATTTGCTTTGCAGGACCCAAGTCTTTCATTGCAAAAGACTTGTTCAAATCTTTCTTTAAAGATTGAATCTTTTTAGTGTCATGACCAACAATCAACATGTCATCCACATATAACAAGAGAATAATATAATCACCATCAGAGAATTTCTTGACAAACACACAATGGTCAGAAGTAGTTTTACCGTACCCATGTTTCTCCATGAAAGAATCAAATTTCTTATACCATTGTCGGGGTGCTTGCTTGAGCCCATACAAGTTTTTCTTCAATTTACAAACAAGCTGCTCTTTACCTTTGACTTCGAAACCCTCTGGTTGCTCCATATAGATCTCTTCCTCCAAATCACCATGAAGGAATGCAGTTTTCACATCAAGTTGTTCAACTTCTAGGTTCAAGCTAGCTGCTAACCCAAGCACAACTCGGATAGAGGACATCTTCACCACAGGTGAAAAATTTCATCAAAGTCAATACCTTTTCTCTGATTAAAACCTTTCACAACCAATCTTGCTTTGTATCTTAGTTGAGAACTATTCTCTTCTGCCTTTATCTTGTATACCCATTTGTTCTTGAGTGCTTTTCTGCCATTAGGCCACTTAACCAAATCAAATGTGTGATTCTCATGCAAGGAATTCATCTCTTCTTGCATGACCTTCAACCACTTTTCTTTATCAACATTTGTAATAGCTTCTTGATAGTACTCTGGCTCTCCACTATCAGTGATCATCACATACTCGTGTGGAGGATATCTTTGAGAAGGTTGACGTTCTCTAGTAAATCTTCTCAACTCAAACTCGTCTGGTAGCTCAGCTGGCACCTGCTCATCTTGGTGAGGTACATGATCATCAATTACATTCTCATCATCTACCTGTATATCTCCCCCATAAACAAAAGTTTTTGCAGGGGGCATAGGCGGAACATCAATGTAACTTCTGGAATTTGGTTTCTGTTTCTCAGCTTTATCAAAATCTTCAATAGTTTGGTCTTCAAGAAATATCACATCTCGACTTCTGATAATTTTCTTGTCAACCGGATCCCACAATCTATAACCAAATTCTTCATCACCATAACCAATGAATATACACTGTTTGAATTTACTATCAAGTTTGGACCTCTCATCTCTTGGAACGTGAACAAAACATCTGTAGCCAAACACTCTCAAATGACGGTAAGAGACATTTTTCCCCGTCCACACTCTATTTGGAACGTCACCATCAAGTGGAATAGAAGGAGAAAGATTGATCAAATCCACTACAGTTTTCATTGCTTCACCCCAAAAAGATTTCGATAATTTTGCATGAGAGAGCATACATCTGATTCTGTCATTAATCGTACGATT
>JBBPBQ010000003.1:36972339-37045728 GCA_037974755.1 Cicer yamashitae
TCACCATCAAGTGGAATAGAAGGAGAAAGATTGATCAAATCCACTACAGTTTTCATTGCTTCACCCCAAAAAGATTTCGATAATTTTGCATGAGAGAGCATACATCTGATTCTGTCATTAATCGTACGATTAATTCTTTCTGCAACACCATTATGCTGAGGTGCCTTTGGAACTGTTTTCTCAAACCTGATTCCATGTTCTCTACAATACTCTTCAAACGGACCTTTGTATTCACCACTGTTATCTGATCGAACACATTTAAATTTCCTTCCCTTTTCTCTTTCAACACTTGCATGAAAATGCTTGAATACTCCAAGTACCTGGTCTTTAGATTTCAAAGGAAAGGCCCACACTTTTCTAGAGTGGTCGTCAATAAAAGTAACAAAATACGATGCACCACCAAGAGATTTACTATCCATCATACAAACATCAGTATGAACTAAATCAAGAGTATTTTGCCTCATATGAGGACCAGTATTATGAAAAGAAACTCTATGTTGTTTTCTAGCAAAACAATGAGTGCAAGTTTTTAGAGACGTACCTTTCACAGGAAGAAAATTTTTCTTCGCAAGTATATTGAGTCCTTTTTCACTCAAGTGACCAAGGTGCATATGCCATAAATCAGAAGAGGCGTCTTCAATTGCATTCACTTCTTCCTTGCATAGCTTCGTAGGAATCCTATAGAGAGAAGTGGAACTTTGCTCCTTTGCAACCACTAGGGAACCTTTGGTGATTTTACATATACCACCACCACCAAAGTAACTGTGATAACCTTCAATATCCAAGGCTTTCACCGAAATCAAATTTAGACGAATATCAGGAACATGTCTAACATTCTTCAATTGAAGCTTGCAACCAATCCCAGTTTCAACCCAAACATCTCCCATACCAATAATTTTACATACTCCTTCATCTCCCATTTTTACCATGCCAAAATCACCAAAATTGTAAGATGAATAGAAATCACACCTAGGTGTAACATGATATGAGGCACCCGAATCAATAATCCAAGTTGAATACTGACATGCAAGGTTTATGGAATTATCATCACAAACAATGTAGACATTACTAACAGATGCAACTGCTGTTGTATCTTTATCATTTTTCTTCTCTTTGTCTTTATCTCTTTCCCTTGATTGATCTCTCTTAAGGAACCTGCAATTTCTTTTTATGTGACCTGCTTTGCCATAATGATAGCATATCACTTCTTTTCTAGTCCTCGACTTGCTTCTTGACTTGCTACGACTTTCAAAGTTGTCGCGTCTATGGAAGTTTCTAGATTGAATTCTCCCCCGTGACTCTATAACTAGTGCTTCTGACTTTGAGGAAGAACCAATCAAACCACGTTCCTTTCTTCGAGCTTCTTCATTCAACATACTCTCTTTAACTGTTGACATTTTCAGCTTTCCACTTGGAGCTGAATTGGTCAATGTCACAACAAGGACTTCCCAAATATCAGGCAAGGAACCCAACAATAACAACGCTTGCAACTCATCATCTAATTTAATATCTGCCGTTGTCAACTGATTCACTGTATTTTGAAAAATACTCATATGCTCTGCCATTGAATCCCCATTTGTATTTCATATTCACCAGCTTCCGAATCAAGAATGCTTTATTTTGCACATTCTTTCGTTCATACAACTCTTTTAATTTTTCCCACATCTTGTTAGCATCTATTTCAGTTTCAACATGTGGATATACACTCAGATCCAACCACTGTCTGATCAACGCCACTGCCTTTCTATTCATCTTCTTCCAGTTAGCATCAGATTTATCTGTGGGTTTAGCAGTGTCACCCTCAATAGGATCATACAAATCTTTACTGTATAACATGTCTTCCATGAGAGTCTTCCAAAGTGTGTAATTAAAAAAGTTGAGTTTAATCATATTCGGACCTTTATTTTCCTCCTCCATTTAAATGCACAAATCAAATCAACCGAGCTCTAGATACCACTTTGTTGGAAAAAACCAGAGATAATTAGAAATAACTATCTCAATAATGCGGAATATTTTTCGCCCACCTGTGCAGATAAATGGCCAAACAGAAAATAATAATTGACAGAAAATTAAATGAGACAAACACAATTTTTAACGTGGAAAACTTCCCTCAAATTGAGAGAATAAAAACCACGAGACCTAGTCCAGCAAAAACTTCCACTATAATAATTAATGGGTACACCAGAGTCTTCCTAATAACAATAGGGAATATCAATCAACAACAATAACCTTATAACAATCTTCCACTAAAGTGGGTATGCCAAAATAACTCTCTGAGAAAGTAAAACTATTACCACCACCGGAACTGAATTCCTTTCCTTTTCTCTGGCTGCCGTGCGTGCGTGCGGTTAATGTTGTTGTTTTGGTTGTTTGCCTTTGCCTTTGCCTTTTTGCATTAGGGATTTGAGATCCCTTTCCTTCCTTTTATTTTCCTTTACATGGGTCAAGCCCAATAAACCATATATTCCTTTTTTTTTTCTTTTTCTTTTATTTCAATAATAATAATAATAATAATACTAATAAACTTGGTGGGTTCCACTTGGGGAGTGATCCCACCCAACAGTGATTACTACAAATCTTGGGGTAAAAGACTGTCTAGACACAAGTAAATATTTGTGTCAACCATCAATGATGGGAGCACAATAAGAAGCAAATTTTTGATTACTTGAAAGAGAGACTTTGGAGGAAAATCTTTAATGGTCGTGCAAGCATTTAACGAAAGTTGGTAAAGAGATATTGGTTAAATCATTCTCTCAAGCAATCCCTACTCACTGCATGAGTACTTTCTTACTCCCATCTACTTTAGGTGAAGAGTTATAAAAAAGAGTTAACTATTTTTGGTGGGGTTTGAGTAGAAATTTGAGTAGCAAAATCAATTGGTTAAGTTAGGAGAAATTAACAATGAGGAAGAAGTACATGGGGATGAGATTTAGACACTTTTATGTGTTCAACCTATCCATGCTAAGGAAGTAAGGTTGGAAACTTTCAACCAACCAAGATGCTATATTATCCAAATAGTGACTTCATGGGGCTCACTTAGGCCATAATCCTAATTATGTATGGAATAACATCCATTCTTCCTAGGTGGTTGTTAAGTTGGGAGCTAGATAGAAAAACGAAAAATAGTCGTAACATTACGGTGTGGAAAGATCTTTTAACATTAGCCCTTACATACAATCCCATGTTATTCTAGGTACAAACATTTTCCTCTTGTCGACCTTATTGACCACACTAACCGTCGTTGGGATGCTAATTTGGTGGAGGGATTATTTGTTGATCAAGAGACTTTGTGTGTCATGAATATGCCATTGCATGATGTGGATAGTGAGGATAAACTAATATGATGCAAGAGTAGGGATGAAGTGTTTAAATTTAAATCAACTTACTATTGTGTCATGGAGAAGTTAATAGATAATACTCACCTACCCAAAGAAGGAAATTGGATGATCATATGAAACTTGAAGGTTTCACATGAAATTAAGTTGTTTGTGTGGCAGATTGCTAGAGGATGTCTTCCTACTAGAATGAATCTTCAACGCAAACAAGTTAGTTGCCCTAGTATTTGTCCTTGTTGTAACTCAAATGACAAAACAAAATGACACTTGTTCTTCAAATGCGCGCACACAAAAGCAGTTTGAAGAGAAAATGGAGTTTGGGATAGGCATGTTGAAGTAATTACAGACATAAATTGTTTCAATGATTATTTCTTTAAACTCTTGTCTACCCTATCACTCCAGAATGTTAATGAGTTTGTCATATAGTTTTGGTGCATATGGCGAAGAAGAAATGAGAAACTATGGGGACAACAATGAGAAACCAATTAGGATGCCAAAGAACTTTAACTTGTGAGTTTCTTCAAGAATGTCAATTAGTTAGAAGAAAACATGCCACAAGTAATGCTGAAAGACAAGATAGATTGGACTTATCGTGGAAGAAACTAGATAGGGGGAGCTTAAGGGTGTGATTGCTTGTGAAGAGAAATTGAGAAGAGAGAAAGATGTGTGAAAGAGCGTGGAAAGAGAGAAAGATGTAAGAAATAAAGTAGATTTGATGTGTTATTTGATTTAGGAGAAAAAGAAGAGAAATTGAAGAGAGATAAATGTTGTTTATTTTTAAAGTATTAAAATGCCCTTTTAAACCTTCCATTAAACTTAAATTATGTTTACCCTTTTTTTTTTATTAATTTAACTTAAGCAATTAAATTTAAACAATGAAATTTCATATACAAATTTAATAAATTAACTTTTGGTTTGAAATTAAATAATAAATTAATTTAAGATAATTAATTAAAACCACAACAATCCTAGGAACAACAAAATATAAAACTGAGGGGAGTTAAATTCAACAACCAAAGACATGCATAAAAGTAAAATAATAGTGATAAGTAAAAAGGGGGAGAGAAGGGTATTTAATGAAAAGTGAATAAATTTGAGCATTTGTTTGCACATGAGAGGAGAAAGGGAAAGTCCTTGTGTCCCACCATAATCCTATCTCTCTTCTGTATTTTTTGGCAATTCCAAACAAGAGTGATTGTCTCAATCTCTTCTTTTTCTCTCTTAGCTATTTCTCCCAAAATAAATAAAGGTTAAGTGCAATGTAAATGCTACGTTATTTTTGCAACAAAGGCATTACGCTATGTCAGCTCAAGAGGAGGAGGCTACAAGTTATCACAAAGCTTTGGTTTGGTTTGTCCAAAGAGTTATCATCAAGCTGGATTGTATGGCAATGATGGATGAGATCAGGGTTAATTTTATTTGGAGGCAAACAAATTTCGTTGCTCGTAATCTTGCAAGGGCGTCAAGATTTTATTCTAGCTCCCAAGTTTTAGACTTTACCTCAAATTGTATTACAAATTTAAATTTGAATGAAATGAAATAAGTTTGTTATTGTAAAAAAATGTATATATTGTGATTCTATAATAAATGATAAAATTTAATTTTTATCAACTGACAATGTAATTTTTATTTTATAAAATCATCATATTATGACTGATTATGCGTGTAATTTTGAAAGTAATTATGATAAAAATCAAATATTATTATTAATTTAACGGTGTAAAAATTATTTACGGTGATAATGTATATAAACTAAATTCTAAACCATATTACAATTATTTTTGTCGGAATGATATTATAGTTTTATTACTAAACATATTAGTCATTTAAAATTATGTGTCTATTGCACCGTTGAATTGAAGATCTAATTTACATCTTTTAAGAAAAAAACAACAATTTGGTTCCCACACCCCTCATTTTGCTTCCCACACCCCTCATTTTTTTTTAAATCAAAATACCCAAAATACCATTCCCTCTCTATTAACTCAACCCCATCATTTCTATCTTCATCATCTTCCTCTTCATTAACCTAACATCTTCAATCTTCTTCAATCATCTTCATACATTCCATCTTCAAAAATGTTGAATCATCTTCACATTGTATTTAAAGTTATCCAACTAGGTATGTATGATTTTCTGCTTTTGAGTTTCGTTTTTTTTTTCTTTCAAAATCTGGGTTTTGTATGTGAACACAATTCACGTACGTTTACGTGAACTGAATCAACGTATGCAATTTTTTTTTAAAAATCCCAGATATTACGTGATTTAAGTTTACGTAATCGTACGTGATTTAATATTGCGTACATAAATAGAGTTTATGAATTCACATAAGATCCGTGAACTGAGTTCACGTACGTGTCCGTAAACTCAATTCACGTATCACCTACGTGAACTGAATTCAAGTAAGCGTACGTGAACTAGGTTCACGTACATGTCATATTAGTGAAGCATATGAGCCGTACGTGAATTGAGTTCACGTACGTGTATTTGAATTCAGTTTACGTAGGTGATACGTGAAAGACTCATAATTTTTTATTTTTTTTTTGGGTTTAGGATTTTGGGTTTTTTATGTTATATTTATGTTATTTTTTGGATGCAGGTAAATGGATCAAGGGGGAGACAGCAGTGACGAAATGTATGAAGGTTTGGAATCTGATTTTGAGGAAATGTACGATGGTTTAGAACCTAATTTTGATGCAGTGAATGACAGTGTTGAACCCGAAACTAAAGACGCTATGAATGACGGAGTTGAACCTGTTATGATTGATTTGACTGGTGTGTTTACCACCGACATTATATTTGATACGCGAGATGATTTATTGAAATGGGCAAGAAATGTTGGAAGGGAAAATGGAATTATCGTAGTCATTTTTAGATCTGAAACTGCGACAACACGACCAAGAACAAAGACAAAATTAATTCTTGGTTGTGAAAGAAGCGGTAAATATAGACCTTGGAAGAATCCTAAACTTACGAGGAGTACTTGGACTACAAAATGTGAATGTCCATTTAAATTGAGAGGAACACAATCAAGTGTTGGTGAGGGATGATATCTGCATGTAATATGTGGTCTCCATAACCACGAATTGGCCAAAAAACTGATTGGTCATTCTTTCTTAGGCCGATTGTCTGAAGATGAGAAAAATGTACTTGGTGATATGACGAAGAACTTGGTAAAACCAAAAAACATTTTAATGACCCTAAGTGATCATAATGTTGAAAGTTTGACGACAATAAAACAAGTTTACAATGCACATCAAGCATATCGTTCATCACTTAGAGGTAATAGAACATAAATGCAACATCTTTTGACATTGATGAAACGCGACAAATACGTCTATCGATATAGGAAAGTAGAGAGTTCAAATGAGTTAAGGGACATATTTTGGGCCAATCCAGATGCTATCACTCTTGTAAATAATTTTCACATAATATTGATTATTAATAACACATACAAGACCTGTAGGTATCAATGCCATTACTTGAGATTATTGGTGTTACATCTACTGAAAATGACATTTTGTGTGGGATTTGCATATCTACAGTCTAAGCGTTCTGATAACTTCGCGTGGGCACTACAAATGTTGAAATAACAGATTACAAGTGGTGAAGTTGAAGTCATCGTTACTGATAGAGACCTTGCTTTGATGAACGCAGTTGACTATGTTTTTCCAAAAGCAATGAATTTATTATGCTTGGTTCATATATGCAAGAATGTCAAAGTCAAGTGCAAGATGACTGTGTTTCCAAAAAAGAAGCAGGTGCAAATAATGGAGGCATGGGAGACTCTTATTTACAGTTATGATGAGGCTCAGCACTAAATTAAGTTGGCTATCTTTGAAGGAATTTGTAGTAGCTGTTCTATTTTTTATGATTATGTACACGAGCAGTGGTTAATTCCTCACAAGGAAAGGTTTGTTGAGGCGTGGACAAATAGAGTTATGCACTTTGGGAACACCACAACACAAAGGGTTGAGTCGGCGCATTGGAGTTTGAAAAGGATAATACAAGATAGTATTGGTGATATATGCAGTGTTTGGGAAACCATCAATAGCATGATTGTATTACAACATAATGAGATAATAGCATCATTTGAAAAGAGCATCATTTAAAAGGTGCATCGATATAGTAACAGATTATACGCCAATTTGCGTGGTGTTGTGTCCAAAAATGCAATAGATCACATTGCGGCAGAGTATGATCGTGTGAAGTATGTAAGTATTGATCAGACTGAGTGTCGTTGCACGATTAGGACAACACATGGTCTACCTTGTGCATGTGAAATAGCCAGGTATAGTATGATCCCACGTTCCATTCCATTAGTCGCTATTCATGTTTGGTGGATTAAATTATCTTTCCATGATGATGGATCGAGTAAACCTTTAGAGTTATCTGTGAAACATGAAATAGATGTGATATTGAAAAAGTTTGAAGAACTTGATGTACCTGGAAAAATTTCACTTAAAGGTAAATTACGAGAGATCACGTATCCATCCACTACGTCGATGTGTCCACCTGTTGACAAGGTTAAAACAAAAGGTGCACCAAAAAAAGGCAAAAGTAAGGTATCAAAAAGAGATAAATCAACCAAGCGTGATCCATCTTGGTGGGAGTGTGTGGATGCAAGTGTTCGATGCAGTGGCACACTCGATCATCAGTCCAAAAGCTCACACCTCGACCATCAATCAGCAAAGTTCAAAAACCAAGAGTTCTCCTCTTCAATGATTAGTTGTCAGTTGAAATTCATAGATGACATTATTGACGTCGGCGATGATGGTAATTGTGGATATCATGCAGTTGCAGGTTTACTTGGAATGAGTGAGAACTCTTGGGCATTCATTCGTCAACAATGTGTGGTAGAGCTTCAAGAGTTCATGTCTCATTACGAGATAATATATGGTGGATAAAATTTTGTTCAAAAACTTATATAGAGTGTATATGTTGAACAAGTTGCAACTATAGATAATTGGATGACACTTCCAGAAATGGGATATGTGATTGCTTAGAAATTTAACTTGGTGTTCATCGCATTATCACTTAACCAATCGCAAACATTTTTTCCACTTCGAAGTCCACCACCAACATCTATGTCAGATCATCGTATGATTGTTATTGCATTTGTTAAGAACTGTCATTTCGTGCATGTATTAATTGTGATATTTAATTTCATTTTATCAATTTTTTTTTATATTTTAGTAAATTATTGATTTTAACAGGTTTACTTAAAGTCAGATTCCCCTATACTACTCGCAAGTAATTTGTGGAAAAAATATTGCAATGAAGAAGCACGAAAATGAGAATTTATTTACAATGGTCGCATGCAACATTGGTTGCAGATATTTCCACATACTATAAATGAAGTATTGTAAACTGAATTGTTGATATTTAATATTGTATGAATTCAAATATAACGTTTGTTATAATCTGTCGAAATCCAACATGATCCCATATTCGAATATAATATATATCCAAAATACATATCCAAATCAGTAGTACACAAATGTAACTAATGCCTAAGTCCATCTATGTCTCCTACGATATGGTACTATGTTGGTTCAATCTCTACCACCACCCCTCTAAGATCGCAACACCAAAATTAACTCGTTCATGAATGTGATTCCATCAGGTAATACCAGCTGTCGACCAAGAAGCTCCTCTGCAATTTGTATTGCTCGACTCTACATTAAAAAATACATTAATTAATTAATTTAGTTAAACAAATTACATGACTAATTAATTTAATTATGTCATAAATTAAATTTAAATGAATTTACCGTTGTTTAATTGGATCATGATCATCATCCACATGTTCTGCAACTGAAGAAGCTACATGAATTGGTTCTCTACGAATGATATTTGGATGAGAAGTCCGACGAAACCAGTCCATGTACTCATTTGGGCAGTCTGCATGTCCCTGTACAACTGCGCAATCGTCAACTACATGCACAACATATTGCGTAAACATGATGTCCATTTCCTCTGGTGTGGTCGTCTGACCTACTATCTCCAAAGGTGAACCAAGGATGGTTTGGACATGTCCATATTGACGCAATACCCTATCTGGCAAGTGATCATACATCTTGGGACCCCAGCGTATCCACCATCTGAATAATGAAACAACCTCAAATGGTCGCTTCGCTCTATGCTCTCTATATGGTGTCCAGCATATGTCATCAACATCAATCTCGTCGAGTGCTTTCCTAAATGGAAGAACCAAACCCTTATCCCGTTTTGGCTTCCATCTAAGTGCTCTAGGTAGTACTCAACATAAATACGAGAGAGTCTACTGCAATCTGCACATAATGCTGGAAAATGCTCATAAACCCACGCCTGCACATATATAATAACATATCCATAAATCAGTAAACCAACCCATAAATCAGTAAACCAACCCAGAAAAATAGTACATAAATCAGTAAACCAGCCCAAAAAAATAGCAAACAAACCAGTCTTGTAATCGCCAAATCAGTCTAGGAAATCAAGAAAAAACCATCCCAGAAAAATAGTACATAAATCAGTAAACCAACCCAGAAAAACAGTAAACAAACTAGTCTAGTGATCGCCAAATCAGTCCAAGAAATCAAGAAAAAACCGGCCCAGAAAAATAGTACATAAATCAGTAAGCCAGCCCAGAAAAACAGCAAACAAACCAATCTAGTAATCGCCAAATCAGTCCAGGAAATCAAGAAAAAACCAGCCCAGAAAAATAGTACATAAATTAGTAAACCAGCCTAGAAAAACAACAAACAAACCAGGCTAGAAATCATTAAACCACTCAAAAAATTTAGTAAAAAACTAGTCTAAAACATTAGCATAGTAGTCCAGAAAAACAACACACAAACCAGTCTAGTAATCGCCAAATCAGTCCAGGAAATCAAGAAAAAACCAGACCAGGAAATTAGCAAAGCAATCTAAAAAAATACTAAAACTATCAAACCAAATAAACGAAAAAAATACTAAAACTCCAGAACATGCAAACCAGTCTATAAAGAACTTAAGCAAATGTGTGGCAGCATAGAGTTTACCAGTAATAGTGTCAGATACCTTGATACCGTTCTAGTCTGATACATGCTCGCTTCTCGAAGATTGTCGTATAGGTAAGCAAGCGTAGCAGCACCCCATGCATATCCCCGCATGAGTTGAGGTCTCTGAAGCATTCAAGGTAGGCAACGCTCACTGCGAAGGCACTCTTGTCGCTGAACAAGGTGCAACCGACAAAAAACAAAAGAAATACCCTCGCAACCATCTGCCAATGCTGATCACCACATCACTGATGGTATACATCAAGCAACCAACTAAACCGAACAGTGGTTGTCCGCGTCACGTTAAACTCAGCATATAACCCCAAGAAGCTCAGCCAATAATTCTGCACCGTCATCCTTGTTAAATATATTAACGCTGAAGAATGCACCGGTGATGGGTATATGCAGCAGCGACGAGACATCGTCCAGAGTAATGGTCATCTCCCCAATTGGAAGATGAAAGCTATTGGTGTCGCGATGCCACCTCTCTACAAAGGCATAAATGATCCATTTGACGATCATCTCGTAGCTGCATTTTAGCAACATATATAACCCGAAGCTTTTAACAAGTTCCTCAACCTCTTCATTTTCAATAACAACTTTTAACTTTTTACCGTTGCTAAAAACCCTTAACTCTTCGCGATCCTGAAATAAATTAACCGAACAAATATAAGTTCAAACACGTTACACAACTATTAAAAATTTAATTTGATTGAAAAATTACCACACCGTCCCATAGTTGTGTCGCAACATGATCCCCATATGTCCTTAGGACAAACCTGTCAACCGGACCACCAGGACATTCGTCATCTGCTTCCTCCTATTAGACCTCTTTTGGTTGGACCTCTTCTAGTTGCGCCTCTTCTGGTTGCGCCTCTCTTCTGCTTGTTGCTGCCGTAATTGTCGTTGTTCACGCTGAGCACGGTGAGTGCGTGAAGAAGCGGTTGGTCTAACACGACGACCGTCATCATTCGAGGTGCCCTCGTCGATTATAACATGACCCGCTCTATCAGTAAACATTGTGCGCACCATTTCTGCATAACCAAACCATAATCATTATCAAAACAACATAACAATATAACCATTTATGCAAGTCCAGAAACCTAAGCCTACGTGAACTCCATAAAGCCTACGTGAACTCCCTACACTAAACCTTACGTGAACCGAGTTCACGTACGTGAACTCCCAAAACTAAACCCTACGTGAACTGAGTTCACGTACGTGAACTGAATTCACGTACGTGAACTGAGTTCACGTACGTGAACTCAGTGTCATCAAACCCAGAAACGTCGCGAACGTTAAACAAAGGATAATATTGCAAAAACAGCAACATCATTGATAAAGATTTAAAAACAGATGAAGGTGATAAAGATTGAACAACAACAACAAAAATGATGCTTACTTGATTGAAGATGATTGAAGTGTTGAAGGGGTTGAAGATGATGAAGGTGTTAAAGATGATTGAAGAAGGAAAGTATGAAGATTGAAGGTTAGGTTAATGAAGATGAAAGTTATGTTAATGAAGATGAAGATATAAATGATGGGGTTGAGTTAATAGAGAGGGAAGAGCATTTTGGATATTTTGATTTAAAAAAAAATTGAGGGGTGTGGGAAGCAAAATGAGAGGTGTGGGAAGCAAAATTGAAAAAACAAAACTACTTTGCACCTATAGCAGGTGAGTGAGGAATCACCGGGATAGAATACTGCAAAACAAACGGACTGCGGCAGTCTCCGGTCTCCACCATCAACAACCATCCTAATAACCTTACTTCATTTGTTCCTTTTTTTTTTTCTTCCTATATTCTCCAAAAGGTAATTAATTTCACATTCTTCAACCCACCGTATTAATATTCTTTACTCACATTCTCAAAATCAACGTACCACTCACTTCTCCGTTCTCATTATTAGGTTTCAATTTTCGGCATTTCGCTATGTCGAACAGGAACCGCGGCCAACCTCATCCTCCTCATCTACCTCACGCCGCCATATCTCCACCGATCCACGATCCCATCTTCGCCATGCGAGGAGGAGGTGGAGGCCATCCACCTCATCCATCTCTTCTAGAAGATTTCCGTGAATCTCAGTTAGGGTTAGGCCACCGTCCACATCACCTCCACCCAGCTGCCGTTATCGAGGAACGCCTCGCGGTGCAGCACGGTGAGATTCAAGGTCTATTGGGAGACAACCAGAGACTGGCCGCCACTCACGTGGCACTAAAGCAGGAACTGGAAGCTGCTCAACATGAATTACAAAGGATGGCGCATTTTAAGGACTCTCTTAGGGCTGATACTGAGGGAAGGATGAGGGAATTGTATGAGAAGGCGGCACAGTTGGAGGCCGAGCTTCGTGGTGCCGACGCGGCCAGGGCTGAGCTTCAACAGCTTCATGGTGATATTAAAGAGCTTACTGCTGTTAGGCAGGATTTGTCCGGTCAGGTTCAGGCGATGTCGCAGGATTTGGCTAGGATGACTGCTGATTTGAAACGGATGCCAGCTTTGAGGGCTGATGTTGATGGAATGAAACAAGAATTGCAATGTGCAAGGTAGTACTAGAGTTGCATTCAAATATGATTGATGGAACTGTTGAAATTGGGATCATTATACAAATATGATTGATGTGATCGAAATTGCAGTCATGTTGCAGTCACAATGTAAAGAATAAAAAAAATCTTGACATGGTGTTGCAATTTAAATTTTGACATTGTGACTACAACTTACATTTTCTTTTGAATTATGTCACTGGACATTGATTTGTGGACTGATTATTGAGTACTGAATCCTATACATGGAAATTAACAATATATCTACAAGAGCTGCAATTCTATAATCAACGATGAAGAAAACCTTTTCACAACCAATAGTGGAGATAGTTATGTGGATCAAATTGATAGCTTGATAGGAAGTTGTTAGGATATAGAATATAGAATAATTAGAGTTAGTAGATGTTAGTTTGTTAGGTGGTTGTTAAGAGTTGTTATTTTGGTTATTCTTAGAGAGTCTTTAAATAGCCCTCAATTGGTAGAGGGGAAAGATAGCTTTGAAGAATTAACTTGTATACTAGCGAATGCTCTAGTGAGAAAGGAGAGTGCTCCTTTGGGGTAGCCTTGAGTACAAGGTTATCATCATTGTTAATCTCTTATATCTTCTCTTTTAACCTCACTACATAAATAATAAGTCATCCTTTTATTTAGAATCCTTATCTTTATTCACTTGAATTTGTTTTTACACCCTATTCTAGGAATTTTTTCGTGCACAAAGAAAGGTTCATAACAGAAGTCCTAGTCCTATTATAAATTATGTGGAAATGACAGATCATTAAGTCTAGATCACAAAAATGCATATATTTGTCATTTTAAATTATGTTTTGAATGTTAGACGTGTGAGTCCCAGTATATATTAATACAATTCTTATTTTTTGTTGCATCTTCCCCTTTAGAGCTGCCATTGAGTATGAGAAGAAAGGATTCACGGAAAACTATGAACATGGTCAAGTGATGGAGAAGAAGTTGATTGCCATGGCTCGTGAGATGGAGAAGCTTCGTGCAGAGATTGCAAATGCAGAGAAAAGAGCACGTGCTGCAGCTGCTGCTGGGAATACAGGTAGATACAATTGTTCATGCATGTGTATTTATATTGCCTTGTGGAATTTCGGCTGATTAATTGACTAAATCTTGCCTTTTTCCGTGAAAATTATGAATTTAGATTAATAATTTTCTAACTTTGTTTGCTGTCCTTTGCTTTAATTTATTGTTAGGTCCAGGATATCATGCAAATTATGGCAATGCTGAGACTGGATATGCTGGAAATCCTTACCCTGCCGCCTATTATGGCATGAATCAGAACCAGAATCAGAATCAGGTAGCATTTGTCCTACTTCAAAGTTCAAATGTATCTTCTTAAGGATAGTTGACCTTATAATATGGCATTTGACAGCCTGAGAAACTGAGTGGACCTTCCCTAATCAAAGGATAACTGTTGGTTTTCATTTCTCACTTAAATCACTTCCATTTAGCTTTCTTGGAAAATCTTTCGATTGTTCAGTACTTTGGTTGAATTGGAAGGAGCAGCTCAACTATGTATTAGTAAATCCTTTAACTTGTCAATACTTACTCACGTATAGATATAGAAATATCATTATTATAAACTACTAATAAAATATAGATAATTCTAGAGAATATCTTTACTAAGAAGATATTATTCATAGAATATATTTATTATATAGTACTAATAAAATATTCTTATTACTTAGGCACCCTACTAATTGCTTAAACACCTCACTAGTAAACTTAGTCACTAGTCATCTTAGCCTTCCTTTCAGAAACCTTCCATATTTTGGCTTTGCCCATAATACCCTTATCGGTTATTGTGTTCCCGTCAACATATGTCAATGATAGTGTGTACAAATAAGAATTTAATGCTGATAGGAGGATGTAGGTGTATGTGGAAAGTTCTTTTCTATTGGTTGCATGTTATTATGGTCCCTATTTGGTCTGTAAGCAGATTGACCGAGCGACATTTGAATTGACGCTACCTTCCCAAGTTTGAATTCATCCTATTTTTCATGTGTAACAACATAAGAGGGCAGTTAGATCATCTTCAATGAGGTGCTTAGTAGAGGTGTTTGCTGGTTAAGCATCCATCGTCGAAGTCACTTCTTGATAAGAGCGAGGTGCTTATTTAAGCACTTTTCTTATGTGTAGGGGTATAGTGCTAGAGTTAAGTTAAAATGTTGATGAGTTGTAAAAATGTGGGGTCATAATCAGGCCTATATAATAAACATTTTTGAAAGGTTGAAGAGATGATGTGCTGAAGTTGTAAAAAGTATAAAAGAGTGATGTATAGGTGTATACGGATACACTCACTCTAGACCTCCAAAATGTAAAATTGTGGGGTGCTGGGTTGGAGATGCTCCAAGGGCCCATTAGGTTGAAATTGAACCTCCAGACCTACAAGCAGAATCGTGTTTCTATTTAGCAAATATTGATCTAGGTGCAGAGCAGAGCAGAACAGAACAGAACTCAAGAGGTGCTGGGTAATTAGGGGATTTTGAATTAGGAAAGGAGGCATTCATAATTTTTTAAGAAACTGAGCTGTTCAGTTGTGAATGAAGTGGTTCTTTGTAAAGAGGATTTTTCCTTGTTATTTTCGTTGGTTGGAATGTTACCTTTCATGGAGTTCCCATACAAAACATTAGCTACTTTTTACCCGGTTTTCTTCTTAAACTTCAACATTGTAGTATTTATGTTTGATCTGGAGCTTTTCTCTGTATATGGAAGCTTTGCACAAGATTCAGATGGTCCAATTTGTTGGTTTGGGGTTGTTATTATGGCTCTCCCCTGACTTCCACCTGTTCAAATGTTGTCAGTTTATTGCCATGGCATTGTGGCATGGTGGATTTTGTTCCATCCGCCATAGGCCACAGTGCCTATTATATCTGCTGTGTTTTTGCCATAGGATGCAACGCCATTTTTGGTTGGCCTCCATAATTCGCCATTGATATCTAACCTCCCGAACTCCATGTTTGATCTTTCAAACTGGTAGTCATTTTAAATTGGTCAATTTTTTATCTGTGGATGACAAAATTGCATTCCAGAGCTTGCTTGCAAAGAGCTTAATTTATTTACAACCCTAAATGAATTTGACTATATATTATATATTGGTGGAAATTTTTGTAGTATATGATGTGTACTGCACATTTTCCACCTTTAGGTCGATTTGGATATTTGTTATATACTAATAATGGCAAATTTCAGGTACAGCCTGGTGTGGAGAATTTTCCGCAATATGGACCTGGACCTGCTGCTTGGGGTGCATATGACATGCAGCGAGCTCAAGGACAAGGACATAGATAGACTTCTATCCTTTAAGCAATCTTATAACGAAAATCCTGGGCTGCAACTTTCAAGATTGGTTAGGGGTTCTACTGATGGACATCATGGAAATTGTTTCTTAGATGCTCCTTGAAATTGTACTTATATTAGAAGGCTCATATTAGCATGTTTGTATATGGTGTCAATTGATGGATATTTTGCTTTATAGGGTGTGGCAGTTATGCTAACCTTGCTCCTTTGTCTTTAGCTTAAGTTTTTCATCTACTCCTATTTCATATTGATAATTCAAGGTTGGTTATCATCAACATTGTTCAACTACAGTTAGATTTTATGTAAAATATTAGCTACGTGTTAACCAACCCCACCACCAAGGAGAACAAGGGAAATAACAGTTGTTCGTGTTCCCTCCTTCATTTATAATAGGCTTTCTGGAAATGGTTTGAATTTGCTTAAGGTATACGATCACTTTGGAACTGGTTTAAATTAAAAGCTGAAAAATAGATGGATTTGATGTAATTATCAGCTGCTTGGCAACCATCACCAGCCCTCGAGAAAACATGGAAATAAAATTGTTCTTGTATTCCTCCTTCGTTCTTAATAGGCTTTCTAAGAAAAGCATAGCGAACGTGCTCAAGGCACATGAAATCTATGGTTGAGCACTTGATAGTAAGGAAATTGAAAATATTTGCTAGATCGAGTTATACCTTAACATACAAAAGGATTTTTGAAACGCCCCCACTTCGTTTTTTTAAATAAATAATAATTTAATAATAATATTAATATTATTAAATTATTAAAACCAACTCCAACCCCCCACTTTCTTTCTTTTTTCCATCTCACTCTTTCCTTCTCCTTCTTCTCTTTCTTTCTCGGTTACTCTCCACCCTCACCCCCAATTTCATTTTTTTTTTCTTTTCTTTTCTTCTCACTCAACAACACTTGCCTCAACCCTTAAAAGGAATTTAACATCCCCAAGAACATAACTTCTCCTACTTTTACAAAAAAAAAAAAAAAACTCTTGGTTAAGATTTTAGGAGTTAGGGTTAGTAATTCAAGGAAGGAGAATGGTATCCATTTCTTGAGAGTTGTTATTGAGACTCTTTGAGGTAAATACACAACTCTAATGCTAGTGTGAATCTCTAGAAAAATGTAGTTTTGGTTAAAAATCTTATTTTTGTGCTTATAGTAGATTTAAGGAATTTTTAAA
This sequence comes from Cicer yamashitae, assembly GCA_037974755.1. Classification (NCBI taxonomy): domain Eukaryota; kingdom Viridiplantae; phylum Streptophyta; class Magnoliopsida; order Fabales; family Fabaceae; genus Cicer; species Cicer yamashitae. The sequence goes on from JBBPBQ010000003.1 coordinate 36,989,734, forward strand.
CTTTCCTAGAATTACCTAAACTTTAGAATAATTTTTCTAAAGTCTTGAGAATATTTTTTTATACTCAGATTTGTCAGCGGAGGTCCGGCCGGCTACTCTGGGAGTTGTTGGAGAACAAACGTAGCCGATTCTCCATAGTAGTGAGTTGACGACGGTCATCGTCATTTATTTTTTTATAATGTTATAATTATTATTTTACTCATTTTCTATGATAAAGTATTTATTTAAAATTTATGGAATACAACCTTAGAAATTTATCTGGATTTCGTCATTTATTTATTTTAATGGTCTTTGTTATATAATATGGTATTAGTTTGATTTACGCATGAGTTAAAAGTATTTAAATATTAAATTGTTATGCGATTGAATATGTTTTCCATGAATTACGATGAAATGAGAGATGCTTTTAAATACGTGTTTTGGGAAATCGTTGTTATAATTATTAAATCTTTAACGGCGTTAGGTGCACCTAGTTACCTCATTTTGATTAGGGAGAGTCACCCGTTAGATGGAGCCGTCCCAATGAGAAATGTCATCCATAGGAGGAGAGGGCTATCAACGAGATGTAAGCTCCCTAATTGATGAGTGATGATGCGTTGCGGGACTGAGAGGAAAGGGCTATCCGTTAGATGGAGTCACCCCTAAGGGAAAGGCCACCCTTAGGAGGAAAGAACTATCAATGAGATGAAGCCGCCTCTTGGTTCTCAATAATTAGTATTTTTACTTGTTTGATTTTCTATGATGATTTTAATGTTATTCATTTTGATTTTGCTTCACTATTAATTGAATTTTTAATATTTCTATCTGAGCGGCTAAATTATAAATTTAATGATTTTATTATGTGTATAACATAATCGTCTTGAAGTTGTAAAACAGTTATTCGTGCCTTTTTGTGTTTCCCTTCTAGTTGATGGTGATTGTTGTCTCCTCACTAAGTCTTTGTGACTGACCCTTTCATGTTGTTTATTTTTTTTTTCCAGATTCACAGGCAGCTGAGTAGCAAGCTGTTGGTAGATTCAAGTCTCGATCATAATTTTTTTGGTAGGCCTCTTTGATCGAGGACCTTTTTTTTTGTAAAGTCTGTTGAGTCGTGATATACTTTGCAGCTATTTTGAGTCTAGGAAGTCATTTGAGTGATGTATTGAATGTTTAGATTATGCTAATTGAATTTGGTTGAATTTGAAGTATAAACAGGGATTTTGTAAATTTGGAAACGTTGAAGTTACAGAAAAAGTTATACATATATATTTTTGAAATGGTTATTGAGAACTTTTTAGTTGCTTGATTTTTTAGTTAGTGAGTAGGCTTGCCAGGCTAAGAGTATAGCTTATGCGCCGGTCACGACGTTTAGTTTTCGGGTCATGACAATTTTTCTATCTTGAACACTTTGATTCTTTATTCTTTGTTGCAATACATTACGAACTTGAGTCTAAGAAATGCTTCCTGTAGCCATTTTGCTTTACAATTTGATAGGAAATTAAGGTTTTGTTTGATCTATATGGCCAACCTCACCTAGCAAGAAAGGCTGTGGTTGTTGTTGTTGTAAATGTTTCATTTGTTCACAGCCTTGATTATTTGGCAATGTACCATCCTAGCCCTTTATATTTGCCTTGCGAAGAAAATTAGAGAGCCTTGATTATTTCACGATTTCTTGTAGCATTTTGAGAACGCTTTGTTGAGATTTTCTGTTTCTTTTATTGTTGACACTTGTATGATTGAAGCATACTTTCTCTCCTCTCTCTCTCTCTCTCTCTATATATATATATATATATATATATATATATATATATATATATATATATATATATATATATATATATATTGTATCTTACAAAGTGATAGAGGGAGTTGTAAATCATAGGTGCCAAGCTAGCATATGATATAGAGGAATGCTTCAAATATTATTTGTGATTGGAAGGTGTTGCTCAAAAGGAAGATTTTGCGTCAATCCTAAGACCAGCAATGCTCATGGTTGGTTATAAATATTGGGTGGTGAGCTCTATAGAGGTATATAAAGATCATAAAAAATTGGAAGTGATACCGTTAATGAACATAGACCCAAATTGCCTTTCAAAAGACTTGATTTTTAACGAAACACAACGGTATCATTTGAGTCATGTAACTACTAGTAGGAAAAGGTTTTAATTTTGGTCGTATCTGTCTTGTTTTAATTTTCTATGATTGTTTTCATGTTTTTTGCTTGTGCTCTATTATTATTTCGCCACGTCAATTGTTTTATTTTTAGGGTTATGAACGCTGGTCCCAAATTTTTTGTCTGACTCTAATAAACTGATAATCACATTTGCATGTTGAGCTATGCTCTCTTTTTCACTTTTTGTATCCTAATACAAGGTTTCATTGTTTTTTTTGGGAGTGTGATAGGAATGGGCTGGGCCTCACAAGTGATGAGGGGATATGTTAGTTAACAGAGATGAGGTGAGGTATAAGCAGTGGCGAGTATATGTGAGAAAGAATAAGAAATGGAATGCAGGAAAAGTGTGATTGTCTAGCTAACATAGTTAATTAGTATTCCCCTAATAAATAGGAGTGTATCGGGAATTAGTTTGTGGAGGATTTTATCATTTTTCAGTTTGTACCTTAGAGGTTGGGAAATGAGAGAACTGTTTTCTCTAACTGAGGAGCATTAGCTCTGGAATCATTTTCTGTTTTTATATCCATTAATACAATAATTCTTTTCATCTAATTCTACCTTACCTCTATTCTATCAATTGGTCCGACCTGTTGTGTTCATGCAAACGAGAATGGACGCAAGAATCACCAGAGTGGAGGATTGTTTGGGATGTGTGGAGGCCAACATTGAGTCTTACGTGAATTCATTGGTTCTGAAATTCAGAGAGCGTTGGCGATGCGTGACACGTCTCAGGACAGTATTACAGCGGTCACCTCACTGTTAGATGAATTCCGTTTAGCGGCGAAGAAGGTGGAATTACAAGCGTTTACTGGTGATGATGTAGTTGCTTGGATCGCTCGAGTAGAAACGTATTTCGAAGTACAAAGCATGTTTGCAGATGTGAGGAATCAATTGACAAGGCTCAATATGGAAGGTCCTATGATTCATTGGTTCAATTTATGACGCGATTCTACGGAGGATCTGTCTTGGGAGAGTTTGACAGAAACGATGATCATTCGTTTTGGTGGTGGTCGTTTGGAAAATTATTTTGAGGAATTGAAGGAATTAAAACAATCTGGATCTGTGGAGGATTACATTCCTGAATTTGAATTGTATTCTTCACAGTGTGGCCGTTTACCAAAACAATAGTTTCTTGGTTGTGGTTTACGTCATGACATTCATTATCGAGTGCGTACCTTCAAGCCTCGTAATCGTTACTTAGCGATGCAATTGGCTCGTGATGTTGAGAGTGAATTTGCAGTTGTTTCGGGGTAGGGATCTAGATCTCATTACAAACTAGGTCAAGGTTCTTAGGCTCGATTTCAAAAACCTAATTGGGACAATCGTGAAGGGGAAGGGAACAGATCTGCAAACCCTACCCAGACTAACAACAATGTGGGTAAAATGCATAGCGGTTCGGGTCCTGGATCTCAAACTAGGTCAATGCGCGCTCCAATTCTACATCATCTTCACGTCCAAATTCAGGTGATGTTTCACGCCGTCACTCACGTGGCGTTCGCCATTTACCAAGTGCAGAGGCTAGTGAGCATCACGTGAAGGGACTCTGTTTTTGTTGCAATGAATGATGGGATCCCCTCCATCGATGTGCAACAAAGCAGTTACAATTGATTATCTTGGGGGATGATGAAGTTGTCAACGATGAAGGAGAGATTGTGGTGTTGGAGGCTGAGTCGGAAGAAGAGATTGAACAAAAGGAGTTAGAATGTAAAGTGATGGGAGTTTTTGGTGTATCCACCACTCCAAACCAGGTTTGCACAATGAAAGTGGAAGGCTGTTTGCAAGGTGCATATATTTTGGTTCTTATTGACAGTGGAGCCACGCGTAATTTCATATCTCCTAAGGTGGTTGAAGCTTTGGGACTGCCTATGGTACCTTCTAATCCCTTGGGTGTTAAGTTAGGAGATGATCATCGTGTCTTAACTATGGGTAGGCGTAAGGGAATTCAGATGGACGTGGGAACAGTGCAGATTTGTTTTGATGCTTATGTATTGGAGTTAGGAAGTGTGGATCTGATTTTGGGAGTTGATTGGCTGGAAACTTTGGGGAAGGTGACCATGGATTGGAAAGAAATGTCTATGGTGTTCAACCGTAAGGGCGATATGGTGAAATTCCTTGGCCAAGCTTTAGATGAGAAGATGGCTACTTTCCAAAGCATTATCACTTCTTCCTGGATGATAACAGGTTGTGAATGGCCTACCTTGATGGAGGTGATAGGTTCACAAGTGCCTCGTGTCTCTGATCAACATACTAAGGAGTTGCAAGGGTTGTTAGATCAGTTTGTTCCTACAAGAAACACTAGCCATTCCATTGAATTTTTGCAGGGTGCTGGTCCGGTAAGTCTGAGGCCTTACAGATATCCTCATTTACACAAGGATGAAATTGAAAAACAGATTCAGAGTCTTATGTAGCAAGGGGTGATTAGAAACAACACTAGTGCTTTCTCTTAGTCTAGTTATTTTGGTCAAGAAGAAGGATCAATCTTGACGCATGTGTGTAGATTACTGTGCACTTAACAAGGTTACAATTCAAGATAAGTACCATATCCCTGTTGTAGATGAATTGTTAGATGCGTTACATGGCTTTGGTTATTTCTCTAAGCTTGATCTTAAATCTAGTTATCATCAAATTTGTATGAAGGAAAAGGATATTCATAAAACTGCATTTTGTACTCATGAGGGTCACTATGAGTTTATGGTGATGCCATTTGACCTTACCAATGCCCCTGCAACCTTTCAATCGGTGATGAATGATATTTTTAAGCCTTTTTTAAGGAAGTTTGTATTGGTTTTTTTTTTTTTATTTTTTTTTATGACATACTAGTGTACAACACTAGTTGGACTGCTCATTTGCAACACTAGGAGATGGTTCTAAATTTTTTGAAACAACATCAGTTTGTGGCTAAAGGAAGAAGTGTGCTTTTGGTCAACCCCAAGTGGAGTATTTGGGCCATGTCATTTCCAAAGCAGGGGTTGTTGTGGATTGTGCCAAGGTTAGCAATGTGTTACAATGACCAGTCCTTAAGAATGTATAGGGGTGAGAGGTTTTTTGGGGTTAACTGGTTACTGTAGAAAGTTCATAGCTAACTATGGGAAAATTGATAAACCCTTGACAAAGTTGACAAAGAAGGTTGGTTTTAGACGGAATGCAGCAGCTGCCGAAGCTTTTGAGAAATTAAAAGTAGCTGTTACAACTGCCCCACTTTTAGCCCTGCCTAATTTCCATTTGAAATTGAATGTGATGCCTCAGGAAAAGGGGTTGGTGTTGTGTTGTTGCAATCTAAACGTCCCATTGCATATTTTAGCAAGGCTTTTGAATCATCTAGGTTATCTAAATCGACCTACGATAAGGAGTTGATGGCTTTGGTGTTAGCTATTCACTATTGGAGACATTATTTGTTAGGAAGGCGATTTGTGGGTTATTTTGATCAAAAGATCCTAAAACACTTGTTACAACAATGTATTACCACATCAAATCAGTAGGAAAGGATGGCTATGTTTCTAGGTTTTGACTTTGAGGTGGTGTATAAGGTGGGAGTGGAAAATAAGGTGGCTGATGCTTTATCTAGACAACATGAGGATGCTGAGATTCATGCTCTTAAATCCTATCCTATTTGGCAACAGAGCAGCCAATTGCAACAAGAGGTATCGCAGGATCCCTGGCTTAAAAGCATTGTGGAGGCTATTCAAAAGGATCCTAATGCTAAACTTGGGTTTTCTTTAAAATGTGGTATCTTGTTCTACAAAAATAGGTTAGTTATATCGGCTAAACTCACCATTTATTGAGGATCTACTTAAGGATTTTCATTCTTCTCCTAGTGGGTGTTACTCTGGCTACCTACGCATTTATAGGAGAATGGTAGACACTTTATATTGGCAAGGGATGATGAAAAGGGTGCAAGATTTTGTGAAAGCTTGTGACACTTGTCAACGACAAAAATATGCCGCGACTACGCCTAGTGGGTTACTACAACCACTACCTATTCCAATTTTGGTGTGTAGTGAGATATCTATGGATTTCATTACTTGTTTGTCCAAAAGTAATGGATTTGAAGCTATGTTGGTTGTTGTCCAACAACATCTAAAATACATCCTACTTTTTATGTGTCGAAATTGAAGAAAGTTGTGGGCAATTATACTGCTACAACTTAATTACCTATCAGTTTTGAGTATGAAAATGGGGATGTTATTCCTGCTAAGGTTTTGTCATGGAGGGATAAGTTTGATGGCGGGCAACATAAGAGAGAATGGCTGATTCCATGGGAATGGATGGATGTTGGAGATGATACATGGGAAGAGGAACTGTTGCTGAAGAGTCAATTCCCTGATCTACACCTTGAGGACAAGACTAATGTTGAAGGTATGGGTAATAATAGGAATGGGTTGGGCTCCATGAGTGATGAGGGGGATATGTTAATTAGTTAATAGAGATGAGATGAGGTCTCATCAGTGATGAGTATATGTGAGAAAGAATAAAAAAGGGAATGCAGGAAAAGTTTGATTGCGTAGCTGGCATAGTTAGTTAGTATTCCCCTAATAAATAGGAGTGTATGAGGAATTAGTTTGTGGAGGATTTTATCATTTTTCAGTTTGCACCTTAGAAGTTGGGCAGCGAGAGAATTGTTTTTCTCTATCTGAGGAGTATTAGCTCTAAATCATTTTCTGTTTTCATATCCATTAATACAATAATTCTCTGCATCTAATTATATCTTACCTCCGTTCTATTAGAGTGGGGGTTAGTTTTCATGAATATAGGACGAAAATTGGTACCAAATCTCTAGAGAGATAGCCCTTTATTCTGTTGTACTTATAACAATCTTCGTATACAATAGATCCCTTGATTAGCTAATTATTGCATAATATATTTCCTAAGCTATATTACTAATCATAATTTATGCGCAAGAAAGGGAAATTGGGAAAGGAAATATTTACACAACAAGAATAAGTAAACTTCAAACAAGAAAATAAATTACATATCAAAACTTCCCTTTAAGATAATTCATCTGTCACATATATACTTCAAACTTGTTACATTTATGAGTTATCCTTAGGCCTCTATGCAAATACATGTCTATTTGACAAAACTTCATTTTGCAAAAAGCTATTTCAACCACATAAATTCACATAAGTAAGAGTTATAACTCAATACTATACCTACATACTCATCTAGCAATAGAGCTCTACATCTTGCTCTTCCAAAATATAGGATTTCCTTCAATGAGAACACAATAACCAAATGTTGACCATCTATCATCGGAGCATCTAGCCCAATCTGTATCAATATATACAACATCAGTGTAACCTCTGTTATCTTAAACTAACCATTTTCCTAGAGAACTCTTAGAGTCTGTTTGAAAGTTGAATTTTGGAGAAAAATACTTTGGAGGGTTAAATCTATATTTTAATATATATTTAATATTTAAAAAATTAATAGATCAACATGAAAAATGAGTATATAATATCATATTATTCTTTTAATTTTTATCATATTATAATATCATATTATTCTTTTAATTGACCTTAGTAAAATATATATCAAAATATAAACTTAACCGTTCAAAACTCTCTAAAAACCAACTCATAAATAGTAACAACAAGGAATGTGTGAGGTATAGATAACTCAACTTACAGTCTAACATCCAAGTTTCCTCCATAATCTCAGTGATGGCGACACTTGTTTCATGATCATCTCTTCTAATAACAATATCATCAACATACAAAATAAGATTAATATATCGGTTAGTGGAGGAATGCCTATAAACACAATATAGTATGCCTCACTATGGATCTGATGCAAACTTGATTCCCACCGTAGCAAATGATAGAGAAATTAGATCAATATTAATGAACAAACAGGAAGTATATTATTGCTGGAAATAAAGAAAATACAGTGGAATGAATATTCCTACTGTCCACTGAGCAAAACTCCTTAAGGAGGGGAGACCATTCACGCCATCCTTGACCATTCGCGTCTAATTAGATTCTAAATCTGCCATCTAATCTATTATAGTTTGTTGCCTTCCTTGCTGATAGAGTGCTTTTCGCAGTTTTAAGAGTATGATTTTTTTTTTTTAATGATATAACCGTGTTTTCTTTTGCAATGCCATTTACTTTTTAGCTATTGACTTCTAGTTGGTGTCAAATTCAGATTGTGACGTCTATGTCTTCTTGAACTCAGGCTACTGGAAGGGAAATGACGCACAAGCTTCCAAAAAAGGCAAGTTCATAAGCTTGCACCTGGTTTATTTCAGGGTCTCACGCAAAAAGTTTGAACCTACATTATTTTAGAGTTAAAAGATGTTGACCTAGGGGTGGACATCGGGCGGGTTTGGGCGGTTTCGGGCTTAAAGTGTTAAACCGGCCCAATCCGCGGGTGGTATTTACACTACAACAATTGTGGTCTCTAGCAACACTTTTTTAAGCAATGTGTATAAAGTGTAGCTTAAAAGTGGATAAAACAACATTTTATGGCGGTTGCCATCATTGTTCTTGCAACACTGTATAAATGTTCCCTAAAATATTTATGAGAACAATTTTGAAGCGTCTCTATGGTAATTTTTTGGCAATATATGATAATTGTCCCCTTTAAGTATTTCTAGGAACATTTTTCAATTTTTACCTTTTTTTGAACAAAAAACTACATTTTTAACATATTACTTAAAAAATTTAAAATTGATGAGATTTTTTACTGGATGAATTCTTTCAAATACATTTTTAAATATTAATTTTTTTATTAAAATTTAAAAGAAAAATTTATTATAATGCAACGCCCAAACTAAAAATATAAAAAAAAAACCCTTACATATTTGAGTATAAACTATTTTCAGAAAAGTCATTTATTAAATATACCAGCTTGACAAAAACAAAACGTAAAACAAAACACGTAGATCCTCCTTTTTCTAAATAATAATAATAATAATAATAAAATAAAACAAAACAAAACGTAAAAGAAAACCCTGCTAGCAAAAACAATCCTGTTCTCTCTCGTAACTTAGCTGCCCTCACTCTCACATCGTCGCCGTCTCTCGAGCTCTCTCGCCGTGCTGTCTTGTTCGCTGTTTCACTGAGTCGTTCTTGCAACAACAAGCCAAAGCACCGAAGATTAGTTGCGCGACTGCCTTTTTAATCCCATAGCCCATCGTTTCAGTCGACAATTGCTCCGCCGGGTGGAATCCTACACGTCCCTCCCGCTGCGTCCAAACCGCTGGTATATCTCTTCATCCTTTCATGCCTTCCACTTTTAATCCGTATCTTTCTTTTGTGAGTATCTCGATTTTAAGCTGTTAGAATTTATTGATTTCAATTTTTCTCGAATTATGGTTGCCAAGTATGTCTATGAATGTCTACGAATTGATGTTTGGAGTTTGTTTTGGAGTTTTGTTTGGAGTTTGGATTTTAATTTCGTTCATCATCAGGATTTCAATTTAGATGTTAGTCTTGATTTTTGTTTGGAGTTTTTTTGTTGCATATAAGGTGTTTGGTATTTTGTTGCATATAAGGTGTTTGATATTTTGTTCCACATAAGGTGTTTGATATTTTGTTGCATATAAGGTGTTTGATTTAGGCGCGTTGAAAATTGTTCCTTATTCGCATAGTTTAGGCAACATTTATAAATAGTGTGCCCAAAAGTGCAAGAAAAATGTCGCCAAAAGTAATAGGCAACGGTCGTATATGAGACGCATGAAAAATGTTGCCTATTCTCTTTGGCAACATTTTTCCGTGTTTTGACAATATTTTGCAAATGTTGTTGAAAAGCAAAAATGTTGTAGTGTTATTAGCCCAATTTCGTCAATTTTTTAATTCGGGTTCGTCGGGTGTCGGTTGTGGGTGGGTGGGTAATATGGGCGGTCGGGTTTGACACCCACCGATGGATCCAAATAACCAACCTGAACCCGCCCGACTTAACCCTTATGAATCCATTTTTTCTTCTATGCAGACCTGACTACCCGCCTAAACCCGATCGCGTCGCCCAAATTCAACATGGATCGGCGGGTATGGGCTGGTTGGATTATCTTGTCCACCCCTATGTTGACCTGTGAAGGCACAACTTTCAACAATAATAAATAGACACTTTTAACATCAACAAACGGGTCTTTTTAGGATTAAAGTTATTTATATCGATATCATTTTTAGATTAATATCATTTAGTAAAAAAAATTATTTCAAAATAAATGTTAATTTTTAATGCAATTTTAATAATTTTTTTAATTATTATATACACAGTTTTTAAAATATTATGATACCTTACATTAATAATAGTGTAAAATCCACGATTTCTTTTTTTTTTTTTTTTTTAATTATTACATTTTTTAATATATGCGCAAAAACCTAAAACGACACGTATTGTGAAACAGAAAAATATTCTTTTAAAAAAAAGTTGTGGAAGAGAATATCATGATACAATTTAGCTAGTTCAATCACAAACTTTTGAGATCAATAATATTATGATAATTCTGATTATGTTGTAACCGACTCCGATAAAATTTTGTCCATATACCTAGTGAGATTTTCTGATTGGTGATATAATCTCACGATTTATGTTTCACCTCCCATTTCTCTCATAGCTAGGATATGGATTTTGATTACATACAAATTTTGAGAGTGAAAGATGTTTGATTTGATCATATTCTATATTGATAAAAGGGTCCATTTAGCTTGGACCTCTATAAGTTTTGGTTCATGCTGAACTCATAAATTTTACCTACTATTGAGGGTTTTATCCAATTATGTCATTATTTATACATTCCTCCACAATATATGTGAAAAATTAATAGTTTCCCAGAACTTATACAAATTATAAAATAAATACATTAAAAATTAAGGATTGGTTTATTTATTCCAAAAAAAAAAAAGTTGCTTCTTTTCATCAGTATGAAAACCTATTGGGATGAATAGCGAAAAAGTGGGTTCTTTCAATCTTAGATTCTCTCTACAAAGCATTCTAGAAAAGATAAACTTGAGTTAACTTTGATTTTCTTTGAAGAGAATTTGCAAGTGAAGGGTGCAACTACAAAATTCATTTATGAAAATTTCGTTTCTTCGCCATTTCAAACGCGTTGAATCGAATTGAGTCGCAGGAACATAGATCGGTGAAGAAAGGTATGATATTTGGTTAATTTGTCTTTTTTTTTTATTTACGATTTGTTCAAATAGAGTACCGATTTGGTGCTTTCTTAAGCAAAGATGATTGGTACCGTATTTGTGTTTTTTTTTTCTCTTCAGCTTTAGTTTTTTTTTCCTGCTTTTATGTTTCACCCCTCTTCTTTTCCAAGTCTGAACCGACCAAATCCACATATGAGCAGCCACGACCAAATCTTCAAATTCTGCACCTCTCCCCCTCAAAACAAAATAACTATAATTTTATTAAGATTTTTAAGACTTGTCATGCAATGGCCTATGACACAGCAAAAATTCATTAACAACAAAACACTGAAACAGAAACAAACTACCTTGTTAAGTGTTATTAATTCTTTGTTTTTTTTTTTTTGTTACTTTTATCGTTTTCTTATTTTTTTTTGAATGCTTTGTGTTGTAGCTGATTTTCTTTCAATAATGAATATAACTATTTAGTTTATTAAAAAAAAAAAATTAAATTTGAAAGCAGTTTCAAACTGCCAAATTCAACAAAATTCAAAAATGCAAAACTCAACAAATTTAAAATCGAGATATCTACAATGAGAAAGTGGTGGTTGTTTATTTTAGTCAGTGTTCAATCTATTTCTAAAAACAATGTGGCGGTTGCTTAAAGGGACAAAGATGTAGTTAAATGGAAAAAGAGAAAGTGTGAAAGAAGAAGAAAATTTAATTGAGTGTAGATAGTACACTATAATATTGTGAAGTGTATAATTTCATCTTTACCATTCAAATTATTTAATAATATATCTACGACTATCATTAAATTAGTCCAAACCGACATATAATAGGTGTAAGACTTGAGTTGTACTTGTATTTATGTGTTGGTACATAGTTGCTCTAACTTGTAGTATGCAATTGTGCAAATTTTTAGTATTTTTGGTGTAAGGCTTGTAGTATTTTTGGTTAATCTTGAGATATTTTGGTGTGGAGGAGTTCCAAGTGATTTCTTGATTGTATTAAAGTGACTTCTTGATATTTTGAGTAATTGATTGATTCTATGAAACATATTTAATTGTGAAGGAGTTATAAGTTCCTGAAACCAAAAATGGTGAACGTTCAGTCTGAATCAAATGTGGATAAAGCCGATTCGGCACAGGTGGGTATGATATTGTGTTGATTATGTTAGATATTGGATTGTGTTAAAAATGATCACTAACTGATTTTTATTTAGGGATTGGAAAATCTTTTTTTGTCGGAGGATGACTTTGAACAAGATGATGTTGGATATGAAAGTGAAGATCCTATCATAGATGACGGTACATAGGAAAGTACAAACAAAGGTGTAGGTGGATGTAGTTTTGACAAGGCTGAAGGTGCAAACACGAGAAAGAGGGTTGAATTGTGTTTGCCAAAGTTGACAACCTTTGATAATTTATAAATAAATAAATAAAAACTAGTTTGGTTTTGGTGACTTACTTGGCTTCGAAGCAATCGGATTCAGAGATAGCAAGCAATGAAAGCATAAATAATTTGACACGTAGATTTATCCTGGTTCACCACTAACTTGGTTACATCCAGTCTCCTCATTCAAAAGGTTTTAATCCACTAATTCAAATACCATGAATTACAAAACACCTGACACTCCAAGTCAGTCTTCCCAAACAGCCTGACAACCCCAGACTTTTGAGGAACTAACCACCTTGATCCTACAAGCCTAGTCTTCTCCTAACAACCTGACAACCCCAGATTGAAGAAGGAACTAAACCACTATCAGGTTGGATAGAAGAGATTGAAACTTGAGTAGTTGCTTCTAACAAAGCTGATAATAATAAAACCTCACACACTATAATAAAGAATACTCATAAAATATTTATACCCTGAACAAGTGTTTCTCTCTTTGAACTCTAAGATGAATTGAGAACTTTGAGCTTGAGTTACTCTTTTATGCTTTTCGATGCTTTTCTTCTTGAGTCTTGAGTGTCTATTTATAGTGAAAATTTGGGATTCAATTTAGTCCTTGTTTAATTTTGAATTGTATCTTGTTCAGATTGAGTTTGTAAATTCTTCAAATTGATTATGTTCCTATTTTGTGAAGATTGAGTTTGTAAATTCTTCAGATTGATTCTGTTCCTATTTTGTGTAGATTGAATTTGTAAATTCTTCAAATAAAATCTTCTTCAAATCTTCATCAAATGTTGATAAAATCTTCTTCAAATATTCTTCAAATCTTGACCATATTTTTTTTTAACTTGGTCAAAGATTTTCTTCAATTATGAATATGAATCAAATCTTATTTTAGATTTTCTTCAATTATAAATTTGAATTAAATTTTATTTTAGATTTTCTTTGATTATAAATTTGAATCAAATCTTATTTTAGATTTTCATCAATTATAATTTGGAATCAAATCTTATTTTAGATTTTCTTCAAAAACATGAATCTTCTTTCATACTCTTTGAAGTCAAATATATTGTTTTCATTAAATACTTTGTTAACATCAAAACTCTAAATGTAAAACCAACTTGGTTCCAACAAAGGTAACTGCTGTGAATTGTTTGGAAGACATTTGAGCCCTATCTTTCCAAGAATTAACTCCAGAAGATTTAATGAAATACCACTTTTTGAATGTTGGTGTGGCGTTCACATTTTACAATTGGTATGCTAGTTTCCATGGTTTTGCTGCAAGAAAAAGCAAAGTTATGAGAAACAAAAATGGTGAAATAACACAGCAGACCCTTGTTGTTACAAACAAGGTCAAAGAGAAGAAAAAGCTATTGCGTCTACAAGTCGAAAGCGTGTACCAAAAGTCCGTGTAAGGTGTGGTTGTGAAGCAAAATGCCGTGTTCACATTGAAGCAAAAAGTGGACGTTGGTATATGAAATTTTTACACGATGCACATAACCATAAATTGTTGGATGACCAATTTATGGGTATGTTACCGACACACAGAAAGATGACAGATTATGATATTTGGCGAATGCGCAACATGCGACAAGTTGGGATGAAGACTGCCCATATTTTTGGCTTATTTGCAAGTGAAGCTGGTGGGTTTGAAAGAGTTGGATTTCGTAAGAGAGACATGTACAATGAACAAGAGAGACAACGCCTAACTTCATCCATTGATGCAAAAGTTGCATGAATATCTTGATAGCATGCGTGCTAGTGATGAATCTTTGTTTTGGAGTCACAAAGTTGATAATAAAGGAAGACTTCCACATTTATTTTGGTGTGACGGGGCAGCTCAGAAGGATTATGTGGTTTTTGGCGATGTATTGGCATTTGAGGCCACTTATAAATCTAACTTACTCTTTATCTTTATCTTTATTGTTGACCATTATGCTAACCATTTTTTTCAGTTCATCAAAATGATTAGCATAATGGTCAACAATAAAAGTTTTGAGTTCCTTAAAATATGGTCAAAAGAATTATTTTAAATATGATATTTTTTATGAGTTATTACAACCATATTTAAAAATAAAACATTAAAAAAGCATTTGTAGATTAAAACTTACAGCTATGTTGGTTAAAGCAGTGTTGACGAAGGAAGTGAGTCGGTGCAGAGCGTGAACAATGTTTATTGGTGTCATACCATTTGTCATGAAGGTTTCTTCATGGATAAAATTTGATTCTCTACAAATACGACAATAACACATTAATCACAATGTAAATTATATGAATAAAAAAATATTTTTATGTAGAGCTTGCAAGTAAAAGAACTTACTGAGTAACACCACTAATTTCTTGTGTTTGTGAATTTGGATGTGCAACTTCATTTTTCTCCATAGTGGATAACCAATATAACTTTTTTTTTTTTCTGGGCAACTTCAATGTTATAGTGAAATTTTGATTTGTTAAATAGCTACTTTAATTTTTCCTCCATAAGAGTGGGAAAGTTACCGACTTTTGTTTTATTTACGAATATATTATTATTATTATTATTAGTGTACTAGTGTGAAACTATTTTGTTAATTTCAGTATGGAAGAAACAAAGATAGGTGAATATGTAAAGTTATATTTAAAATTCTATTTAAAAACGAGGTAATAGTCTGTTCAACTTTTCAGAGTTGAATTTTTCGAATTCAACTTTTCAGAGTTGAATTTTTCGAATTCAACTTTTCAGAGTTCCAGTGATATGACTACTCAGTTGTAGGCATCATTACTATGTTGTAGGCATCATTATAAGCATCACCCTAACAGTTAATTCTATCATCAAACCAGTACAAATGATAATTTAAATTAATAAGAAATCAAGTTTAAAAAAAATTAAAGGTAATAAACATTTAAAGAAACAAATATTCAACTTCGTACACATTATAGGCATTATAGGCGTTCAAGGTAATAAACTTTTTAGTAGTGATAGTTACTACTCGTAATAGGCGTTATAGGCATTTAAGGCATCACGCTATCAACTGTGTACACTACAAGAATAATAATTTGAATTAATAAGAAATCAATTTTTTTTTTAAAAATTAAACATTTAAATAAACAAATAATTAACTTAATTAACAGAATAATTAATATCTAAATCATTCTGAAAATAGCCGATAATCAACTCCAACCTAATAAATAACATAATTATAAAGTTTAAAATTAATGAAACAAATAATCAACTTAATTAATAGAATAATTAACATTTAAACCATTCTCAAATTAGCAGGTAATTAAAAAGTTTAAAATTAATGAAACAAATAATCAACTTAATTAATAGAATAATTAACATCTAAATCATTATCAAAGTAACAGATAATCAACTCCAACATAATAAACGTAATTAAAAAGTTTAAAATTAATGAATCAAATAATCAACTTAATTAACAGACTAATTAACATCTAAACCATTCTCAAAATAGCAGATAATCATGTAATCAACTTCAACCTAATAAACAATTTAATTAAAAAGTTTAAAATTAATTCCATCGTTATTTCAGAATGAACGATCTTTCTTTCTAGATTGAACCAACAACCGTTTTCAAAGATAATGTTGTTAACTTGGAGATTGGACTAAACCCAACAACTCAAACAAAAACTTAAATTCACAGTGAATGACACAACTAGTAAAAACAAAAGAATTTTTCCTCTAACTCTCTCGGTAGTAATTTGTGAATTAGATTGGTTTTCAATTTCATCAACATCATTTTCATCTTCAATCCAAATAAACAAATTGCATGTAGAAGGTGTCTGAGATTTTATAACAAAGCAACATTAATTTAAAAAATCGCATAAACATACCTTATAAAGTAAAACATTGTTATTCAAACAATACCATCCAAAGAGGACATCTCTAGAATTGTTTCCCGGCGTTTGGACCATTTTTGCATGTGTATAGTATAGTCTGTTCACCACAACAACATTTTCTACCTCTCCGATTCGATGATGCAGATTGAGTAACAGATGTGGAAGTAAAGAGGTCATAGGAAACAAAATCAAATCAGTCAACGAAATCTTTAGAAAAAGATAAACGCACTTTATGGAAAAGTATGCGTATCTGTCTCTGATAATGTGTTTCTGCATTAGCCTATAAAGACTGAAGCATGCTTCTGATTAACTTGTGTTTGATGAGTTTGTGCTTGTGCCTCTAAAGATTCAACGTGCCTCTAAAGAATTCTGTGCCTCTCAAGAATTCTTTGCCTCTGAAGATTCAACGTGCCTATGGAGTTTTTATGCCTCTGATGAACAGTAACTGTAGGATGCCTCTAATGAAAAGTAATTGTAGCATGCCTCTGATGAAGAGTAACTGTAGCATGCTTCTGATGAACAATGTCTGTAGGATGCCTCTAATGAACAATATTTTTTGAGCATGCCTCTAAAGTCTGAAGCCATTATTCCAATTTGCATATAAAACATATATTCTGCTGACTTTGAATACTGTAACTCATTCCAGAATATTGCCTCTGATACACAACACACTTTGAAGTTGCACAGACTCTGATAATGCAACAAAGGTGAAGTTGCCTATACCACTAATTTTAAGTCACGCAAATTTGCATCTGCCTTTGACTTTGGTTGTTCAAGCATCACAACATCTGATTCCGCCGATCAAGTCAATAATTATGAGAATAAAAGTCCATGATTTTGATGGAGTAACTGTAGCATGCTTATGATGAATAGTAACTGTAGGATGCCTTTGATGAACAACAACTTTAGCATGACTTTGATGAACAATATTTTTTGAGCATGCCTCTAAAGTTTGAAGCCACTGTTCAAGTCTGCATCTCAAACATATATTCCACTGACTCTGAAGACGGCAACTTGTTCACGAATGTTGCCTCTGATACGCAACACACTCTGAAGTTGCACTAACTCTGATAATGCATCAAAGGTGATATACATAACGCAATAAATCCTCTTGTATAGAATCTAGCAAGGAAGATATGATGGCTGGAAGTGTGTCATTCTCCCCAGGATACACACAATTTAAGTGAGACGCATTACAAAAAAAATTACTATATACCTATTGTTGATTTTAGTTACAACCCTTCAAACTGAAGATGTAACACCCCAAGTTTTATAATAAGTTATTTTATTAATAAAATAAAATTTTAAATAATTAATGTGGTGTTAAAGTTATATTAGAATATATATTGATTAATTTTATGATTAATTTTTTTTATATGTGTGTTTTCTATGATGTGCTAATCTTGTACACATTTGACTAAATGAGTGATATTAATAAATACTATATTTTATTATCTTATATATTTCTTTAAAAATAATAGTATTTTAGTGTACATATTTTAAAGAATAAGATTTTAGGCAATTCTACGTGTATATGTGCGTTCGTAGTTAATGTGATATTTTCTTGTATGTTTGACCAATGTTAAGTGTGCACATAATTATATTTAATTATTTCTAAATGTATTTTATTTTAATTATTTATTTTACCAATAATTATCTTGAGATATTAGTAATATTGATATTAATTTTCTTTATTTTTATGTAGTTGTTGTTGTATGATGATTTTATACATATTTATTGTGATTTAGTAATTAATATAAATTGTTGATGTTATATTTATTTATTTTATCATTTTGAATATTCTATAAACATTATGTATTTTTATGTGATTATTTTGAAAAATATTATAGTAATAATTATAGTTATTATTTTGAATATGAGAGTTTTGGTTAAAATTATATTTATCTATTTAAGGAAAAATAATGTTATGTTAAAATGAGTATTTTGGAGAAAAAGTTTCTAACGTAGATGACTAAAATAAATTATTTGTTTACTTTTAGAAATACTAGAAAATAGACTTTGGACCAGACAACTATTTACACCCCTATTTTCCACTTCTTCATATTAATTTGAACTATTATTGTTACTGAATTGGACTTTTCTTTGCTACACCTGCGAGTTGCTCTTTACACCCCTATTTCTACCTCAGGCTAGACTTCGTTGTGTTGGGACTTATAGTCTATTTTACTCCTGCACCTGTACATCTGCTATCTACACCCCTAAATCTACAATTAAAAAAAAAAAAAAAGAAAAAACAGAACACGGCAGCCGCACCATGAAGAACGCATCAACACCATTTTCCTCTCAAATTCATCCCATCAATTTCTTGCCATTTGAATCGATCCCAACTTATATCCAACTCAAAATCAGCCACTGAATCCATTTTTGGCATCAATTTTATCGATCGTGGCTGCGTTTCATCAGAAACTGGTGCGTTAATTTCCTTGGGCGAGCTGTTTTGGCCGATTCCGATCACCGCGTTAGTCGTCTCAAAAAACTGACATCGTTTTTGGATTCCTCACGTCAAAACCTTCAAGTAACACTACTAATTTATATTTTTCAGTGAAGTTGACATCGGACCCTTCCGGTGCTCCGACGAGTCGGTGAGACTTTTTCTGTAGGTTTGTTTTCTTGTCGTTTTGACTCAATTTTTGCTCCAAAAATTATTATAAATTATTTAACATCGATTTTTATGCTCCCCATAATTTATCTCTTCGGATTCGTCCGCTTTACGTTGTCAATCTGCAGTTGCTATTGAAAACTCCAATTGATTCCTGGGTTTGATAAAGCGTCGAAATAAGGTAAGGGGTGAGAGAGAGTTTGAATTCATGAGTATAATATATTGTGAGATGAATGGGAAAACCATATTTTTCAACGATTCATCCGAGGTTCGCTACGTACGACAATAGCCATTTGAGAGATAAATTAATTAATGTAAAAATATGAGGATTGTGAGATTAAAATGTAACATAGAAATGTTTATAAGGTGTTGATTGATTTAATTTTTTATTATTGTGTGGTATTTGATATTATTGTGATGTTGGATGTCGAATGAAATTCTGTTCATATGTTTGATTGGACGAATTTATGTGATGTGATAATAAAAGATGGATGCATTGTATGACATATGTTTATGTGGTGATAATGATGACATTTGATTGATGATAGTGATGTTATAAATTTGTGATGAGTTTATATGATGATCATATAATTAATGATGTTATAAAATTGTGATGAGAATATAGAAGTACCCCATAATTGATGAAATAGTGATGATTCCCACTTGTGCTAAAGACGATGCTCTTAATGGAGTAGTCTAGGCTAACAAGGGGAGACAATAGATGTTGGGAATATTTGAAGTTGATGTGAATTTTTGAAGTGGAGATTATTTTGTCATCATATAGGTAGGGCCTGACAAGCCTAGTGATTTCGGGGAAGTACAACTGAATGAGCCTGATCGTGGCGGTCTGTTGTTGAGCCTTAAGGCAAGATTGTTAGACCTTAGAGGTATTCGGGTGGGAAATTCCTAGGTGAATTGGAGGTAGTACTCCAAATGTTGGGAGCTACCATGCAACACACGTTTACCTCGACTGTCGTGTATATGTGTCTCGGGTTGAGTTGAGGGGATCTATGAGGACATAGCCAATTTGAATTGTCCATTCACCAGGATGGTGGCATAACATCAAGCCTCCTAACCAAGTACTTCATAGTTAGATTGGTACCACATTGTGAAGTAAAGTCTAAGTTCATGCATAATATTGCATTTGTTTTTGTGATTATTTTGTTGTGATGAATGTGTTTGAAAAGTGATAATAATTTCCCTTGGATAATTTGACGATATGACGATATATTGATTTTACTTGAGTGATTTTGACATTATAATATGATATTATTTTTCTTGAGTATTTTGATATATCATGATGTGTTATGATATGCCTATTATGATTGTTTGCGTGTTCTTTTTACTTATATTACACTATCAGCATGATTCAAAACTCACCTCCTTCATTGTTTGTGTTTGATTGGCTTGGCCATGCGCTTGCGAAATAACAGTTATTACAGGTTAATGAGTCTTGAAGTTCAAGTTTGGGAAAAGCGTCGCTCTGATAGGTGATACCAGGAATGAGAGTTATAAATTGTATTTTACTTATTTAATTAGACACAACTTTTGTATGAAAACCTTATAAGCACTAGTAAGATTTTGGAATTAAATTAAGAAATTATAGTTAAATCGAGCTTATGGAGATTGCACTGTTTTATAATAGGAAATTCTTTTTAAAGTATTCCATTTGTATTTTGAGAAATGTAATATCTTAAATAACTCGTAAAAGTTTCTTTTTATTTGAAACAGTTTTTATTTATCCGCTGCAAATTTTATAGAAATGTGATATTAATTATTGTATATATTATTTTCGGGTTTAGGGTGTCAGAGAAGATATATGTGTCATATACCTGTTGATACAATGAATTGTGGTTATAATATCTCATAGACACATATATAAACTTTCCCATTCATTTTCTATCTAAATAAATTAATAAGAAATACTATCTTTTCTACTTGACACCTAGTCGTCATCACTGAAGGCCATCTCTGGCTATCATTGGAGCTTATCAGAGATGGTGGAGAATCAAGAATATGTTGATGCTTTAGTGATGTGTTATCTCATCCTTATGTCTCTATAACATTTCTATTGTCGTGTTTTAGTTTCCCTCCACCATCTTGTGAGCACACCACCGCCATATTTTTTTGTTCTTTATTGCTGCTGTTCTTGGTCTTCACATTTTGGGTGAGTTCTCCACCCTTGTTTGGACATATTGTGTAGAAACCCAAAATCTTCAATTTCGAAAACCCTAACATTTGCATTTTTTTTTTTTCTAATATGAGATTTAACTCTTATCGTTAATAAGTAATTTATCTTTAACATTGTTTATCTTGTGTTGAAGTTTTGATTTTAGAATTGTTTGTCTTGTGTTGAAATTTTTTACTCACCTTATTCGATTTTAACCACTTATAGACTTTTTAGTTTCAACTAAAAAAATAGAATGTTCATCCATTGCAATAGTTGGATTCAAGTTTCGACAAGACCCATGTCAATGACAATAATCTTGAGACGATTTTTACGCAGGGCAGCATGAATGTGAAGCAAATAGACTTTGGACCAGACAAGCTACCCTTAAATTATGATCAAGTCTTTATTTAGGATTTCATCCTTCAACTTTTATCTTTTGGCTTAAAGAAGAAAATGGGGTTGTCAAAAACTTACTTCTTCAGATGATGTTGTTACAAGCAATATAGCTATGTAGAGTCACCTAACGACTCAATCATTGCTTTCTAAGTCTAATATGTAAATTGTTGGCGCTCCACTAGTTGAACTTACTTTTTCTGATGATGTTCTTCACCATCAGTTAATCATTATTTAATCAAGAAAGTGTATTTGTTGTGATGAGTGAATGATAATTCCCTGCCATTGTCATACAAAAAAAAAAAAAGAATATTAAGGGTATGTAGATGTAAAAGTTGTCATTAAAAGTTATACTCATGGAGACTTGACTGTAGGTATAGAAAATCATGAAAAATATCTGAAACTTATACCAATAACTAGTACACCGTAGGTAAACGGTAGGTGGTTTTTGTCCAACGAGCAAAAATCCGTCACTATAACTTATAGTTATGGCGCCCGAGCCGTAGGTATAGGCAATTATTGTCTACGAAAATTTTGTCCAACAGTATACGTTTTTAGGGATATACCCCTGGTTTTTGTTGTCACTAAAGTCAAATTTCTTGTAGTGATGGGAGTTGCTTCAATTTAAGTTCAGGAGGGGACTCAATGGATGGCACATTATTTTTGAAACTTTCACTACTCAGCTTTAATGATTCACATCTTCTAGTCCAGAGTTTAGGTGGAAGTAACTTTGGTTCTTTCAACTCTGCAATCTCACTCTGCAACTAATCCATCTCATCAAAATAAGCAAAATCAAGCAGCTCTTGCTATTTGCAAAACTACTCGTGTACCAAACAATCCACATAATTGATGAGTGTACATCCCTCTAAGCCTTCATAAGGGTATTTCATGGCTTTTTGAATATTGAAAGTCATGTGTTAGTCACTCACACTCTCATAGTTAGTTCACCCTTTTTTACATCAACTAAGGTCCTTCGTGTTGCAAGAAAAGGTCTCCCTAAAAAAAAAGAACTTTATTAATGTCAAAATTAACAACCTGTTTGGCTGCATTGACTATAGTTTCAATGAGCTCCATACATTCTTCATAGGAATTACTCAATAAAGCTCCCCTAATGATGCATCAAGCATTAGCCTTGTTGAAGGTACCGAGCCATTATAAAAGGTTTCCATTTAGATTCAAAATGGTATCCCGTGATGAGGACACTTCCTAAGCAAATCCTTAAACTTTTCCCAAGCCTCAAACATAGTTTCAACTTCAGTTTTCTATAAAGAGGATGTCATTCCTCTTCTTAATATTGAGGAGAAGAAGGAAAGACTTCACCAAAAAAATTTCTGCCATCTGTTGCCATGTAGTTAGAGAGTTGGGTTTTAGAAAATTCAACTAGTCCTTAGCTCTATCCTTTAATGAAAAAGGGAACAACCTCAATTTAAAGCAATCATCATACATTCTTGTTATTTTGAAGTTGCTCGAAATCGCAACAAATTATTTTTGATGTAGGTGAGGGTCTTCAGTTGTTGTCCCTCCGAATTGACCAATTACTTGTAGCATATGAAAAATCATTGGATTGAATTCAAACTGTGCCATTTTAATGTAAGGCCTCAAGATGATTGAATCAAGGGTTTAAGGGTCAAAGACAACATACTCTTTGATTCCTCTAGCCCCATCATTAGCCATTCCAATTACATCCAATAGTCCATTATCTAAACGCTCTCCCATCTGTTCAAGAGGAACTTGTTGTTGTAAGTGGTTAGCAAGTGCATGGTCAATAAAAGATCTTTTGAGTTTCCTTCTCCTTCTCAAGAATCTTTTTATTTCCGGCTCAAGTCTAAATTCAGGCTATGATCTAGACTTGTGCATACAATTTTAGTACCTAAACTTGAGCACAAATCATCACACCATTAGTAACAAAGGACAAACAAGCTAAATGGTTTACAAACCACTTGAAATAATCAACTCCAATCAATCCCAGACAATGACAACAAAAACTTATTGTGAAATTTAAATGTGGAAGTATACACAGTCTAAAACAAGTAATATGATTAAAGATCTTTCCCACAAGGATTGTTTATGCTACTAATTTTGACAATTTTCTAGACTAATAATTTGTTTGTTTAAAAAATAAAAGCTAACATTCTTGTGTAACAATTTAAATTAAATTTGAATTAAAAAGTACAAGTTTGAGTAAGTAGTCAAATATCTATAAATCAGACTGTGGAAACAAGTTAAGGATATAAATCTGTATTAAATGTAGTTTGTGGTACTAAAATGCCATAGCATGATTGTAGCATTATGTACGGAGTGACCTAAGGGGTTGTCCAACTTAGTCATCATGGTTTTCAAATACACTAATTTTATTCCTGGGTTCATGTCCACGTCCAACCATGCTACAATTTACATTTCTCTTTTGTTTTATGGAATTAAATACTATTCGTAGCTATTTCATGTCAACCATTTGTCCAAGCATCTTGATTTGATCCATATAAAACAAGCAATACCATTTTTCCCATTTTCAACTTCAAAAAATAGGAATAGATCTAAGGTGATCATATTCAGATTTAAAGACAACATAAAATTAGCTTAAATAAATAATGCAAACACGCTATAAACATATTAAACCACAAACATCATTCAATACTTCATTAATCGTTAAAGAATTTCAGCTCATAATGAGCTTTTGTTCAAATATGGAAATAGCATAAAACAATTAAAGTAACATTATAGCTTATGTATTTACAAAGATGAGGAATCAAACATAAAAACCCAAGCTTTATGCAGTGGCTATTGCTGCTCCTACTTCAACTTTGTTGCAAGTTACCTTCTTTGAGCAAAAATTCTTCATACAAAAAATTCAATGGTGGATGATGGTAGCAAAATGGAAGTGATGGCTAGGGTTCTGATATTTAGGTCTGATTTGCTCTGCCCTTCATTCAGTGCTTGTCTCCCCTTTTATAGGACAATAGGATTTTTCTCTCTTCTTTGTTCCTCCACTTTTGTACTTTAGCTCACAAGGTATCTTTTGGGCCCAATAAAACAAAAGTGGTCCAAGTGTTTTTCTTTATGCCATTTCCAAATATTGGGAGTATCTCTGAACTTTTGAATCAATAGTGTTTGTATCTGGGACCCACACAATCTGCCTACTTTGCTGCTCAATAATTTGTTGCGCATTTTGCAATAGCAATTTTCTGTAGCATTTTGATTATGGGACGCTTCTTCAAATCATTTCCCTACAAAATCACACACCAAGCATCAATTTTTCTAAAAAACAAAATAAAGGACATCAGAATTAAAAGAACATTAATCCTAAATTTAAAGCTAAAATTTTAATGACTTTTACTCAAAAGACCAACAAATTCTAATTCAAATTTGCTAGATAACTGTTATCTAAGAGTTATCACATGTTATGAGGTATCTGATTCTGAGATTTGGTTTAGGAGCCTTGTCACTACTTAATAACTTTGAACGTCATTTTCATCAAGACTCTATAGATTCTTCAGGCACGCTTCTATATTCATTATTTTTAATTCACATGGAATTATAAAATGTCATTTTGTTTTGAAAACATATTTCTTATTTATGTTGATTTAGGTTTCAAGAATTAGAAACTGATCAATAGTAACAAGAAGATCTTCATATCATTCCAATGCCAAAACAAATTTGTCATCTTTCGAAGTTGTTAATGATATTTTAGTATTATGTTGCCCATGAATTGCATGATAGGATAAAATAGAATAAAAAAATGAAATGTTTAATTACACTATGATGATAGTGGAAGTAACCAAGTTCAAGTTATCAATTGAGTGTTAAAAGAGACAAATTCAATACATCAATATACTTAAGAGTCATTTTATGATGATTCTAGATTTAGAAAAGGTTTCTTGCAATGTCACGGAGGGCTAAAAACTATTTAATTGTAGTACATAGAGCATGGAGTTGTTACATTATAAAATGATCATTTTTTTTCTTCTTTTCTAACATACAAAGCAGGGTAAAATGTCTAAATTTCTCTTCTTTATTTGTGTTGTTACTCTCTTCCTTTCCCAATTTCTTGTAACCTACAACTGTATGCAATTTTCGTTAAAATCACATGGTAGGCAATTTTCTAATTCTTTGTATATTTTCTTCATTTCATTATACTTAATATTTCTAACCTTTAGGCTATAAGTAACATTTTTTTTTTTCTTCTGATTTTGTGTCACAGGTTGTGATGACAAGTGCTTGCTTAACAATAATTGTGCAGATTCTATATGCGACCTAGGTGAACGTGGGGCTTGTTCTATGAATTGTTGTACATGTCTCAAAGTGGATTCTACAAATGTTTAGTCTAAGCCTTTAATAAGTGGATTCCACAAATGTTTAGTCATTTTTCTGCGATTTTGGCGTCCATGTGTAATGTTGTTTTGTTTATCGTCTTCATGTGTTGTTTTTTGGTTTTCTGTAATGTTGTTTTGTTTATCGTCTTTTTTAATTGTTGTACTTTACATTTGTGTTGTATTGACATGTTCTACCAATTTAAATGAATAAATAATGTTTTTTTAGTAAAAAATAAATTCTTAGCCTATAATTTTATTTGCATGCAAGTCACAATAATACTACTCTTATAAGTGATTATCTAACACTTATGATTTATATCTAAAGAGTGATGTTAACAAGTACTTTAAAGATACTTGTTAAGGAATAAAAAAAGAATTAAAAAAGAAATTTTATGTACACCACTTCTAAAATTATAAGTTTAAATTCTATTTCTTAGTAAGTGTCTGAGGGCACTTGTGATACTTTTCCATATTTAAATTACCCTTCAGCATCAAGTGTTGTTTCCAAAATTCATTTTAAAAGATACGAAAAACTACAATGTCACTGCGCAGTTATAGTTAGTTATCTCAATAAAGGATAGCGTTGTAATTAAGTATATTAAATTATGCAAGTGTTAGCCAAGATTTACGTAGAAGATAAAGATGGGGAGACACTCAACGTTGCTATATAATTATTGTTAGTTCTCTAAAAAAATTGATAAGACTTTATTACTCTTTATCTTTATTCCTTACGGAAGACCCTTTCTTATATTCCACGTGCATATATGATTTTTTATATAGAAATTATTATTAGAAAATGTAATTTTTTTTCCTTCTCTTTAGTGATATCATTAACTATAAGGATAAATATGTAAAAGTTGCACAGCTTTTGAACAAAATTATTACTAGAATAAATTTTGTTAATATACATAAATTATTTTGGACAATCCTATAAGAGAGACAAAAAGAAGTAACAATGTTATTTCGCAAAGTTATCTCTTATTCTAGATCAATTTTCTTTAATCCACTTTTATTTATAAATAAGGTGAGAGGAGTACCTAGTTAAAGAACTAGTATTTTAAAACTCGGAACAAATTAGCTTGTCCAATAGAGTTAATTGGGAATTAGACTTGTAACTAGTTTGGTCCTTCTATTCTATCAACCGAACATAATATGACACAGTACTAATGTCATTAACCCGATCACCAAGCAGTTGAACCACACTTCTTGTTTGTGGTGTCATATCCAAATTGATCCAAACAAAAATCGCAAAAATTAATTAAAAAAAAAAATCGAAAGTCACACAAATCGAATATTATAGAATATTTGTTGTTGCTATTTTG
This sequence comes from Cicer yamashitae, assembly GCA_037974755.1. Lineage (NCBI taxonomy): Eukaryota > Viridiplantae > Streptophyta > Magnoliopsida > Fabales > Fabaceae > Cicer > Cicer yamashitae. The sequence continues at coordinate 37,017,007 of JBBPBQ010000003.1, forward strand.
TAAAAACCGCATGGATAATCTTTTTAATTAATTTTTCAAAACCAAAACAAACTGAACTGCATACATAAGTTTTAATACTAATTTATTTTTATGATATATTTCATTTATATATTATTTGTTTAAATTATTTTGCTAATAATAGTTATTAGTACAATTTAATTTTTTTTAAAACATAATCAATCTTTGCTATTTCATAATGTTAAATATTCTATATTACATGTTAAAAAATAGTATATTTGTAACAACCCTCTCACTAGCTTAGAAATATTTGTAAAATTTAAGTACTAATTAGAATTACTAGAATTTTATTAATTGCTAATGTTGTATTTTTAGTAATATTAAATTAAGATCAAGGGTTGACTAAGAAAGTAGTAGCATCAACAAGTCCAAGTGCCAAAAAGAGAACATGCCACCATTATTTCTCTCTTTCTCTTTCACTCATGTGTACTAACTCATCTTCCACCTTCATTTTCTTTCACATCCAGTTATACACTCTCAAAAACATTCTGAAAACACCAACACCCAATTACTGTTCATTGTCTTCTCCAATCATCCATTTTCCTCTTCTTCCCAAATTTATTCAAAGACAACAACCATGTAAAGTCCTTTACATTCAATCCAACCCCTTGCATGTCCCTCTCTTCCTCTCCAAAATCCATTAATCAACCAAATCAGTTCTAAAGGCAGATAAGGAGCAGATTGAGAAATCTCTGACTCTGAAGTAATGCGAGGTTTTTCTGGGTTCAATTCAATTCAATTCTTGTGGAAGTAATCTTCTGGGTTGGTTTTGGGTTCATTAAAAGGTGAGAGTGAGAGAAAAATTATAAATTTAGCATGCATGAAATATTTGTGAAATCTGCATTTGAGTGCATTTGTGGTGTGATGATTCTAATGTGTTAATCCCAAGAAATAGAATTAATTGTGATGAGTGGAATACAAAATTGATGCGTTCCAAGAATTTCAACACATGTCGTTCTACTTCTTATTCTTTTTATTATTTTGCCCCTGATTTTCTTCTCATTCGTCTTTGATTTCCTTCTATCTTTGCCTCTAATTTTCTTCTCTTTTACATATGAATTTCCTCATTTGATGCTGCTCTTATCAAAATATGCCTCTGATCATGCTGCCTCTGATTTAAGTAAGCTTCTAATCATGCTTCCTTTGACTTTGCCTCTGATCATGCTTCCTCTAACTCTGCCTTTGATCATTTTTCCTCTGACTTTGCCTTTGATCATGTTTCCTCTGATTTTGATCATGTTGCCTTTGATCAGAATGCCTCTAATCATGCTACCTTTGATCCAAGAATGACTCAGATCAATATGCCTCTGAACATGCTGGCTCTGATCATAAATCTGCCTCTGGTCGTGCAGCCTTTGATCCAAGCTTCCTCTGATCACATTGCCTCTAGTCAAAGTCAACCTCTGGTCCAAGCTACCTGATCAGAATGCTAAATTTAAAAGACATAACCCCATATAAATGAACAACCAACTAGAATTTTCTTGATGGATGATTGAAGTTAAGTTACCTTTTAATTGGATGATAGAACCAATTGGACTGTGGGTAGTGGGTTCAATTTAGGATGCTTTTCTTTTTGCTATATGTTTTAGTATAAATTCACCAAGTATTAATAAAGTCTTTACATGAGTGACATCTATTTTGAGAAGATAATATAATCTTTTGTTTGATGGTTTTGTCTGTATAGAGAAGAATTGTAGGACTCCTTGTAAGAAAGGTAAATCAGATGAAAGATGTTTCAATAGTCAAAGATTGAGGGAATCCAAGGAGATTATGTGCCAAACTACTAAAGAGGATTTAAATGGTTTTTCAATAGAAGCACACATAGATAAGCTTTAGAGACAAATGACTTTTGTTGAGTTAAAGTAATTTTGATTATATGGAATTTAAGGTGAAAAAAAGGTGAGGAATCCCTAGGTTAGATGTGAAAGTAGGAGATCATACCATACCACGTCACATAATTTAAACACCTACGGTTAATTGTTCAAAACAGAGGAGAAGTAAAAGGATATATAAATTGCCAACTTCTAGTATAGTTTTTGAAAAGGAGGGTCTATGCCCTCTAGGGTAAGAAGGGTAAGGATAGCAATATGAATGAGTAATAGACAAAAAAGAAAATATTCATTCGGAAGAGTTAGAAACAGTCTGACTAATTAGTTAGGCAAAATTTGACAATATTTTTAACAACTTTCAAGTTATTAGAGATTAGTGTAATTTCTTTGCAGTAATTGAAATAGTTTGGTAATTCTGGTTCTGTACTGAAATTCTGGTTCCCTTTGGTTTTGGGATTGTAGAGTTATAAGTGGTTTATTGGGGTACTGGAACTAGGGTTTCCTATGGGTTTGGAGGAATGCTTGATAGTCTATTGCACCCTATTATAGATGTAGAAACTTGAAGAAATTAAATTCTAGATTGCTTGGGCTATATCAGATCCGCATGTGTGCGTGTCTGACACACCTTTTGTATGAGTTTGTTAAGATACTGAATTTGGGCTTTAACCCAATAGAAGGGATGAATAGGGAACTGAGAATTAGTTAATAAGGAAAGGGTCTTCCCTGATCATACTTCCTATGATATAGTTATTCCCTTATCAGACTTCCTTTGATATAGTTCTTCCCTGATGAGACTTCCTTTGATCTAGTTCTCCCCTGATCAGATTTCTTCTGATCCAGTTTTTCTCTTAATACAATTCTCCTTTTGATGAAATTACTTCTAATTCAGTTTTTCTTCTAATACAAACTTCCTCTGATCAGATTACCTATGACCAAATATTCCTCTGATACAATTCTTTTTCTTATTAGATTGCCTCTAATCAAAGTTTCCTCTAATACAATTCTTCTTTTGATTTAGTTTTTCTTTTGATAAGACTTCCTCTGATACAATTCTCCTTTTGATCATACTTCCTCTGGTGAATATTTCAACATAGTCTAATAACCTTTATTTGAGTGAACCCCTTTGCTACAAGCCTTGCCTTATATCTACAAGGTTTAACTCCTAGAATTTTTTTCTTTCAACCTAAAAATTCACTTACTCTCAATTATCTTGGCTCCTTTTGGTTATGGACAAGATTCTAGGTATTATTCTTTCAAGAGAGCTCAACTCTTCAATCATGACTAGCATCCATTTTTGACTATCTTTGCATTTAATGGTTTCAGTAACATTCTTTAATTTCTCACTACTCAATTCTTCAGCAGTGAGAAATAGATAGCTGACCATATCAGTTGAGAACCCATACCTTTGAGGTGAATTTATCTGTTTCTTGTCTCTATCCCTTGCTAGCAAATACTCATATGTATTATCATGATTACCATAATCTAAATCAGCTACTACAAAGTTGTAAGTTGATATGTCCCAAGAGTTTGGTTTAGATCAAACCTTGGCTCATTTCCACCACCAGGCTCCACCTCAAGTTCAGGACTATCTAATAGATTTTGAAACTGAATCTGGTCTTCACTGTATTTAGTGACCTGTAGAATTTTCTTCATCTTTGCGTATAATAGATGTTTTGTTTTTCAATGCACCAGATTTTGTACCCTTCTCTCCACCAAGATATACAAAAAAATATCCTCTATTTTTTCTAGGTTCCATTTCCATCATTTACATGATAATCTGCAATACACCTAAAAACTTTAAGGCGACTGAAGTCTAGAACCTTACTAATCCCAACTTTCCTGCTCTTATGATCTGGAAAAGTAAAGAAATACTTGATATCTCCATGAGAAGTTATCCTTAATGGTCCCCATTAATCATTATTTTCATTATTGGCCAGTTATGAACTCAACCCTATGCATTTTTCCATATACACAGTGTTCACAAAATGGTAGCTCTTCAATTTACTGTCTCCACCTAGAACTCCTTTCTTACTTAAAATTTGCATCTCTTTGAGACTCATGTGTCCCAACCTTTGATGCCACAAACTTGTATTTTGTGATTGGATAAATCAGCTTTCCATCTCCAATTATGATACTTCCATCTAAGACATAAGTGCCATTTTTGTTGTAACCTTTCCTCACCATTATGGCACCATTCATTACCCTCAATGTACCATGTTCAGCTTGGCACGAGCAATCAGACTCCTCCAGTATTCATAAGGGATATTAAGGTACTCTCCTCATACCATATTGAGGGGCATATCCCATTCCTGTTGAAGGGCATATCCCATTCCTGTTGGTACTCTCCTCATACCATATTCAAACCTCAAATTTACAGAACCAATTCCTACACTCTTGCATTCTGAATTATGCCTTATGATGACTTCCCTCTATCAGTCTCTTGAATCTAATAATCAAATCTCTTTGGAGTTAGGCGAAATTAGCCTCGCGAGTCCAAGACCCACTAATCATCAGAATTGTTGGAACCAAGTTGATTTTATACTTAGAGTTTTTATGATAACAAAAGTATTTTATGAGAACAATATATTGACTTCAAAGAGTATGAAAGAAGATTCATGTTTTTGAAGAAAATCTAAAATAAGATTTTATTCAAATTTGTAATTGAAGAAAATCTAAAATAAGATTTGATTCATATTTATAATCGAAGAAAATCTAAAATAAGATTTGATTCAAATTTATAATTGATGAAAATCTAAAATAAGATTTGATTCATATTTATAATTGAAGAAAATCTTTGACCAATTTGAAAAGAAGATATGGTCATGATTTGAAGAAGATTTGATCAAGTTTTGAAAAAGATTTGATAAAGATCTGGAGAAGATTTGATGAAGGTTTGAAGAAGATTTGATGAAGGTTTGAAGAAGATTTGAACAAGATTTATCTTCAACAAAATATAAACAGAATCAATCTGAAGAATTTACAAACGCAATCTGAAAAAAATACAAATAGAATCAATATGAAGAATTTACAATCTCAATCTAAACAAAATAGGAACATAATTAATTTGAAGAATTTACAAACGCATTCTAAACAAGATACAATTCATAATTAAATAAGGACTAAATTGAAGACCAAATTTTAACTATAAATAGATACTCAAGGTTGGAGAAGAAAATCATCGAAAAGCAAAAAATAGTAGTCTTAGAGTTCAAAGAGAGAAACACTTGTTAAAGTTAGAAATATTTTCCGAGTGTTCTTTTCTTATAGTGTGAGAGTTATTATTATTATCATCTTTGTTAGAAGCAACTACTCAAGTTCCAATATTTTGTATCCAACTCGATAGTGGTTTAGTTCCTTCTTCAATATGGGGTTGTCAGGTTGTTAGGAGAAGACTTGGCTTGTAGGGTCAAGGTGGTTAATTCCTCAAAAGTCTGGGGTTGTCAGGCTGTTTGGAAAGACTGGCTTGGAGGGTCAAGTGCTTTGTAATTCAAGGTAATTGAATTAGTGGATTAAAGCCTTCTGAATGAAGGGACTAGATGTAGCCAAGTTAGTGGTAAACCAAGATAAATCTATGCGTCAAATTATTTATGCTTTCATTGTTTGCTACCTCTAAATCCGTTTGCTTCTTATCAAAGCAAGTCACCAAAACCGAACTAGTTTTTTTTTTTTTTACTTATAAATTATCAAAAAGTTATCAACTTTATCAAACATAACTCAACCCCCCGTTCTCGTGTTTGCACCTTCAAGAATATATTGTAGTTACCATTAGCACATCAATATTTAAATAACCTCCTAAAGCAATTGACACTTTTCAAGAAATCTCCCCACCATAATTCTTTTCTTGAATTTCCTATCAAGACAATCTTCTTTTAAATACCCTTCTAGTCAACACTAAAAAACATCTTTTGTTTGTTTTATCAGTGTCCTTCTTCTCAGTTTTAAATTGTGTTTGGATCTCTTCTTCTAGTATTAAATTTTTCAAACAAACTTCATTGTTTCCTTCATCTCTTCCTTCTAGTTTCTTTCATCTCCTTAGAAATAAGTTCTGATTGAACCTCCTCAAGGGACGAGGTATCCTTGCCATAAACTAGTGTAGCATGTAAGTGGTCGTATGAATTTGGCAAGGAACTTATCAGAAGTGAACTTGGTCTTCATCTTCAATACTCACATCAATATTTTCAATATTGGTAATGACCTTAAAGAATCCATCAATGTACTGTTGAAATGAATTATCCATGCTTCTTTAATTGGGTAAACTCTTAAATTTTGAGGACAAAAGTTTCTAAGAATTGGAGAATGTAATAGCCCTATCACTATCTTAGAAATATTTGTAAAATTTAAGTACTAATTAGAATTACTAGAATTTTATTAATTGCTAATGTTGTATTTTTAGTAATATTAAATTAAGATCAAGGGTAGAATAGGATAGTAGTAGTGTCAACAAGTCCAAGTGGCAAAGAGAACATGCCACCTTTATTTCTCTCTTTCTCCGTCGTTCATGGGTACTAACTCAACTTCCACCTTCATTTCCTTTCACTTCTAGTTACACACTTTAAAAAACATTCTGAAAACACCAACACTCGGTTACTGTAAATCGGCTTATCCATTTATCAATTTTTCTCTTCTTCCCAAAGTTATTTAAAGACAACAGCCATGTAAAGTTCGTTACCACCAATCCAACCCCTTGCATGTCCCTTTCTTCCTCTTCAAAACCCATTAATCAACCAAAATAGTACTAAAGGAAGATAAGGAGCATATTAGGAAATCTTTGAATCTGAACCAGAGCATAAGAAACACAGAACAGAGAGCTGATAAGGCAAGCATCTTTCACAACCCCCAGTTATACAATCCTTTAATAAAAGAAGCCTTTGAAAAAACCAATGTCCTCTATTGCAACGATCCTCTGATCAAAATATAAAGATAACAATCTATGATAAAGCAACAATCATTTGGTAGAGCAATCTTCTAAATAAGTCAATGCCTCTAGATCAATTAGTCAACAAACACGTCGACAATGCAATATTCTTCATCTAGATAAAAAAACTAATAATACATGGCATTAAAACTTCAACATTCCTTTGTAATCAATACAACAACTATCTCACCAACATCCTCTGATCAGTACAATACATTTGTCAAAATAGTACAACAACATTATTGTATAGTACTATGAATAGTACATGTCCTTCAACAGCTCAATGTACTGTTACAGAGCGAAAAATATAACTCTAAACTAACAAATTTTTAAGTAGGAAAATGATCATGAAGAAAATGATCACTGGAAAAATGACCACACCATGGTTTAGAGAATAATTACAATGATTAAGATTACTGGTTATGATGAACAAGTTAATCATCTCATTCATGATTATATAAATAGATTCAAAGAAGAAAATGATAGTGTTCAGCCAAAAATGTGTAACACCTTGATTTTTAACAGCGCAAGTACTTTTTTTTTTTTTAAAACAACTCAATAAAATAATGTCGTAACACAACACGACAAGAGTCATAAATTATTACCTCAAACATCCAAACGAGCAAAGATAGTTTTTGGGATGGTCATCCAAAGTATTCAACTAGAAAATAATAAGGGCAATGAGATCTATCAAACATCGCTCATACCCCTTGGGTATTCTCGACAGACACCTACGCATAAGTGTTGCTCCAAGAATGCATCCCCACGTGGTCGCGTCAAAAAAATGGAATATGGTCCCACCAACAAAAGTAATTTGTGAAGGTATGTAAAACCAAAAGTCATCCCAAAAAAAAAAGTACAACCACCAAAAGAGTGGCATTAAGGCTCTATACAACACAAACAAAAAAGAAACCTAATATGAGCATCCATTAACAACTACAGTAACAAGGGTGAGCTCCAAACACCACACAATTCCTCTCTGACGCAGTATTTCTCCTCAAAGTAACCTCTTCCTCCTCCTCATCAGCCATAGAGGGATCAATCTCCGCAAAGGCAAGGTCCACCCACGAGATAGGTAGCTTCAACAGCTTTCTACCTCTATGGCAGTCCGTAGAGGATCATTTATTGGAAAAAATATCTGTTACTCGACCCGGGGTGACACCAACCAAAGTATTGGTGGTCCATGAATGAAACACCTCTCGTGTCGATATCGACCCCTTACCCTTCTGGTTAGCCCTCGATTCAAACACGCACCCCCTACTTCTACGGTGGAAGTCACCACACCCACGGTGGCCTCCGTCTCAACTCTAATTGGAGCATCCGCTGCATCCACCCACGCTCCACTCGCCCCGAGTAGAAATCTTGAAGGTACAGGATAGTCGATCCTCTCGTGTGTGATTCCCACATGAAATGCCGCCCCAACCATCATACTAGTCATGACTACTTTGAAGCTTCAATAACACAAGACATGGGGGCATTTGCTTCTTGTAGTTGTTTGTTTCCTTCATATGTTAAAACTAGAGCATCAAATATGCTCTTTGTAGTTTCTTTGTTGGTGAGTTTGTCAAATTATTTGATTGTTATTGCATTCAACATAAATATCCTTGCCTTATGATGCATTTTGTGTAGTTTTTTTTGTTCAACATTCATATTTTTTCAGACACTTTAGTGCCATCAGCAGTTGTTGGGGCAATGTATCCTTCTTCAACTAGATCCCATAATTTAGACTCTTGAGAGATAAAAAAACTTTGTAATTTGTCTTTCCAATATTTCCTCCAATTGCTTCTTTACCATGATTAGTCATGATAGAAAAAATTTGTTGGATCTTTTCTCAACACTGTTAAATGCTTAGTCCTTGAGACCAAGCTCTGATACCTATTGAAATTTCAATAACACAAGAAAGGGATGGGGTTTGAATTGTGATATGGTTAGTTAAAACTGTTTTTGAAATTTAATCGTGACTTGGTGATTAAGGCAATTTGAAAATAAAAGCAAAAGCAAAGAGAAAAGAAGAACACACAAGAAATTTTAAACTCAAATATGGACCATATGTCTTGCTTCAATATTGAATTGAAACATTGCCTTGTTTCAATTTTATTTATATTGGAATCGATGCTTTGAACCGGTGCGATGTTGTTTTGCTTCAATTCTAATCATTTCTGCATATTTGAATTTCTTATGATCGGTGTTAGTGATGATTCCATTTCAAACCATTTATGCCAATTAAAAAATACTTAGCCAATATTTCCATTCGGTGCAATTTGGTAGGTAACCAATTGGAACATTCTTTGTATTTTTCTAAGACTTTTTCCAGAGTTTTTCACATCTTCCATGATCAGTATCAGAGGCAAATTTTCAGTTATTAGGATCAGAGGCAAACTTTGCCCGTTTTAGAATCTGATCTGGAATCTTCTAGATTTTTTAAAAATTACATTTTCCAAGTCATACACAATTCTCAGAATCGTTGACCTTCATCAAATGCATTGACTTTTTTAGAGGCGTTTACTTTTTGTATGTGCGTTGACTTTTGTCAAACTCGTTGACTTTTGTTAGTGTGATACCCTAAACCCCAAAATAATATTAATATATTATACCATATTTTAAATAAAAAAAAATTGCAATCGATAAATAAAAACTCTTTCAGAATTCAAATGTAGGATATCACATTTCTCAAAATTCAAAAGGAACACTTTAAACTTTTTTGCTCCTAAAAAATAGTGCAATCTCCATAAACTTGATTTAACTAGAATTTCTTTATTTAATTGTAAAATCTTACTAGTACTTATAAAGTTTTCATACAAAAATCCGATTTTAATTAAATAATTAAAAATACAACTTATGACTCTCATTTCCTGTATCACCTATCAGAGCGGGGCTTCTCCCAAACTTGATAGTGTAATATAAGTAAGAAGAACCCGCAATTAATCATAAATAAATAGTGTCATTATAGAAATATTATTCAAGGAAAAACATCACATTATAAAGTCAAAATCACTCAAGGAAAATCAATACATTTCACTATAACATCAAATCATCTAAGAGAAATTATTATCGTACACGATACATATCAATCACAAGAAAACAATCCCAAGAAAATGGAATGTTATGCTTGAGCTTAGACTCTAATTCACATTTTGGTACCATTCTAACTCTGAAGTAATGGTTAGGAGGCTTGATACTATGCCACCACCTGAGGGGATGGACAATTCAAATTGGCCCTATCCTAATAGATCCCTTCAACTCAACCTGAGACACATATAAGCGACAATCGAGGTAAACATGTGTTTTATGGTAGCTTGCAACATTTGGAGTAATACCTCCAGGTCACCTAGAAATTCCCCACCCAAATACCTCCAAGGTCTAACAATCTTACCTTAAGGCTCAATAGTAGACCGCCACGATCAGGCTCATTCAACTGTACATCCCCAAAATCACTAGGCTTGTCAGGCCCTACCTATATGATGACAAAATAATCTCCACTTAGAAAAATTCTCATCAACTTCAAATATTCCTAATATCTATTATCTCCCCTCGTTAACCTAGACTACGCCATTAAGAGCATCATCTTTAGTACAAGTTGGAATCACCACTATTTCATCAATTATGGAATTACTTCAATATTCTCATCACAAATTTATAACATCAATATCATTAATCATACATTATCATGACCATCATATAAAATCATCACAAATTTATAACATCACACAAACTCGTCAAATCAAACATATGCACATAATTTCATTTGACATCCAACATCACAATAATATCAAATATCATATACCACACAATTATCAAAAATTAAATCAATCAACACCTTATAAACATTTCTATTTCACATTTTAATCTCACAATTATCATATTTTCACATTAATTAATTTATCTCTAAAAGAATTACTGTTGTACGTAGCGAGCCTCAGATGAATCATTGGGAATTACGGTATTCCTATTCATCTTACAATATATTATACTCATGAATTCTAATGCTCTCTCACCCTTTACCTTATTTCGACGCTTCCACACGCAAATACGAGTCCACAAGCAAAAAAAAATCTTATTCCTTGACTTCTTGTCCTTCAATCGATCTAACTCGACAGTTTATGGGTAAACGTCAAAAATAAATTTTGAGAACACACTCTAAAATGGTAAATTTAGAAATTGAGTCAAATAAACTTACCCTAAATTAGAAATTAATCAGTGGATAATATAGCCACTGTTTACACTGTCGTTTTGGCGTTGGTTTCACTCAAATAGAACTTACAGTGAATAAGAACGGTGCAAAATAAGGAATTCCATAAACGTAGAAGTCGGGTATTTTATAGAGAAATTGAGATGGTTAAAAATCTGTGAAAGTGTGTTTAATTGACTAACTAAATGAGTGAAAGAACATACTAAAATTTAGACGGAGTTAAGAACATGGAAAGCTTATCAACAACATATTTCTTTACATTAACTGGATCGAGTTTAAACATGGAAAGCTTATGCGGAGACAAGAATGAAAATCTATCTGACAATTTGCGCATGCACACCAACTTCTATACAAAAACCTTCAATGAAAATGTCAAATTAGATTAATTACCAATAAATGTGGCAGTGATGCAATTAAAAGTAATTTTATCTTAAATAAAGTATTTTACCTAATATATATACCGATGACAGTAGCACTCAGCTCCTTATGATTGAAAAGTTCATATATGTGCTCTTTATCAAGTAATTCTTCATACTCATCTCCGAAAATAGCTTTCTCCATGCTTATGATACGTGAATCATTGTTGTCCATATTCGATTTTGCTTGTATGTCAAGACACGACCCAAATCGAGAAAGGCATGGATGACTTATTTTAGGAGCAGCATTTGATTTTCTACGATCCAGTTTTTGAATTTTGGCAGATTTATTACAATCCAGTTTTTGAAGTTTGCCAGCTTTATTTTTACCACAAACATGCAGCTGTGGTGCGGCTTTATTCTGGCTGGTTTGCTGTGCGGGTGGTTTTGATTGAATCTAAAAAATGAGGTTAATCAATTTGTTAGTTAATTATTATAGTAAGTTAATCATTGATGTATACACATTGATGTATATGTCAAACCTTTTCTGGTGATGTGACTGACTCGTTCCGAGGAATCTTCTTATCGTTCCCTTTAGACTTTGTAAGAATCTAAATAAATGTGAAATTAAAGTTAACAGCGGAAAAAAATCAGCAATTAAATATAATAAATCATAATCATATATCGTGCAATTAAATATACATATCAATTAAACATACCTTATCTAGGCCAACAAGATTTTTGGGCCATGCCACGTAACTACCTATTGCTTCTCCCAAAAACTTCATATCTCCGTCGTTGTCGGGTATAGGCAACGGTGCATTTGGTTTAAAAGCAATCACGGGTGAAACTTTGACATGGCCGGCAGGGATCAGAGTGTTGTGTAATACTTCTCCCAAGGTATTGTACAATGTTCCTTTTCCAACCATGCGATGAGTAGGGGAGGATAAATACAGCACGCAAGATGAAACACCCTAAATCAATGGTTAATACATAAGTATGTGAAACAATTAGGTTGAATGAATTTCTTATTTTATTAAGTAATTAATTACCTCTGGAAGACTTTTACGACCAATGTTGCAACTAGCATTTTCACTCTCTATTTGTATGTCACGTGGACACTCCGGAAGTTGCTTTTCCTTATTCGTCTTCACCAAAAATGCCACTTGCTCTGTTAGGATTTTCAGCTTCTCTAGTACTTCCTCATTAGATGGATTTGTGTGCTTCTCATTTGAAAAATAGCTTTTTGGAGTTATGCCAAATCCTTTACCCATCACATGGCCATAATATTTAGGAACATTAAATACTTTACCAAGTATGTCCCTGCAACTAACTTGTTTATTCTCCTCTTGATTTTCAGAACATTTTTCTAGATTCTCCTAAAATACATGTAGGATTAAAAGGTTAAGTTCAATATCATTTTTAAAATACAATATTAAAAAAATATTAAAGTGATAATATACTTACACATTTTTCTATCACTTGTTGAACATTTTCATTATCAACTATTCCATCTTTATTCAAACGAGCCTCCTTCCACAAAATATGACGACTTAATGGTTGATTGGATTGCGTCTCTTGTAGCTATTCGTTAAGACGTAAACAAAAGCTATTCGTTAAGAACATAAACAAAATATTAGTTAGAAACTATAGTTTATAATGTACCACATTATATAAAAGTGATGTTTACTTACAAACGTGCATAGCCCATACGCGATTTTTTGTATGGATGCATTGGATTTTTTGCCCTCTCGCGATTTTCCGTACTTATACTCTATATAAAAAAAAATAACAATCGTGTAAAAATTTAAAATACGCTATGAATATGAATAATAAAACACAAATGCTAATAAATTAATCACTTACCACAAAAGCGGGGTCTGCACGTTTAGCTACAAAAGCGCTACATTCTTCATTTGATATATAGTCTTTATATATTTTTGGAGCTTCAACATTCACATTTCCATCGCGATCTCTTAAGTAGCAATTTGACAAATGAGATCCAAATCCCCTGTGTATTTTTTCGGCAACTCTAAGCACGTAATTTTTTCTCACCTCATCAACATTAAAAGCCGACTGCAAACCAAATAAAGATATAGTTTGAGTAAAAGTATTTCAATGGAAAAAATTATCAGTAACAAAAAAGTGGAGTAAAAAAGTTACTTGTATATCATTCCACAACATATCTTTAGCATCCTTCAAAGCTTTATCTCTCCAATCGTGAATTGTAATTGGGATATTATGACGAACAACTGCACCAATATAACTTATGATCATGGAACTGTTGGGCTCAATTGGCTGGCCACTTTCATTCCATGTCACCTAATAAACTTATAGAGTAAGTACATGCTTTCAAAAAAGATAAAAAAGAAATTCTAAACAAAGTATAGTATACCTCAAATTTAATTCCGTTACTTCTTGCTTTGATGACCTTTTGCATAATAGTTGCACCATGTTTAACTTCATTTTCATAACTCTTAGTATTGACAACTTCCTCATTTTGACGATCTAAATCATTGTTGGAATCCATTTATCTACAACAAGCTCAACATGCAGTTCAATATAACTTCAACAAGTTCAAAATGCAGTAGTCTAAGTACGTAGTAGTATAAGTTCAACATGCACTTTAGTGACAACAAAAAATTAATAAATACAATACCTGAAGAGTGCGTAGAAATACGTAGGGTTCGTAGGGTTACGGCTTCGCTTAAGAAAGAACAACGAGAAGAGTGCGCAGAAATACGAATGGTTCGTAGGACAGTAGGGTTCGCAGAAATACGTAATGAGGGTTCGTATGGAGTACGTAATGAGGTTTCGTAGGGAAAGTAACGAAGATGGAGATGGTTCGTGTAACACCCCGATTTTTAATAGCGCGGGTGTATTTTTTTTTCAAAAACTAAATTAATAAAAATACCAAGGCGTAATACAACCGACGGAAATCATAATTAATGACATCATAATTACAAACAACCTAAAAATAGTTTTTGAGACAGTTATCCAAAATATCCAAACAGAAAGATACACCGGGGCTATGAGACCTATCAGGCATCACTCACACCCCTAATGGTATTTTGGCAGACACCTGTACAAAAGTGCTGCCTCAAGAATGCTAACTCCCCCCACGGTCACATCAAAATATGGAGCATGGAACCACAAACAAAAGTCAAACTGACAATATAAGTTGTAGGTACAGTCTTCCCACAATAAAATAATGAAGACCACGAAAGAAAGAGATCAAATCCTTATATAGCCAAACTAGTCTGACCATTCCAGTAAAAACTATAATAACCTAGGTGACCTCCACGTACTCCGTCGGTTCCTTCTGACACAGTAACGGTCAGGTATGTCTACGACCTTCCATTCGTCAGGGTACTAATCTGTAGGACAATCTCGGGCATCATCTGAGGGCAAAGCCCAAATTCCACAATAATTATAAAGGTTCACCAACCGAAATTAACAAATAACATTTAGAGAAAATTTTACTTTTCAAATGCTCAAGAGAACCTTTCATCTGAACATACTCATTGAAAGGGTTTTCATATGTAAAAAATGCAACAATGTTGAAAAATGAAGTTTTGGACAAAACCGCACTATCGTATTCGAATACAGCACTGTCGTAGCCGAATACGAGTGCTAAGTCAGTAGCTAAAACAACACATCTATATTCGAAAATGAGACAAGATGTAGTCGGATACGAGACAAGACAGCAGCAAAAAAATGCATTTTCGTATTCGAATACAGCATGGTCGTAGCCGAATACAACTGCGAAAAATGTAGGTTTCCAGTTTTGAAAATGGTTCAAAACCATTCAACACTTACGATACAAAGTCCATCAATAACACATCAAACATTCATAATATCAATACATAATTACACTAAATTAATCTCCACAAATTCACACCTTATGACTCTTCATCATATGCATATTTTTCATTGTTTTTAGTCTTATTTATCTTTTATTCATTAGTTAATTTAAGGAGTTATTTGATATATTTTGTTGATTTTAGTTCTTTGATTTAATAAAATGCTTATGTTCTTATTTCCTTGATTAAGTAGAGATTTTTCGTAGTTTTGCGTTGTTACTTTGTTTTAGCGCAGTGCTGAATTTTGGTGGGAAATCAACATGACCTATATGGAGTATTTCAGCCATATCTGGAGTTGTAGATGTCCAATTGGAGTCAACTCAAGTGTAAATGAAAGCTACGAGCCATAGCTACAACTTTCATGAAGACACCGAAACCAAATTCAGACTCCACAAAGGAGAAACATGTAGTATAGGTCATACAGCAGATGTTGTGCGCCCGAAGCGCAGAAACCTGCGCCTGGGGCGCATTTCGGCCTTTCAGACTCGGTCCACTTGCGCCTGGGGCGCGTGGCACGCGGCTGAATGTATAAAGATGCATTTTTTTTTCACTTTCTAGGGATCTTTTTTACTATTGGGAAGCTTGGAGACTTGTGCCCTAGCAGAGAAACTCAAAGACGACCGTTTCTAACATCATTGGAGCAGTTTTATCAAGAATCATTCATGAATCATTCTTGTAATTCTTCTTTAATCCCTATCTTTTGTATCTCTGTCATGAGTAACTAAACCCTATTTGTTAGGGATGAGTGTAACAAGATTAAACCCTTATTTTTCTGATTTGATTTATAGTTATATGAATGAGTTTATTTAATTATTTTTCTCATCTCTGTGCTTAATGCTTTTTATTGCTTGATCAACATTAAAATGTTCTGCGATTCGTATTTTGAAACAGAAGTGGACTTCACGAATGCTTGAGATGAGAAATTCATGAATTTGTAGTCTAGGGATAGATACAGGTCATTAAACCAATTAAATTAGTTGCAAAGGCAATAGTTTAATAAGAGAATTCCTGTACGGTAAGGCTTAATTCTAATCTTAAATCCACTAACGAATTAGGGGTTACTTTGGAATTAAAGGTTCTGTCACTAAGACATTAGGGCAAGAATATTAACGAGAATTAGGTAATAATTCAATAAAGGAATTCAGTAACTAGGATCAAATTAGACACCAAGGTTGGATTCGAAGTGAAACTCATCCCTGACATCTTTCTCATTATAAAGGAACAATTTTATTACTGTTGCTAATTTTAAATATTACTTCAATCAATTTGGGAACTTTTTATTCAATTTTAGTAACTAAATATAATTCGATAGTAAAACATAATTCTTGAGTTCGACACTCGGTACGACCGTTTTATTATTACTTGCAACGATTCAGTACACTTGCTGAAATGCTATCATGTTTTTGACCTCAATCACACATCAAATATTCATAATATCAATTATGAACACATAATTACATTGAAACTTAATCAACACAAATTCAAACCTCAAAACAATTACGGAACAATAACAAACAACAACCGAGTATGTATATACAATCATGATATCGTAACAAACATGACTCGCGTGCCAAGCACCCTAATGCAATGCCTATATGCCATTGCGCATGATTCCAGAATTTCCAATAAAATACCCTTTTCGAAGGGCGTAAATCCTAAATATATAGTCTCTCACAGACAACCAAGAGTGCAGTCTCTCACAGACAAACATGTGTGCAGTCTCTCACGGACAAACACGTGTGCAGTCTCTCATAGACAAACACGTGTGCAGCCTCTCACAGACCAGCACGACTTACAAGAGTGCAGCTTCTCACAGCCTAGCACGATTTACAAGAGTGTAGTCGCTTACAGATCAGCACGATTTACAAGAATGCAGTCGCTCACAAACCAGCACGATTTACAAGAGCGCAGTCGCCCACAGACCAGCACGATTTACAAGAGTGCAGTCGCTCACATACAAGCACGATTTACAAGAGTGCAGTCGCTCACAGACCAACACGATTCACAAGAGGGCAGTCGCTCAAAGACTGGCACGACACGAAAATCCTCGTAAGGATAAGATGGACAAATCAACTCATGGACCATCCCGTGGCCCATGACGATCACCACTTAACATCGTGGCCCATCGCGGTCACCACTTAAAATTGTGGCCCATCGCGGTCACCACATCGTGGCCCATCGCAATCACCACATAACATCGTCGCCTATCGCGGTCACCACTTAACTTCGTGGCCCATCGCGGTCACCACAAATTCGCACCTCAACACACCTCAAACACACATATAGCAGTTTTGAATACATAATCACATCAAAACTTAATCACCACAAATTCACACATAATCACACCGCAATCATTCATAATATCAATTACGAGTACATAATCACACCAACTTTTAATCTCCACAAATTTACACATTTATCAAATATCAAACATTCATAATATCAATTATGAATATATAAATCACACCAACTTATAATCTCCACAAATCTACACATTTATCAAATATCAAACATTCATAATATCAATTATGAATATATAAATCACACCAACTTATAATCTCCACAATTCACTCATTAACCACCTCAAATTTACTTCAACAATTCACACATAAACCATCTCAAATTAAACTCCAACCACATAACCCTCCTCAAATTTAATTCCAATAATTCACTCATTGAACACCCACATTAAACTCATCAAATTTAGTCATAAATTCATAACACGTAACAAACTGTATTTTTAGTCAAAATATATATATTCACGTCGAAAATGATTTTTCAAGCAATCACTCCTTAAACATACATCAATCACACATATAGAGTCCCTATATGCAAACTAGAAATTTGGAAGGAGCCATTACCTTAGTTATCGCTTTTACAACCGTTTCCGCTACCGAAACCAAAAATGGCGAAAACTCTCGCTCGTGTCGTCGCTTCAAAAGCTAGCTCAGCAGCACCGTAATGTGGGGAGGAGTAACTTTCCCTTCTGTCACTTTTCGAATGGAATCTTAGATCTAGGAAAGAAGTGGTGGTTTGTGTTTGTGGTTTTGAAAACCACTAAACTTGGTCGCAAAGCAAAGAAAGAAAGAAAAGATGAACGCGAGGCAGGGAGGAAATGTTTTTTTCTTCTCTGTTTTATAATTCCTCTCTCATATATATATATATATATACTAACTCACCAAACAATATATATATATATAATAATTAAACCAAACCAACAAATATTTAAATATTTTTACACACATCACTACACTCATATCTGAAACTATTTTGATAAAAATATCTACTCTCGTCGCAACTCAATTGACAGGTAAAATTTTCAGCAACCAGAGATATTTTTAACAAAATTGCTCGGTTTCTCGAAACATAATTGAATTATTCTTCGACAAATAATTTTAAACGGGTCTCAAAATATATAAAAAAATATATACGTATATTAAACATATTACAAACTCTAACAAAATAAGCTTTTGGTACTTAATTCCCAAAATGAATTAAAATTGAGCTAAATGCCTTAGCAATTCAACACAAAGAAATACTAAAATTGCATAAATTAGAGTTTAAAATCAAGGTTCTTACATTACTACCCTCCAAAAAGAAGTTTCGTCCTCGAAACTTAAAGTAAGAGTAACAACCCATCCTAGGTTCGCAGTTCTATAATCGTCATGAGATTCATAGTTAACAATCTAAGTCGCAAATCTAGTTTGACTTTAATGCTCGACCATACCCCTCAAGGTATCGACTATTCATCAAAGCATACTTTATCTAATTAAGGTAGTATTTACCCCTAATGGGTAGCGCCCTTAATCTTCAATACAAGCCTCTTTCATTGACACATATGCACCAATTGCTATTCTAAATGCAAGCCCCTTCTTCTCAATAATTCCATGGTGTTCACAAAAAACCAATTTGCGAGCATATTCCAAGATTACATAATGATACGACATCCAATTCATACCGAGAATGACCTCGAATGGTTGTAGAGGTAAACAAATCAAATTCATTCAAGAAATCCCTATTATGAATAGTTACTTAACAATGTAAACATGCAGTATTTACTGTCAAAGTCTTAGCAGGTGTGGAAACAAAAAAATCAAAAGGCAGCGAAGACACAAATAACTTCAAACGATTCACACAGTCCATAGCAATGAAGGAATGGATTGCACCCGAATCAAAAGTGCGGTTAGAGTGTTAACTGCAATCTCGCAGTCACGTTGAATCAAACTGCTAGATGGATTTCCAGCTTCAGCACCTACGCAATAAATGCGTCCGCTAGCAGTAGGACGAGTAGCCCTAGTTGCATTCACTATTGGTTCCACCTTCGGAGCCCTGCAATCCCTTGTGTAAGACCCTTAGTTTTAAATTCTAATTTATGCAATTTTAGTATTTTTTTTTGTTGAATTATGAGGCTTTTTAGCCAATTTTAATGGTATGTTGTGTGTTAATTGCCAATGATATTTTTATGAGACCCATTTAAAATTATTTGACGAGAAATAATTTAATTACGTTGCTGAAAATTTATTACTGGACTATTTTGTTAAAAATATCTCTAATTGCTAAAAAATTTACTTGTCAATTGAGTTGCAATGAGAATAAATATTTTTATCAAAATAGTTGAGGTGTGTGTAAGAATATTTCGATATGTATTGATTTGGTTTAATTATAATATATATATATATATATATATATATATATATATATATATATATATATATTATTAAATTAATAGTATATATATATATATATATATACATATATATATTAGTTAGTAGTATAAGTATATATATATATATATATAGAAAACGTGATGAAGGCAAAAACATAGGAAACAGAGAGAGAAAGCTTACGCCTGCCATGCCATTCACGCTGCTTTCCTTTCTTTCTTCTTCCAGCATTCAAAACACAAACAAGAAAAAATTCAAAACCCACAAACATAAAACCTCCATTTTCACCTAGATCTAAGCTCCATCTCGCGAAGTGACAAAAGGGAAAGTTGCTCACCTCCTCGCTGCGGTGCTAGTGAGCTAGTTTTCGAAGTGACGTGCGAACAAAATATTTTATCGGAATTTATCGCGGTACCGTAATCGGTTGTTTAAGCTATCGTTAAGGTAAGAGCTCCTTCCAAACTTTTAGTTTGCATTTAGGACATTATATGTGATTTTATGGAAAAGAAATTTGGTCTATTTGATGTGTAAAATGGTGAAAATGAATTTAATTCGTTTATGCGTGAATTAGCGGAATTTAAAATTGACGCGGTTGAGACATAGTTTGATATGAATTGTGTGCGATTTGCTGAGATTGAATTAATGTGATTAATGTGGTCGATTTTGTTAGTAATGGTTGACGAAAAAAAAAGAAATTGATTTTGACGTGTTTGAGTTACGAAATGAAATGAGTTTGAACTTTAGTTGTGAACAAATTGTTATAAATATTTATGTTTATGTAGTTAGCTCCTTGAGTCTCGAAAAGGAATCGAGACTGTTGACACCGAGTTAGCGGTGGGGAGAACTCTGAGATATTAATGTTGTTTTGGAGATTAAATTTGGTGTGGTTTATGTGTTCATAATTAATATTATGAATTTTTGAGATGTGATTTATGTGTGGATTATGGTTGAAAATTTTGGAGATTAAATTTGGTGTGAAATTTTGGAATTCGAATTGATTGAATTTGTCGCGTTTGATGTGTGGATTTGCAGAAAATGAATTTAAGGTGTTTTATGTGAAATTGTTTTGATGTGTTTGAGGAGTGATTTGAGGAAATAAATTTGGTGTAAATGCATGTTTGCAATTATGGAAATTAATGGGTGTATTGTGGTTGAAATATGACGAGTTTGAAAATGAGTAATTTGTAGTGATTTGGTGTGGATTTGTGGAATTTGGATTGTTGTATTTAATGTGGTTTGTAGATTGAATTTGATGTGAATTTGTTGGATTATGAATTAATATGTCTGAGTATGCTCTGTCAAAAGATTGAAAATTCATTAGTGTTAAATGAGTATTAAAAAAGGGGAATCGTTTAATAGCTGCATTTACTTAATGGTTGTGGTGAAAAGAGTCAGAGTATGCTCATGCATTTCATAGTAGTGGTAACCGTGATGGGCCATGAGATGATTCCATGTGAATAGTTGGTTCATTTTATCCTTGCGGGGATTTTCGCGTCGTGCTGATCTGTGAGAGATTGCACTCTTGTAAGTCGTGCTGATCTGTGAGCGATTGCACGCATAGAAAATTGTACTGGTTTGTGAGAGGCTGTACGATAGTAAATGGTGCTGATCCGTGAGAGATTGCACCTTGATAATTAGTACTGGTCTGTGAGAGGCTGTACAATTATGATTTACGCCCTTCAATGAGGGTTTTGGTATGGAATTCCGAAATCATGTGCATTGGCATATACGCATTTCATTAGGGTGCTTGGCACGCGAGTCATGTTTGATATACTGTGATGGTTGTATATACATACTCGGTTGTGGTTTGTAATTGTGCCGTATTTGATGAGAGTTATTGATTGACTTTATGTGGTAAGCGTTGAATGATATCGAAACATTTTCAAAACTGGGAATTATGCCATTTTCACAATTGTATTCGGATACAAGGATGTGGTATTCGAATACGACAATGCAGTTTGTTAAAAATTCCATTTTTCAACTTTGATTACGCATGTTTGGCATATGAAAATCCTTTCTAGATATATGCTAAGTTGAAAGGTTATTTTGTGCATTTAAAATTTAAATGCTATGTGATATTTGTTAATTTCGGTTGGTGACCTTTACAATTATTGTGGAAATCTGGGCTTTGCCCTCAGATGAGAATCAGGATCGTCCTACCAGTTAGTACTCTGGAGATGGGAACGGAGTTAGACTTACCTGACCACTGCTGTGTCAGAAGGATTTCTGCGGGGCGCGTGGAGATCACTTGGGTTATAGTTTTTATTGTAGCATGATCAGATTAGATGGCTGTATAGGGGCTAGGTTTCTATCTGTTGTGGTTGTATTTATTTCATTATGGAAGACTGTACCTATACCATATATTGTCAGCCTAACTTTTATTTTGATGGGTCCTTGTACCACTTTTTGATGTGACGTGGGGAAGTTAAAATTCTTGGAGCAGTGCTTTTGTACAGGTGTCTGCCGAGAATACCCCAGGGGTATGAGCTACGTTGGATAGGTCTCAAAGCCCCGGTGTATTTTCCTGTTTTAAATATTTTGGATTTTCATTTCAAAACCGTTTCCGCTGTTTGTAATTATTGTTGACTTTTGTCGTTGTGATACGACTTAAATATTTTATCCAAAGGCATTTATCTCTTTATTATGAATTTGAATTTGTTTAAGAAAAAAAAATCGGGCTGTTACAATTGTGGTATCAGAGCATTGGTTATAGATTGTAGGTTAACCTGTAGGTTGGGGGTTGTCATCTGATAATGCGTCGGGGTGATTTGTCCGAGTGTCGGGTTCGGTGTAGTGTTGAGTTGTTGAGGTCGAATGTTGTCTTTTGGAATTCTTCTAAAGGGTGTTAAAATTTCTTATTGATGTTGGTTTTATAGGAAACAATGCCTCCAAGAAGGAACGACGCTGCAAGGGTCAACGTCAATAGGGATGATCAAATGGCTGAAGCAATGAATAACATGGCAGCTTCTGTTGCTGCACAGACAGCTGCAAAGACTCTGCGGGATCTAGAGAAGAGGGAAAGAGAGATTCGTGCTGCTGAGTCGAGGGGATTAGAGGACTTTCGTCGTTACAATCCTCCCAAGTTTAGGGGTGATGAGAATTCAGAGAAAGCGGATCAGTGGATCCAAGAAGTGGAAAAGATCTTTGAGATGATTAACTGTCAGGCGGGAGTGAAGGTCAACTATGCCACTTATTTGCTGCTAGGGGATGCTGAGTATTGGTGGAGGAGTACAAGGTTGTTGATGGGATCAGCTCATGAGGAGGTGAACTGGGAGTCGTTCAAAAGGAAGTTTTTAGACAAATACTTCCCGATGAGTACCAGGACTAAGCTCGGTGATGATTTTCTAAAACTTCATCAGGGTAATATGACTGTGGGCGAATATGCCGCTAAGTTTGAATCGTTATCGAGGCATTTCAGGTTTTTCCGTGAAGAGGTTGATGAACCATTCATGTGTCATCGTTTACAAGCCGGATTGAAGTATGAGATTCAGGATTCTGTCTTACCCTTGGGAATTCAACGTTTCCAAGTTCTTGTGGAAAAATGTAGAGAAGTGGAAGATATGAAGAATAAGAGAGCTAGCCGAGGAGGGAACTTTAGTTCAGGGGGGCCTAGTTGGGTCAGTTATCAGGGCAACAAAGGGAAACAGGTTGCTAAGCCTTATAACCGACCGCAGAACAACAACAGGGGTCAGAATCACCCGGGGAACCAGAACCTTGGAAGACAAGTGGGGCAAGTGATTCGATGTTTCCGATGTGGAGAAGAGGGGCATTATGCTAATGCTTGTACTTCTAAGAGTCTTACTTGCTACAATTGCCAGAAACCAGGGCACATTGCAAGGGATTGCAGAGCTCCGAAAGTGGAACCAGTTGTGAATGCAACTAGGGTTACTCGTCCTACTGCTAGAGGACGCGTTTATTGCGTGAGTGCTGAAGCTGGAAATCCATCTAGCAATCTGATTCAACGTGATTGTGAGATTGCAGGTAACACTCTAAATGCACTTTTTGATTCGGGGGCAACCCATTCCTTCATTGCTATGGATTGTGTGAATCGTTTGAAGTTATCTATGTCACCTCTACCTTTTGATTTGGTTGTTTCCACACCAGCTAAGACGTTGACAGTAAATACTACATGTTTACAGTGTCGAGTGACTATTCAGAATAGGGATTTCTTGATTAATTTGATTTGTTTACCTCTACAATCACTCGAGGTCATTCTCGGTATGGATTGGATGTCGTATCATTATGTGATCTTGGATTGTGCTCGCAAACTGGTTCTTTTTCCCGAACCAGAAGTTGTTAAGTATCTAGCTGCTAACAAACTCGGAGTGTCACTAAGAGAAGGAACTCATGAGTTTTTGTCTTTGGCTAATGTGGAGGAAAAGATAAATGTGAAGATAGAAGACGTGGTGCTTGTCCAGGAGTACCCGGACGTATTTCCAACAGAAATTCCAGGATTACCACCGGTAAGAGAAGTGGAGTTTTTCATTGATTTGCATCCAGGAATCGGACCAATTTCGATTGCACCGTATCGAATGTCGCCATTGGAATTAAATGAGCTCAAAAGCCAAATTGAAGATTTGTTGGAGAAGAAATTTATTAGACCAAGTGTATCACCATGGGGAGCTCCGATATTGCTAGTTAAGAAGAAGGATGAAAGCTCACGCTTATGTGTGGATTATTGGCAACTTAATAAGGCGACTATTAAGAATCGTTATCCTTTGCCGCGTATTGATGATTTGATGGATCAGTTGAGAGGAGCCGCGGTGTTTTCAAAGATTGACTTGAAGTCGGGTTACCATCAAATCCGAGTAAGAGAAGGAGATATTCAGAAAACTGCCTTCAGAACTCGTTATGGACATTATGAATATCTTGTGATGCCATTTGGAGTTACCAATGCACCAGCAATTTTTATGGATTACATGAACAGAATCTTTAGTCCATTTCTGGATAAATTTGTTGTGGTGTTCATTGATGATATTTTGATTTATTCAAGGACTGAGGAAGAACATGAAGAGCATTTGCGCCAAGTTCTTGAAATCTTGCGCGAGAAGCAATTGTATGCCAATTTGTCGAAGTGTGAGTTTTGGCTGGAGGAAGTGAATTTCTTAGGTCATGTGATAACTAAGGAAGGAATCGCTGTGGATCCGGCAAAGATTGAGTCAGTTCTTGCTTGGAAACAGCCTCAGACCGTCACTGACATACGAAGTTTTGTAGGGCTGGCAGGTTACTACAGGAGGTTTATTGAAGGTTTTGCGAAGATTGTAGCTCCATTGACGCAACTTACTAGAAAAGATCAACCGTTTGCATGGACGGAGAAGTGTGAGGAGAATTTTCAGTTACTGAAGAGAAAGTTGACGACCTCACCAATTTTGATCTTGCCGCAACCAGAAGAACCGTATGAAGTTTATTGTGATGCGTCTCACCAAGGTTTGGGATGTGTTCTGATGCAACACAAGAAAGTTGTAGCTTACGCCTCAAGGCAATTGAAGATTCATGAAAGGAACTATCCTACTCATGATTTAGAGCTTGCTGCGGTAGTTTTTGCATTGAAGATCTAGAGGCATTACTTATATGGATGCACGTTCACAGTGTTCAGTGACCATAAAAGTTTGAAATATCTGTTTGATCAGAAGGAATTAAACATGCGTTAGAGAAGATGGATGGAGACTCTCAAGGATTTTGATTTCACATTACAATACCACCCTGGGAAGGCTAATGTAGTGGCTGATGCGTTGAGTAGAAGAAGTGTATCAGTGTCTTCAATAGTGATGGCTAGACAACAAGAGTTGTGGGAAGCATTCAGAGACTTACACTTGAATGTAGAGGTTGCACCAGGAATTTTGAAATTCGTAATGATTAAGATTTCGAGTGGACTACTTGAAGACATTGCGAATCTTCAAAATGACACTTTAATTCAACAGAAGAGGAACCTAATAGTGCAAGGGAAAACGACTGAGTTCAAGATTGGGCCAGATAATATTTTGAGATGTAATGGGAGAATTTGTGTACCAGAAGTTGCAAATCTGAGGAAAACCATTTTAGATGAGGCTCATAAGAGTAAATTGAGTATTCATCCTGGAGCGACAAAGATGTATCAGGATTTGAGGCAGAATTATTGGTGGCCAGGAATGAAGAGGCATGTCGCGGAGTATGTATCAACTTGTCTAACATGTCAGAAAGCGAAGGTGGAACATCAGCGGCCTGCTGGAATGTTGCAACCTTTGGATATACTAGAGTGGAAGTGGGACAGCATTTCCATGGACTTTATCACCGGATTACCGAAGACAAGGAGGAAGAATGATTCTATATGGGTGATAGTTGATCGATTGACTAAATCCGCACACTTTTTACCAGTGAAGACCACATATAAGGTAGATAAGCTAACAGAGATCTACATTGCTGAGATTGTGAGATTACACGGAGTACCGTCGAGCATCGTATCAGATCGTGATCCGAAGTTTACGTCACACTTTTGGGGAGCATTGCATGATGCGTTGGGAACGAAGCTAAGGTTGAGTTCAGCTTACCATCCGCAAACTAACGGACAGACTGAGAGAACAAATCAGTCCTTGGAAGATCTTCTGAGAGCTTGTGTACTAGATGATAGAGGAAGTTGGGATGATGTACTACCGTTGGTTGAGTTTACCTACAACAATAGTTTTCACGCAAGTATTGGAATGGCACCATTTGAGGCTTTATATGGGCGCAAGTGTCAAACGCCTTTGTGTTGGTATAAGGATGGTGAGAGTATGATTGTAGGACCTGAGATGGTGCAACAAACTATAGATAAGGTAAAGAAAATAAAGGAGAAAATGAAGATTTCACAAGATCGTCAGAAGAGTTATGCGGACAAGCGTCGCAGACTTCTAGAATTCGAGCAGGGTGACCATGTGTTTCTGAGAGTCACGCCTACGACTGGAGTTGGTAGAGCCTTAAAATCGAAGAAATTGACCCCTAAATTTATTGGACCATATCAGATCTCGGCACGAATTGGACCGGTAGCTTATCGGATTGCTTTGCCTCCGATACTGTCCAATATTCACGACGTGATTCATGTGTCGCAATTAAGGAAATACCTAACAGATCCGTCGCATGTGATTGAACCAGACACAATACAACTAAAGGAGAATTTGTCATTCGAAGTACTACCTGTGAGAATTGATGACAGGAAGATTAAGCGACTAAGGAACAAGGATGTTTCGTTGGTCAAAGTGATTTGGAACCCAACTACCGGAGATGCAACTTGGGAATTGTAGAGCAAGATGAAGGAACAACACCCGGAGTTGTTTATCAACGCGTAGTTTCGAGGACGAAACTAATTTTAGGGGGGTAGAATGTAAGACCCTTAGTTTTAAATTCTAATTTATGCAATTTTAGTATTTTTTTTTTGTTGAATTATGAGGCTTTTTAGCCAATTTTAATGGTATGTTGTGTGTTAATTGCCAATGATATTTTTATGAGACCCGTTTAAAATTATTTGACGAGAAATAATTTAATTACGTTGCTGAAAATTTATTACTGGACTATTTTGTTAAAAATATCTCTAATTGCTAAAAAATTTACTTGTCAATTGAGTTGCAATGAGAATAAATATTTTTATCAAAATAGTTGAGATGTGTGTAAGAATATTTAGATATGTATTGATTTGGTTTAATTATAATATATATATTATTATGATTGTAAGTAATAATATATATATTAGTATAAGTTAGTTATATATATATATATATTATTATTAAATTAGTAAGTAATATATATATGTTAATATAAGTTATATATATATATTATTATTATTAAATTAATAGTATATATATATACATATATATATTAGTTAGTAGTATAAGTATATATATATATATATATAGAAAACGTGATGAAGGCAAAAACATAGGAAACAGAGAGAGAAAGCTTACGCCTGCCATGCCATTCACGCTGCTTTCCTTTCTTTCTTCTTCCAGCATTCAAAACACAAACAAGAAAAAATTCAAAACCCACAAACATAAAACCTCCATTTTCACCTAGATCTAAGTTCCATCTCGCGAAGTGACAGAAGGGAAAGTTGCTCACCTCCATGCTGCGGTGCTAGTGAGCTAGTTTTCGAAGTGACGTGCGAACAAAATATTTTACCGGAATTTATGGCGGTACCGTAATCGGTTGTTTAAGCTATCGTTAAGGTAAGAGCTCCTTCCAAACTTTTAGTTTGCATTTAGGACATTATATGTGATTTTATGGAAAAGAAATTTGGTGTATTTGATGTGTAAAATGGTGAAAATGAATTTAATTCGTTTATGCGTGAATTAGCGGAATTTAAAATTGACGCGGTTGAGACGTAGTTTGATATGAATTGTGTGCGATTTGCTGAGATTGAATTAATGTGATTAATGTGGTCGATTTTGTTAGTAATGGTTGACAAAAAAAAAAAGAAATTGATTTTGACGTGTTTGAGTTACGAAATGAGTTATTTTCAAATAAATGAGTTTGAACTTTAGTTGTGAACAAATTGTTATAAATATTTATGTTTATGTAGTTAGCTCCTTGAGTCTCGAAAAGGAATCGAGACTGTTGACACCGAGTTAGCGGTGGGGAGAACTCTGAGATATTAATGTTGTTTTGGAGATTAAATTTGGTGTGGTTTATGTGTTCATAATTAATATTATGAATTTTTGAGATGTGATTTATGTGTGGATTATGGTTGAAAATTTTGGAGATTAAATTTGGTGTGAAATTTTGGAATTCGAATTGATTGAATTTGTCGCGTTTGATGTGTGGATTTGCAGAAAATGAATTTAAGGTGTTTTATGTGAAATTGTTTTGATGTGTTTGAGGAGTGATTTGAGGAAATAAATTTGGTGTAAATGCATGTTTGCAATTATGGAAATTAATGGGTG
>JBBPBQ010000003.1:37045738-37190418 GCA_037974755.1 Cicer yamashitae
AGATAAGGTAAAGAAAATAAAGGAGA
Source organism: Cicer yamashitae (assembly GCA_037974755.1). Classification (NCBI taxonomy): domain Eukaryota; kingdom Viridiplantae; phylum Streptophyta; class Magnoliopsida; order Fabales; family Fabaceae; genus Cicer; species Cicer yamashitae. Next base: position 37,045,765 of record JBBPBQ010000003.1, read on the forward strand.
AAATGAAGATTTCACAAGATCGTCAGAAGAGTTATGCGGACAAGCGTCGCAGACTTCTAGAATTCGAGCAGGGTGACCATGTGTTTCTGAGAGTCACGCCTACGACTGGAGTTGGTAGAGCCTTAAAATCGAAGAAATTGACCCCTAAATTTATTGGACCATATCAGATCTCGGCACGAATTGGACCGGTAGCTTATCGGATTGCTTTGCCTCCGATACTGTCCAATATTCACGACGTGATTCATGTGTCGCAATTAAGGAAATACCTAACAGATCCGTCGCATGTGATTGAACCAGACACAATACAACTAAAGGAGAATTTGTCATTCGAAGTACTACCTGTGAGAATTGATGACAGGAAGATTAAGCGACTAAGGAACAAGGATGTTTCGTTGGTCAAAGTGATTTGGAACCCAACTACCGGAGATGCAACTTGGGAATTGTAGAGCAAGATGAAGGAACAACACCCGGAGTTGTTTATCAACGCGTAGTTTCGAGGACGAAACTAATTTTAGGGGGGTAGAATGTAAGACCCTTAGTTTTAAATTCTAATTTATGCAATTTTAGTATTTTTTTTTTGTTGAATTATGAGGCTTTTTAGCCAATTTTAATGGTATGTTGTGTGTTAATTGCCAATGATATTTTTATGAGACCCGTTTAAAATTATTTGACGAGAAATAATTTAATTACGTTGCTGAAAATTTATTACTGGACTATTTTGTTAAAAATATCTCTAATTGCTAAAAAATTTACTTGTCAATTGAGTTGCAATGAGAATAAATATTTTTATCAAAATAGTTGAGATGTGTGTAAGAATATTTAGATATGTATTGATTTGGTTTAATTATAATATATATATTATTATGATTGTAAGTAATAATATATATATTAGTATAAGTTAGTTATATATATATATATATTATTATTAAATTAGTAAGTAATATATATATGTTAATATAAGTTATATATATATATTATTATTATTAAATTAATAGTATATATATATACATATATATATTAGTTAGTAGTATAAGTATATATATATATATATATAGAAAACGTGATGAAGGCAAAAACATAGGAAACAGAGAGAGAAAGCTTACGCCTGCCATGCCATTCACGCTGCTTTCCTTTCTTTCTTCTTCCAGCATTCAAAACACAAACAAGAAAAAATTCAAAACCCACAAACATAAAACCTCCATTTTCACCTAGATCTAAGTTCCATCTCGCGAAGTGACAGAAGGGAAAGTTGCTCACCTCCATGCTGCGGTGCTAGTGAGCTAGTTTTCGAAGTGACGTGCGAACAAAATATTTTACCGGAATTTATGGCGGTACCGTAATCGGTTGTTTAAGCTATCGTTAAGGTAAGAGCTCCTTCCAAACTTTTAGTTTGCATTTAGGACATTATATGTGATTTTATGGAAAAGAAATTTGGTGTATTTGATGTGTAAAATGGTGAAAATGAATTTAATTCGTTTATGCGTGAATTAGCGGAATTTAAAATTGACGCGGTTGAGACGTAGTTTGATATGAATTGTGTGCGATTTGCTGAGATTGAATTAATGTGATTAATGTGGTCGATTTTGTTAGTAATGGTTGACAAAAAAAAAAAGAAATTGATTTTGACGTGTTTGAGTTACGAAATGAGTTATTTTCAAATAAATGAGTTTGAACTTTAGTTGTGAACAAATTGTTATAAATATTTATGTTTATGTAGTTAGCTCCTTGAGTCTCGAAAAGGAATCGAGACTGTTGACACCGAGTTAGCGGTGGGGAGAACTCTGAGATATTAATGTTGTTTTGGAGATTAAATTTGGTGTGGTTTATGTGTTCATAATTAATATTATGAATTTTTGAGATGTGATTTATGTGTGGATTATGGTTGAAAATTTTGGAGATTAAATTTGGTGTGAAATTTTGGAATTCGAATTGATTGAATTTGTCGCGTTTGATGTGTGGATTTGCAGAAAATGAATTTAAGGTGTTTTATGTGAAATTGTTTTGATGTGTTTGAGGAGTGATTTGAGGAAATAAATTTGGTGTAAATGCATGTTTGCAATTATGGAAATTAATGGGTGAAAAGAGTCAGAGTATGCTCATGCATTTCATAGTAGTGGTAATGGGCCACGAGATGATTCCATGTGAATAGTTGGTTCATCTTATCCTTGCGGGGATTTTCGCGTCGTGCTGATCTGTGAGAGATTGCACTCTTGTAAGTCGTGCTGATCTGTGAGCGATTGCACGCATAGAAAATTGTACTGGTCTGTGAGAGGCTGTACAATAGTAAATGGTGCTGATCCGTGAGAGATTGCACCTTGATAATTAGTACTGGTCTGTGAGAGGCTGTACAATTATGATTTACGCCCTTCGAGGAGGGTTTTGGTTTGGAATTCCGGAATCATGTGCATTGGCATATATGCATTTCATTAGGGTGCTTGGCACGCGAGTCATGTTTGATATACTGTGATGGTTGTATATACATACTCGGTTGTGGTTTGTAATTGTGCCATATTTGATGAGTGTTATTGATTGACTTTATGTGGTAAGCGTTGAATGATATCGAAACATTTTCAAAACTGGGAATTATGCCATTTTCACAATTGTATTCGGATACAAGGATGTGGTATTCGAATACGACAATGCAGTTTGTTAAAAATTCCATTTGTCAACTTTGATTATGCATGTTTGGCATATGAAAATCCTTTCTAGATATATGCTAAGTTGAAAGGTTATTTTGTGCATTTAAAATTTAAATGCTATGTGATATTTGTTAATTTCGGTTGGTGACCTTTACAATTATTGTGGAAATCTGGGCTTTGCCCTCAGATGAGAATCAGGATCGTCCTACCAGTTAGTACTCTAGAGATGGGAACGGAGTTAGACTTACCTGACCACTGCTGTGTCAAAAGGATTTATGCGGGGCGCGTGGAGATCACTTGGGTTATAGTTTTTTTTGTAGCATGATCAGATTAGATGGCTGTATAGGGGCTAGGTGTCTATCTGTTGTGGTTGTATTTATTTCATTATGGAAGACTGTACCTATACCATATATTGTCAGCCTGACTTTTATTTTAATGGGTCCTTGTACCACTTTTTGATGTGACGTGGGGAAGTTAAAATTCTTGGAGCAGTGCTTTTGTACAGGTGTCTGCCGAGAATACCCCAGGGGTATGAGCTACGTTGGATAGGTCTCATAGCCCCGGTGTATTTTCCTGTTTTAAATATTTTGGATTTTCATTTCAAAACCGTTTCTGCTGTTTGTAATTATTGTTGACTTTTGTCGTTGTGATACGACTTAAATATTTTATCCAAAGGCATTTATCTCTTTATTATGAATTTGAATTTGTTTGAGAAAAAAAAAAATCGGGCTGTTACACCTTGCAATGTGCCCTACCTTCTGGCAATTGTAGCAAGTAGGACTCTTAGAGGTTCAAGTATTAGCATAATGTCCCTCTTCCCCACATCGAATCACTAGTCCCAATTGTCTTCCAAAGTTCTGGTTCCCTGGGCGATTCTGATCCCTATTGTTGTTCTTCGGTCGGTTATAGGGCTTAACAACTTGTTTTCCTTTGTTGTCCTATTGGTTCACCCTACTAGGCCCCCCTGAGTTAAAGTTCCCTCCTCGGTTGACCCTTTTGTTCTTCATGTCCTCAATTCTTCTACATTTCTCCACTAAGACTTGGTAACGTTGAATTCTCAATGGCAGGACGAAGTCTTGAATCTCATACTTCAATCAGTTTTGGAAACGGTGGCACATAAACTGTTCATCAACCTCTTCACGGAAAAACCTAAAATGCCTGATACAGTTTAAGAAAGTCATCACCCAACTTAGTCCTGGTACTCATCGGAAAGTATTTGTCTAAAAACATCCTTTTGAACGACCCCCAGTTCACCTCCTCATGAGCCGATCCCATCAGAAGTCTTGTACTTCCCCACCAATACTTTGCATCCCCTAGTAGCAGATACGTGGCATAGTTGACCTTCACCCCTGCTTGACAATTAATCATTTCGAAGATCTTTTCCACTTCCTGCATGCACTTATCAGCTTTTTCTGAGCTCTCATTACCCTTGAACTTTGGAGGATTGTAACGATGAAAATCTTCCAATCCCCTTGACTCAACAGCAATGATCTCCCTTTCCCTCTTTTCCAGATCCCGCAGGGTCTTTGCAGCTGTCTGTGCAGCAACAGAAGCAGCCATGTTATTCATAGCTTCAGCCATTTGATCATCCTTATTGACGTTGACTCTTTCAGCGTCGTTCCTTCTTGGAGGCATTGTTTCCCTTCAAAACCAACATCAAGAAGAAATCTCAACACCACTTAGAATGATTCCAATAATAAATTCCGACTACATCAACACATAATTACTACACCAAGCCTGACAACTTAGATAACAACTCCCCGACGCATGATCAGATAACAACTCCCAACCTACAGGTTGACCTACGATCTAAACCAAAGCTCTAATACCACAATGTAACACCCCGATTTTTAACAGCACGAGTGTTTTTTTATTTCAAAAACTAAATTGATAAAAATACCAAAGCGTAACACAACCGATAGAAATCATAATTAATGACATCATAATTACAAACCAACTAAAAATAGTTTCTGAGACAATTATCCAAAATATCCAAACATAAATATACACCGGGGCTGTGAGACCTATCAGGCATCGCTCATACCCCTAATGGTATTTTTGGCCGACACCTGTACAAAAGTGCTGCCCCAAGAATGCTAACTCCCCCACGGTCACATCAAAATATGGAGCATGGAACCACCAAACAAAAGTCAAACTAACAGTATAAGTTATATTTACAGTCTTCCCAAAATAAAATAATTACAACCACGAAAGAAAGATATCAAATCCTTATATAGCCAAACTAGTCTGACCATTCCAATAAAAACTATAATAACCCAGGTGACCTCCACGTACTCCGCCGGTTCCTTCTAACATAGTAACGGTCAGGTATGTCTACGACCTTCCTATCGTCAGGGTACTAATCTGTAGGACAGTCTCAGGCATCATCTGATGGCAAAGCCCAAATTCCATAATAATTATAAAGGGTCACCAGCCGAAATTAACAAATAACATTTAGAGAAAATTTTACTTTTCAAATGCTCATGAGAACCTTTCATCTTAATATACTCATTAAAAGGGTTTTCATATGTCAAAAATGCATAAACAATGTTGAAAAATGAAATTTTGGATAAAACTGCACTGTCGTATTCGAATACAACACTGTTGAAGTCGAATACGAGTGCTAAGTCAGTAGCTAAAACAACACATTTGTATTCGAATACGAGACAGGATGTAGTCGGATACGAGACAGGACAGCAGCAAAAAAAATGCATTTTTGTATTCGAATACAGCATGGTCGTAGCCGAATACAACTGCAAAAAATGCAGATTTCTAGTTTTGAAAATGGTTCAAAACCATTCAACACTTACGATACAAAGTCCATCAATAACACATCAAACATTTATAATATCCATACATAATTACATCAAATTAATCTCCACAAATTCACACCTCAATCACACATCAAACATTCATAATATCAATTATGAACACATAATTACATCGAAACTTAATCAACACAAATTCACACCTCAAAGCAATTACGGCACAATAACAAACAACAATCGAGTATGTATATACAATCATCACATCGTAACAAACATGACTCGCGTGCCAAGCACCCTAATGCAATGCGTATATGTCATTGCGCATGATTCTGGAATTTCCAATAAAATACTCTCCTCGAATGGCGTAAATTCTAATATGAATGATTGCGGTGTGATTATGTGTGAAGTTGTGGTGATTAAGTTTTGATTTGATTATGTGTTCAAAACTTCTATATGTGTTTGAGGTGTGTTGAGGTGCGAATTTGTGGTGACTGCGATGGGCCACGAAGTTAAGTGGTGACCGCGATGGGCCACGATGTTATGTGGTGACCGCGATGGGCCACAATGTTATAGAAAAACACGTGTGCAATCTCTCACGGACAAACACGATTTACTAGAGTGCAGCCTCTCACAAACTAGTACAACTTACAAGAGTGCAGCCTCTCACAGACTAGCACGATTTACAAGAGTGCAGTCCTTCACAGACCAGCACGGTTTACAAGAGTGCAGTCGCTCACAGACCAACATGATTCACAAGAGGGAAGTCGCTCACAGACCAACACGACACTAAAATCCTTGTAAAGATAAGATGGACAAATCAAATCATGGACCATCCCGTAGCCCATCACGATCACCACTTAAACATTGTTACCCATCGCGGTCACCACTAAGTCATAGATTTCTTGACTCTCTCCCGAATTCAAGATACTCGTGATCAATTTTTGCCCATTGTGGAGAATCTGCAGGTGTTGAAACATTCCATCTCTAATTCTTTCATCTGCATGCCATGTCAAGTGTTTTGAATCTTCTTCACTGCGATAGATGCGCCTAAATCTTGGTATTATAGGAAAATACCACATGACTTTTGCTGGAGTAGATTCTTATCAGACCATCCATTACTAGCTTTTAAGTTGTACATTTTTAATATCACCGACAGTCTTATGAATTTTGTACAACCATTATATAATGGTTTCTCTGCATCACTCAACAAACTCTCAAACATTTTTGGACAATCCCGAAGATCTTCTTCAACTGCTTTTGCAATCTCCTCAACTCGGTCCCGCTCATATGTATCTGTGTCGAAATTAGTTGAAGCATATGTCGAACCATTCTCAAAATTAATGTTCCCTTTTTTTGTCTCACCATGTCTTATCCAACATGTATAGCTTTGATCAATTGCATGCCATACTAAATGTCCTTCCAATTGATCTGCTCTAACGCGTTTTCCAAAACTATATTTTAAACAAGGACAAATGATTCGATTTTGATCTTTTGCATTCTTCACTGCAAACTCAACAAACTTCTTCACTCCATTTTCATACTCTTTTGACAATCGATTGGCAGACATCCATTTCCGGTCCATTTTATATGACCTATATAAATGCAGTGTTACACAAATAATAAACTACTGATAACATTATACCAATCTATAGTACACATATCTAATATTAGAAAATGGAAACCAAGGTCCAAGTCTGATTTCAAAACAGAATAGATTGAACAAATTTCAAAAAAGAATAGATTTTATATGATTTATTAGGTAACAATTTATCAGTTTTAGTGACAACAACAAATTAATAAATACAGTACCTGAGACAGCGTATCCAATTTGTTTTAAAGGAGCAGTAGATGGGCATAGAGTAGAGGAGCAGAGGGTTCGCAGAGTAGAGGAGATGAGGGTTCGTAGGGTTAGGACAACGTATTAAATTTGTTTTAAATTTGATTTTATTTATTTAAAGTGAATGATTTTACAGAGGCTTGTATAAAAAGCGCTCTAATAGGTCCTTTAATTATGTGAAAGCGCTTGTAATTGACAACACTTTTACAAAAAGCGCTTTAAAAGCTATGTAACATAATGTGGGAGCGCTATATTTTACAGCGCTTTTTCCAAAGCGCTTGTCAAAAAAGCGCTATAGTATCCTCCGTTAATTTTAAAATATTATACATCAGCGCTTTTATTTAATAAGCTCTATAAAAGGCGCGCTATAAAATGGAATTTTTAGCGTAGTGTATCAATTACGCTTTCAAGTTCAACTAACTTCTCAAACAATATTCTACTAATTTTAGTCTCCTTAAAGGATGTCTAAATCCTAACATCAATTACTCTACAAGTTTCAAAAAGTGAGACATACAGAGAAACATTTAAAATATTTCACACCTTCCAGAATTACAAATAAAAACACATATAACAACTTAATGACATGCAGTCACTTAAGTTTTTTTTTTAGAGGAAAAGTAATGTGTATAATCATAGTGAAATAGAACAAATATTTTCACACATGGTTTCAAACACACTCAAAGTATAACTTAATTTCAAAGTCAACTACACACATTTTATTTATAGAACTCCTACAATAGTTCTAGGTCCGTGTCAAATGAGACAATATAGAAAAATAAGATAATAACACATTGCACTTATTCATTTTAAGCAAGTTACTTAGAATGTCAAACATACTTAGATGGATGTTTGATTTAAGTACACACCTCCAACCTAACATTCACGCCACATAAAGAATTATCAGCTTTCAACATTGATGTCACAAAAGACTCACAGACACTCAAAATTGTTTAAGAGATGAACATTATTTTTGACTATTTCAAAAATAAAATAAGCAAATATTTTTAACGATAGTAACAACGGGTTATTGTTGTCTCTTTTTCTAAGATATAAAGTGCTTTTAAAATACCAAAGTAAAAAAGCTAGAAACATGTGCCCAAGTGCTATGATCAAATTCCCCCACACTTAAGCTTTTGCACTCCGTGCAAAGCAATGCATGCGATTCCAAGTATTCCTAAGAATTCAAAGTGGTGAGCAAAAGAAAAAATTTAAACTTCAAAGAATATGACATTCATGAATACTTTTTTCTTTATCACAACCAAGGAAAACAAGAGGATAAATTAACTAAAGAATGCATCATAAGTGATAGAATCCTCACAAGATATAAAATTCTCTCAACCACTCAAGTGTTTGGGTTACTGTTTACACTCAAAGCACATCATGAAAGCTAGCACTACCATAGGCTTGACAAGCCTCTAACATCTATATTTGAAACACATGCACATAATGATCAAAAGGTCTTTATTCAGGTTGTGACGTGGCCAATGTAAGGGTGAGATAATCCTAAGGAGACTAGGGCTAAAAATCAAAGAGGATAAATGCGTAATGATCAAGAGAGAAAAATAACATTGAGAAGTACTCAACAAAATACCATTGACTTTTATTCTCACACTCTCTTTGCTCACAACACAACCATTTTCCTCATTTTATTCCTTTTTATTTATGAAACTCTTTTTATTTTATTTTATTATTTTTTTTGTAAACCTCAAATTTAAACAAACAAATTGAGCACCCCACACTTATTTAAGGAAAGACTCCTTTATCCCCCAAGATTGGGTCAATTCATTGTTTTTCACTTTTAGGCTTGTAATGAGCTATATAACAAAGAATGGGATAATGAGGCTCAAAGGGGCTTAAACAAATGGATAATTGTAGGGTAAGCTTATTTGGCTAATAGCTTAACAAAAAACAAATGCCTAGATCATTTCAATATATGCATATGGATAAGAGTCAAGTCAAGTTCTAGCGTAACTAGCAATCATGAGTGAGATATCACACAAGAAAAAAGAAGATGGAAAATGTATTCCATTCATAATAAGGCTCAAAATCTCACAAAGGTTAATGACCTATCACAAATGATACGCAATTTAGCATTTTAATCCAACTTATTTTACCAAGAATGCAAATATACTATCCAATCATGCCAGTCCAAACAAACTCACAACATTTACAACCACAAAATCTGATGAAAACGCATGCAATGCAACGCACATTTTTATTTAATTATATATATATATATATATATATATATATATATTTGAAATCCTATAACAAATAAAATCCTAAATAATACCCCCACACTTAAATTACACATTGTCCTCAATGAATGTAACAAGTATAAAATAAGAGTAAGGAAATGGAACTCCCTGTTCAAACTTCAGTGTAGGTGGGCTTTTCCAAGGAGAGTTCTTCTATGGTAGTATCTTCAAGCACAAAGCTCTCATGGAATAGCTTAAGGCGTTGTCCATTTACTTTGAACACTTTGTCAGTGTTTTCACTTTTTATTTCCACTGCACCATGAGGAAAAATGTTAGTAACAACAAAAGGGCCAATCCACTTGGATTGAAGTTTCCCCGCCATAATTTTCAGACGAGAGTTGAACAGTAAAACTTTTTGGCCAATGGAAAATTCCTTCCTAGAAATCATCTTATCATGATAGTACTTAGTTTTCTCTTTATAGATCCGGGAGTTCTCATATGGTTCTATTCTAAGCTCTTCAAGTTGCTGCAATTGAAGCTTTCTCTCCAAACGTGCTTTCTCCATCTCAAGGTTGCAGCTCTTAATAGCCCAATAAGCACGGTGCTCTATTTCCACTAGGAGGTGGGATGCCTTATCAAACACAAGTCGATAAGGGGACATTCCTATTGGTGTTTTGTAGGCTGTTCTGTGAGCCCAAAGAGCATCTTCTAGCTGACGGCTCTAGTCCTTCTTGTTTGGCTTCACCATCTTTTCTAAGATCTGTTTGATTTCCCTGTTTGAGATTTCAACATTGCCCGTTAAGGTGTAGAAACTATGTGCACAACTCTATACTTCCGAAGCAAAGAGTCCATGGTGCGGTTGCAAAAATGAGTGCCTTGATCACTTATGCTGGCCCGGGGTATTCAAAACCTGCTAAAAATATTTGATCTGATAAAACCTGCAACAACTTTAGAATCATTAGTCCTAGTGGGTATTGCTTCCACCCACTTCGAAACATAATCAACAACAAATAAAACGTAGACAAAACCAAAAGATACAAGAAAAGGGCCCATAAAGTCAATGCCCCACACATCAAATACTTCATAGAAAAGCATAGGTTGTTGAGGCATCTCACTCCAATGAGTGATTGTTGTTCCTGCTATTTTGCACTATTCACATGTTTTGTAAGTCTCAAAAGCATCTTTAAACAAAGTGGGCCAAAAGAAACCCGAGTCTAAAACTTTTCTTGCTGGTTGTTGAGGACCAAAAGGTCCCCCAGCCTGAGAGGCATGACAAAAAATGAAGAATGGATTGAGCCTCATGGTGGGGAACACATCGCCTAATCACCTGGTCACTACATAATTTCCACAGATATGGGAAGGTAGTATAACCAATCCTTGGCAGCATCTTGAAGTGAGAATGGGAAGGCTCTTAGCTTGATATGATCTTCTGTGACTCCTTGAGGCTTCATGGTAGAACACACAACATTGAACTCCTTCATGTGTTTGTGGGGATCCTCACCTGCAAGACCATTAAACTTTGGAAGCAAGTGTATTAAACCAGATTTAAGTTCAAATGGTACATTAACTTCAGAATATTCAATACATTATAAGTGACATCAGGTGCAGTAAGTTGACTTAAGGTTCTATTATTCATATCAGCCATATTGTGTAGCAAAATGTCACTTTCACTATCACTATCTGACTCGTTAGCACTAGCAGCTGCTCTATTAAGTCTACAACGTAAATGAAAGGTCCTATCTATTTCAGGGTCAAGGGAGTGTAGATTCACAGAACTAGCTCTAGTCAGGCATCATGAGAATATAACAATGCAATGTAAAACTACAATTCTAACAATGTCCCTATTGCTAAAATTGAAGTGAAAAATGGAAAACACTATTAGATAAAATCCAAAAAAAATTAAAAATACCACCAAAAATTTCTAAAAATCAAATAATGATAACGCAAATTTTTTTGGAATTTTTTTAGAATATGAAAAATTCAAAAAATTCAAAAAGTGGTCTAGATGAAGGAAATTGGGAATTTGAGCATCAAATCCCATAATAAGTCATTTCTAAGGGAGTCCTGTTCCTTGATTTTTTTGGGATTTTTTGGCGAAATTTCGGGGCAATCTGTGACAATCGCCGGAAAACCGATTTTTTTTACTAGCAATGTTCCTACGAGCTAGCAACAAGCCTATCCGACCTGTAGAGCAACAAGACAAGAAAAAACAATTGTTAAGATGGTTAGTAATACTCTAAAATTTGTTAATATTGTTATCAGAGAGCCCCCGGCAACGGCGCCAATTTGATCCTATGTCGTACACGGGTCAAATACAAGTAATAAAATGTAGATAAAGGTAATAACTTGAGTCATTTAGCAAGGACTTCTGATATAATAATATTAACCAAATTGAAAGCTGAAATTAGGAGCAAAACAATTAATCCACTGATTCGAGTTTCAGACTTATCACAGATTCTATCAACGAGTTTAATTTCTAATTTGTGATTCTATTCCTATTTGACTATAGAATTGATCAAACAAGCGTAATCAACCCCCTATGTGAATTCGGTTTCTTTGACTGGATTAAGCATCACAATCATCGATATATTACAATTAACGATCAAGCATCGCAAAATTATAATTCAATTATTATAGAAACCGAAACCGAATTCTGTCAAATGAATCTAATCAATCCTACTGAAATTCGAATTAAGCAATCAGAATAACAATAAAATCGAATAAAGAGAAATAGAATCATAACGCAAAATTAACATTATAACTTGAATCTCAAGGTGTTGATGAAACTCCGAAACAACGGATCAATCAAAGAAATTTAGCCTTCCATAAAATAAAGAAATCTGTTTTTCTATATATTTCTCAATCTGAAAACAGCATGTCTAAGAAAGAAAAGAAACTCCCAATATATAATACTCGATTTTGGGCTTTAAAAACAAGTGGCCCGCTAAAAATTATTACAAAAGTCCAGATTATGAAATCTGCAATTTGGGCCCAGTAAAGTTCGGCATTGGGCTTTTATTTCAACACAAAAGTTGTACCTCTAATTTTCAGCTTTCCAACGCCTGCTCGCATGCGTCAATCCGATATTCAGAGCTCAAGTTATGGCCTATAGAGCGAGCAAGGGTCAAAATGCAAATAATAAAATTAGAATTCAATTTCGACCCAAAGTTTAGAAACAAGCTAAAAAATTATTCTAAGCTATAAAGAGCTTTTAAAATACCAAAGGAAAAAGCTAGAAACATGTTCCTAAGTGCTATGATCGAAGTTCAATCTCATGTTCTTGGAGTTTTCTGAAAAGTGTAGAAAGAGGCATCTTTGACAGGCTTTTATTTTCTCCATAAATTGCTGTTACTTTAGGTTGCCACGCCCTTGTTAATGATCTTAGAACTTTAAGGCTCAATTCATCATTAGTGAAGATCTTGCCAAGTGTCGTCAAGTGGTTGGTCAGATGACAAAATCTTTTTTGCAAGTCCAAAATAGGTTCTTCGAGCTGCATACGAAACAGTTCATATTCTTGAGATAAAGTATTAAGTTAAGAATGTTTTACCTCAATTGTTCCTTCATGGGTTACTTCAAGAGTATCCCAGATTTCTTTGGCATTTTTGCAATGAGACACGCGGAAGAACTCGTCCATTCCAAGTGTTGATTGTAACATGTTTTTGGCCTTTTTGTCAAACAACACTTTCCTTTTGTCATCATATGTCCATGAGGTTTTAACCTTTATTTGTTCTTCATTGTTGATGACTGTCTTAGGAACATAGGGGCCATTTTCTACTGCATCCCAAATATCATCTCCTTGTGCCTCAAGATATGCATGCATGCGTATTTTCCAAAAATCGTAATGTTCTCCAACAAAGCAAGGTGGTTTATTGCTACTACCACCATCTCTAAAAATTGGTTGTGCGGAAGCCATGAATAAGGATCGAGGAGCAAATTTCCAAAACCTGCTATGATGCCAATTGTTAGTACAAATGCGCACCTAAAAGGGGGGTGAATTAGGTGTTTAGAAATTTTCTATTTTTTAGAGACTTAGTGGATTATTTTTTTGACTATGATTAGAGTATAGTAAAATGTAAATGGCAGAAAAATAAAGAACACAGAGAATTTATCCTGGTTCCCCTTCCAAATCAAGGGTACATCCAGTCCTCTTGCACACCACAAGAGATTTTCCAATATTTTGTGAACAATATTTTGAGCATATCTTGTGAAACATATTTTGACCATAACTTCTTGTGAACAATATTTTGGTCGTATCTTCTTTTGAATAATATTTTGACCATATCTTCTTGTGAACAATATTTTGACCATATCTTAAAGCAAACAAGAATTTGACCGTATCTTCTTGTGAATAATATTTTGGCCATATCTTCTTTTCACCTTGGTCAAAGATTTCTTTCAATTATAATTTTTAACTGTATATAATTTCATATTATGTTCGAAAACTTATTCATGCGAATCTTCCTTCATACTCTTGATTGTTTAATCAGTTTGTGCAACATTAGAGGCTGCATATTAGAGGCAATATTTTGAGTGTGTTGCAACTGCTGATATGTGGAATACGGGCTTTGAATGCATTGCATTAATAATCTCTTTAGAGTTAATGATAGCTTGATATAAACTCTTCAGAGGCATGTTAAGTTTGTGCACATCAGAGGCACTCAATGGTTTCAGAGGAATGCTTCAAATTCAGTCTTTAGAGGTAGTCTTCAGAGGCAGTCTTCAGATCCAATTTCAGAGCCACACTACAAGAAAACATTCGTATACTAAACTATTTGTGTTGAGTCAAAAAAGCTCCTCATTCTCACTTAACTAAAAAAACTAAATCATTCTCACTTGACTAAAAATACTAACTCATTCTCACTTATCTCTATACAACCCTAAACTAGAAACCCTTCTTCTTCTTCCAACCCATATTACAACCTTGCTCCAACCCAAATTGTTGCTGCTCCGACCACATGGACTCAGATTTTTTTGGTCGCCGCTTCGACGTTCTCTTTTATTCTGTAAGTGTAAATGCATGTTCTCAAAGTCACTATACATGTTTGATTCTACCACCTATTTGTCTCATCCATTGTTTTTGAAATATGGAAGAAATGGTTTGCAATAGTGACAATGAATATTTCTGATGAGATACCTATAAAAGTAAATTGGGCTTTTCATAAACTATTGATACAAAATGTACATAGTCTCCATGCTTACGCCCCATCGTAATAACAAAGTTGGAAAACAGCACCACAAAACTTATAAGTAACTTCATCTAAATTTTGCCATTTTCAATTTAGGAGTCTGGAACTATGTTTTCCAATGGAAACTTTGTATGTCCTTCAAGTGGGAATTATGCATGTAACAACATGTTTATTATGGTTAAGTTAAAGTATAAAACACGTGATTTAAAAATTTGGAAACTTCAGATGGAGGAATGTTCAATTTGCTATTCTCGTTGAATATAAATTGTTACAGATACTATTTTCGTGGTTTAGATATGTTGGGTAAAGTTACTATCTGATTAGTATCAGTAATTTCCCTTTTTTAGTTTTCGTCATTCTTCCACTGTTGTTTGCGCCTCCTTTCTTCATGTTTTCATGCTTATTTGCATAATGATTATCTGTATATGTTTGCATTCAAAGTCTTATAAAAAAAACTACACTTTGTAAAATTGAAACCAACTACAAAAACATGTTTGATATCCTCGTCTACTTTTGTAAATCCGATATGTTATTAGCTTTGGTATATTGACATAGTTATATTATATGATATACTTTTGTGATAACTTGCACTAAATAATGTGAATATATCCTTGAACTGTTTGATATGATCGTTATACTTATATATGCGAAATGAACTATGTTATGATATGATATCTTAAATGTACTTGTTGCATTACGTTAAGTATGAACATTTGTTATGTGTTATGTGAACTAATGCTTTTGTTGCATCCATGGTAAAGCTTAGTAGTTTAAGATATCATATCATATGTTATGATATGATATCTTAAATGTACTTGTTGCATTACGTTAAGTATGAACATGTGTTATGTGTTATGTGAACTAATGCTTTTGCTGCATCCATGGTAAAGCTTAGTAGTGTAAGAGTACTACTAAGAAACATGGTAGTTGAAGTCTTAAGAAGTCAATCAATCTATAAGTTAGTTTTGTTAGAGCTGGATGCAATCTTTTTTTGTACTATACCATATATGTATAATATGATGTCATTGCATGTTACATATTGGTTGTGGTAGAATTTTCAAATAATGCATATTAACTAATAGTTTTATTGCAAGTACATAATACTATGTTGAAATATGAAATTTAATATTTTTTTTCTTCCAAAAAATATGAAACTTAAATAATTGTTAGAGAATAATAGTATTTTGAAGTCAAATGTGGTAACTGAAGTTTTCACTTATTGATACTATTTTTATAATAGTCACTTGTGGGTTTGCCTATGTTTTTGAACTTTTTTGCCTCTGTTTTTATTTTCATCTTTATTTCCTTAACTTTTGTTGGTATTTAAATATATCTTTTGATTAAGACTTGTGGGTTTTTATTGGTATTTATGAATATTTTAGAGTTCGATTCATTGTTTAATTTTGCATAAAAATATATGTTTCTATAGTATTATTCATGTAATTTGTCCAAAAAAATAGTGGTCATCCCGGTATCCCACAATCCGCTATAGATGCCTCCAAAAGAAAAGATATCTTGAATTTTGTTTGTTATTGTGTATGCTAATTGTTTTAATTAATCTTATTTTTTATATATGCCTCCAAAAGAAAACATTAGACTCAAGCTTCCTTTGAATAAAAATCACATGATTTTACAACATAAGGTAACTCAGCAGGTACAAGCAACAATTGATCAATTGCCACTAGATGTCAATGCCACTACAGCAACCTCATAGCATGTGCGGTGACTCAGCTAGCAACATGTCAAGCCTCATACCCAAAAAGTTGCAATGCTTCCACCCCAACCTAATAAGGTGCATCAATCTTAACCAACTATAGTGATGATGCCCACACCGGGTTTTGTCCCAAAAGACAACATTTCCCTGACTGCTGATTATTCCCCATTACAACCATTAACATCAGTTGCCTCACGACATACTTCAATTTCCGTTAATCCACCACCTTCAATACATGTTGCTATTGGTAATAAGGTTCAAGGGTCACGATGCTCCAATTCTAGTCATGGGGTTACGCCTGATGGGAGAAGAATGATATGTCTGAATGGTCGAGGGTACGTAACTAATTCCGATTAACTTCTCATTACTAGATGAGGTTTAGGGTTCGTTTCAAGCTACTTCATATTTATCACTTTTTAATAAGTTGTAATGTACATACACTAGTATAATTTATGTTGTTTATAACTTGTTTGCAGGTGGTTATCATGTAGGGTGGCCTCGAGGGCCCTCGCCTCATTCATTGCATCACAATAACTTTGGAACACCGGTTCGACAAATTTTGTGTAAGATTATGTTATATATCCTATTAATGAGCTCAACTATTGTATGGATACTAATTAATACATTATAACTTATTTGTAATGTAATGTTGCAGGAGAAAGTTGCTTGGTTGCCTGAGCACACTTTTCATTAAGAATATATTCAATACAAAAGGATCAATGCGTCTTTCTGAGATATTTATGCAAGTGAGAAAGAAGCGCAAGTTTCCAACTTGGATGGGCAATAGTGTTTGGAATGATCTTAAGAAGATATGGCTGGATCCGTCATATAAAGAGATATCAAATCAAGCTAAGAAAAGTCATGCTTCTTGTAAAAGAGGAGTTGTCCATACTGTGGATCTATATCCACCGCTGAGCATACCATTCGGATGGTACGCTTTCTATGTCAAAGTCTTCACTGTATAACCATTTAATGTTTGGCTCATGGACATGCCTACTATTTGCTATTTTTATTGTTTTGCTGTGTTGTTTTTGATAATGCATAGATCTATTTTGTTGAAATATTTTCCTGTTTTGTTGTTTTGTTGTGTTGTTGTTTGAGAATGCATAGAGCTATTTTGCTGAAATATTTTGTTGTTTTCCTTTGCTACTGAAATGTGGCTCTCATCTTATTCACTGTTCTGCTATTTTTTATTTTTTGTAAGGCTGAAGAGTTAGGTAGAGACCCCACATTGGATGAGGTCTTTTTAAAAACTCATACTAAGAAGAAGCACAACTCTTGGGTTAATGAAAGAACAAAAAAAGTATATGTAAGGAATATTAAATTATTCATTCTTTCATTTGTATTTCTTGTAAAAGTAATTTGATTGTGTTAAAATATTTTCTATTTGAGATGGAAACATTTCAAGGTAAGTTGCAGCAGGCCTCCAAAGGTGGCGAAACATCTGGTAGTTGTAGCCAAAATGGTTAATCTGAAAGCTCACTAAGAATGTGGGTCCAATCTGTTAGGGGAAAGAATACAGGGTGTATCTATGGTGTTGGAGATAGATCCTCACTTTATTGACTAGGTTTCTCAAGTCTAGTCCCAAATTCTTGTCCATCTATAGGTTGCACCAATGTCTTGTCTCAACACTCTAACGAGATAGCTGCACAGATAGCTGCATTTTAGGAGCGAGCAAAAGCGGTAGAACATGAGATACGAGAGGCACGAGAGAAGCTAAGGAAAGTAGAGCAACGTCGACAAGAGGAAGTTAAATAAACAGAGCAGTGCACTACAGAGCTCCAGTTGCAGCTAGCAACATTCGCAAAAAGTGTTGCTTCCATACAGGTTGAGTCCTCGCGTCGTCGTCGTCATTCAGATTATGATGAGTATAAGTCTAACAATGATGACGACGAGTAAAACTTATTTTTGTGTCAGTTTTATTTAGTAGTTATGAATACACCTTTTTCTTAGACTTGTAGGTATTATCTATATATATTCTTACGTTAGTGTCGTTATGTGTATTTTGAAACTTATGGTAGTGATAGAATGCTTTGACACTTATGGTAGTGTAAACTATCCTTATTTTGAGACTTGTGGTAGTCGTCATGTGTATTTTAACAACACTATTTACATAATACTTCACTTTGTTTTGACAATGATGTTTTGTTATGCTTACAATTTATTTTAAAAATAGATTAAAAAAATACAACAAATAGTAAAAAAATCATTTTTTCATTACCCACAAAAATTCCATGAGTAAACGACACATAATTTGAATGTTATTATCCACGCTCCTTTTGTGATTAATTTACCCACGGACATGTCATGGATAAAACTTATAAATATCAAATAGAAAACAATAGAATTTTTCAAGGATTGACCGTGAGAAATGTTACTTGTGACTTTTCCGTGGG
This sequence comes from Cicer yamashitae, assembly GCA_037974755.1. Classification (NCBI taxonomy): domain Eukaryota; kingdom Viridiplantae; phylum Streptophyta; class Magnoliopsida; order Fabales; family Fabaceae; genus Cicer; species Cicer yamashitae. The sequence continues at coordinate 37,064,503 of JBBPBQ010000003.1, forward strand.
TAACTATCTACGTCTTTACCCACAGAAAATATGAGTAACTTTACTCACAGAGACTCGGTGAGTTGTATTACCCACGAACATTCCTTAAGCAAGTCTATCCATGTCCTTGTCCGTGGGTAAGTATTTACCTACGAACGAATTAACTATGAACCCGTGTTTGTGGGTAATCAGTGAGTAATTTTACGTTACCTACAGAATTGTCGTGGGCAAAGACAAAATATGTTGTACGTATCAATAGTTTTTCTTGTAGTGCCAGTCTTTAGACCTAGATATCAGAGGCAGTGTTCATACCCAAACATCAAAGCCAAACATCAGAAGCAGTGTTCCTAACCTTTAGAGGCACGTTGCTTTTAGAGGCAGACGTGTATGCTTTTGTGTTCCTTTGATTGCATCCTCTAGTCACTTCCTCTGGTCAATTCCTCTAGTAGCTTCCTCTGACAGCTTCCTCTAGTCGTTTCCTCTGATACCTTCCTCTAATTTTCTTGTTCTAATTACTACGCACTTAATGAAGCCAATAGTCCAAACAAAATGTTCTCATAAAATACTTTTGTTACATCAAAATCACAAGAGGAAAACCACTTTGGTTCCAACATTAGCAAATTCAACCAGACCATAGCTTTGTCCTTTAGTGAATAAGGGAGCAACTTTAATCTGAAGCAATCATCAGGCACTCTTGTTATTTTGAAGTTGCTCGAAATCACCATAAACTATTTTTGATGCAGATGAGGGTCTTTAGTTGTTGTTCCTCCAAATTGACCAATTGCTTGTAGAATATGAAACTTCATAGGATTGAATTCAAAATGTCCCACTTTAATGTCAGGCCTCAAGATGATTAAATCAAGGGTTTGAGGATCAAAGACAACATACTCTCTTATTCCTCTAGCCCAATCATTAGCCATTCTAATTACATCCAATGGCCCATCATCTAAACATTTTCCCATGTGTTCAAGAGGAACTTGTTGTTGCAAGTGGTCAACAAGTGCAGGGTCAGAAAAAGATCTTGTGAGTCTCTTTCTCCTTCTTTAGAATAATTATGTTTCAGGCTCAAGTCTAAATTCTAGTGATGATCTAGACCTGTGCATACAATTTTAGTACCTAAACTTGAGCACAAACCACCACACTATTAGTAACAAAGGACAAACAAGTTAAATGGTTTACAAACCACTTGAAATAATTAACTCGAATCAATCCCGGGCAACGGCGCCAAAACATGTTGTGAAATTTAAATGTGCTAGTATACACAATCTAAAACAAGTAGTATAATTAAAGATCATTCCCACAAGGATTGATTATGTTACTAATTTCGACAATTTTCTAGACCAATAATGTAAGACCCTTAGTTTTTAACCTCTAAATTATGCAATTTTAGTATATTTTGTATTGAATTGCTGAGGCATTTAACCCAATTTTATCGGATTTTGTGAATTAAGTACCAAAAGCATATTTTGTTAGAGTTTGTAATATGTTTAATATATGTATATATTTATATTTATCTATGTTACGAAGAATTTAATATCGGGTAGTTTTTTTAAAAAATATCACTCATTGCTGATAAATTCATCTGTCAATTGAGTTACGACAAGAATAGATATTTTTATCAAAATAGATTGAGATGTGAGTGAGGTGATGTGTGTAAGAGTTTTAGATATTTATTTGTTTGTTTGTAATTATATATATATATATATGTATGTATATATATGGGTAAGAAAGCAAAACAGGAAAGGGATAGAAAAGCTGATTGATGTACGATCAATGTGTGATTGCGTGATAATTAATTTCGACGTGAAGATATATATTTTGAGTGAAAATACAGTTTGTTACATGTGTGTTTTGATGTGATTAATGTGTGTTCAATGTGTGAATTTGTGGAGATTGAGTTTGAGGTGATTATGTATTCATAACTGATAATATATGCGTTATGAGTTTTATTGAAAAACAAAATGTTTTAAGTATGCTCTGTGATAAGTTTGAAAAATGGTTAGTGTTAAATGAGTATTAAAAATGGGGAATCTTTTAATAGCTGCATTTACTTAATGATTGTGGTGAAAAGAGTCAGAGTACACTCATGCATTTCATAGTATGTGTTGACCGTGATGGACCAGCGTCAGTGGTGACCGCGATGGGCCACGGTCTTAAGTGGTGACCTTGATGGGCCGCGAAGTTAAGTGGTGAGCGTGATGGGCCACAGGGTGGTTCCATGTGATAGTTGGTCCATCTTATCCTTACGAGGATTTAACTGATGTGTAAGGCCTATAATGGGCTACACTCTAGTAAATCGTGTTGGTTTGTGAGAGTCTGCACGTCGGTAATTAGTATTGGCCTGTGATAGGCGGTACAATTACGATTTACGCCTCTCGAGGAGGGTTTTGTTTTGGAAATTTCAGAATCATGTGCATTGGCATATACGCATTGCATTAGGATGCTTGGCACGTGAGTCATGGTTGTTACAAGGTGATGATTGTATATACATGTCCTGTTGTTGTTTGATATTATGTTGTGATTGCTAAGTGTTATTGCTTGTCATTATATCGTGACTGTTGAATGATTCAGAACCATTTCAAAACTGAAAAAACCTTCATTATTTCATAGTTGTATTCGGCTACATCTAGTGTGTATTCGAATAGTTATTTGAAATTTTAACATCGTATACAAAACTTTGTATTCGAATACGAAACCTCGTATTCAAATACAAATGAGTGAATTTTGCCACTGACTTGATTTTGTATTCGGCTACAACATGCTGTAGTCGAATACAAAAATGCATTTTAGCTACTGACATGTCCTGTGTATTCGGCTACATCCTGTCGTATTCGAATACAAATGTTCAGTTTTAGCTACTGACTTATCATTTGTATTCGGCTAAGATATGTTGTATTCGGATACGATAGTGCATTTTGTCGAAAACTTCATTTTCCAACATTGTTTATGCATCTTTGACATATGAAAATCCTTTTGATGAGTATGCTATGATGAAATTTTCTCTTAAGCATTTAAAACATAAGTTTTCGCTAAATGTTATTTGTTAATTTTGGTTGGTGACCCTTTACAGTATTGTGGAAATTGGGCTTTTCCCTCAGATGATACTCGAGTTCGTTCCACCGACTGTTACCTTGAGGAGGGAAACGTCGTTAGACTTCCCTCACCGAGACCTGCCGACTGCTTGGGTATACGACCCCATCGCAAGCAGGGCTACTTATACGGGGAGGGTAGTGAGGACAAGTAGGAAAGCTGGGGTAGTATATGGAGCTCACTCACGAGAGGATCGACTATCCAGTACCTTCAGGGTTGGTGCTCGGGATGAGTGGAGCATGGGAAGATGTAGAGGATTCCTCAGTTAGTGTTGAGGCTGAGGCCACCGTAGCAGCTGAAGATATATTGGTGGGACCGGGGATTGGCAGAAAGGATAAGGGGTCGATGCCAGTGGAGCGAGAGATTGCAGGACCATATGGGCGGGCCAAGTCAGAGCTTCCATTTTCGATGAATAATCCCTTACCGACTGTCACTGAAGTAGTGGGCTGTTTTGAGATTCCAGCGCCACTGAAGCCACTTATCTCGTGGGTGGATCTGACTTCTGAGGATACCGATCCTTCTATGGATGTTGATGAGGAGGAGGTTACTTCGAAGATGGATATTGCGTTAGAAGGGACTTGCGGAGTATGTGGAGGTCACCCATGTTATTGTAGTTGCTAGTGGATGATCAAATTAGTTTTGTTGTATAGGGACTTAGTGTATTTCTTTTGTAGGTTGTACTTATTTCATTTTGGGATGACTGTATCTATAACACATATTGTCAGTTGACTTTTGTTTTGGTGGATCCATGTTCCAATTTTTTTGACGTGACCATGGGGGGAATAGCATTCTTGGAGCAGTACTTTTGCGCAGGTGTCTGCCGAGAATACCCCAGGGTTATGAGCGATGTCTGATAGGTCTCATAGCTTCGGTGTATTTTCTACTTGTATATTATGGATTATCGTCTCAAAAACTATTTTAGTTTGTTGGTATTTATGATGTAATTATTTATGACTTTTGTCGTTTGTGTTATGCCATGGTTTTTATTAATTTATTTTAGAAAAAAAAATACACTCGCGCCGTTAAAAATTGGGGTGTTACAAATAACTTGTTTGTTTAAAAAATAAAATCCAACATTCTTAGGTAACAATTTAAAATTTTTATTAAAAAGTACAAGTTTGAGTAAGTAGTCAAATATCTAAAAATCATATTGTGGAAACAAAATAAGGATATAAATTTGTATTAAACGGTGATTGTGGTACTAATATGCCATAGCATGATTATAGAATTATGAACAAAGTGACCTCATATGTTTTTCAACTCAGTCATCATGGTTTACAAATACACTAATGCCATTCTTGGGTTCATGTTTACATTCAACCATGCTAGAGTTAATGATTCCTTCTTTGTTTTATGGACTTAAATACTATTCGTAGCTATTTATTGTCAACCATTTTCCCAATCATCTTGACTTGATCCATATTAAACAAGCAATACCGTTTTCCCCCTTTTCAACTTCAAAAACTAGCAATAAATCTAAGGTGATCAGATTTAGATTTAAAGACAACATTAAACTAGCTTGAATAAATAATGCAAACATGCTATAAATGTATTAAACCACAAACATCATGCAATACTTCATTAATCGTTAACTTAAAGAAGTTTAGCTCATAATGAGTTTTTGTTCAAATTTGGAAATAACATAAAACAATGAAAGTAATATTGTCGCTTAAGTATTTACAAAGATGAGGAATCAAACATAAAAATACAAGCTTTTGACCTTTGACCTTCCATCAGAGTCGTTAGCTTTTCTCCATTAAAATCATTGACTTGATTATTGGACTAAAATGTTGTGTTGCTTGAATAATCAGAGTCAGAGACTGATACAAAGTTGTTTGACCTAGAATTAGTGGCATGAGCAACTTCACATTTGTTTCATTATCAGAGTTAGTGTAACTTTATAGTGTATTGCATATCAGAGGCAGTACTTTAGAACGTGTTGCAATCTTCAGAATCATAGCAACTTCAGAGGCATCATTCTTGGAGTGTTGCAGTCAGTAGAACATGAGCTTTAGAGTCAGGCTTGAAGAGTGGCTTTAGACTTTAGAGCCATACTAAAATTACTATTCATTTGAGAATGCAGAAATACTGTTCACTAGATTATGCAGAAATACTGCTCATCAGAGCATGCAGATATATTATTCATCAAGGCATGCATAAATACTATGCATCAAAGCATGCATAAATATTGTTCATTAGAGCATGCAGAAATACTGTTCATCAGAGATTGCGCACAAATATTGTTCATTAGAGGCTGCAGAAATACTGTTCATCAAAGGCTACAGAAATATTGTTCATCATAGGCATGGAAACTGCAGAAACACGTTGAGCTTCCAAAAGCACACTGAATCATCATAGGCATATGAATTCTTCAGAGGCAGTCTTCAGACTCAAACTTCAGAGGAAAACATCAGAGGCAGATGCGTGTTTTTTTCTAGAGCGTACACTTGTTTGATTTTGAGGATTTTGTTGAGTGTTTTGATTTTGTTTCCTCTTACCATTTTACTTCCTTTGGTGACTTCCTTCGGTCACTTCCTATTGTGATATCCTCTGGTGGGTATCGTCTGGTGGTATCCTATTGTGGTATCCTCTAGTGGTAACTTCTGGTGGTATCCTTTGGTGGGTATCCTCTAGTCATAACCTTTGGTCATTTCCTCCGATTTTCTTCTTCCAATTTTTTATACTTAATGAAACCATTAATCCAAATTTATTGTTCTTATAAAATACTTTTGTTAACATCAAAACTCTAAGTGGAAAACAAACGTGGTTTCAACAGTGGTTGTCAAACCAATGTTTCTAAGTAGTTTTAGAACTCCCTAAGCGAATTATGGGAAGCAAAAGCAATAAATAGCGCTCATAACTCCCTCATTTTTCATTCTTAAAATATATGTACATATATCTCTCTCTCAAAATCCTTTGAACGGTTTCAAGGTTCGGTTCAAGTGAGTTTTTGGTGTAACAAGGTTCAATTGGATCTTTCAAAGGCATTAGGGCTTTTGATCCAAAAACTGAAAGATGTAATGTCTAATTTATTTATTTCCTTTCTTAAGGTTATTAGGATGTTAAGGTATACCTAAATTTTTTTTAAAATTGACTTAAAAACTTTTTTATCAAGGTTGTTATATTGAATTAAGGTTTTATATGAATTAGGTTTTTTTTTTATTTTATATTGTCACTAGGGCCCTTTTTGTTGGAACCATGTTGGGTTTATACTTAGAGTTTTGATGTTAACAAAAGTATTTTATGAGAACAATATATTTGACTTCACATAGTATGAAAAAATATCCATGTTTTTGAAGAAAATCTAAAATAAGATTTGATTCATATTTATGATTAAAGAAAATCTTTGACCAAGTTGAAAAGAAGATATGGTCAAATTTTTTTTTAAGAAAATCTAAAATAACATTTGATTCAGATTTATAATTGAAGAAAATCTTTGACCAATTTGAAAAGAAGATATCATCAAATTTTTTTGAAGAAAATCTAAAATAAGATTTGATTGTGATTTATGATTGAAGAAAATATTTGACCAAGTTAAAAAGAAGATATGGTGAAGATTTGAAGAAGATTTGATCAAGATTTATCATAAGAAGATACAAATTATTTATAAGAATATTTGATAGAGATTTATCTACAATAAAATATGAACAAGATAAACTTGAAGAATTTACCAACTCACTCTGAACAAAATACGAACATAACCAATCTGAAGAATTTACAAACTCAATCTGAACAAAATACGAAAATACGAACATAATTAATCTGAAGAATTTACAAACTCAATCTGAACAAAATACTAACATATTATCAAAAAAGCATCTTGTTAAGAACTATTTTTGAATAAGATCATTGTTGATCAAGCTAGAAATAAAGATACAATTCAGAATTAAACAATGACTAAATTGAAGCCCTAATTTTATCTATAAATAGATACTCGAGGATAAAGAAGAAGATCATCATAAATCAGAAAAAATGAAAAGAATTCAAAGCTCAAAATTCCAAAGTTATTTTTAGAGTTCATAGAGTGAAACACTTGTTCAATTTATAAATATTTTATAAGATTTTTTCTTAGAGTGTTTGAGTTATTTTGAAATCAGCTTAGTTAGAAGCAAACACTTAAAGTTCCAGACTTTTGTATCCATTCCGATAATGGTTTAGTTCCTTCTTCAATATAGGGTTTTCAGGTTGTTAGGAGAAGTCTTGGCTTGTAGGGTCAAGGTGGTTAGTTCCTCAAAATTATGGGGTTGTCAGGGTATTTGGGAAGACTAGCTTGAAGGGTCAGGTGCTTTGTAATTCAAGGTATTTTAATTAGTGGATTAAATCCTTCTGAATGAGGGGATTGGATGTAGCCAAGTTAGTGGTGAACTAGGATAAATCTATGTGTCCAATTATTTAGGCTTTCATTGTTTACTTCTTCTAAACCCAATTGTTTCTTATCTAAGTAATTCATAACAACCAACCAACCTTCATCATATTAGCAAAAAGTTATCAACTTTGTCAAACCCTTTCTCGTGTTTGCACATTCACTCTTAAACCTTGGTTTCGAAGGAATTTATGACATATCCATGACTTGTGATAGTACAACTAAAGGAAAAAAACAAATTTGGAACACTTTGAAGTTTTGCTTAAAAAGAATGAATTTATTTTAGAAATTTTGATCTTTAAGTTTTGATGAAACACAAGAAGGTTGTAGCTTATGCCTCACATCAATTGAAGACTCGTGAAAAGGAATTATCGTACTCACGATTTAGAGCTTGATGCAATAGTTTTCACATTAAAGATCTAGAGGCACTACTTATATGGATGCAAGTTCATAGTGTTCAGTGACCATAAGAGTTTGAAATACTTGTTTGAACATAAGGAATTTTGAACATTCGTTAGAGAAGATGGATGGAGACTCTCAAGGATTTTGATTTCACATTGTAGTAACACCCATGGAAGGCCAATGTAAGGGCTGATGCGTTGAGTAGAATGAGGGTGTCAGTATCTTCGATAGTAATGGCTAGACAACAAGAGTTGTGGGAAGCATTTAGAGACCTACACTTGGATGTGGAGTTTGCATTGGGAATTTGGAAGTTCGGGATTGTTAATATTTCGAGTGCTCTACTTGAGGATATTGCAAATTTTCAAAATGACGCATTGATCCAAGAGAAGAGAAACCTGGTAGTGCAAGGAAAAACAACTAAGTTTAAAATTTGACCGGATAATATTTTGAGATGTAATGGAAAGATTTGTCTACCAATAGTTGTAGATTTGAGAAAACAACAAGTTGAGTATCAATCTCGGAGCAACAAAGATGTTTCAGGACCTAATGTAGAAATATTGGTGGCCAGGAATGAAGAGGCACATAGTGGAGTATGTTTCAACATGTTTACCTTGCCAAAAGGCGAAAGTGGAATGTTAGCGACCTGTAGGAATGTTACAACTCTTGGATATATCTAAATGGAAGTGGGGCTGCATTTCCATGGACTTTGTCACCGGATTTCCTAAATTAAGGAGAAAGAATGATTGTATTTGGGTGATAGTGGATCGGTTGACTAAATTTGCGCACTTTTTACCTATGAAGACAATCTGAATTGTGGCCAAGCTAACACGGAGTATCCTCGAGTATCATTTTAGATGCAATCCGAAATTCACGTGGCATTTTTGGGAGTGTTGCATGAAGCGTTAGGAACGAAACTAAGATTGAGTTCAACGTACCACCCGCAAATGGAAGAACAACTTGAGAGGACAAATACATCATTGGAAGATTTGTTGAGGGCATGTTTATTAGATAATAGAGGAAGTTGGAATGATGTGTTGCCACTAATTGAGTCTACTTACAACAATAGCTTCTTCGCAAGTATTGGAATGGCGCCGTCTGAGGCTTTGCATAGACACTCTGAGGCTTTGTATGGACACAAGTTTCAAATGCCTTTGTGCGGGTACCAGGACGGTGAAAGTATGATTGTAGGACCTTAGATGGTACAACAAACTACGAAGAAGATTTTTCAAGACCGTTAGAAGAGTTATGTGGACAAGCATCACAAACCTTTAGAGATCTGCTTAATAAGTTTAAAATGGATGATTGTAAGTCCATGTCTACACCTTGGCATAAAACTTGTTCTCTTAACAAATATGAGTTAGGTAAAAAAAGTAGAACAAAAGGTACATAGAGGAATGATAAGTTATCTTCTTTACTTAACTGCCTCTAGACCTGATATTCTATTTAGTGTACGTGTGTGTGCCAAATTTCAGTCTGACCCTTATGAATCCCACTTAACATCTATTAAGCGGATCTTTAGATATCTGAAAGGTACTACTAACTTCAGTATATGTTATAATCCATGCTTTGATTACAAATTAGTAGGTTTCTGTGATGCTGAATATGCTAGAGATAAGCTAGAAAGGGAGAGCCCAAGTGGAAATTGAACATTCCTTGGTGAGAATTTAATCTCCTTGTCAAGCAAAAGACAAGAGATTATTGCCCTGTCTACAGAAGAAGCAGAGTATATCTCAACAGCTAGTTACAACACTAAGCTGTTATGGATGAAGCATCAACTAGAAAATTTCAAAATTTCTGAGAGTAACATTCATATCTTCTATGATAATACTTCAGCCATATGTTAAACCAAAAACCTTATTTTATATTCATGAGTAAAACATAGAGATTAAACATCATTTCAAAAGGGATTATGTTTAGAAGGGTATTTTAGACATTAAATTTGTCGACGTTGAACATCAGAGGACTAATATTTTCACAAAACCCCTTGTTGGGGATAGATTCAGTTTTATAATGAAACGTCTAAATATTTTGTTTATTTAAGAATGATGTTGAATCCTTTGTATGTTTTGCCTCTGGTAAAATAGAGTAAATAGTTAAACGTATATATGCTCTACCTCTAATTTCATTGAATTTATTTGTGCCTCTGGTAAATCTAAATTCAATTAATCTTTAATATGAACAATTTCTTTCTCGTAAGACGTGATACTCTAACAAGTGTTCTTACGCATCCGAACTAGTAATGGTGTTAGAAACTCAACCGTTTTTGGCTCATAAAATCATTTATCACTCACAATCTCACAACTCCCACACTTTCCTTGCATTTCAAAACGTTTAACTTCCACAATTCTCCCTTAATCCCTCCTGCTTCAATGGCTTCGAGTTCTTCCTCAATCCCCTCATCTAGAAACGTCTCCTATGTTCCTACACTACAACGTAATTAGAGATTCCTCACAAACTAAAGGTTGATTTCGCAAACATAGCTGCGAATGAGTTTGATTCAATTGAGGACATTACTGGAGTAGGTCGGTTTGTATATTTCAACCTAGAACAAGAGGTCGCTTTGGACGTTCTTCTTAAAGAGTTTTGGAGGTTCCCTAATGCAAACTAGGACAGCAAAGTATCAAGCACCATGTTAGGGCTCCCTATCAAGATCACTCAATAATCCTTTGGTGCCATCACCAAATGCTTAGATGAAGGCATATTGCTTGAGAATGAGTATGAGTCAAAGGTTTGCTTATCTAGAATAAACAAAGAGTTGTTTGAAGACCTCAAGGTGAACCTTAGGCTTGTAAACCTTAAACTAAAGTATAAAGTTATGTTCAAAATTCTAATTGGGAGTGTGGTGCCCAAAGGTCGGTTGGTGGACCATATTAGCAAAGACCACAAGGGTCTAATGTCAAACATCGCTCAAAAGATTAGGAGGAACCTGCCCCGCATCATCTTGGAACACATGAGGTCCTATAACATCAACTCTAGAACAGGGAATATTAAGTATATCTCTTACCCTAGATTGATAACTGTAGTACTCATGTGTACTCCTCTTATTTAGGCTGAAGAGGAAGTTTGAGGATCCATTCACAATGATATTAGTGAAGGTCCAAACACGAGAAGGGGGTTGAATTGTGTTTGACATAGTTGATAATTTTTTGCTAATTTGATGAATGTTGGTTGTTTTTTATGAATTACTTAGATAAGAAGCAACCGGGTTCAGAGGTAGCAAACAATAAAAGCATAAATAATTTGACACATAGATTTATCCTAGTTCACCACTAATTTGGCTACATCCAGTCCCCTCATTCACAAGGCTTTAATTCACTAATTCAAATACCTTGAATTACAAAACACCTGACCCTCCAAGCCAATCTTCCCAAATAGCCTAACAACCCCAGACTTTTGAGGAACTAACTACCTTAACCCTACAAGCCAAGTCTTCTCCTAACAATCACAGATTGAAGAAGGAACTAAACCACTATCAAGTTGGATACAAAAGATTGGAAGTTTAAGTTTTTGCTTCTAACAAAGCTGATAATATAATAACTCTCACACTCTAAGAAAAAAACTCTTAGAAAATATTTCTAACTTGAACAAGTGTTTCTCTTTTAGAACTCTAAGATGAATTTGAAATTTTGAGCTTATGAGTTCTTCTACTCTTTTCTGATTTTCGATGATCTTTTTCATCAGTCTTGGGTATCTATTCATAGTTAAAATTAGGGCTTCAATTTAGTCCATGTTTAATTCTGAATTGTATCTGCATTCCTAGCTTGGTTAACAATGATCTTATTCAAAAATAACTTTGAACAAGATGCTTTTTGATAATATGTTCTTTAGCCAATTCTTTATTTCTAAATCCAATTTGAGCAATTCTTCTAGATTGATTTTTTTCGTATTATGTTCAAATTGAGTTTTTAAATTCTTCAGATTGATTCTGTTCATATTTTGTTCAGATTGAGTTTGTCAATTCTTCAGATTAATTTTGTTCATATTTTGTTGTAGATAAATCTCAATCAAATCTTATCCAAACATGACCATATCTTCTTTTCAACTTGTTCAAAATTTTCTTTAATTATAAATCTGAATCAAATTTGATTTTAGATTTTATTCAATTATAAATCTGAAACAAATTTTATCTTAGATTTTCTTCAATTATAAATCTGAATCAAATCCTATTTTAGATTTTTTTTCAATTATAAATTTGAATCAAATCTTATTTTAGATTTTTTTTTCAATTATAAATTTGAATCAAATCTTATTTTAGATTTTCTTCAATTATAAATCTAAATCAAATCTTATTTTAGATTTTCTTTAATTATAAATTTGAATCAAATCTTATTTTAGATTTTCTTCAAAAATACGAATCTTCTTTCATACTTTTTGAAGTCAAATATAGTAATCTCATAAAATACTTTTGTATCATCAAAACTCTGAGTAGAAAACCAACTTGGTTCCAACAATTGGTATCCCATAAGAACTGTATTTGACCTAGTGGTGACGCTAGAAGGTCAACAGGTCAAGCCAGTAGCTCTCATGCCACTCCCTCAAAGGTTGACGACTATTTTGTTCCTATATTTGCAGAAGATAATAAGGAAGTTGTTCTAGAGTATCTGCGGATGTGTCAGTCTGGCCTAGCTATGGCTCCGATTTGTTTACCTCTACCTCATGCTACACAAGTGTTTAAGAAGAAAAGGAAAAAGAGTTGTCCAAACTCTTAGGATTTAAGAGGATGAGGAAGAAGCAACCAACGTTGATCAAGCCACGACAACACCTCTTCATAAGAAGAAACATAAGGTACAAAAAAATTATGAGAAAATTATTCCTATCCTCCACCCTGAACATGAACCAAAACCTTTCATACCATATCCCCAACATACTAATATAATTAGCCCCTCCTCTAACCTTGCACCGGTCACCTTCCTACCTCTAACTTTGATACATCGGATTAGATTTTAGAAGCTACCATAGCTAAAGATTTTGCATCCCTCCGATACAAAAACCATCATCTCCCAAACTAGCCTAGCACTCTAACTCAAACACCTACCTCCTCCATTTTAACTCCACCATATGCCTCACCCACCCTAATACATGACCCCACATCACCAAGATATGTACATCCCTCTCCCAAGAAGTTGAGACAGTCGCTCTAGTTCTTGTTGACCTCGTCTTTGATACATCATTAGAAGACTCCTTTACATCTCCCTCCACACCATTCCCCTATGACTCTGCCACCTACACCATCCCTCTTGATCTCATTCCTTTCACACAATCTATTACCTCCGGCTTCCCAGACCTCCACACCTTCCTTACTTCCCTTACTGCCAAAATTACCTCCACCTGGAATAGGAATGCTCAAAGTTTGCACCCTAATGATGTTTCCAATCAGTGGAACAAGGTTCTATATTTTGTCACAAACTAAATTAGGGACAACAAGGATCATGGACTATAGTTGGCTTCTTAGAACTCTAAAGCTTTAAGAAAAACAGTAGAGATCATCTATTTATGGATCCTATAGCTTTAGAAATCCAAGAGCAATCGGTCCACAAATCTCATAATCACATCAATAGGCTCGTCAAATCTTCTAAGATATCTCTAAGATTATAAATTGATCCTAGGAAATAACTCAAGATACTCTAATATAATATAAAAGATATTATAAGATATTTTCTAATATTCTAACACTCCCTCTCAAGCTAAAGCTTATTAAGCTTTAGCTTGTTACAAGAAAACAATGTTTTGCTCTGTAAAATAATAAAAAAGGATGAAAAGGCAACTCAGGGATGCAGGTGAAGTTGGAGAGAATTGCTATAAATATAACCTAGCCAGATAGCTGGAATGATCATCAGCAGGAGAGAAATTCATGGCAAGCAATTGAACAAAGCAAGGTCCGTCCTTCTAAAAAACTGCATTTGGAAGCTTCAAACCAATAATATTGGAGACTCAAAATATTTAAACTGGAATGTGCTTCAAGGAGAGAGCAGCATGCTTCAGGGAGAGAAAGGCAAGGCTAGTACATTTGGAACAAAGATGGGGCCAGTGCATCTGGGACAAATTGCCAAGATAAAATGAGTCATGAAAATAAAAGACATCGTCAGAATAACCATCAACGAAAGAAAAAGTCATCACTAATATGATTCATCTGTGGGAAAAGGGACACCACCAGAATGATCGTCGGTGGGAATAGAAGCCATTTTTATAATCTATTAGTAAGAACTAAATTGCATGATAAACACAGAAGAAGAAGCAGTGCGACTCTAATGAAACCATGATCGATCAACGAAGTTTGGCGACACGTATTCGGGCATGACCTGATCTGGAGATGACGCTGTTCGCAAAAAAATTCTCCGGTGATCGGAACGAATAAGGGATACGGCGAAGAAACTTAAACCTTTTTTGGATTTTTATTTTCTTCAGCTTTTTTTTTAAGGCAAAGGGTTGTTTGCCGGAAATAGTGGCGGTGACGGCGGCAGTAGTGAACTGGACGTAAAACGAGTGAAACTAGTGTTGGAATGTAAAACGATACTGGTTTGAAAAGGGAATGTTCACGTTGAAAAAAGAGAAACTATGATTATATTCCCTAACTGTTGGGAGCTCGGAAGCGGAATATTGGCAAACAGTTCAAGGAGGATCGAAATAGGCTCTAGATACCATGTTGAAGTTGTGGGATTTTAGAGAAAAAGAGGAGAGAAAATAATAAGGGTTTGAATATTATTGATAATAGCTTAATGTTGACTTGATTACAAAAGACTCAATGCTAAACTCTATTTATAGAGAAACATAGACTTAACCATAAATCAGGAATAAATAATAATAACAATAATAATAATAATAATAATAATAATAATAATAATAATAATAATAATAATGAGAGATATTCTAAGATGTCTCTAAGATTATAAATTGATCATAGGAAATAACTCAAGATACTCTAATATAATATAAAAGATATTATAAGATATTTTCTAATATTCTAACAGACAAAATGCGGAAAATGTATTTTTGAGAACTATTAGCAATGAAAATTTCTTTTCTGAACTTAAATTACTAATGCTCATTAACTACTCTATCAAAATATATTTCATCTTATGAACTAAATATGCATAGTCTAAGGGGGAGCCTTAATGTGATACTTTATAATATTTTTCTACTTTATGTTTCATCTTTCTTTAATGAATGCATCAAGCATTCGATCATCTGCCTCAGCTAATCTTGACAAGCAAGTGATTGTCATCCTTTGATAATCACATAAAGAAATTGATCGTGTGACTCTGACTTACCATATATGCTCTGATGAAAGTCAACACTCTGATGAAAGTTAACGCTCCAAAGAAGACAAAGCTTTTGCGCATCCTCAAATGAACATCCTAAATCTTCTACTTGTTTGAACGTCTATGACACATGCCCTAATCATTGTATCCTCTACTTACCTATCTTCATACCAAGATATGTTGAATCATTTACAAGGATTCATTTTGGAAAGTTTTCATTGGAAAATCAATCTCAAAAGATTTGATACGAAACTTCAAGATTTTTGTTGATTTCTTGCAATCAGGACAACAGCCAGAAACCTTGAAATGATCTCTTTAAAAGGACATGCATTCCTCACTTAAAAAACACAAGAAGCGCACTGCTATAAGCATATACAGCCTCCATTGCACTCTTGCTCTTAATCATTCATTTTACCTAAGTGTTGAGATAAGTTTCTGAGAGTACAACTTTGTAAACACTCTCTTGTGAGAGCTTTTTCAAAAGACCTAAACATATTCTCTTGTAACCTAGCCCATTAGTGGATTCCTTCCTCAACAGCTTGACTATACAAGCTAGAAGGTTGAGAAGACTTAAAAACAATCAGTTTCACTAGTAGGTGTTCAATGAAAGTGTAATTCAATGGTGAACTAGTGGTTTAAATCCTTCAGGATTAAGGGACTTGACGCAGCAATCGTGTTGTTGGTGAGATAAATTGACTGTGTTATTATTGAAGTTGCAAACATGAGAAGGGAGCTTGAATTGTGTTTGACTAAGTTGATAGCTTTTTCATTATTTTATTAAACTGGTTCATACTTGATGATTTACTAGGACAAGAAGCAATAAAAAACTAATAAGTGAAGGTATAAAGTGACACAAGTAATTTATTCTGGTTCACCACTAACTTGGCAACATCTAGTCCCATCACTCAGAAGGATTTAATCCACTAGATCAACAACTTGAATTACAAAGCACCTGACCCTCCAAGCCAGTCTTCTCAAACAGTCTGGCAACCCAAGACTTTTGAGAAACACACACCTTGACTCTACCAGCCAAGTCTTCTCTATTGGAACCAAGTTGATTTTGTACTTAGAGTTTTGATGATAACAAACATATTTTATGAGAACAATATATTTGACTTCAAAGAGTATGAAAGAAGATTCATTTTTTGAAGAAAATCTAAAATAAGATTTGATTCAAATTTATAATTGAAGAAAATCTAAAAATAGATTTGATTCATATTTATAATTGAAGAAAATCTCAAATAAGATTGGATTCAGAATTATAATTGAAGAAAATCTAAAATAAGATTTGATTCAAATTTATAATTGATGAAAATCTAAACTAAGATTTGATTTATATTTATAATTGAAGAAAATCTTCGACCAAGTTGAAAAGAAGATATGGTCAAGATTTGAAGAAGATTTGATCAAGATTTGAATAAGATTTGATCAAGATTTATCTACAACAAAATACGAATATAATCAATCTGAAGAATTTACAAACACAATCTAAACAAAATACGAACAAAATCAATCTGAAGAATTTACACACACAATCTAAATAAAATATGAACAGAATCAATCTGAAGAATTTACAAACTCAATCTAAACAAGATACAATTTAGAATTAAACAAGGACTAAATTGAAGCTAAAATTTTAACTATAAATAGATACTCAAGGCCTAAGAAAAAGATCATCGAAATCATAAGAGAGTAGAAGAGCTCAAGCACACATTCCAAATTCATCTTAGAGTTCAAAGAGAGAAACACTTGTTCGAATGAGAATTATTTTCTGAGTGTTTTTTTCTTAGAGTGTGAGAGTTATTATTATTATCAGTTTTGTTAGAAGCAAACTCTTAAAGTTCCAATCCTTTGTATCAAACCTGATAATGGTTTAGTTCCTTCTTCAATCTGGAGTTGTCAGGAGAAGACTTGGTTGGTAGAGTCAACATGTGTGTGTTCCTCCAAAGTTTGGGGATGTCAGGCTATTTGGGAAGACTGACTTGGAGGATCAAGTGCTTTGTAATTCAAGGTATTTGAATTAATGGATTAAAGCCTTATGAATGAGGGGATTGGATGTAGCCAAGTTAGTGATGAACCAAGATAAATCTATGTGTCAAATTATTTATGCTTTCATCGTTTGCTGCCTTTGAACCCAGTTGCTTCTACTCCAAGTAAGTCACCAAAACCGAATAAGTTTTTTTACTATTTATAAAAAAATTATCAACATTGTCAAACACAATTCAACCCCCGTTCTCGTGTTTGCACCTTCATTCTCCACACAATCTAACAATCCCAGATTGTTGAAGGCACACTAACACCACTATTGGGTTTGAATACATAGGTTTGAAACTTGAGTAGTTGTTTCTAAAAATATGATTATAACAATGACTATCACACTCAAAAAAAAGTACTTAGAAAATATTTCTCATTCAAATAAGTGTTTCTCTCTTTGAACTCTAAGATGAATTTGGAATTTTGAGCTTGATTTATTCTACTCTTTTCTGATTTTTCGATGATCTTCTTCATCAACCTTGAGTATTTATTTATAGATAAAATTAGAGGTTCAATTTAATCCTCGTTTAATTCTTAATTGTATCTTCACTCCTAGCTTGGTCAACAATGATCTTATTCAAAAATAATTATGAACAAGATGATTTTTGATAATATGTTTTTTAGCGAATTATTTATTTTTGAATCCTATATGAGCACTTCTTCTAGATGATTATGTTTGTATTTTGTTCAGATTTAAGTTTGTAAATTCTTTAGATTGATTCTATTTTTAATTTTTTCAGATTGAGTTTGTAAATTCTTTAGATTGATATTGTTCGCATTTTGTTCAGATTGAGTTTTTAAATTCTTCAAATTAATACTGTTCTTATTTTTTTAAGATTGATTTCACAAATTCTAAAGATGAAACTTCCTTCCTATTGCTTGCTTTTATTTGGGCAGGAACATAGTGTTCGACCGGTTCTTGAACTTTCACAAGTAGGAATATGACTAATTCCAATTCAGTATTTTGTCCTTTGTCAAAATATGAATCATATCTTTGCAAATGGCATAAGTGTTGTCACAATAAATGGGAATGTTGGTTTCTAGGATTTTGTAGTCTTCTAGTTGATGTTTCATCCAAAGTAGTTTAGAGCTACGACCAGTTGCTGAAATGTACTTAGTTTATGTTGTTGACATGGCAATTGAACTGTGTCTCTTACTTGACCAAGAGATTAAGTTGTCACCTAGAAATGTGCAATTTCCACTTGTGTTTTTCTCTCAAGTTTATCTCCAGCATAATCAGAATCACAATACCCATTTAGTTTGTACTCATATATTTCTTGTAGAACAAGGTAATGTTTGTAGTGCCTTTTAGGTATCTAAGTATTCTCTTAACAGCAATTAAATGTGATTCCCTAGGGTCAGTTTAAAATCTTGCACATACACACACATTAAACATGATGTCAGGTCGAAAGGTAGTAAGGTAAAGTAGGGATCCTATCATTCCTCTATAGGATTTTTGGTCAACTTTTTTGCTTGATTCAGCTTTTTCAACTGAACAGGTAGGGTGCATTGGTGTAGCCATAGTTTGCAATCACTCATCTTAAACTTCCTGAAAATCTCTTTTGTATATTTAGCTTGATAAATGTATATACCTTTTTAAATTTGCAGAATTTGTATCCCTAATAAGAACTTAAGTTCTCCCATGATACTCATTTGAAATTCAAGCATCATCAATTTCAAAAATTCTCGGCAAATAGTGCCATTACTAGAACCAAAAATAATGTCATCAACATAAATTTGAATAATAAGAATGTCATCTCCTATTGATTTTCTAAAAATTTTATTATCTACTTGTCCTCTTTCAAAGTTATTTTTAAGCAAGAAGTTACTAAGTCTATCATACTATGCCCTAGGTGCTTGATTTAGACCATACAGAGATTTCCTAAGTTTAAAAACATGATTTGGAAATTCAGAACTTTCAAAACTTGGGGGTTGTTTAACATAGACTTTTTCATTTATATTACCAATAAAGAAAGAACTTTTAACATCCATTTGAAATAATGTAATGTTATTATTTGCAGCAAAAGAAAGTAGGATACAAATAACTTCTAACTTGGCCACTGAAGCAAATGTCTCAGTGTAATCAATGCCTGCTTGTTGACTGTAGCCTTGTGCGACAAGTCTTGCCATATTTTCTGACACTTTCACCTTTTTCATTTAGCTTGTTTTTGAAAATCCACTTGATTCCAATAATGTTCTTGTTTAGTCTAGGTACTAGATCCCAAACATCATTCCTCTTAAATTCATTTAACTCTTCTTGCATTGCAAGAATCCACCTAACATTTGTCAATGCTTCATCAAAAGAGGTATGCTCAATTAATGAGAATAAGCCAAAAAAAAGTGGTATCTTTTAGTGATGATCTGGTCCTCAAAGGATCACTTGCATTTCCAATGATTCGAGTTTTAGGATGAGATGACTTGTACTTCCATCCAAATCTTCCGTCTAACTTATCTTGATTGTTTCTGACTTGATCAGATTCATCCTCTAAATATTTTTCATCTTCTTCTGATTTTCTTGTATCCTTTGATTTTTCAGGTTCTTTTGGTTTGTCTGCATCTTCTTCCTCTAGTTCTGGTAAACTTGCACTTTCATCATCTTGCTTTGACTTTTCAAGGTCAAGTTGTTTGTCATCAAATTTAACATGTATGGATTCTTCCACAATCTGAGTATCCTTATTAAACACTCTATAAGCCTTAGATCTTTCAGATTATACAATGAAGGTACACTTTTGAGATCTAGAATCAAATTTACCAAGGTTATCTTTAGTGTTCAACATATAACAAGTACAACCAAATTGTTTAAAGTAAGAGATGTTAGGCTTTTTACCTTTCCACAATTCATATGGTGTTTTATTCAATATAGACCTAATTAAGACTCTATTTTGAATATAACATGCAGTGTTAATTGCTTTAGCCCAAAAGTGTTTTGCAACATTTGTCTCATTTAACATGGTTCTGGCCATTTCTTGGAGTTATTAATTCTTTATTTCTAGAACTCCATTTTGTGGGGTGTTCTAGGAGAGAAGAAGTTGGGAAAGATTCCATTCTCATCACAAAAACTTTCAAAGAACTTGTTTTCAAATTCTCCTCCATGATCACTTCTAACTGTTACAATCTTAAGACCCTTTTCATTCATTACTTGTTTGTAAAGTGTGATAAACACTTTGTTGGATTTATCATGACTTATTAAGAATTTTACCCATGTCCACCTAGTGTAATCATCTACTTTACCAAAGCCATATTTCTTTCCACTTAGAGATGTTGTTTTCACTGGCCCAAAGAGATCTATATGTAAGAGCACAAAGGACTTTGAGGTAGAGACTGAATTCTTAGGGGTAAAGGAGTTTTTTGTTTGTTTTCCTTTTCGACAAGCTTCACACATAATTTCAGTTTTGAAACTAAGCTTAGGTAGACCTCTGACTAGTTGAAATTGTAAATACATATGTGCACCTAAGAGGGGGGGGTGAATTAGGTGTTTAGGAGTTTTTCTTGTTTTCAGCGTTTAAGTGATCGATTTTTGCGTTTTTAAGGATAGTAAGTGATGAAAGTAAATGGCAGTAAAGAAATGAACACAGCAGAATTATCTTGGTTCCCCTTATGACCAAGGGTACGTCCAATCCTCTTGCATACCACAAGAGATTTCTCCACTATTGTCAGAAAATGTACAAGTCCCACCCTAGGACCTCTGCTACAAACTTCTAACAAATCTTCTAGGATAGCACACTACTATCTTAGATAAGACTATTTAAAGAAAGTACTACTTTCTTTTTACAAACACTGTGATTTGATAATAATATAGGAATAAGAAAGAGGTAGAATGATAACAATCCAAGATTGCTTCAAGTACTTTGAGAACCTTAGTTAAGGATATGAAAATGATATGCAAGTACTTGAATTTATGAAAAATGACTTTGAGAAATATTCAAAAAAGTTGTTCAAAGTCTTTAAAGTTGTGTAGTAGGATTGTGTGTATGAATCTGAAGTTATGGTGTATTTATAGTCCATAAACATCTCTTCAGATTCGTGGCCATTGATCCAAGAGGTTTGAGGAACAATTGCAATGATTTAGAACCATTTTAGAACTGAAAAATTGCATTGCTTCCAGTTGTATTCGAATACATGATGTATGTATTCGAATACACCTCTTTTTAACGTTTAAAAAATTCAAAACTTTTCAATGTGTATTCGAATACAAGTTTGTGTAGTTGAATACAGTTGTATCAATTTTGCCACTGTCTTGCTGGTTGTATTCGACAACAGCAGGTTATAGTCGAATACAGGTGAAAGGCTTTTGCTACTGACTTAGCAATTTGTCATCTGTATTCGAATACACTTATGTTGTATTCGAATACACCTTTGTATTTTGTCAAAAATATTAATTTTAACATTTTGTAAATGTAATTTTGACTTTTGAAAATACTTTTTATGCATATGTAAAGATGTGAGGTTCTCATTGTATTCGAGCTATGGGTTGTATCATTTACCTTTACATTTAAACATCTAATATGAGAAGATTAATAAGTTATCAATAAGATATTTGTGAACTTCTTCTTTTTGAGCTTCTTGCCTTGATCATCATCATCGTTGGTCTTTTGTATCATCAAAAACATGTATTTTACAGAAATTTATTTAGTTTTGAAATTAATCTAAGGTTTGCATGAACTAATCTTTTGTGCCAAATTAGTTTCTCTTCATTTACTAACATACGACACTCAACCTCTTTTTTCTTTAGACTAAACAGATTTATCTTATCAATGTTGTTTTGCCTCTTACCTATATAGAGTACATATCCATCCTTCTGACTAAATATCTTGCATGTTTTTTGATTAAATATAATCTCATAATTATTATCACTTAACTAACTAATACTTAATAAATTATGCTTAAGACCTTTAACAAACAAGACATCATTAATAGCAGGGGAAGTACCATTACCAATTGTACCTTGACCAATGATCTGGCCTTTTTGCTTTCCTCCAAAAGTTAATGTGCCTCATTTGCTCAATGTTAGTTCTTGGAACATAGACTTTTCTCCCGTCGTTTGTCACGAGCATCCATTGTCCAGGTACCATGATTGGTGTTTTAACTTGATTGCTGAGGGCATTTGCTACATAGTCAATTTTGTTCTTAGGTATCCATACTTTGTTAGGAATTCGTTTGTTAGTCTTGAAAGGTTTCTTGAATTTCCTTGTATTTAACATGGGACAAGATAATTTAGAGGGACCTTTCTTAGAGCAAAAAGTACACAAGATATCAGAAGGAATAGCTCAATTGGTAGTAGGAATGAATGAACAACAGTACTTATCCCCAGATAACGGGTTTGGTTCCCACGGAAGGCAAAAACTCTCTATTTCCTATAGAGAGGAAATGGGGGCGAGAAGGTCGTGATTAACAGTGCCAATAACGGTAAGGGTCGGGCTATTTCAAAGAGTTAGGTTCAATTACAGTTTCTTCAAATCCTCGACCTCTTTTACCATTTCTACTAACTCCATAAATCATAGAAGCATACTTGCTTCTTTCCATACATTAGACACAAAATCTTGATATACTTTTTCAAGCTTATTAGAGTTACATGTGGTATTTTAAATTGATGTTGAACTATGAGTACTTGTCAGTCTTAAGTTCAGCAATAACATTTTCAGAGTTGCATTTTCTGTTTTAACTTAAGCACTTTGATTCTTTAAAATATCAATCTTTTCAGTTAGGTTTGCATTTTCTTTCCTAAGTGCTTTCAGTTTTAAAGACAATTTGTGATTCTTGTTCAAGAAGTCATTTATAACATTAATTAAATCACATCGAGTTAAGTCAGAAAATACCTCAATTTCTTCATCAGGTGTTTCACTTCAAGAGTTAGAATATGTGTTGGATCCAGAGGTAGTGTTGGTATGAGCCATCAGAGTCAAATATGTTTGCTCTTCATCATAGCGTTGGAATGTAGCCATTAGAATCTTCTTCTTGGGTCTGGAATCTTTCCTTTGATGTTTCTTTTTCTCCAGACTTGCACATTCTGACTTAATATATCTAGGTTCATTGCATCCATATCAGATGATGATATTCTTGTTAGATTTATCATCTTTTCCTCTACTATATTGCCTGGAATATCTTTGGGGAAATTTCTTCTTTATGTTGTACCACATCTTTTGCATTTTTCTAGATAAGAAAGTCAGCTCCTCTTCCTTTGAGTCTCCATCTTGATCCTTTGAATCATCATCCTCTGATTTTACTGTTGCCTTTAGAAATTTCTTCTGCTTGGATTTCAAAGCCAAGGTTGGTTTCTTCTTTTTGGGCTCATCCTCTGCAAGTTCAATTTCATATGATCTAAGATAGCTGATTAATTATTTCAGCTTAAGAGTATTCAGATCCTTTGCTTCCTAAATAGCAGTGATCTTAGGTCTCCACTTGCTTGGAAAACTTCTTAGTATCTTCTTCACATGATCAACAGTAGTATAACTTTTCTCAAGTATCTTTAATCTTGAAACCAGAGTCTGAAATATGGAAAACATTATTTCAATGTCTTCATCTTCTTCCATCTTGAACAACTCATACCATTTTACTAGGAGGTTGGCCTTTGCTTCTTGAACTTGTTTGCTTCCTTCATAGGTCAGAATCAAACTATCATAAACACTATTTTTTGTCTCCTTATTGGTGCACTTGTCAAACTCCTTGAAAGTGATTGCATTTATCATGAATTTTCTAGACTTATGATGCATCTTGTACATCTTCTGATTAACATCCATCTCTTTCCTTGGAATCTCAATACCATTAGTATTCTTTGGAGCAGTATAACCATCTTCCACTAAGTCCCAATGTTCAGGATCTTGTGAAATAAAGAAACTTATCAGTATGTCCTTCCATTAATCAAAACAATCTTCATCATATAGAGGTAGTCTGTTGATGTTTCCTCCAACAACTTCTTCACTGAATCCAGATATGTTGAACCCTTGGATCTTTCGCCAAACACTATAAAATGCTTAGTTAAGTTGATAACTTTTTCATTATTTGATTAAACTAGTTCATACTCGATGATTTACTTGGACTAGAAGCAATAACAAAACTAAGGAGTGCAAGAATAAAGTGACACAAGTAAATTATCATGGTTCACCACTAACTTGGCTACATTTAGTCTCTTCATTTAGAAAGATTTAATCCACTAATTCAACCCCAGACTTTTGAGGAAGACACACACCTTGGTTCCACCAGCCAAGTCTTCTCCACACCATCTGACAACCCCAAATTGTTGAAGACACACTAACACCATTATTGGGTTTGAATACAAAGGCTTGTAACTTGAGAAGTTGCTTCTAATAAGCTAATTAAAATAATGACTATCACACTCAAAGAAAAGCACTTAGAAAATATTTCTCATTCGAACAAATATTTCTCTCTTTGAACTCTAAGATGAATTTGGAATTTTGAGCTTGAGTTCTTTTACTCTTTTCTGATGCTTCAATGATCTTCTTCTTCAGCCTTGAGTATCTATTTATAGATAAAATTAGGGCTTCAATTTAGTCCTTGTTTAATTCTGAATTGTATCATCATTCCTAGCTTGGTCAACAATGATCTTATTCAAAAATAATTATGAACAAGATGATTTTTGGTAATATATATTTTAGCCAATTATTTATTTCTGAATCCAATTTGAGCACTTCTTCTAGATTGATTATGTTCATATTTTGTTTAGATTGAGTTTGTAAATTCTTTAGATTGATGTTGTTCATATTTTGTTCAGATTGAGTTTATAAATTCTTCATATTGATATTATTTGTATTTTACTAAAATTGCTTTCGCAAATTCTTCAGATGAAACTTTCTTCCTATTGCTTGCTTTGATCTTGCCAAGAACATAGTGTTTGACGTGTTCTTAAACTTTCACAAGTAGGAATATGACTAAGTGCAATTCAGTATTTTGTCCTTCTTCTTGTAAACAATTCTTGATCATATCTTCTTGTAAATAATTCATATTTTTTTTGTGATAAATCAGGATCAAATTATCTTGCAAATAATTTATATCTTCTTGTAGATAAATCTTTATCAAATCTTCTTATAAATAATTCATATTTTCTTGTGGTAAATATTGATCAAATCTTCTTGTAAATAATTCATATATTCTTGTGATAAATCTTGATCAAATATTCTAATAGATAAATCTTGATCAAATCTTCTTGTAAACAATTCATATCTTATTGTAGATAAATCTTGATCTAATCTTCTTGTAAATAATTCATATCATACTGTTAATAAGATGTTGATCATATCTTCTTCAAATCTTGACCATATCTTCTTTTAACTTGGTCAAAGATTTTCTTCAATTATAAATCTGAATCAAATGATATTTTAGATTGTCTTGAAAAACACGAATCTTCTTTCATACTCTATGAAGTCAAATATATTGTTCTCATTAAATACTTTTGTTAACATCAAAACTCTAAGTATAAAACCAACTTGGTTCCAAGAATTATGTCCTATTTTTTGTTCATATGTTCTGTTTTCCTTGTTGTAGCTTAGTCACGTTAAAAATAATTTAAAAAGAAACACAATACAAACTGTTCATTTCTTATGTTTCTCGTTCTACAAAGAGTTTTTTATATTTGAAGTTTTAATTTTTGTAGCATTTAAATGGATTGTTGAAGTTTGCTTGTTATTGCCATTATTGTTTCTCATTTTTGAGCAAAGCCTAATGATGGGCATGTAGTTAGGAGTAGTTAACAAATTTTGAAACTGTGTTTGTTAGGATAAAGATGTTCCTTAAGTTTTGACACAAAAAGTTACATGTTGTGAATAACTTTAGGTGTCTTGAGATGGACCAAAAGCTCAAATAATTGAGATTAATTTGAAATAAACTAAACCCTAAGCAAATGATAACTAAGAAATAAAAATTTGGAGATTAGGGGACAAGAAAAACAAGAAAATGACAGCTAAGTCTACTGATTAAATTGAATAAAACACCATTTAACTAATTAGCTTGGGGGATACTTACACTAGTAGTCAAGTAAAAGGTGAGGTGAAATGATGTTTCACAGAATTGCTTGGGGATTATTTGAACTAATAGTCAAGTCAATAGTGGAATGGTAGAATAAAGAAAAAGAAAATGGTATGAATAAAAGGCTGAGTTATCTAGTAAATCAAAGAAAAATGTTCCTAGTAATTGAAGAAAACAAACCTTGGTGACTGGTGCTAAGGGTTGAGTCTTAAGAATACGAAGGATTAAACTTCTTATTGAGAAAAATCTCAAGGCATTGAATGCTTAGAATCAATAAGGCTAACTACACACACTTTGAACTTTGGAATTAGCTTTACTTAGTTGGCATATTGTAGAAATTTCTTGATTTGGTCTTAACAATTCAGAGGGATGTAGAAATTTCTTTTCCTTTTCCTGAATGAATTGCTTTATACATACTGCTCTGAAGGCTAGTTCATTTAGATCATGACAAGCCTCTCCAACCAATTTCTTCCTTAGTTAAGGAAACATGCCAATAATGCCCATGGAAGCATACTATGTATTAGTTGTTGGACTGAACATTCTCCTGCCTTTTTCCAGAACTTCTCTATGAAACTAGTTGTTGTAACCTCATGTTGAAATCAATAAAATGTGTCATTGAAACACATTTCCATGTCTGCCTAGTTCTGTATGGAGTTTGGTCGAAGAGAAGAATACTAAATAAAAGTTGTTCTTGTCAACAATAAAGGGAACAATTGTAACTTGTGGAATTCATTCTAGTTCCCTTCACCACACTACGTAGTAAACCTTCCAATGTACTCCATTGTTGATTTCCCATCCTCTTCAACAAAGGTAGAAAGTCAGGAGTTGTGTAGCCCCTGGGTAGAGGCACCAGTCTGTCTACCCGTTTGGAATAAGGCTTCAATGACCTCTGGGAAGATATTGGTGACGTGGCAAAGTGAACTTTTCAATGGTTGCTACCATAGTGTCCCATTGGGCATGCGAAGTTATTTATTGAAAATAAGACTCAGCCGAGGAAACGGCTAACTTTTATCAACTTTTGATTCCCTTTTCTTCATACGGTTAGACTCATGAAGGAACTTTATCCCCAACTATGGATTCCTTAACTACTCCAAAGAGTGTTAAGTACGACGTTTATGTTTAAGCTATTAAACTACGAATGCATAAAGTAAAGTAAATTGATAATAGATAAAAATAAAAAAAAACTTGAAAAGCTAGTTTGATTGATTGTGTGTTGAAAGTGCTGGAAAACACAAGAAATGGGGGTTTGAATTGTGTTTTGCCATTTGTGAAAGATATTTCAAAAGCTTAACCTAAAAGAATGTTTTTTTTATCAAATCATTGAACTAACGATTAAAACAGGTTTAGGACAAATAGGATGAATCATAGAGAACATATATAAGAGAAAAAGAGAGATAGAGGGAACATATATATATTTTTATACTAGTTCACAATAAATTGTTGCTACATCTAGTCCTCTCCTTATTGAGAGATTTTGCCTTAGTACAGCCAGGGATTGAATCCACTATTTCAATAATAGCATTCAAGTATTGTTTACCCTACCTCTTCATGCTTTGAGTATTCTTCTCTAGCCTCTTCAGACTATCACCGTTACAACACTACTTCAACATTTTGGCAGTCTGTCCTTGAGTTCATAAGTGTTGTTGTACCATTTTAGGTACCTCTCTGGGGTGAGAGAATTGTTTCCACTATCGGGCTGATTTACATCAGTTCTAGTTTTTGTCTAAATTGACACAAAGTTTGTTTCTTGGATTCTAACTCTCATTAAGAGGATGTTACATATCAAGTTTTCTATCAGTTTAAGTGCATGAAAACACTTTGAATGACTTACGTCAATTCTAAATAACTTTCTACTGAGAGGATTTTTCGTTCATACTTTTCTTTTGATGTGTACTTAGCTTTTTCAGAATTCTTTCTTCACTACATTACCTTTTTTTCATTCGCTCTCACACACTCGATTGACTGAACGAGTTCTACTTAAATAGAGAGAAGAAGTGCTCGTTGAGAATGTTACCATTGGAGATCTTCAATCACCATTTAAGGCAAATTATTCTTTAAGGTGTATCCATATATATCTCCATAATTGATTATACGCATCTTC
This sequence comes from Cicer yamashitae, assembly GCA_037974755.1. Classification (NCBI taxonomy): domain Eukaryota; kingdom Viridiplantae; phylum Streptophyta; class Magnoliopsida; order Fabales; family Fabaceae; genus Cicer; species Cicer yamashitae. The sequence continues at coordinate 37,092,710 of JBBPBQ010000003.1, forward strand.
AATTTAAGAGGGAAAATCTTAGAGAATGTTACTATTAGAGGATGTCACAAAGACTTTCAAACAAATAATAGATTCAAGATGTTAACCAGAGGATAAACAGATTTGTCTTCTTTAGAGCGTTGACTATTCAAAGCGTTAATTTTTTCTTAGCTTGTCATTTTAGAGCGAATACTTCCATCAGAGCATTGACTATCTCGAGTATTTTCGTTTTATCATAGCGTTAATTTTTTAGAGTTGACTTTCTACCAAAGTTAGACAATACAATGCTTGTCACGGTTATCTGAGGCAGACGATCATTTTTCTTGACATACTTATCAGAGGCAAAACATCCAGTCGTTGCTTGTCTTAACGGATTCACAAGAGGCGCATTTGAGAGTGTGTTCGTCAGAGTTAGACACTTGTAGTAGTTTCTTCATAGTGACTGTGATCTTTCTTTAGAATATTATCTTTTCTTTGTTCATCAGAGGGTCTAGCTTATAGTAGAACAATGACTTGTATTTCTTTTTCTTTTAATGCTTTGACTCGGGCTGTATATCACAATACTTTGTATTACAATACTTTGTATTTCTATATTTTACTTGCTCTATTAGTAAACATAGTTACTTGTTTATTATGTGATAATATTTTATGTTTAGAAACACTTAGATTATTATCTCTAACTAACTTGTAATTTATGTTACCTTAAAATAGATAGTCATTAATATAAATTTTTGTCTTCTTACTTAGTCTGCACACTTAGCAAATACAGTTAGGGGATAATTGTTCTTTATTTGTTTGTTTTTGTTAACATCAAAACATCAACTAGAGGATTGTAGCTAACACTACTTTTGCTCTAACAATCTCCCCCTTTTTCATGATATCAAATAACTATACAATTAATGAATAGTTTTCCTTAACAAAATAAAGTTTAAAAGAAAGCACTCCTTAAATGTAGTACTCAAAAATTGTTTGACTGAATTATCATTTGATCTTCTAAAAAGAGACTCATAAATCAATATTTTGGGACTCCCCCTAAATATGATAAACGCGATTCATTAAAAGTTTCAAACTTATTAAGTTATTTTATTTTTGATACACATGAGGTTAAAGTAAGAGGGAAATGACATAGACAAAAAAACCACAGGGATATGAAAAAGAAAATGACCACACTTTCCAAAAAGAGTTCACAGATTTCTAGGATGTTAAGCCTTTGGTTTCGTATGAAGTCTATTGATTAACATTCACAAATACACTCTTCATACACATTCCGCTACTTATTGTTTATTTTCCTTCATTCCAAGATTCAGTGTAAAATTTATGTCCAATGACATAGTAACTGTGCCATTCTTTGAAGCTTCTACTTAGGTCATAGATAAGTGCCTCATGTGGATGTTGATAGGAGTTAGTTCTTGGGGATGTACTTATTGTTGAAACCATGATGGGAAATTTGAATGTATATCAACAAAAGATTGTCCCGAAGTTAAAAATGCTCTGATCGATGACTATATATATGTTATATAATACTATGCATTATCAATATTAATTTAAATTAATTAATTAAGGATCGAAAGGGATATAAAACGTACTTGGTTTAACTTCAGTGCAGTTAATCAACACGTGAACATGTGTTGCATTAAATATTGTCACTTGGCCAAAAAATTGGCATATCCCTACCAACATGACGACTAGATAGGCAAAAGACTGATAAAGCATGTGGATGACGTATAACACTAATAATATCGTTTCTTTCAGTCGTTGGTAACAATGTGTCGTCGTTGAAATAATGAGAACAAAAATGTGTTGTTTCACGATGTAGGTAAGATGAAAAAATTGAGCCTTCAACGTAGCTTTATTTTTCACGACCGTTTTAAATAACCCATGAACCTATAATATAAATGAGATGTACAATAAGTTCCATATATATATATATATATATATATATATATATATAATATTACCTTTCAAATGGGTGCATCCATCTATACCGAACTGGTCCACTAAGCCTAGTTTCTCTTGTAAGATGCACCGAGAGATGCTCCATGGATTCAAAAAAACCAGGAGAGAACACTTTCTCCAACTGACATAGAATCATCAAAATGTCATTTTCCATCTTGATGAGATCTTCACTTCTAAGCGTTGCTAAACACAAATTCTTGAAATATTGACTCACTTCAATAAGTGGGTTCAATACATGTGTCGGTAAAGCACTAAAGGCAATAGGAAGTATTATCTCTAAAAAATATATGACAATCGCGACTTTTCATTCCATGCATCCTCCCATTTTTTGCATCGGCACATCTTGCTAAATTATATCAATAACCGTCAGACGTCTTCAACTGTTTGATCCAACAAAAATAGATTTGGCTTCTTCAGCAGATAAAGAGTAGTTCGCACGAGTTTTTATAGTCTTTCTGTGGTGCTCCACCAACAACAAATTTGGCTGTTTTCAATATAAACCTATGTATTTCCTAGCTTGGGCATTATATTTTGTTTTGCCTTTCACATTCGTCGCAGTCTTAAATATATTGTCAAAGAAATTTTTCTCAATATGCATAACATTGAGATTATGCCTCAAAAGATTATCTTTCCAATATGGAAGATCCCAAAAAATACATCTTTTTGTTCACTTGTGTCAATGTCTATAACATTATGGTTTAGAAGTCACACCATCAACAACTTGTACCTTTGGCATATCTTTTACTTTATTCCAAACTTGTTCTGATGTTAGTTTAAGTGGTGGGTCCTAGAGTTTCTGCATAACCCTTGATAAATACAAGGCTAAATTACATTCGTGGTCCCTTAACTTAATTTCAGTTAACGTTTTAGTCCTTTATCTTTTTTTTTCCCGAGTTGGTCCTTTATTTTAATTTTAAGTGACAATTTGATATTTTATGTTTTAAAATATCAACAATGTTATCTTTTTTTTACAAAAATTCAAAAAAGTCATCAAAATTTTCAACCAAAACCCATAAAATTAATAATCATCTTCAATATAATTCAAATTTCATCAAATTCATAACTCAAATATTCAAATAAACTCATATTTCCATCTCCAACAACATCAAATAAAGAATAAAAATATGAGTTTATTAAAAGATTTAAGTTATGAATTTGATTAAATTGGTATTTTATTGAAGATGATAATGAATTTTATGGGTTTTGTTTGAAAATTTTGATGATTTTTTTGAATTTTTGTAAAAAAAAGGACAACACTCTTGACATTTTAAAACATAAAATATCAAATTGTCACTTAAAATTAAAAAAAAAAGGACCAATTCGGGAAAAAAAAAGATAAAGGACTAAAACGTTACCAAAAATTAAGTTAAGGGACCGCATATGTAATTTAGCCTAAATACAACTTTATTCTTTCTAAATGTGTGATCAACAAGTAATAACCTATGATGGGAGTCAAACCACAATGTTTTCCCACTGAATTTTAATGTAAATACTTTTGTGTCTTCCATGCAAATAAAACAAGCCAATTTACCGTGTGTCCCCCATCTTGACAACATCCCATATGCAGGGAAATCATTAATGGTCTACACATCAAAGGAGCTCGCATCATAAAATTTTGTTTTTGAGCAATATTATATGTCAAGACATCACTCCACAACCTGTTCAAATCGTCAATCAAAGATTGAAAATAAATATCAATATCAGTTGTAGGATTAGAAGGACCTAGTATCACGACAATCAAGAACATGTAAGGTTTAGACATACACATATCAGGAGGAACATTGTTTAGAGTAACAATAACAGGCCAACAAGAATAAGGAGTATACCATGCTTGTATAAAAGGTCTAAATCCATTTGAGGATAATCCAAGTCTTACATTGTTTGGATTTGACACAAATCAAGATGCATTTGATCAAAGTGTTTTCCACTTGATTTCTTATATTCTCATATTGTCACGTCATCTTTCTTGCAGTTTGCATTGTTGCAACTTTCTCTGCAATCTTGATACAATAGGTAGATAAAACATTGTCTTCCTTGAAATTTGTTTTCCCCTACTAGCCATAGAGTTATTCGTTTGGCGATACCTTGGTTGTTGACAAAACTTACATAAATTGGCATTAATTATACCAAATTTGTTATCGTAACACAACATGCAACCTTTAACACAACAATCAATCCTCTTAACACCTAATTTTAACTTCGACACTAATCATTTAGTATCTTAATTACTTTGTGGCAAACCATCGCTAACATGTGTTGCATCTAGCATAATCTTAGTCATCAAATCTAAAGATAAATCAAGAACATGAAACTGAGACTTTAGACCTAAAAGTCTAATACACACCGATAACTTTGAGTTTGAAGATCCTTCGAACAACAGTTTATTTGTCTCTTTCAAAAGACCATCAATGTCGTCATACGTGCTTGCTGAGAGACTTGTTTGGATGCTTGCTGGGAGGCTTATTTGGATACTTGCTGGGAGACTTGTTGGGATGCATCAACATGCGCAAAATATGAAAGGTCGCGATATACGTCAAATCCATTCGGCTTAATGCCTTTTTTCTTCTTCACACCACCTTTTGTTTTGATCTTATCTGGTGGTGCACACATTGATGTTGTTTCTGGATATGCAATTTCACGCAAATTGCTCTTCAATGCCCTTCTTCCTGCAACATTAAGTGTTTTCCATGTTTTCCAAATAACATTCATCTCTGATGTAATGTCCAACTCTGAATCATTTTCCAACTGTTCTTCCTCTTGATCACTATTCATTGTTAATTTCCTCCATTGTATATGAATAGACTCCAATGTGATTGGAACACCTTCCAACTTGTATCGTGCCAACTCACATGCACAAGGTAATCCATGAGTGTTTCTAAGTGTACAAAAACATGCAGCTTTGTCGTTACCGACATAGCTGACTCTCTTGTATTCATGAACAATATCAGCTAAAGCTTTCTTGGATACAACCCAATTCAAATTCTCATAGAATGAATTGTTGTGTATATGCTCTTTGCGACCCTTACTTGTCTCAAATGAACCTTTTATCTTAATAATTTTGAACTTCAACATGTCATTCATACCATTCCATGCCTTACAGAAATCTCCTTTACTGTGTTCTAAAAATTTCTTCAGTGACCAATGAGCAAACTCAACCCTAATATTCAAACATAAACAAAATTTGATATTATTTCAATAAAAATTATATCATGCATGTTTAATCCTATATAAGTATAAATATAAAAAAAAAATGTAAAGTTTTAATGACGTACCTATTAGTTGTAGTATTTCCTAGATGCAATACTCGATTGGTCCATGCTTGAACAAATCTTTCCTTGTGGGGACTCAACCATGTGTCTTTGACGTAGTCAAAGAAAATAATATTATCGACACATGCTTGCTTAAACATTTGCAAAAGTTCCTCATACTCATTCTCTTCAGAACAATAAACAATTTTCTTCCACAACTCAAGAATGGGTTCTTGCATATCTTTCTTTAATATATACTGTTTGCATTTGGCTCCAACATTTTTGTTAATATGAAGTTGACAAAGTAAATTTTTTGAAGATGGAAATACAACTTCAATTGCATTCATTAAAGCAAGTTCTCTATTAGTCACGATCACCTGAGGAAATGGGGTGTTTGCAACAAACAACTCTTTTAACTTCTCCAATGCCCAACAAAAGTTTTCTTGACGCTCACTATCCATATAAGCAAATGCAACATTGAATGTCAACCCAGTTGAAGTTACACCAACAATTTCAAACAATGGTAACCTATACTTGTTGGTTTTGTAGGTGCTATCCATGATCAATACAAGATGGAACATGTTCGACAAAGTTATGGAATCTGGGTGCATCCAAAACATGTCCCTCACAACGTTAGAGTCTCCATGAGTCCTAGTCCAACATACATACTTCTCAGCTTCAAGTAACTTCAATAGATGTTGCATATCAGTTCTAGGTCCTTTCAAATTCTTCCTGTATGTGCTTCGTCGATTATAAATTTGAGAGATATTAGTCACATTCTCCTTATTTCGATCTCTCAAAGATGACAAGATGTGCCTCGGTGCAACGTGATACTTTGTTAGCTTGTCAACATGTTTCTTATCTTCATCTTTTAAGCGCCCCACAAATGCATTATTCTCAAAAGTAGCCACTAACTCATGGTTGTGAAGTCCACACACTAAACTAATAATCCATCCCTCAGCATTTTTCAATGGTCTCGATCGAAGTTTAAACGGACAACCACACCTTTTTGTTGAAGTACCTGAGTTACTTTTATTTGACTGATATTTTCCACCTCTATCACAACCAAGAATTAATTTAGACTTCCTTCCTCTCTTTCCGGTCTCTACGTCAGATCGAGTTATGATAACAGCTACTCGATTTTGTCGGCCAACCTCTCTTGCTCATGATATGACAGCTTTCCGTGACTCAAAAATTTGATCGGTTGTGAATGCTTCAGTCAAATCTATACACTGGCTGTCTTTCTCCATACCTATTTCAGCAAAACTCAAAAATTAACAAAAAAAACAAAAAACACACCGGATTTTTGAAATTTCCGGTCAATATAACTACCGGAAATTTCAAAACTCTTAAATTTCCGGTAGTACAAATAACGTACCGAAATTTGCTGGAGAAATTTTCGGTGAACAAAATGTACCGAAAATTTCAGAGTTTTGAAATTTCCGATAGTTATAATTTAGGTACCGGATTTTCTGGGAAAAAAATAATGTACCGGAAATTTGTCTGTGGGGGTGAGATTTGAGAGTATTTTTTTTACAATTTACTGAATGGTGATTCATGTGAGTAATTTTGGGTTTTTAACAAATTGGGGGTATAAGACAAATTGGGGGTACAAAAACTAATTTTCAAAATTGTTTTATATACTCTATGAATGTGCATTTGACTCCTAAGCTATTTTGTTGATGTAGATGCTAATAATCACATAGTTTAGACTTCATGCATCAAATCTCATTTATTCTTTAAAAAAAAAAATTATAACTATTTTTCCTTTTGAAAGAATATGTAACGTAATTTAAATACAAAACATGAAACGTATGTAATAATTTCCGTTTTAATCTATGAGATCCCAAATTTCATACCCCAAACTATTATTACTAGTAGGGTAACACTCAAAATTTGCTATCGCAAGAACTTGATCTTTGATTATGTATTATTAATTAACTCCCTATATTTGGCCATGAATCTTTACTACTTCATTACTACTAAAACACTTACGTTACTATTCTCCTGGTCCCACACCCAAAATTCAAAACCCAACCCTGGATTTTTCCAATTTTTCTCTCCCCGTTTTATTAATTACTTTTCCTTTTCCCTCCCTTTTCCTCCAATCTTTTCCTTAGAATAAAACAACTCAATGCTCTCTTTTTCTTCTCAGATTCACCACAGCTTCACAATCTTCATTGTTCAGTTCAAAATTCTAAAACGATGCCGTTAGATCCTGCTACAACCGTCACAACCGCCACGTCATCAAGACCTATTTCTCCATTCCCTAACCCAAACCAAAAACCACATCATCATTACACATCACATTCACACCAACAACAACAACAAACCCTTCCTCTTCGATCTCCCAACCCTTTTCTCTACCCTTTTGCTTCTCCCTCCCGTGGTGCTTTCGTCCCTAAACCTGCCGCTGATCACGCTGTTGGTGGTTACCCGCCTCCTCCTCCGCCGCTTTTGTACTCTCACAGCGGTGTTCGCGGTATGAATTTGGATTATCTTAGTCACGCGTTGCACGTGAGTAGACCGCTCTCTCACGTGCAGTTCCCTCATCTTGCTGCTACTACTGCCTCGCCTCCCGTTAAAGGACACCTTAAGGTTTAGACTTTGATTTTTTTTTTTTTTAATTGCGTGAAAATTGGTTATATGTGAAGAGTAAAAAGGAGGATAATAATTGGGATTTAATGATGATTATGATTTTTCCCTTTTTGTTGAGGTCGAAATTTAATTTAATTTTAGTTAGTTGTATAAATTGGATTCAATGTTTGTGGATGGTGAATTCAATTGGTATATTGCGATTTGAAACTGTTTCTTGTTCTTGTTGTTTTTTGTGATTTTCCATCTGGACCATCACAAGGTTCTTTTGAGATGGAATTATTTGGTGGTCTTTTTTTTTTCCTGACGAAATTTTGTTTCGGTTTTGTTTTAGGGTACTGCTAGATCTACGGTTTCTGATGTCAATGGCCATAAAGATACAAGTGCGAGGTGAATTTTTGTGGTGTATTCAATTTGGTGTTTTGTCATGTTTTCTTTTGGTTATGGAGTTGGTTGGATTGATGTCTCTGATGTGTTTCTTAGGGAAAGAAGCAAAGATGATGCCCTTACTGTTGTCAGAAACCGAAAAGTAAGCCCTAATTCTTACTTTACAACCTTTGTATTGTGTATCCCTCTTTCAATTACAGTTACATTTGAGATCTTAATGATTTCATCTGTCCCTCTTTCAATTACAGTTACAATTGAGATCTTAATGAATTCATATGCATTTAGTTTGCGACTATAAGATGGTTTTCCCTCGTGTGTGTGCGTGCGTGTGGAATACAAGTATCAATAGATTGCTCATGCTTGCTTAATTTCTTTTAAAACACATTTGGAATTGTATATCCTTGTTACTTCTAACCATAACTATATTACAGTCTCCTCATCTTTGTTTGACTGAATCTTATTTTGAGTTTTTTGTTTAAATTTCTTTCTAAACTAAAAGTGTTTGTGATATGTCAACAACTATAAACTGAATTGATAGAAAACCACAAAATAATATCATATGAGTCTCATGGTAACATATACTCTACTAAAAATATGATGTCATTGGTCTTTTGGCAAAAAAATGATGACAAAGAGTAAGATGAAGATTATATAACATGAGTGATGACCAAAAGATAAAATTCTGGAAAGAAAAAACAAGAAGACATCAGAAGTGAGATGATTATAAAAACAAAAGAATTTAACTGAAAAAGGAAATGGAAAACTGGAGGGGATAAATGAAAAAAAGAAGAAAATTAGAAAGAGGAGACAATAGAATTTACAAAAATTAAAGAGTTAATAGGATAGAATGCAGACCAAAAAGAGAAAAAATTTAAAAGGAAGAAGATGATTTGATCACTGGAAAAGGAAGCTCATGCTGGTCAGAGAATGGAGGTTGCAGACAATAGAGGAGGTCCCAGAAAAGTTTTTGGAGATGGGAGGTTGAGAAGAAAGAGCTAAGAAGTATTGTGAGTTGCGTATGAGAATGAGACTGCTAAAGTGATCAAACATATGACTTTTAACCATGGGTCACTAGTTCCTTGTCAGTCTGGATTTTTAATATTAAGCCCAATGAATTTTTAATATTTCTGCTTTTAATTGGTATTTTTCTTTTTTTGTTGTGGTAATCGTGTTGTATTTCTAATTTTTAGGTCAGAATAACAGAGGATGCTTCGCTGTATGCACTTTGTAGGTCATGGTTGAGAAATGGTGTAAATGAAGAAAGCCAGGTATCTGCTTCTGAGTTCTAGCATGTAATAGTGACTTATGACTCACTATATTCCTCTGTTAGTCTAGTATGATCTTGAGGAAATGATACTGATTGTATATATGCTTTTTGTGATTTATAAAGGCAGAGTATCAACTATTGTCAAACTCTTGCTATAATTGAACTCGAATTGCAGATGTTGTACAATGAACTTGTTGCTAATAAATAAGTTTGAGTTGAGGAGACTTGATATATGTCTGGTTGCTCCTTGTCCTTTATAAAGTAAATGAGTTTGCAATTTTCAAGTCAAGCTTTATTTGGACAATTTATGAGTTTTAATTTTTTTAAATGATTAATTGTTTCTAATTCTATGAATATGCATGTTATTTTCTATCACTTGGAATTTTTTGGTATCGAAGAATTGAGGAAATCTTTAGGAATTAGAATTTAGTGGCTTGTTTTGGCTTATCTATGTGCTTTTCCTATGGGACACACGGCATCCAGTAGTAATGTGTTGCAATAAGGTTCAGATGAGGTATGGAGTATGGGAAAGGGTCCACTTCACCAAGCTGCAATTTTAACTTGATTATGCAATCTGGGTTTTAAAACCATGGCTAGGATATAGCTATCCCAGACCAATGTCTGTTAGAAATCTGATGAAATTATGCTTGAATTTACGTATATGGATCCATATCATCTGAAGAAACTGTTTAGATTATTAACTGAGAAGCTTCTTGTCACCATAATAGAGCTTTTTCATGATGTGAAGTGGTGATCCTAATCAGGGTATAAAATATGCCTCAAGGTTTATTGAAGTTTTTATTTGATTCCCTTTATTTTTTATTTGAATGAAATATACTAGGTTTTATTCTGAAGCTTAGAAAATGATTTGTTGGGATGATCTGTTTGCTATGTAGTTTTCTAACAACATTAATGGAAACCTCTATTTTTTTCTCTAATTCTAACAGATATTTTCAAAATTTGTTGCATATAAATATGGCAATTATGCTTTCTTTCTTTGTAATTTCTCATAGTACAGTGCAAAGGATTAGTATGTTATGACCAATGATTTGCTTTTGGGGGCTGAATATTTTATATGCATCTGCTTGTTTTCATGTGTTACATAGTTGTTTATTGTTTTATAATCTTATGTTTCATTATACTTGACAGCCACTGCAGAAAGATGTAAAGATGGCACTTCCCAAACCCTCACCTGCATCTATGGTGGATACTTGTACCTCGAACAAGAAAGATGATGAAAATGAAGATGAGCAAGAAGAGGTTGGGTTTTCTGGTTAATTGTCTATTAAGGCCCTTTGTGAAAATAAAATACATGGACTTGACAATTTATTTGTGCATTGGTTGAGAATTTGGCGCTCAACCTTTTCACGTAATTGATTTTCTATATAGGGATTAGATGAACAATCTACTCCAAGTATTTGGAATTTCCAAATCTATATATTCATAGGCAATCTGATTAAGATATACATAGAGATATGGTAATCAGGAAATAGGGAAATACTAACACATGGAAGATAACCATTTCATTGATACAATGTGGTGCAGACCAGAATTAAATTAAGTAGAAATAACAGAGAAAATGGAATGAAAAACGAGATTGTAACTTTGTAAGTATTATTGATGCAGAATATGAAAATAGCAATAGGAAAATCTCCTACTACCCACGCTCTCACACAGAGAAAATACAGTTCTCTGGCCAAAACAGTAACTTCTCCGCACATCCTCACTCACCCTCACGATTACACCTGTAACAGACATGCAATAACCACTACTCCCCTTTCCTCTCTCTGCCACCTCATCATTCTTTCTCACTCTCCTTTCATAAACTTTTCATGTTTTGGGCCTACTAATAACATCATCCCCTGGGCCCAGAACAGTAACAGAGGCCCTATCACAATGTGTTGTTGAATTAAGTTTTATTTGACAGTGCAATCCTCATGAGAATTAAGTTTTATGACAATGCGTTAGTTTGCTTCAATTATATGTTGATGCCCATCTTTATCCCACTGATCCATATCCTTTGCGTTGATACCCATCTTTGCTTTCAGGATGAGAAGTCTGTTGAGCACTTATCTACACAAGATCTATTGAAGAGACATATTAAACGTGCAAAAAGGGTTAGAGCACGGTAAGTTTGTTTATTAACACTGCCTTTCACCTTGTTTATTTATTCATCATCTTCTTATGACTTGTGGTCAGAACATTATATACTGTGACATAGCTGTCGACTGAAGGTTCTAGATTAACCATTCAGATTATGTGAAATTCTGAATGCACATTACATTACTTGAAATACTTGAAATATCTAAATTGCTCAAGTGTTAATTGACAGTTAGCAAGACAACTTTATATATGCATATGATTTACATGGATAACAAATGAGTAATTAAACTATCACTTGTACTACTTCCTATTATAATTCTAACTCTATAACGAACCTAGGCTAGTTGTAAAGTGGAAAATCAATTGCAATGCTATTCTTTTTTCAATGATTTGATTATCTTGATAGTCTCCCTCAAGGTTGTGCATATGCCATATGAATCACCTTCGGAACATATTTGGTGAAAATATTCAATAGTTGACCATTAGTAGTTATGAAGAATGTCACTCCCTAGAAAGAATCATTCTTACACATAATAAAATGACAATCAATCTCTAGCTCTGTGTTTAGTCTGTTCAAGAAAGATTGGAATCAGATGCAATATGTAACATATGAGCCATAGCTTGATAAATTGTCTTCTGCATTGGATTTAGCAACAATTTTCTTCTTGCTCTTCTAAGATATAAGATTTGCTCACATAATCACAAAACCCAGAAGTTGATTGTTGATCACGGGTGGATCAAGCCCAATCTACATATGTATATGCAACAACATTAGTGTGAGTGTGTCTGTGGAGACCCTATGATATATTTCAAGATTAGAATCACAATGTCCTAATGACTATCATGAGTCAAATCGAGGAATTGACTTACAACACTTACAATAAAGGATGTCAGTCTAGTCACAAGCTTTGCTAAATTTTGAGTTTGCTTGCTTCTCTGATTTCTCTGAATCAAATATATATTTGGATTTATATTGCCTTTTGTATGATAGATGATGGCATATCTTTTGAAAATTTGAATTACCACATTCATAACATTTTCAAATTTGGATTTCTTTGCAAAGTATTGAATTTATTTTTCTCATAATCTTTGCACTAAAAGTATTGGTTGGTTTTTTTAGAATACGCATAGTTTCTATGCTTCTCATAAGTTCTTATTCCTTGATTGTTACAATATGACTGCAATTTTGTTTTTCTTAAAGAATGATATCTTTGTACCCTTTGGGTAGAGTCTCGATCCCAAAAGAGTTATGATGTTATGTTACTGCCGTTTCATAATAACTAAGAAAAACATTTGTCCTTAACAGAATGTCATTTGTAGTCCTCAATGTAACTCCAATTATTTTTTTTATTCCAATTGTACCTCTAATTAATACTATGTTCATCAGTCATTAATTATTATTCTCCATTTTATATTTATGACAATAGAAATCATATCTGGTTAATAAGAATAATTTAGTAAAATTACCATTCTTTCTTTCATTTATCATATTTTCTTAATATGTGTGAAATTGTTAAATGCAACAATTATTGTGGGACGGAGTAAGTACACCCAAAAAATGTTATGAGAAAATGTTATAACTTGATGATTTTGAAAGCATCCTGGCTCTTATAGGACAAACCAAGTCTCAGGATGAAATTAATTTCATATACTAACATTGTTATCGTTACTTCTTTATGTTGCTTGTAGTTTAAGGGAAGAACGGTCGCAGCGCATTGCAAGATACAGAAGTAGGCTCAGGCTTTTGGTTCCTCTACCTGTCTGAACAGTTTAGGAATGACTCAGCTGCTGGGTACTGACAGACCTTGCTGCCTCTAAAAACATCAGGGTTACTGGATGACTCTTCATAGTATTGTAGTTAATTTAATAGTTTTTGGCTCCTTGAAAATCAAAGATGTATTATTCGAAGTAGTAGCCAATGTAAAATTCTAATAGGAAATGGATGTAGTTTTTTCATCTTTTCTCTATAATTTCTGCTATGGCTTGTCTTTGACCAATAAAATTGTAGTGGTTAGGGTTTGAATGGGTAGCAATTAATCAGAAAACTCAGTCATTCTAGTACACTTTTTAGGAACGAGGTCTAAATTTATGATCTCGTGTATACTATGTATGGCACGATGTGGTTTAGCTTTAGCTTATTGGAGCTTCTCAATTAAGGCACCCTAAAAGGGTGGATTGTAGTTTTTTTATTTGAAATTTTTAAAAACTAAAATCAGTTTCTATTTTGGATTTTCAATTTTAGTTGAGTTTTCAATTCTTAGTTCTGAATTTTAATTTTTAATTTAATTTAATTTTATTTGAATTGAACTATTCTCTTTATTTTATCTCATTATGAATTCACCAAATATAAAAAATATTTGACATGTAAAATCATTAAAAATGAAAAAAAAATAATTATAATTATAATTAGTTTATTCTCTCATCCCTAATGTTTTTGGATTGATCAATCCAGATGTGTATTAAAAAATATAAAAAAATTCAAAACCAGATGTGTATTTTAACAAAAAGCACATCAGAATTGATCGATTCAGATGTGTTAATTTGAGGCTTTTGAGAACATAGGAGATGGGAAAAAAAAACTACTACCTTATATTTTCCGTCATTCAATAACACTAATGGAGCTCAAATCCACAACATACCGATTCAAGACATGCCTTTTTATTATTAGATCAAACCATTTAAGTTTATTTGCATGGTTGGAGTTGGACCTACATGCTTATCTCATGATGATAGTAAATTGTTCTTTTTATATTTATAAAATTTAACAATTGTATTTATTATTTCCAAAAATTAAAATGATTATGTATAACAAAATAATACATTTGGATTGACCGATGTGAATGTGTTAATTGAAGATTTTTGAAAATATAGGAGTAGTGGGAGAATAAGCTACAAATTTACATTTTTCTTCGTTCAATAACACTAACAAAGTTCAAATTCACAATCTCAAATTTAAGACATATCTTTTTTATCATTAGACCAAATTATTAAAATTAATTTACATAATTATTAAAATTAATTTACATAATTGGAGTTGTATATATATGTTTGCCCCATGATTATTGTAAATCGTTCTTTGAGTTTTCTACTTGCCACCTCTCATCTATACCTCCCACCCCCTCAATATACTTAAAAAGATTATTTTACCCATTTTACTATATATAAAAATACTAAATTCCAGAATAGGAAATTTTCGAAAAAAAAAAAAAAAATCAGAAATCTAGATATTTTCGAAATAGAATAGGAAATTTCAAAAAAATAATGTCATTATTTTGAAATAAAATTTACATTTTGAAAATTTGAGTAAGATTCTAAACTTTCATCTTCAAAAGCTTCGAAATGTAAAATTACGTTTCGAAAATTTAGTTTTCAATATTTTTGAAAAAATTATATTTCGAATTTTTGAAAGTTCTGAAACTTTTGTTAAAGTTAGTTTCGAAAATTTCAAATTAATTCAAACTTTCGAAATTTTTTGATTAGTTTAAAACATTAAAAACGTAATTTCCAATTTTCTAAATTTTTTTCGAAAGTTTCAAACAATATGAAATTTCTATAATAGGAAATTCTAGAAATAGAAATATTAATTAATATTTTCAAAATAGAAAATTTTAGAATAGGAAATTTTTCCAATAAGAAATTCCAAAAATCCGAAATAGGAAATATTTGAAATAGAAATAGGAAATTCTAAAATAGGAAATTTTCGAAATAGGAAATTCCAAAAAAAATATGTAACTAACTATTCTGAAATAAAATTTACATTTCGAAAATTTGTGTAAAATTCTAAATTTTCATCTTCTTGGAAAGTTTCGAAATGTAAAATTTCTTTTCCAAAATTTGATTTTCGAAACTTTCAAAAAAATACATGTTTCGAAATTTTAAATACAATAAATTGCAATATTTTATTTAAAGACGAAAGTGCAAAACCCCGATTTTTAACAGCGAGAGCGTATTTTTTTTTTTTTCAAAAGCAATTGATAAAAATACCAAGTTAAATCCATAAATGAAGAAAATACTCTTGGATAAAATATTTTAAGTCGCAACACAAACGACAAAGTCATAATTAATTACAAACAGCGGAAATAGTTTTTGGAACGAAAATCCAAAGTATCCAAATATAAAATACATCGTCTAAAATAATCTGTTCCAAATACATAAGTTCCTTTTTAACAACAACCTTGAAATAAGAAAGATGACATAATATTTAATTATTTATATATATGTGTTATTTTAATTATTTCTTTTACAAATAATTATCTTGGCATATTAGTAATTTTAATACTGATTTTCTTTATTTTTATATAGATGCTATGGTATGAGGATTTTATACATATTTATTTTAATTTAGTAAGTAATATAAATCATTGATGTTATATTTATTTATTTTATCATTTCGACTATTCTATAAAGATGATGTATTTTTATGTGATTATTTTGAGAAATGTTATAGTAATAATTATAGTTATTATTTTGAATATGAGAGTTTTGATTAAAATTAGAGTTATCTATGTTAAGGAAAAATAATATTATGTTAAAATGAGTATTTTGGAGAAAAAGTTTCAAGAAAAGTAAAATAAATTATTTATTTATTGAGGGCTTTTAGAAATAGTAGAAAATGAATTTTGGACCAGACGACTGTTTACACCCCTATTTTCTTCTTCTGCATATTAATTTGGGCTATTACTGGTTGAACTTTTCTTTCCTAGACCTGTGAGTTGTTCATTACACCCCTATTTATGCCTCAGACTTGACTACTGTGTTGGGCCTTATAGTTTTACTCTTGTACCTGTACATTTGCTATCTGCACCCCTCCTTCTACAATTAAAAATAAATAAAAAAATGAAAATCAGACTAATGGCAGCCAAATCGCAGCAAACCCTTTTTCTCTCAAATTCACTCCCACCAATTCCTTGGCATTTTGAAACGATCTCAACCTTTATCCCACACAAAATTGGCCACTTTATCCATTTTTGGCATCAATTTTATCGATCGTGGCTCCGTGGCTCCATTTAATCAGAAACAGTTGTGTTTCTTTCCTTAGGCGAGCTATTTTTGGCCGATTCCGATCACCACGTTTGTCGTCTCAAAAAACTAGTATCGTTTTTGGATTCCTCTCGTCGAAACCTTCAAAAAGCACTGCTCATTTGTATTTTTCGGTGAAGTTGACGTCAGACCCTTCTAGCGCTCCGACGAGTCGGTGAGACATTTTCTGTAGTTTTTTCTCGTCGTTTTTGACTCCATTTTTGTTCCTAAAATTATTATTAATTATTTAACATTTATTTTAATGCTCCGCATAATTTATCAGTCACGTCTTAACGATTTTGTGAACTCGCCGTTATTTGGATTCGCTCGGTGTACGTCGTCGATCTGTAGTTGCTGTTGAAAATTTCCATTGATTTATGTGTTTGAGAAAGCGTCTAAATAAGGTAAGGGGTGAGAGAGCGTTTCAATTCATGAGTATAATATATTGTGAGATGAACGGGAAAACCGTATTTCCCAATGATTCATCCGGTGCTCGCTACGTACGGCAGTAGCCCTTTGAGTGATAAATTAATTAATGTGCAAATATGGAAATTGTGAGATTAAAATAGGGAATAGAAATATTTATAAGGTGCTGATTGATTTAATTTCGTTAAATGTGTGGTATTTGATACTATTGTGATATTTGATTTCAAATGAATTTGGTGCATATGTTTGATTAGATGAGTTTATGTGAAGTGATAATAAAATATGAATGCAGTGTATGATGTAAGTTTATTTGATGATGATGTGTGATTTATGATATAAATTTGTGCTAAGTTTATGTGAAGATGTTTGATTGATGATAGTGATGTTGTAAATTTGTGATGAGTTTATATAATGACAATGATTATGTATGATTAATGATGTCATAAAATTGTGATGACAATATTGAAGTAACCCCATAATTAATGAAATAATGATGATTCTAATTTGTGTTTGAGATGACAGTCTTAATAGAGTATCATAGGCCAACGAGGGGAGAAAATAAATATTTAGAATTTGTGAAGTGGAGATTATTTTGTCATCATATAGGTAGGGCCTGACAAGCCTAGTGATTCCGGGGAAATACAACTGAATGAGCCTGATCGTGGCGGTCTGCTGTTGAGCCTTAAGGCAAGATTGTTAGACCTTGGAGGTATTCGGGTGGGGAATTCCTAGGTGACTTGGAGGTAGCACTCCAAATGTCGGGAGCTACCATGCAACACACGTTTACCTCGACTGTCGCGTATATGTGTCTCGGGTTGAGTTGAGGGGATCTATGAGGACAGGGTCAATTTTCATTGTCCGTCCACCGGGATGGTGGCATAGTATCATGGCCTCCTAACCAAGTACTTCAGAGTTAGAATGGTACCACATTGTGAAGTAGAGTCTAAACTCATGCATAGCATTGCATTTTTGTGTGATTGTTTGTTGTGATTAATATGTATTGTGTGCGATGATAATTTCTTAGATGATTTGATGTTATTGTGAAATGTATTGATTTTCCTTGATTTTGACTATATAACGTGGTGTTTTTCCTTGAAGAATGTTTGTGTAATGATACGGTTTTATGTATGATTAATTGCGTCTTCTTCTTACTTATATTATATTATTAACATGATTTCAAAACTCATCTCCTTCGTTGTTTGTGTTTGACTGGCTTGGCCCTGCATTTGCGAAATCGCATTACAGGTTAATGAGTCTTGAAGTTCAAGTTTAGGAGGAACCCCGCTCTAATAAGTGATACCAGGAATTAAGAGTTGTAATGTGTATTTTACTTATGTAATTACAAATGACTTTTTATATGAAAACCTTAGTACGAGTAAGTCTTGGGAATTAAATCAAGAAATTCTAGTTAAATCAAGTTCATTGAATTTTAATTGAGGAACAAAGTTGAATTGTTACATCTGTATTTAGAGAAACATGATATCCTAAAATAGATATAAAAGTTTTTATTTTCCTGAACAGATTTTCTTCATCCGCCGCGAGTTTTCTTCAAATAATTTAGTATAAATTATTATAAATGTTATTTTGGGGTTTAGGGTGTCACATTAGTGGTATCAGAGCAGGTCTGTCCAATCAGGCTGAGTGGGTTATGTGTCAGTCGTTTGTTAGTCAATTGTCGACTTTGAACCAAATGTGTTTACTCGTGTCCTTGTTAAGTTTTGAAATGCTCTAAAACGCTTACCTATTATTCTTGTGCTATGTATTTTTGTATTGCAATACATGACTTCTGAAAGATGATTGTTATTTGTTAACTACTTGCTTATTCTTGTTGTGTCGTGGATTCTCTTATTTTTTTTTTAGATAATTCTTAATCGTTAATTGTTTGTTTGTTCTTGTTGTGTTGTGTATTTGTTAAAATTTGAGTTAATTGGGTGTTCAAAATTATAAGAATGGGTTCTAGCGCTGCTATTTTCAACAGATTCTGCATTGTTTAAATTAAGAAGAAAAAGGAAAAATAAGAATAAATATTGCCATTTCAAGAAAAGGAAAAGAAAGAAAAGAAAAAAAAAGGTTGGAAAATTCAAAAAATGCATTTATTGATAATAAGTACGGAATTGAAATACATGAGCCCTAATTAGTTATGCTTATAGCTTTTGGCAGAGCACAAATAGTTGAAATACATAATTACTTTGAACATGAATTAACAAACACGGGAAACTCGATGATCTTCTAATTGTTGTGACTAGTGTTTGAAAGACAAGGGTACACTAGCTTGAGGGTATCATCATACAATAGCCATCTGATCAACATATATTATTCTAGCGCTTTGAAAGGTTTGGCGAATGTCACAAATAGGATTATTCTACGAATTCGGTGCCCAGTTTTTCAGACGAGTTATCTTGCTTTCCCTTTTTTCTCTCACAACCCTTTCCTTATCAGCTTTGGTAGGTACATATCATAACTCATACCAGTCGTTCTTTTCTGGTATTTCTAACAATTTCCCCAATTTATCAAAAACACCCCTTCCAACATGGCTTTGGTAAACTTAAAAGATGTGATAGACGGTTTTGGTTCCTTTAAGCGAGACCTTTCACCCATGAAGATAACATTTGCAATTTCTAATGCTTGAAAGGAAGTCTCTATGGCTTCCTATGTGTCTTCAATGTAGCCCATAGAAGATAGATGACTCACTATCATATCTTCTTCCCTATTTATTATTACTAGTTTATTGTTCACTATAAACTTTAGCTTTTGATGGAGAGTGGATGTCACCGCTCTAACAACATGAATCCACGGTCTCCCTAAAAGACAATTGTACGCCGGTTTAATATCCATCACTTGGAAGGTTATTCCAAAGTTATGAGGTTCGATTTGAATCGGTAGGTCAATCTCACCAACGACTTGTCTCCTTGATCCATCGAATTCTTTCACCACCATAGCACTAGGCTTCATACAAGCTCCATCAACAAATAGTTTTGAGAATGTTGATTTTGGCATGACATTCAATGACGGACCATTATCAACTAGCACCCGTGCGAGAATACAATCATGACACTTGACATGGGACGTGACTTCATAATTCCATGGTACCGCCTTGGTATTTTCATTAGGAAAAATGGTTATTGCTTGGACAATTATTGCATTTGGCCCGCTAGGAGTTGACTTAAGATTCTCTTTTCTATAGAGAATTTCCAATGGTCTTGGGAAAGATCTATTATTTTCCACGCATGGCTCTATTGTCAATACATGATAATCATTTGCACAATTTACCCGTATGAAATTCTTGTCCATTAATTCTTGAAGAAATTCCTTGAGCTCTTCACAATTTTTATGGAGTGTGAATTAGTTGGATGAATGCCACAAATATTAACCTCTTTGTTAATCGTGTCAATCAAGTTTAACTTGCATAACTCAGCAAAAATCACTTTCATAGGAGTTTTCGCATGTTCTATATTCTTAACTGCACATTGGTCTACCCTATCCTCAATGACATTGACAGACGGATTCCCGTGGCTCGGCAAGGGGTTACTCCCTACATTGGGATTATCTTCCTTGAAGGTAAGCCAATTTGCATTAATTACTTCTTGCACTTTAGATTTTAGTGCTTGACAATCTTCGGTGGAATGCCCTACGGCTCCTACATGGTATTCACATTTGGCGTTTGGGTTGTACCATTTTGGGAATGGTGGTTACAGAGGTTTCATTGGTCTAAGGACTACCATTGAATTCTGGAGTAGGTGAGGCAACAATTGGTTGTATGTCATGGGAATCGGGTCAAAATGGGTTATCTTCTTTTCTCGATTGACTGGTGGTTTGTATTGTTTCGGGCTTGGATTTTGGTTCCATTGGTTTTGTTGGGAAAAATGTGACAGTTGGGGGTTGGACCAGAGGTGGTTGATAAAAAGGTGACCTTGAAGGGTGGTATTAAAGGTATGGAGCTTGTGAGGTTGCAGCCACATATGGATATGGAATGTAGGGAATTTGGGGTATCGGGGGCTAAAAATTTGATGTCAATAATAATTCATGGATGGAGAATAGGAGACCCTTAGGTTTACCATTATAGCGTTATCATCCCTTTCTTTCTTATTTGTGAATCCCATCTGGGGTTTCTTCATGTCACTTGCTCCACATACGATCTTGCTATTCCTCATCCCACTTTCTACTCTTTCTCTTATCATGACTATGTCAGAAAAGTTTGATGACATACTCCCAATCATCTTATCATAAATGGGCGACTGGAGAGTACCCATAAACATACCAACCATTTCTCGTTCATATAAAGGAGGATCTACTTGCGATGCCACTTCTCTCCACCGTTGTGCATATTTTTCGAATGTTTCAATGTCATTTTTCAAAGAATTTTGCAATTGCATCTTGTCAGGGGCCATGTTAATGTGGTACCTGTATTGTTACAAGAAGACATCAGCCAAGTCTTTCCATGAATGGATTCGATTTCGCTCGAGATGCATATACCAACTTAATGACGCCCCACTCAAACTCTTCTGAAAAAAATGAATGAGAAGTTTGTCATTATGAGCATGAGAAACCATTTTTCTACAATACATGGTCATATGATTTTTTAGGACATGTGGCACCTTTGTATTTTTCAAACTCAGGTACCTTGAAGTTTGAAGAGATCGCCACATCGGGAACCAAACACATATCAAAAGCTTCGAGACCATAGACATTATTCCCCTCAATTGCTTTTATTCGTTCTTCTAAAACATGGAATTTTTCTTTCGATTGTGTATCATCACCGATACATTGAGGTTGTTTCCAGTTTCCGTTAGCATCAAAATGGGGTACTTGGGGTGCACTGAATGGAAAATTTTATGAGGGGTATAGTGTTTTGGGGTGGCACGTAGCCCAAAGGAGATGGGATTTGTGATTGGTTTAGGCTTTGGGAGTTGATAGTTGAGTGGTTTGGGTTTTGGTCCATGGGGTTGATGACTAAGGGCAAAGTATAACCAGGTGGGAGACCATACATAAGAAATTGCATAGCTGTCGTACAAAATTGTTGGGTAGTCGGGATAAAGCTGGGTGGATGAGAAGGGATAGTTTGGTGTTCTTCATTTGCAGTTGAAGGATTCCCATTCGTATTCTCCTTCCTTGTCAGAGCTTGTATGGCCTATAGGATTCGATCAACTTTTTCCTTCAATTGGCTAACATCCGCTCTCATCACTTCTTGGTTTTGCTCAAGTTCATCCATGATTTTGGAGTTTGCACGAGTCCGATAAGGGTGTCGGGGAAACAACTTTATTGATTTTCTGTTTTTACATAAAAAAGTTTCTATGAGTATGTATAGAAAATGAATGGAATGAAGATGAAATCATTTAAATAGTTCTTTCTTTTTACATGATAGTTGGATGTTGGGGAATCATAAGCCTTACGTATACATTCTTAACAAAAATGAATTATTAGTGAAGACAATATGGGGATCGATAAACAAAACAAGAAATCCTTCATTGATGAGAAAAAGAGTAGACTTTGATTGGAGTATTGATCGTATGCATTATTGCATCAATCTCTCTTAGATGCTTTGGAATTTTTATGATTGATTGATTAGCTAACATTGCCAACTTTGAAAAACAGACTTTCCAATGCTTGCCTTCATCCTCCAACTCTTTATAGATCTCTTGATTCTTCGACTGACCAAGCAACATCATAAAACGATCCTCCCAATATATGGTTTCATCTTTTAAGTCATTATAGATCTTTTCTTGATAATCAATGTAATTCTTCAACTCACTAGAAATTTCCATGTCTATTCTTAGTGCATCTTGATGTTTTGAGAGTAGTTTTTCAATCTCTTCATTGTGTTGCCTCTCATTTTTTACTTGACTCTCGTACTCAGCTACTATCTCTTTAAGTTGTTTCTTTAAATCTTTAAACTCTTTTTTTACATTCCTCTCAGAGCTTGTTGATTTTGTCCACAATTGCTTCCACATATAGGCTTCTTCGAAAGCCTCATTCCTTTCTTGCCTCTGCACATCTAATTCTTCATTTGCACCTCTCAAACAATCTTGTATATCAATTTTATTTTCCTCTTCAATTTTCAACCTCTTGTTACTTCTCTCAATAAGATGATTCTTACATGTGTTTTCTGATCGTAAGTTCTTGTTCTCTTGGGATACTTTTTTCTAATTTTTCTTGTAGCTTTTTTTTCTCCTCTTCAGATTTTAACAATGATGCCTTGAGTTCTTCTATTTATTCATTTGTAACAAAGATAGGTTCAGGTATTTCTTGATTACTCGAGGGTGTACTGTGGAAAGCCAACATGATTTCTCGGACTCTCTTCTTTACCCATTGTTGATAGGGTTCTTTTGTGCTGCAATTCTACATCCGAGTACTCTCCCTTTTCTAATGATCATTTCCCAAGCTCGACTTATCCTTCGTAGCATTGGTGGGTCTACTATACATGTATTGTGCAAAACAAAAGCTTCCAACGACTTATCATCCGGTTTCTCCAACATAGGGTAGCCAAGCTGCCTTAGAGCTACCACTAGATTGTAATTAATACATCCTTTGGTTCCCATAAGAGGTATATTTGGAAAATCTACGCATTGGCATATTACTTCTTCCACCCCCTTGTTCTCTATAATACCATGAAATTGTGTCCCCGGTAAGGTTAGCTATACTCTGAGCCCATTCACAATTACTTTTAACTCCAACATGATACTCTTTCTTGAACATGTGAGACATGAACCAAGTATACAACACTGGAAGACAACACAAAATTGTTCCCCCTTTCTTCTCATGTCGCATATGGAGAGAGTAGTATACATTAACGAGAACTGTAGGAATTGAATTTTGTTTATTTTTGTTAAAAGCCGGGAAGACATTGATGGCAGCAAAATCTACAAAATTATCAAGGTTTGGGAATAAAATAATACCATAGACAATGAGAGCCAAAACATCTATGAAAGTACCCCATTCTTTTTTAATGGCAAAATCTTGTGCCTTTACTCTCACGTTGTATGGTTTTTATTTGATTGTTAATATCCCTTAAACTTTTCAAATCAGGTTACTTGAACTTTAAAAGTAAAGTTTTTCTTTTTTCTGATCCCATTATCCACTTAATTCAACACGTGACTAAGGTCCTTATGATTCCCCAACAATCTTGAAAATTGATGTAAAATGCCATTATGTTTTATTTTTCATTTTGAAAAAAGAAAAATTGTCATAAGATATGAATGCAACTATGTAAAATTATTGTTGTGAATATATATATATATATATATATATATATATATAAAGTTTGGAATGAATGTATGAGATATTTTTTGTGTGAGTTATATGGATATTCTTATGATGAAAGGGTCTATTGACTTATGTAGTGAAGCTCTCACAATGGTGGCTCTATGGTTCTAAACGTGGTTCCTAGAGCCAATGATCCTATTTTGAAATATTGTCAACAACAATAGATAAACTATTTGGGGGGACAATACCTTCAACAGGATCAAACTCTAGGTGAGATATTCATGCTAACCAAACAGGATGTACATCAAGAAAGCTACCACTACGCAACCTCGAAACTAAACTTAACTTTGTTTAAACCCGGGTATAAGGCTTCACTTATAAGTGTGTGCAAAAGTGACAATGTAATGTGTGAAGAAAAGTCTAATCTAAAAATGTTACTAAACAATAAACACATATATACAAAATAATAAATTATGTTTTAACATAAATTTAAGTAAAACCATAATATAAAAATGAACATGAATATAGCTATTTACTATTAAAAAAAACAAAGAAATATAGGAAAAATAAATGTAGACAAAGTTAACCATTTAGCACAATTAATTATATTAGGCATGACTTTCAAAAAAGTCCCTAGTGGAGTCGCCAACTGTCACGGCCTAACATTTCGAGTGTTTCTCGAATTCAACGGAGTCACAACCAAAATTTATTTTCAAATAGGAAAAATATTGGGAAACCCTTAAGAATAGAAAAGAAAAAAAATGGTCTTTGTAACTAAATTTTGAGTTCGGGATTCGATTATGTGTAGGGAAGGTATTAGCACCCTACGACATTCGTTAAAATACAGTTACTATAATTAATTGTGCAAAATTAATATTAACTTAAATATATTTATTTCTTCTTATTATTAAATATGAATATCAATTATTTTTTGAATGTGCTTTTGAAATAAATGTGTGCTTAAGTAAGACAAAAAAAAATTATTAATGTGTTTGACAAGAGTGTGATCTTGCTCCTACGTATCTCCCGGTGCAATAGAGAAATCAAAGCTATGTAGTTTAGGGTAGAAAATATGGAGTGTTGATTGTTTTCTCAAGAAAAACTGTTTTAAATAAAAAAATATTTTTTGACAAAAAAAAGAGTTGGTTTGATTTGAATAATTATTTGGAAATACGAGTTTTAGGACCATCAAGTTGTACAACTCGTGTCTAAAAAAACTCAAGGATTAAAAAGATGTCTAGTTAACCCGTTTAAGAATAGTTTTATTATTTTTGTTATAAAAGGGGAGCTTTAAAACTATCAAGTTTTACAACTTGTGTTATAACTGTTCAAAGATTAAAAAGATGTCACAATCTTTTTAACTATTTTAAAATAATTTTCGTATGATCATTAATTTATTAAAATGAAAAAGGAATTTTCAAAACTCTCAAAGTGATCATAATTTATGTTATAATAACTTGGAACAAGATTTTAATTGATTTTTATTTTGACAAGAATTTTTATAAGATTTAACGATTTAAAAAAAAATAAATAGGGTGAATTGTTAAACACAATGAAAGGTTG
This sequence comes from Cicer yamashitae, assembly GCA_037974755.1. Lineage (NCBI taxonomy): Eukaryota > Viridiplantae > Streptophyta > Magnoliopsida > Fabales > Fabaceae > Cicer > Cicer yamashitae. The sequence goes on from JBBPBQ010000003.1 coordinate 37,118,453, forward strand.
AGTCTACTCTAGAGCGATGTGATATATCATTGTTCAACTTTCAATATATTAATATAACACTAATTAAAATGTTTTATTTTTTATTTTAAATAAATAAAATGTGCAGCATTCAAAGTAAAAAGAAGTGCAGTGCACAAAGTATGAAACGTTTAGAAGTGCAACATACAGTGTAAGAAAACGAAACGTTTAGTAAAAGAGCACAATAGAAAAAAGAAGAAGAAAACACTGAAATGTGAGTCTACTCTGGGGCGATGTGATATGTCAGGATTCAACTTTCAATACATTAACATAACACTAATTAAAAGGTTTCATTTTTTTATTTTAAATAAAATAAAATGTGCAAGTAAAAAGAAGTGCAGCATACGAAGTAACACACGCTTAAAAGTGCAACATACATAGTAAGAAAACAAAAAGTTTATTAGAGGAGCACTAGAGAAGAAGAAAATACATGAGACTGCAGCGGCGAAAGAGATTGTTGGCGGTGCACGGTGATCTGTGATGATTACTGGTTCAGTGAGTGGGTAGATGAAGTGAAGATGAAAGATGATGCTATCTGTTTTTTCTATTGTTCTCCCGTTTTGTTAATTTGTTTACCCATTATATTTCTTCAGTTTTTATATCAGGAAAACCTTTTTTTTTTCTAACAAATTTGTTCTATCTTATCATTCTCTTCCCCCTTTGTTGATTTTGTTGATCTCAATTTATAGACTCAAATGATGAATCAATGTGTCACTGAGATAAAATTGAGTTTTGTGTTTTTTTATTGTTTTGCAGCAAACATCAAGTAACCTAATGTAATTAGGGAAAGATGTTGGTCATCTTTTTTATTGAGGGTAGCAATAGTGAAGATAATGACCTTATTAAGATAAAATAAATAAATAAATAAAACTAAAAATAAGGGAGAGAGTCGTTTCTTGTAGCAGAAAAATAGGGAGACGACGACGAAACGTGTTAGAGAAAAAAACAGGGGAGACATGTAGCATAAAGAAGAATGTACTTGTTTTTTTTTCATTTTTTTTGTTGCTAAAGATAATATAATGGGAACTCAAAGAAAAAATATGTACTTAAAATTGGGTCAGATTTATAAAAGGAAGACCTATTTTAGATTTAATGATAATAATTGCAAAATGCTTATTAAAGTTATTACTACTTATTTTTTGGAATTATTTTTAGTTGTTCGGACAAAATTGAGGTACTACAGCTATCATTTGGATTGAGTCAATATCATCTGGTTCTTCGTTTCCAAGATACAACTCCTCTAACTATACTAAATATATAGTCAGTGGTTGCTTTGAAGTCTTCTGATAAAGAGTTTCAATCAACACCATTGTATTCTTGAAGGACAACGAGAAATATTTGATAGTGTAATATGAGATTCATGGTCCTTTTAAGGTATCTCACGACTCTCTCAATGGCATGCCAATGCTCCATACAAGGTCTACTAGTAAACTTGCACAATGGTCCCACGACGTAGGCAATGTCGGGTCTAGTACAGTTAGTGGCTTACTTGAGGCTGTCAATGATGCTCACATATTCAATTTGTCTAACACTTTCACCAGTGTTTTTGAAAAGTTTTACACTTAGATCATATGGTGTGCAAGCAGGTTAACAGTCAAAGTAATTGGATCCATAATTTTTAGAAACTCTTAATCTCTTACTTATTCGAGGTTGTGTTTCACCTTCTTCGTTGCTTTCACTGCTCAACGAGAATGTGACTAGTTCCAGTGCTCCCGCTATTTCTAGATTTAAAGGGGAATCTATTTTTTATAAAATTCAACATCATTTGATTCTAAGATCACTTTAGCGTGTAGGTCATAAAACCCATACCCTTTGCTGTTTACTACATTTCCAATGAGCACTCATTCATAGGCTCTATCGACGAGTTTAACTCGCTTAGGATCGAGGATCCTGACTTAAGCCAGACAACCTCATGTTCGAAGATAAGATAAGATAAGTTGAGTTGTCTTTTCTTCAAAATCTCATAAGGATATGTTTTGTTTTTAGATTTGGGAACTTTATTCAAAATATAGCAAACATTCAATAAAATTTCCCCCACCAATGAGATTAGCACCATAATTAAGCATAATAGCAACAATCAATTCAGTAAAAGTTTTATTCTTTCTCTTATCTTTCCCATTCATTTCAGGCGAATATGGTACAACTGTTTCATGTATAATTCCATGTAGTTTATAAAAATCATTAAACAAACTAGAATCGTACTCTATTCCTCTATCACTATGAAATCTCTTAATAATTCTACTGAATTCATTTTCATTATTTGTTAAAAAATCTTAAACATGTCAAGTCCTACAAAATTATAGTTAGAACACTCGTCAATAAAAGTGATAAATAACGATTTCCATTTCTAGTTAAATCCCATCAAGTTCACATATATTAAATTGTATAAAATAAAGTTTTCCATTTTAGTTAAAGTCTCATCAAGTTCAATTTTGTTTGGCTCTTCAACTAATTTTAGGCAACATAATAGATTTGAGATGATCAAACTGGTTTTGCCAACAACAGATTTATTATGATTTGTAAACTTCTGGTTTGCAATAACATGTGCTTCAATTGCACTAATATATGTGTAGTACAAATCATATGACAGGGAATGTAACTTTTTCATTATACTTATTTTATCCAGAGTATGTCTCATAATATAAAGATATTCAACATCTCCTTCATTTTTTGTTTTGATATGGTATCCATTTTTAGATTAATATCCTTGAAACTTAATAAATTTCTGTAGACTTAGAAGAATACATTGCATTAGTCATGTGTAGTACTAACAATAAATTTCAATTGTAACTCCATGTAACAATATATTAGTACTTTCGGAGACTTCAACAATTTTTTATGGTGCCAGATATATAGTACTAACAATAGTTTCTTGCATTACTAAGTATGAGAAATAAATATATATTTTTTCTTGAGAATTGTGTCGGTAGTTGCACTATCAGTAAAACACATATCTTTCATTATTCATTACTCATTTTATCGTGAAAAATAAAAATAGTTAAACAAAAAGTATAATAATAAAGTTAGAAAGTATAAAAACGATGCACACTAGCTCAATCAGAGAAATTTTATCTCCAATTGCAGCATTTGGTCTCGTATGATCTTATCACATACGAGAGGTTATCACCCAAAATTTAGGATATTATTATGTTCATAAGCAATTCGCTTTATACCTAAATATTTAAATAATGACATTTGTATTTTTAGAGGATGAGTAGTGAATGGAAGAAAAACTGAAGATGTTATTTACTAATCAATTACAAAAAAATTCATGAATTTACCTTATCCAAAATGAACTAAAAACAACAACCAAGAAGGCAGATAACGGGTAAAACATAAGACACCAAAATATATAGTGCTTGTAGTTAGGAAAACGTGCAAAATCAAAATAAAATAGTAAATATCTTAATCATTTGTCATATTAATATAGTTTTATCACTTTTACGTGTATCATATTAATAGTAATCACTACTATATCAATTATCATAACGACCACTACTATATCAATTATCATAACGATCAGATTGGTTATACAAAACAAGTACTATGAACCATTCGCGTTTAAGAATAAAGCTCAATTGATAAAAATAAATTATATATATCCAATCATAAATATTTTGTTTTAAATAATATCAATTCATATCCATCAAGAATATTTTAAAAATTTAACATAATTAGATTAAAAAAATTCAAAAATATACCACTACACATAAATCACAACTAGAATTAAGGAGATATATTTATATTTATCTTGATTTAATCTCACATTTAATATATAATTTATTTATTTTTTATTATTATTTTTCCATATAACATATATACTCATTGTTATTTCATACATACTAAAATATTGAGGTAAAATAAAAAGAGAAAGTTAGAACCTAATTTAGTTTTTTAGAAACTTACCATATCGCCAATTATTTTTATTCTTTCTTCTCATGAAATGACATCTTTATATTTCATGTCTCTTTAAAGTATATTACTTGTGATGTCATTATTAACAATAGAAAAGATCATACCAAATGATACTAAATGAGATTTTATCACATTCACCTATAATTCATCAATACCAGGTCAATGATAATCTCTAGAATACCACAATATTGGTTATATAATCAATTACGTGACCTTTAACATATTCGTTCGTCAATTGCTCTTTTGTTTAGTCACAGTTGTGACTATTATTTCAAAATATTTTGGAAATAATGTTTTCAATTTTGTGGCTTCAAGAGCATATTCAATTGGTATAGCAATACATATTGTCTTATTTTCCTTTCTTTTAAACTAACACTAATCAAATGGATCTTTTAGATTTCAATTGTGATCTCAATTTGTAGTTTTTCAGGAGCTCAACCACAAATTTTCATAAATGATGACAAAGGAAAATCACACATTTTGCAATCCTAAAACGATGTTTGATATCAAATTATTTATTCTTGAAGAACTATACCACAAATACAAATAATGCTTGAGAATATTACTTTGAGCAATCCTTTAGGGATGTTTTAACATTAACCTTTTAGTTCTTCAAGAACTATATCACAAATTATTTTCATAAAAAAATCATAGAAAATCAAACTTTTGCAATTCTTTAGGGATATGCTTTAATGTTAAATTCTTCTAGAATTTTACAAGAATAAATAAAGAAAAATATGACAATTGTACATGACAAACTTTCTCAACAAAATTTATACGCAAAAGTAAAAGTTAGAAGACATGAAATAAAACTTTTAAGAAAGAATATAATCATAAGATGTAGAAAATAATAAGAACAAATATTATTAAAACAAAACCTCCAAGTTGATTAGGTCATCCCTCATATGGTAGAGGTTCGTGCTGACAACGTGTTATGAAATTAACTAAAAGGAGAATAAGATATAGAAAAGGAGAGAAAGACAAAACAATATGATTTATGTATTGTGTTCTTCAAAGTGTGAACTTTACAATTGTACATTACTTCTATTTATAAGTCACAAATTATATAACTTACAAAGAACTTAAAAGTCTATTACAATATACCATTAATGTTCGAAATTAAAGAACACACTGCCAAAATGTAAAAGCCATTTAACTACAAGAGTTATACACCAACTATATAATATAAAAGTTTAGGAAGAATAGACGTGCAAGAATATTCATAAGAGATGATATATTTTAAGTAAAAAAAGTATCACTTGTTTTATCCAAAAAGAAATTGACATAATGTAGTTGTTTGAGCAAATTGCAAAATACCGGATTTAAAATACGGTCTCACGTCTCAACCTCCACCCTTCCATGATAACCTTTTTGATGGATTTTGAATTAAAATACCTTATTAAGTCATTTTCATATCATATGTTGAAACTTAATTTGGCTTGCTTTTGGCAGCCATTGTTATTTTTGAATTTTGAAAAAGTTTGAAAAAACAATTTATGCCACCGAAAATATTACTGGGTTGAGTCGCGGACTAGGTCGCTCTCTTTAAGACGTTTCGAGGCACTGCCCAAAAGGTGCAAGGCAGACTATCAACCACGAAGTCCCCAGGATAAAACAGCCCAGATCACTATTACGGAGTTCTATTGCACCCGTTCGAATTACACCCTCAATATGGCAGTCTGATGACTACCACTTGTAATATGGCACGAAGGCCACTCAATAAAAAGAAGAAGATGAAGAAGTAAGAACGGGGGGAAGAAGAGAGAAAAGCCTCAGAAGCGGGGTGCTTTTGGTGTGTTTTTTCAACTGAGGCGAACCCTCTATATATAGAGGAATTCCGTAACTGGATCAGAGAAATTAGTGGATCCATCAGTGCGCTCTTGTTGACCGTTCCAAACCTTGACCTCAGGAAACGTGTGCTCCAAAACGCAAGCAAGCAACAATCAGAGATAAAACGCAAGCAAGCATTTAATTTAAAAATTAATTAAATAATTTTTTATTTATAAAAAATAATAATAATACACCACAAGACCAAGACCAAGACCAAGACCCAGGCCCAAGCCCGAGCCCGAGCCCGAGCACGGCCGGGCCGAGCCGAGCTGGACGACGGCGGCTGCGCGCGCGCGCGTGTGGTGGCCAACTTTGCTTGCGTTCTGCCTCCTTCACAAAATTGGGGTACCCCTTGGGGCACACCCCAAGGTACATACCTCCACCTTATATACCCTTCCAAAATGTGGTATCCCTCCTATGTGGGACTTCTCATTTTTTCAATTCACAACCGCACTAGCTCATTAATGTCACCATTATTACCAACAATTCTTCCATTAATTTTTCATCATTTCCAACAATCCCCCACTTGAATTTAAAAAAAGAGGTTTCAGAAATAGCGTCAAACGCTTCTATTAGATTGTGCATAAACAAAGGTGTCGCTTGACTTGAACCTTTGCATAGTAAGTAAGATTCAGATTCAACAAGAGTGACTCGTAGTCTTGAACTCTATCTCTGACATCAAACCCACACACAACCTTTTCATAGTGTGTATTCTCAAAAGCCCGTGCATTTAAGGCCATGCACGTATATCCCAGTATAGTGAACGCTCTAGGAATTCTGCCTCGAAATTCCATAGGAAGCGGCCCCCACTTCCACATTCACATAGGTGAGTCTATCAAGAGTACTCCTGTAGCTAGGTACTCCACTCCACATAGAGTATAGATCTCATTAAGATTTCCAATTATCTCATCCTTATATCGCTTCAGGAATCATGCTTCTCTCATATATAAAATAGCATGTTCATCTCATATCACTATGACTTGTTATTACCCATTGAACCTAATTCTTGGGATCTCCAGTCTTTTAGGTCGGGTTACCATCATAAGTGACTCATTGATCTATAGGCATTAGTCCCATCCTTTTCGATGTATTTAGGACTTTCTCTCTAGCTAATCCTTTCGTCAAAGGATCTGCTAAATTATCATCAGTGCGTACATGATCCACTATAACAGCTCCTTTAGAAAGTAATTCTCTAATTGTGTTGTGCTTACGACGTATTTGTCGTCTCTTACCGTTGTAATAATGGTTCTCAATTTTCGCAATAGCCGCGGTACTATCGCAGTGGATCAACACAGCTGGTAAAGGTTTTTCCCATAAGGGGACCTCAGCTAGCAAGCATCTCAACCAGCTTGCTTCTTCACTAGCAGTAGCTAGTGCTATCATTTCAGACTCCATAGTGGACTGAGCCAGTATCGTCTGTTTCTTCGATTTCCAAGATACAGCGCCACCGGCTATACTGAAAATATAGCCACTGGTTGCTTTGGAATCATCTGATAAGGTGTTCCAATCAGCATCACCGTATCCTTCAAGGACAACAGGAAATCTTTGATAATGTAATCCGAGACTCATGGTCCTTTTAAGGTATCTCATGACTCTTTCGATAGCGTGCCAATGCTCCATACTAGGTCTACTAGTAAACCTGCACAATAATCCCACGACATAGGCAATGTCGGGTCTAGTACAATCAGTGGCATACCTGAGGCTGCCAATGATGCTCGCATATTCAGTTTGTCTAACACTTTCACCAGTGTTCTTGAAAAGTTTCACACTTGGATCATACGGTGTGCAAGCAGGTTTACAGTCAAAGTAATTATATTTCTTTAGGATCTTTTCAACATAGTGACATTGATCCAAAGAAATTCCCTTTTCTGACCTAGTAATCTTTATTCCAAGGATTACACTCGCTTCTCCAAGGTCTTTCATATCAAAGTTGTTACTCAACAGTGATTTCACATTGTTGACGGCATGAATATTTGAACCAAATATGAGTAAGTCGTCTACATAGAGACATATGATAATGCAAATGCCATTTTCAATCTTGTAATAAATACACTTGTCACTTTCATTCACTTTAAACTCATTCGACAAAATCAAGTTGTCAAATTTTTGATGCCATTGCTTAGGAGCTTGTTTAAGACCATAGAGAGACTTATCAAACTTACAGACCTTGTCTTCTTGCCCATGTATTACAAAACCTTCAGGTTGTTCCATATAGATTTCTTCTTTCAGGTCACCATTGAAAAAAGCTGTTTTTACATCCATCTGGTGTATCACCAGGTTATGAATAGCCGCAAGTGATATGATCACCCTGATGGATGTTATTCTAGTGACAGGTGAAAAAGTGTCGAAGAAATCTATATTTTCTCTTTGTCTAAAACCTTTGGCTACAAGGCGTGCCTTGTACTTGTCAATAGATCCATCGGGTTTTAGTTTCTTTTTCAAAATCCATTTACAACCTATAGGTTTGCAACCAGGAGGCAAGTCCACTAAGTGCCAGGTCTTGTTAGACTCTAGAGAATCCATTTCATCGTTTATAGCTTCTTGCCATAAATCTGCATCCAAAGATGACAAGGCTTCCTTGAGATTTGCAGGATCCTCTTCTAAATTATAGGCCATATATTCAGGTCCATAATCTTTAGCAACTCTCACTCTCTTACTCCTTCGAGTTTCTGTTTCATCTTGTTTGTTTCTTTCAGTGCTTCTTATCACAGGAGCTTGACTAGGTTCGCCGCCCCCACTATTTCTCGATTTGAAAGGGAATTTATTTTCATAGAAGTCAACATCATTTGATTCTATGATCACTTTAGCATTTAGGTCGTAAAACCTATACGCTTTACTGTTTACCGCATACCCAATGAATACACATTCATAGGCTCTACTAGCGAGTTTAATTCGCTTGGGATCGGGGATTCTGACATAAGCCAGACAGCCCCAAGTTCGAAGATAAGACAAGTTGTGCTGTCTTTTCTTCATTATCTCATAGGGAGATGTTTTGTTCTTAGATTTAGGGACTCTATTCAAAACATAGCAAACAGTCAAAATAATTTCCCCCCACCAGTGAGAGGCAACACCAGAATTAAGCATTATAGCAACAACAAGTTCAGTAAGAGTTCTATTCTTTCTTTCAGCTTTACCATTCATTTCAGGTGAATATGGTGCAGTAGTTTCATGTATAATTCCTTGGGTTTTATAAAACTCATTAAATAAACTAGAATCATACTCTGTTCCTCTATCACTACGAAATCTCTTAATCTTCTTACTAAATTGATTTTCAATTTCAGTTACAAAGATTTTAAACATGTCAAGCGCTTCACTTTTATTTTTCATAAGATATACAAATGTATAGTTGGAACAGTCGTCAATAAAAGTAATAAAATAACGCTTTCCATTTCTGGTTAAAGTCCCATCAAGTTCGCATATATCAGAATGTATTAAGTCTAAAGGTTCAGATTCTCTAACTACTGATTTATGTGAACTTTTAGTTATTTTAGCTTGAGTGCAAAAATCACATTTTTCAAAATCTTTTAAGGATAACTTCGGAATTAAGCCTAAGTTACTTAAATTCAAAATTACACGTTTATTCATATGATAGAGTCTAGCATGCCAAATATTAAAATCACACAACATGTAAGCAGAAGGATTCATTTTATTGATTTCAACATTCAATTTAAACATGCCATCGGTGGCGTACTCTTTCCCAACAAAAATACTATTTTTAGAAATAGTGTACAAATCTACCCCTATAGTTTGAGTAAACCCTGCCTTATTGAGAAGAAACCCAGAAACCAGATTCTTCCTTATTTCTGAAGTATGCATGACATCCTTCAGAATTAAGGTCTTTCCAGATGTGAATGTTAGTTCCACATCTCCAATACCAGCAACATTAGTGGTGTGGGAATCTCCTAACAACACTTTCTTATCTTCAGCAGCAGTGTATGTTTTAAACATAGCACGATCAAAACAGACATGGCGGGAGGCACCAGTGTCTATCCACCATCCTTCCGATCCACCAACAAGGTTGATCTCAGTTATCATAGCAACAAATTGCTCTTCTGTCAAGTTAGCCTGATTAGCAAGGCCTGGCTTGTTCCTGCACTTGCGTGCTACATGACCCTCTTTTCCACAGCGAAAATAGAGAAAAGGGGAAGGGCCATTTCTAGGAGGTGGTTGTTGCTTTGCAATAGGGGCCTTTGGAGGGTTCCCATTCTTGTTGTTGTTATTTAAAGAGCGATTCTGAATCTTTAGTGGTTTGCTGTTTGGCTTCAGAACTGCTCCGATGAATTTCTTTTTCTTGTTATTTGCCACAAGAAGAACTTCATCTTTCTGGTCTTGCTTTCGGGATTCTTCCTCAATTCTAAGGCGAGTTATCAGACTTTCTAGGGAGAATTCTTTTGTTTTATTCCTGAGAGAATTTTTAAAATCTTTCCAAGCAGGGGGCAGTTTGTCAATAATAACAGCAATTTGAAACTGTTTATCAAGGGACATACCTTCAGTGATGATTTCGTGAGCAATTTTCTAGATTTCATGAGACTGAGCTTCCACGGATCTGTCATCTGTCATCTGATATTTGAGGTAGCGGCTGACAGCATACTTTTTGGCTCCAGCTTCCTCAGTATCATATTTCTTCTTCAGAGCATCCCAAACCTGTCTAGCAGTATTGCTGTCGGAACTGTAGTAATCATACAGATCATCAGCAAGTCCATTAAGAATATAATTCTTACATACGTAATCATTATGTTCCCATTGGGTTAATTCAGTAGCTTTCTTATCCTTTTCTGTTTGTTCAGCATTTTCTGGAACAACAGGGATGTCATCCTTCAGAACGTTGGCAAGCTTTTTCGTGGTTAGAAAAAATAGCATCTTTTGTTGCCATCGTTTGAAGTGACTTCCTTCAAACCGAAACGGTTTATTGTATTCAGAAGCAGAAGAACCTGTCCCAGTAATTTCGTCGGTAGACATGGCAGTTCGAAAAACGTCTTAATATTGTTATTTTTGAATTTTGAAAAAGTTTGAAAAAACAATTTATGCCACCGAAAATATTACTGGGTTGAGTCGCGGACTAGGTCGCTCTCTTTAAGACGTTTTGAGGCACTGCCCAAAAGGTGCAAGGCAAACTATCAACCACGAAGTCCCCAGGATAAAACAGTCCAGATCACTGTTACGGAGTTCTACTGCACCGTAGAAAACCGTTCGAATTACACCCTCAATATGGCAGTCTGACGACTACCACTCGTAATATGGCACGAAGGTCACTCAAGAAAAAGAAGAAGATGAAGAAGTAAGAACGGGGGGAAGAAGAGAGAAAATTCTCAGAAGCGGACGGCGGCGGCGGCGCGCGCGTGTGTGGTGACCAACTTTGCTTGCGTTCTCCCTCCTTCACAAAATTGGGGTACCCCTTGGGGCACACCCCAAGGTACATACCTCCACCTTATATACCCTTCCAAAGTGTGGTATCCCTCCTATGTGGGACTTCTCATTTTTTTTAATTCACAACCACACTAGCTCATTAATGTCACCATTATTACCAACAATTTTTCCATTAATTTTTCATCATTTCCAACAGCCATCAATAATTAACTTTTGTAGGTTGTTGAGGTAGGTAATGGGAATTTATTCTCATCATTTACAAGGATCAAAACCCACTTAGCTGCTAATTTTTACTTATAAATCAAATAACTTCATCACAATGAGTCAGCTAATTTTTAATTCACATCATTCTTCAAGGATCAAAATTAGTGTGCAACGTCACGCAGCAAGGTCAAATTTTGTGGCACAAATAGAGAATTTGAGTATAAAACCATTGTTTGAAAGTTGAACCTTGATTCTGATCTTAATTAAAAGAGTTGATTAGTAAGTTCACCAAACAAAATCAATTTTAAGTGTTGAACATACACGTAGTAATATAAAAATAATATACATTAGCGCAAAAAAAAGTCTTATTTAGCAATCTTAAATATATTTTTTTAAAACAAACAAAATTAATAATTAGTTGTTATGTTAGTATTTTTTTTCACTTGAGTGTAAATATAGATCCTCCAATTCTTAACACTTGGTTTAAAAGAGTTGAGTTATGCACCCACCCTAATGGTCCTAGATATTATTCTCAAAATACTTTTCAGTAAAACAAATTTCTATGTACAGAAGAGGGCGCACATACATATTCATTGCTAAAGATTTCATCTAATTTCCTATAAAAGAGAATTGTTATGTACCCATGGCAAAAATTAAGTACTACTAGTACTCATAAGGTAGATTGATTCAAAATTTTAATTGTCTAAAAATTAATCAAAAATAAAAATATGATGTGCCGTTAAATGATGGGTTGTTATGTACTGTACCCAATTAAACTCTAGGTAAAGAAGTTGTAATATTGTTTTAATCTTTTGGTCATGATAGATATAATTATTGTCCTAATCATAAAGACAATGACATCGTCCCTAAAACCACTACCATTTGAATTTTGATTATCTTGTTTAATTCTGTCTTCTTCAATTTGAATTTTGATTATCTTATTTAATTCTGTCTGCTTCAATCCAATTCCCCCACTCTGAAGCATTCATTGTCTTTTTTCCTTTTGGTGTTTTGTGCCAAGAGTCAGCTGATAAGAATGAGAATTGAACGGTGTCCCAAAGTCAAAAAGTTTTATTATTTTCTTAAAGCCTTCATATTGTCAATTCTGTCTTTTTTTTTTTTAGTACTCTTTATTTTTTTTGAATTGAGTTTCAGTGATTCAGAGTTTAGACAAAAAGAAAATTAAATCTGACTAATAATTATTTGCGAATTCAAATTTGAATTTTGTTAAGATTCATCATTATTAACTGAAACTAATTAATACTATATCTCAATCACTTAGTTTCATATTGTTGTATCATACAACTTTCTATCCATAGTTTATTATATATATATATATAGAGGAGGAAGCAAATTACATTTCAAGAATTTACACCAGCAATTAAACTCATTTATCAATATCTTATCGGATCAATTTACATTTTTCATAGGGCTGATCTAATACACATGGAGAGCAAAGATGAATTTATTATGATATTTTTTTTTTAATTTTAATTATGATATTTTTTAAAGTCTATAATAATATTTTAGTTAAATAACTAAATTAATTTTGAGTCACGCTGAACAATGTGAATGCGTTCTTAGGAATTCGAGGATAGTGAAACAATAGTAACCGTACCATGGGAAAAAGATTGAAATAGAAAATGAATAGCGGATAATAAGTAATAACACATTAATGATAGTATATTCGATGACTTTTTATAGACAGGTATTCGAAACATCTAGCTTTACACATTTTTATTATCAAACAATTTTTGTCAGACATCTTAGAATTAAATTAATATTATCTATTTTGTATAGTATTGTTTTTAATTGATAATAAAATTAATTGATTTAATTGATTTAATATTTGTTAAAATAATATTTATTTTAGAGGGTTTAAACGATTGTTTTGATAGTTTTAATTTTGGGCTTGTTATTATCATTATATCATATATAATACAAAACTTACATTATATCAAATAAACTACAATTTTGCTACCAACACCTCCTACGTTACTACACACACCCTCCTTTTTTTTATAAAAAAATAAAATTCTCAAATTGCCCTTGTATATTTATTATAATTTTTAACTTCATTTCTCCATTCATCACCCTTCTTAACACCCCATCACTCATAATCACAAAATCACCATATCTCACCAACTCTAACTCATAATCATTCAAAACTTACATCACTCACTCACAATTTACACACCCCATCAGTTTCCTCTTCACATTGTGGTTAAAGTGACCTAAAAAGGTATGTATGTTGTTCTGTTTTTGAGGTTTTTGTTTTTTTAAATTTGGGGATTGTACGCAATCTCAATTCACGTACGTTTACGTGAAATGAGATTACGTACATTGAAAAATGAAAAACTTCATGGATTACGCAATCTCAAATTCACGTAGGTTTACGTGAATTGAGATGACGTATGTGTTAAATTGCAAAACTCCATTGGTTACGCAATCTGAAATTCACGTACGTCTACGTGAATTAAGAATGCGTATTTAATGGGGTTTTGAATTTTAAACACATACGTAATCTCAATTCACGTAACCGTACGTGAATTTGAGATTGCATACGTTTACGTGAACTAAGAATACGTAAAGGTACGTGAACTGAGTTCATGTAACCTTACGTGAACTGAGTTTCAGTATGTCAAAATCCTGAAATTTGTGTTTCTTTTTGAAGATAAATGGACCAAGGGGGAGACAACAGTGATGAAATGTATGATGGTTTGGAACTTGATTTTGATGATATGGATGATGATTTGGAACGTGACTTTGACGAAATGTATGATGACTTTGATGCAATGAATGATGGTGTTGAACCTGAAATTGAATACGATATGAACAACGGAGGTGAACCTGTTATGGTTGATTTGACTGATGAGTTTAGCACCGACACGATGTTTGATACGCGAGATGATTTATTGAAATAGGCTAGAAATGTTGGAAGGGAAAATGGAATTGTCGTTGTTATTTTTAGATCTGAAATTGCGACAGCACGACCAGGAACAAAGACAAAATTAATTCTTGGTTGTAAATAATTTTCACATAGTATTGATTATGGATAGCACATACAAGACATGTAGGTATCGCATGCCATTACTTGAAATTATTGGTGTTACATCTACTGAAATGACATTTTGTGTGGGATTTGCGTATCTACAGTCTGAGCGTGCTGATAATTTTACGTGGGCACTACAAATGTTAAAAGAACAGATTACAAGTGGTGAAGTTGAAGTCATCGTTACTGATAGAGACCTCGCTTTGATGAACGCAGTTGAATATGTTTTTCCAAAAGCAATGAATTTATTATGCTTGTTTCATATATGCAAGAATGTCAAAGTCAAGTGAAAGATGATTGTGTTTCCAAAAAAGAAGCAGGTGCAAATAATGGAGGCATGGGAGGCTCTTGTTTACAGTTATGATGAGGCTCAGTACTACACGAATTTGGCTATCTTTGAAGGAATTTGTAGTAGCTCTTCTATCTTTAATGATTATGTACATGACCAATGGTTAATTCCTCACAAGGAAAGATTTGTTGAGGCGTGGACAATTAGAGTTATGCACTTTGGGAACACCACAACACAAAGGGTTGAGTCAGTGCACTGGAGTTTGAAAAGAATATTACAAGACAACATTGGTGATATATGCAGTGTTTGGGAAACCATCAATAGCATGATTGTACTACAACACAGTGAGATAATAGCATCATTTGAAAAGAGCATAATTCAAAAGGTTCATCGACATAGTAAAAGATTGTATGCCAATTTGCGTGGTGTTGTATCAAAAAATGCTATAGATCACATTGCGGCAGAGTATGATCGCGTGAAGTATGTAGGTATAGATAAGTCTGAATGTCATTTCACAATTAGGAGAACACATGGTCTACCTTGTGCATGTGAAATAGCCAGGTATAGTATGATCCCCCGTTCCATCCCGTTAGACGCTATTCATTTTTGGTGGACTAAATTAACTTTTCATGATGATGGATCGGGTAAACCTTTAGAATTATCTGTGAAACATGAAATAGATGTGATAGTGAAAAAGTTTGATGAACTTGATGTACCTGGAAAAATTGCACTTAAAGGTAAATTACGAGAGATCGCGTATCCATCGACTACGTCGATGTGTCCACCTGTTGACAAGGTTAAAACTAAGGGTGCACCCAAAAAAGGCAAAAGTAAGATATCAAAAAGAGATAAATCAACCAAGCGTGATCCATCTTGGTGGGAGTGCACTGGCACAAATGCATGTAGCACTGTAACATCTAATAAAGTACAGCAACCTCGATCATCAGCCAAAAAGCTCACACCTCGACCATTAGTTAGCAAAGTTCAACAACCAAGAGTTCTCCTCTTCAGCGATTGGTTGCCGGTTGAAATTCATAAATTCATAGATGACATTATTGACGTCGGTGAGGATGGTAATTGTGGATATCGTGCAGTTGCAGTTTTACTTGGAATGGGTGAGAACTCTTGGGCATTCATTCGTCAAGAGTGTGTTATAGAGCTTCAAGAGTTCATGTCTCATTACGAGAGAATATATGGTGGACAAATCTTTGTTCAACAACTTATACAAAGTGTGTATGTTGAACAAGTTGCAACTATGGATAATTGGATGACACTTCCAGCAATGGGATTTGTGATTGCTGCGAAATTTAACTGACCACCAACATCTATGCCAGATCATCGTAAACATATCGCAAACATTTTTTCCACTTAGAACTCCACCACCAACATCTATGTCAGATCATCGTATCATAGTTGTTGCATTTGTTAAGAACTGTCATTTCGTGCAGGTATTAATTGTGCTACTTATTTAATATTTCCACTTAGAACTGACATTTCAACAAGTATTAATTGTGGTTGTTTCATTTGTTAACAGGTTTACTTAAAGTCAAATTCTCCTATACCACCAGTAAGTAATTTGTGGAGAAAATATTGCACTTTAGAAGCACGATAGTGGAAGTTTATTTACAATGATCTCATGCAACATTGGTTGAAGATATTTCCATGCAGTATAGATGAATATGTTGTAAACTGAATATGTTGTAACATTTGTAAAACTTGCTTGATTCATGATATGAAACGATAATTGGATTCATTTATTTAACATTTCTAAAAAGTGATTTTAAATATTTTAACATGATAAATAAAAATTATAACTGAAAATTATAATATACATAATTAAATATTTTAACATGATAAAAATTATAACTGAAATATTCATTATCCATAATATACCAATATATTAAATATCCAAAGTTATCCACAATAGTACATATCCAAAATATATCTAAAAAATTACAAAATATTACATATCCTAAGTTATCCAAAATATTAAAATAAAATCCTAATTCCGTCTATTTCTCCTACGATACGGTACTGTGTTAGACCAATCTCTACCACCACCCCTTTGATTTCGCATCATCATTATTAACTCATTAACGAGTGTCATGCCATCACGTAATACTAGTTGCTGACCAAGAAGCTCTTCAACAATTTCTATTGCTCGACGCTGCAATACAAAATAAATTAATATAATCTAATTAAAATAAAATATGAATAAATAAAATATGCAAAATTAATATACCGTTACGTCAACGGCTTCATCGGCGGCATCAGCGGCGACATCAGGGGCATCACCTGCATGAGCGGCTGGTTCTTCTTGGGCTGGTTCTATAATGAATGATGCATGGATGTGAAATTCTGCAGAACCAATCCATGTAATCATTCGAGCAGAGGACATGTTCCTGCCCAAATGCGCCATCATCTACTACATGCACAGCGTACTGCGTAAACATGATGTCCATTTCCTCTGGGGTTGTCGTCCAACCCACTATATCTAACGGTGAGTCATGAATGGTTTGGACAGGACCGTATTGACGCAATACCCTGTCTGGCAGATGAGCATACATCTTCGAACCCCATCGTATCCACCCTCGAAATAAAGAAACCTCTTCAAAGGGTCGCTTCACTCGGTGGGCCTCGTATGGTGTCCAACAGACCTCCTCAGCAACAATCTCGTCAAAAGCTTTCCTAAATGGAAGCACCAAACCTTTATCCCGTTTTGGCTTCCATTCAGTGCTCTGGGGTAGTCTTCAACGTAACTTGGAGAAAGTCTACAGCAATCTCTACATAATGTAGGAAAATGCTCATAGACCCACGCCTGCACAAATATAATAACATATCATTAGTTTAGAATCATTAATAATAGATATTATTAATACAATAAGCAACCATATAGTTTACCTGTAACAGTGTAAGATACCTTGACACGGTTCTGGTCTGATGCATGCTGGCTTCACGAAGATTGTCGTATAAATAAGCAAGAGCAACTGCACCCCATGCAAATCCCCCACAAGCATTGAGGTCTCGAAAGTAGTCAAGATATGCAACGCTGACTGCATAGGCACTCTTATCACTAAATAGTGTGCAACCGACCAAAAACAGAAGAAATGCCCTAGCAACCATCTGCCACTGCTGGTCACGACAGCGTTGATGGTATACCTCTAGTAGTCAACTATACCGAACTGAGGGTGTCCGCGTGACATTAAATTCAGCATAGGCGACAACATGACTAACTCCAAGAAGCTTAGCCAGTATATTTGCACCGTCATCCTTGTTAAATACATTAACAGTGAAGAATGAACCGGTGATGGGGATATGCAGCAGAGCGGAGACATCGTCGAGAGTAATCATCATCTCCACAATTAGAAGATGTAAGCTATTAGTGTCACGACGCCACCTCTCTACGAATGCAGAAATGATCCCTTTGTAGATCATTTCATAGTTGCATTTTAGCAAAGAATATAATCTTGAGCTTTTCACCAGTTGCTCAACCTCTAGGTGTTCAATAACAGCTTCTTTTAATTTTTGGCCGTTGCTAAACACCCTTAATTCCCCACGATCCTGAAATTAGTTATGCAAAAAAATATAATTTAAAACACATTAAAACAACTACAATTAAAAATTTAATTTCATTTGATTGATAAAATTACCACGCCATCCCAAAGTCGGGTTGCCACATGATCGGTGAATGTCCTAAGTACAGAACAATCAATCAGACCACCAGGATATGCGTCAGATTGTGCTTCAGGTTGTTGTTCGGGTTGTGCTTCAGCTTCCGGTAGGGCTCCTTCCTGTTGCCGCTCTAGTCGTCGTCTTTGTGCCCGAGCGGAAGCAGTCGGCCTAACACGACGACCATCAATATTAGAGGTACCCTCGTTGATTACTGCACGTCCCTCTCTATCGGTATACATTGTGCGAACCATATCTGCAAAACCAAAAGCATATTAAATATCAAAACAGCAAATCCCAGTATCATACGTGAGTTGAGTTCACGAACCATATACGTGAACTGATTTCACGAACCACGTACGTGAACTGAATTCACGAACCATGTTCGTGAACTGAGTTCACGTAAGGTGTACGTGATCTCAGTTAACGTATGCCTTACGTGAACTCAGTTCATGAACATGGTTCGTGAATTCAGTTCACGTACGTTTTTGAGTTTTTGAAATTGAATTCACGTACGTGAACTGAGTTCACGTACGTTTCTGGGTTTTTCCAACCAACGTTTTCATCAGAATCAGCAATGGCAACTACAAGGGTTTAGGGTTTCTGGCATTTCATTCCTAATAATAAACACAAACAACTACAATAATGAACAACAAAAACAGGGATGATGCTTACTTGATTTTGGTGAAGTGATGATTGAAGAGGAAGAAGATGCAATGAAGTTGATGAAGATGGAATGCAGTTGATGATGAATAAAGAAGATGGAATGCAGTTGATGATGACTGAAGTTGATGAAGGCTTCTGGGTTTTTGAATGAAGAGGAACAAGATGAAGATGAAGATGAACAATATGGAATGAAGATAAAGAAGGTGGGGTTAGGTTAAATTAATAAAGACAATGGCAATTTTGAAATTTTGTTTTTTTTTTTTTAAAATAAAAGGGGTGTGGGTAGTAATATAGGGGGTGTTGGTAGCAATATTGAATAAACTATCTGTTGTAAATTTTTACATAAATAAGAAATTTGTTATGTCATTAAGATGGTCAAATTAACAATCATTATGCCAAAGAGGAAAAAGACAAAAAAAAATAGTCTTTAACAACGTATAAAAGCATTATTTTTTTCAACATTGTTGTACGTTTATACATCGTTTTTAAGGAAGTAAAAGTGCACTTTAATAGACCTTCTAGATAACATTTGTTTAGACAATGGTTTTGCAAAAAAGTTATGTCTAGGGTGAAGGGAAACCGATATTAAATACACATATTAACACAACATAATTTTAAAAAATTTCATTTGATGGATCCTCACGAATGATCATGAATCAGGGATTATGCAATTATCTCTTGTAGCGTAGAACCTTTGTAGACGAATGTTAAAGAGAATCACGAATGTTGCTCGGACGACAACGTCTCTATGTAGTCTACACGAACAAACCTCGAATGAGAGCAGCCTCAATTTTAGTGTTAACTGATGAATGAAACTAATAGAGAACGGTTAGGGTTTTGTTTATGATTTTTTCCAGCAATTATGTATAAGAGTTCTATTTATAGACCCTTATGCTGACCTAACGCACCGTAATTTATGATTTTCCGCATTTCACTTAATTCATGTCGGCGCATCATAAGATTGTACCACTTAATCAAATAAGTCTTACTTATTTACGCTTTTAACCTCTCATTAATTTATTTTTGCATGTGTGACCTTGTAGGTTCCCATAACATTGATAATAATAGCGAACAATATCTAACAACACATCATTGCTACCCAAGTGACGATAATATTTTGTGATTTGACATAACCTTTTTGCGATAATAATCTTGTGTACAATTATCTTTTTTCCTTTATATCTATATTGAACACAAGGCTTAGTGTGTGTCATCCTTGTATAGTTCAATATTATAGTCCTTGATTCCCGAGTATACTTAGTAATAACAAATAAAATCAATATCTCATATTGATTTATTTCAACACAACCATGTATTTTACAATCATACTCTTTCAAGGAGGGACAAATTCAATCTAATTCACTCATGTCCCTCTACATGACTTGAATTCCTCATGTAGAGACCACGGTGGTTTCAGGTCAGAGGTTGGAATACACCATTATCACTATGAGAATAACTTATGACATTACAAAATACACTATGTAGTATTCTCATGGTGGGTCAATCCATAACACATATACCCTAATGTGCACTAACCATGTGACTTGATAACTCATATCTTTAACCTGTGAGATAAGGTTATCAATCCACACACAATAATCTCGATTATATTATTATTTCTCTTTAATAATAATACTTGACTATGTATATTTAAGCGTAAAGTTCTATAATATCTCATTGTCGAGTAATCCACTTGATATTTAATCAAATCGAATTTTACTTAAAAATTTTATTACGTTGAAATAAATGTAATAACTAAAATTGCCTCATATTAAAATAAACAACTTGATACAAGTCTTAAGTCAAATATAAAACATTGACCTTCAGGGGTTACACCAAAATAAAGTCCCCTTTAGGCAATGCTTATAGAAAAAAGCGTTGTTTAAGACCCTTTTAAATTGTGCGTTTAAATATAGCAATGTTTAAAGGTTCCATTAGACAACACTTTTCACTTAAAAACACTGTCTAGTGGCATATTTATACAACACTTTATGCTAAATGCTATTTAAAATAGCCTTAGATAACACTTTTTATTTTGAAGTGTTGTTAAACTTTATCTTAGTAATTTTTGCTTTAAATGGTGTGAAAGAGTCTTCATTTATCAATTTTTTTTTGTATTGCTTCCTATATTTAAGAATTGAAAAATAGACTAAAAATCTATTTAAAGTACTATTTTTTATATATAGTCACCACATAAAACTCTTAATAAAAAAAAATACATTTAAAAAAACATAAACTTAATAATCAAACTAGTGTGTAACCGGTGCATCGCATAGAGAGAAATTATGATGTTGACAATTTTATCGTTCTATTCAAAAATACAATTATTTCAATTATTTAAAAAATTGTAAAATTCAATAAGAAATAAGACGTAATATTTTATAAAAATTTAGATTACTTTTTTGTCCGTCAAAATTTATGTTAAGTAGAATGGTGTATATCTTTAAGCAAGAGTCACAATTTCAAAATAATGACTAAAATAACGATAGAATAAATATAAATAATTTACTAATATATGTGTCCACACAACATTACTTTTAAAGAGACAGGTCAAGAGCCATACAACCTTACTTTTAAATTTGTGTATAGAATTTGAATCTCTCTCTCTCTCTCTCTCTCTCTCGTGTGAGACTCTTTGTAATACTTTTGGTGATGTTCTAAATAAAGTGTAGACAGGGAAAAATGTCTCTTATCGTCATTTGAGAGTGTTTCGTTGGAGATGTTTTGTTCACATTCCAAGAGATGAGAGGTTCAAGCTTGATAGTAAATCCAAACAATATGTGTTCGTCGGTTGTAGTGGTGAAGAATTTGGTTATAGACTGTGGGATCCGGTTGACAAGAAAATTATGAGAAGTTGAGATGTGATATTTCTTGAAGATCAAAGTATTGAAGATTTTGATAAAACTGAGAAACATAAATAAAATTTCAGAAGTTACATTGATGTTGCGCCTAAACCTCCTGCAAAAACTTTTCTTGATGGAAAATATATACATGTAGATGATGAGAATGTAACTGTTAGTTATATCCGACAAGCGGCAGGTTCAATCCCTGTTAGTGTTATTAACGGGAGTAATTGTAATTCTCTTTGTAAGTGTTCAATGAGCTCTAAGGTCTGCCTTAGATTGGACTAAAGCACCCAACCATCACCTTAAATTTATTTTAAAAAAAAGTCTCCCTTTTTGTAATGATAGAAAAAACAAAATGGAGAAAAAAATATTAAAAAATTATAGAAATTAAATAAAAAATAAAGAATGGTATTAAGATGGAAGAAATGATAATGTCATGTTTTTTAAATAGTTTGTATATATAGAAAATGAATGTAGTGATTTGTCATCGATGAAGATTTTGATTATGTAATCAATGGAGATGAATGTAATAATATTGTAAATAAAGTTATAGTTATTTAGTGACCGAAATGAAAAAAGTTATAGTCATTCAT
Source organism: Cicer yamashitae (assembly GCA_037974755.1). Lineage (NCBI taxonomy): Eukaryota > Viridiplantae > Streptophyta > Magnoliopsida > Fabales > Fabaceae > Cicer > Cicer yamashitae. Next base: position 37,140,902 of record JBBPBQ010000003.1, read on the forward strand.
TAACGAAATTATAAATCATTTGTCTGGATAAAAATGACCGGAGGAAATTATAAATCATTTGTCTAAATAAAAATGACCGGAGGTAGTATTAGTTATTAAATTTAATTTAAATTTTAAAATAAAAAATGAACTATATTATATTATTATATATGGGTTAAAAAGATGTATATGATCTTTTTTCTAAATTTATTTAAAAACTATGTTTATTGGTATTATTTTTTAAATAAATTTTATTCTTAGCACGCACTACTTATAATTTTGTTAAATTCAAATTTTCTTAAAACAGTTTTTAAATACTTAAAAAGAATGTAATTATAGTGTTTGAGTTAATGAAATATAATCAATGAATATTTTGATTTCAATGAAAGGAATGTAATTTTGTGGTTGGAAACCCATATTATCATTTGAAGCTCTTAAATTAAATTGCAACAAACAAAAATAATGTTTTTGACAAATTAAAAAGGAATTTAATCAAAAGTGATAGATAAAATCATACATGGATAGTAATTTTTATATAGTGAAACGAAACAATTTAATTATAATTAAAATTATCTCAAAACTCACCACTCTCGTGAAAGACTAGAGAAACATTATATTATGAGTAACAAATGAATAAATGAACCAATGAAAAAACATTGTTCATCATCCCATTAGAATGTGTTCGTCGTGATCCATTAAAGAAATTAAACGTGATGGATGTTATGATATCAATCAATGCACAAAAGAGTAACTCTCTAAGCAACTACATCGATAAGGACAAAATGACATTTAGGAATTTGGAACATTTTGATTTTTAGATAAGGTAACATCCATAAGAGAAAAAGTGACTAAGAATAGAGTTGCATAAGAAAAAACAATGGACATATTCCAAAGAATGAAGATAAAGGTACACGGGAAGAAAAAAAGCAAAAATTTCAAACATTCAAACATTGGCTCTATTTGTTTAAAATTTAAAAAAAAAATTATTTTTATAGTATTTTATTTGTTTTATAAATATTTTTAAAAAATAATTTTAAAATAAAATTTTAAATGAAAAAATGATATAATTAGTTTATCTTAAAATATCATTTTAAGTATTTTATTTATTTGCTACAACTTTTTATGGATAATGGAATTTCAAAATTGATTAAAATGGAATTTTATTTTGATAATCTCTTCATAAAACTCATTTTTGAGAGATACCTTTTTAAAAAAAATATTATTTTAAGCATATTAAAATCTCTAATAATAAATATCTAAATTATTTACATTCTTTGTAATTGATAACAAATGAGTCTAAAATTACCTTTTATTATTTTTAAGTAAGTTCTCATAAAAATCATTTAAAAAAAATATAAAGTCAGTATTACTTTTTTAACATCTTAAACAAACGGACATAAATAAAAAATAATTAAAACAACAAAATACCTTTAAGTTCATTTTAGCAAACAAGTTAATTATTATAATTTGTAGAAGGTAAATTCTAAAAGGGCATGTGGCACAGGTCAGGGTGATAGGCCTTGAGAAGCATTTGTTCAGTAATGTAATCAATGTAAATTTTATTCTATTTGTAGATTAATATAGATGTATAAATTATTGAAAAAATTACTTTTCTTTTCATTGATAATAAATAAGTCTAAAATTAACTTTTATTATTTTATCTAAGTTCTCATAAAAATTATTTGGCTTAATTGCAGTTTTAGTCCCTCTATTATTACCAATTTATGAAAATGGTCCCCCTATTTTAAAAGTCGACAGTTTTGGTCCCTCTCTCAGATTTTTGAACTAAAAAAATGCGGAATTGATATATTTTTATTGACGTACCATACAATTATATGATATAGAGCCATCTAGATGCATTAATTATTCATATGTCATTAATTAAATTAAAAATATGAAAAATTTCTGAAGTTGAAAGCTAAGTTTTTACTGTGTTTTATTCCAATTTCATGGGTGTTAATCATTTTATATTGTCGTATCATATGTCACGTTATTTAAAACATCTCACGTCGTCATTTTTTAGTTAAAAAATCAGAATGAAGAACCAAAACTGTCGACTTTTAAAATAGGGGGACCAATTTCGTGAATCAGTAAAAATAGAGGGACTAAAATACTTCAAGAAGTTAATTATCATAATTGTAGAAGCTAAATCAACAGAGAAATTACTTTTTTTAAGATCTTAAATAAACAGGCACAGAGAAAAATAATAAAAACACGTAAAAAAAAAATAATTCAAGTTCATTTTACCCAAGTTAATTATCATAATTGTAGAAGCTAAATTCTAAAAGAACACGTGGCATAGATCATGGTGAGAGACATTGAGAAGCATTTTTGTTAGTAATGTAATAAGTGTAAATTTTATCCTATTTATAGATTAAAATAGATATTTAAATAATTGAATGTTAAAATTATTATTTTTAATTGGTAACAAGTGAGTCTAAAATTAACTTTTATTATTTTTAAGTAAGTTCTCATAAAATTATTTTTAAAAATATAAAGTTAAAATTATTTTTTTTAAATCTTAAACAAATGGATATAGAGAAAAAATAATAAAAACACAAAAGAAAAAAATACTTTTAAGTTCATTTTAGGAAAGAAGTTAATTATTACAATTGTAGAAGGTAAATTCTAAAAGGACATGTGGCATGGATCATGGTGAAAGGCCTTGAGAAGTATTTGTTAGTAATGTAATCAATGTAAACTTTATCATATTTGTAGATTAATTAATATAGACATAGATTTTTTCAATTTTGACTAAATATTTTTTTTACTAAGGCTTTATAATTTGTTTCTTTTATGTTCAGATGAAATATAGAAAATAAATTGTTTCAATCGTCTATTTAAATGCACAATATCATATCATTCCTTATTAATTTGTTGATATTTCAAATGATGAGTAAAAATTGTAATAATATCAATTCAAACTAATAAATATAAATTGATGATATTATTTTAATTTTAATTATTATATTTATAGAAGGTATTGCAACGTAAAAAGCCTTGAGAAGCATTTGTTATTAATGTAATCAATATAAATTTTATCTTATCTGTATATTAATATAGATAGAATATAGAATATAGATAGATATAGATATACATTTTTTATTTATTTGAATTCCTCTCGTGAACTATTGTTTTTAAAATTTCAAAAACAACAATTAACCAAATAAAATCTAAATTAGGAAATATAAGTAATTATTGTCCGAATTAAATACAAAGTTGAATTTATTTGTTTTTAATACTTTATTCATTCATTTACAAGTGTCATTGTTATAAATTAGAATTTCTTAAAGGCTTTAGTTGGTATAGTAATCAATGTAAATCTCATTTTAATTGTATATAATATAGATATATAGATGATATTATTTTTATTTTATTTTAATTATTATAATTGTAAAAGGTAAATTATAATGTAAAAGACCTTTAGAAACATTTGTTAGTAATATAATCAATGTAAATTTTACCCTATTTATATATTAATATAGATATATAGATTTTTTTAATTTAAATTCCTCTCATGAACTATTGTTTTTAAAATTTCAAAACAATATATTCAATGTAAGTCTCGTTCTAATTGTATATAATATAGAATATACGGTATACCTTTATATGCAAGTGAGAAACTCTATTTTATACAAGTATTTTCATTTTATATGGTATCAGCTGCTTTCTAGCTTCAAGCATGCGATCCTAAGCCAAAACCACGTTCTCGAACAACATCACCATTATAAATGACATGATTGGTTTATGTGACAAATTACTACTACTATTTAAATTACTACATAATCATTCATTAAATTACTACTACTTGAACTGTTATAAATTACATGATTGGTTTATGCGACAAATTTTTGTGATGATTTATGTTGGTGTTGTGATTATATACTTGCTTTTGTTATCATGATTATTATATACATGAGAAATATTGAACTATGTTGTATCAATTTGATATGTTACATGAACTATGAAAATGTTGTTTTATGGTTAAACGAATTTGTACCTGTCGTAATATGAATGTGACATGAGCTATATGAACTTGGTGCTATTAGTGTGATTGTGATATATTTGACTCATTCATGCCTTTGATGGTCCCTCTTTTATAAGGATCGACTTAGGACGACGATGAGGGAAAGGTAATTGTAAGGGTCTTGTACCCAAGATTCCTTGCATGAATTTAGCGATGTGATGGTCTTTGGCACAACATTGGAGAAGTACAACTGTATTGGGCCCTATAGGTAACGATCACGGTCAAACCTGTGGGTGCGACTGGCCTTGAGAATATTCAAGTGAGCAAGTCCAACATGGCCTGGTAGGAACACTCCATTTTCTAGAGCTACCATTGCAACACATGATTACATCGACTAGACATTGAGATGTCTTCTGTAAGTCGAGCAATTCTACAAGGATGTGATTTTTTTGTTCGCTTGAGTGGTAGCATAGTACCACATTCCTTTTTAGTACTTCCGAGTAGTTTGGTGTCACATATCATTAAAGTGTCTAATGTGCTTAACATTACATTGCTTAATCAAACATGTTGTTGAGTGTTGTGTTAAAGTATTAGTTTTACCCTTTTGTGCCTTAAAATTGATATGTATGTACTCACTCATTTCATTACTTGTGTGTAGTGTTGTAATGACTCATACAAGTCACAGGTTCATAGCGATAAATCATCCTAGTTATTGCGAAAAAATTTCTTTCAATTTTATCTTGTTGGCTTGTATACCAAGATATGATTTATTTTAGGATTTCTTATTTTATTCGCTCTGCTAGATGACAACAAGGTTGGTTAATAATCTTATTTTCTGAAATATTTAAGTATGTTTAGATTTAATTAGAAATATCTATAAACTTTTGGCTCAATATTTTATGCAAATGGGTGGAGAAAAACCAAGCAGATGTTGCAACACCAGACGAATAAAAAGAAACAAAAAATATAACAAAATAAGGGTGATTAAATGATGTCAAAATAAAAGTTGGACCATTAGTGTAAAATAGTTAGATTTTACGAAGTTTTTCTTTACCACTTTTGGTCTTTTACAACAATGATATTTTTTTTTAAGAAAAACTCGTTATACATTAATAATATATTTAAATATACATTTGGTATCTATAAATATACCACTTTTTAATTTTAGTCCTTGTAAATTTTTTTGTTTGAGTTTAATCCTTGTAAAATTTGAGACGATCGATTTTGGACCCTAACATCAAATCAATATTAAAAGAATGGCGAATTTTCTAAAAACCTCTAAACCCCTCTTTTAATTTATATTCATATTTTCTTTATAAAATAACACTAATTATTAAATGATCAATAAATAAATTTATTAATTAATAATATAAAACATTTTAATTTTTAATATATCATAAAAGATAATATGTTGATGTATATTTATTGACCTATGTGTCAGGACGGTTTATCAGCTCTTTTTTTAGGGACCAAAATCGATTGTCTTTAATTTTACGAGAACTAAAATCAAAAGATGGTATATTTGCAGAGATAAAAACATATTTAAACTTTAATAATAATATAATGAAAATAGTCGATTGGATATCAATAAAAATATGGAAGTAAGGTAAAGATGTGACTACCTCATGCTAAAGTGTAAGATACCTTATTGTCTGGCCTCCTAACGAACTCCACCGTAGAGAGCACAAAGGAATTGCCTACTCGTCCATATATATCATTATTAAAGGAATCAACTACTCGTTATTAGTCTAACTTAAAGTAAACATTTTTCAACAGAAGTTCATGGACCAAATTAATGACAGCTAACACCACAAGCTTCACATTCATATGCGAAACATATTAGCGACAAATCAGTGTAAAATGAAGCTTCTTACCTAGGTTATAAAACCATTGCAAAAGAACCCTATTGAGTGGTATAACACTGATACCAAATCTAGTGTAAAATTTCTGAAATAACTTGTATAAAATTTACTTTATGCACTATTGCAGACTTAAACACATGTAATAAAGGCAAAGTTAAAGGTATTATCCCCACTGACAACTGAAGCTATTTTGTACTTTACTCACCATTTTTAATGTCGAGCCCCCTAGTTTTATCGGAGGAAAGAAAATTTAAATATCTTTGTAAATGTTCACTAAACTCTAATTGTGCACCCTAACCCCAAGAATACTTTCAATTATAAAATAAAGTTATTCAATTTGTTTACTAGCTAATAAAAATATTATAATCATTAAGAAAGATTGAAAGGTTAAGATATCATGTTTTACACAATTCAATTATACAATAGAAACATGCCTCCCTATTAGTTACTACAATAAGTTAATATAGTTTATGAATATAGGCTCAGAGCTCAATGAAACATCAACTAAAGCTCGTGAAACATCTGCACCACCACAATGCCAAACACAAACAAACAAAGTGTTGAGTACATTTCCAACATGTTTATGACATAAATGCACATGAAAAACTTATGCACCAATAGAATAAGTAGCACATTGGGTCTAATAATATCTATTGAAAATAATCACAATAAATACTAAATATATTTAAAAAAGATAATGTAGAAACTCAAATCACATTCTAATAATATCTTTCGAAAATAATCTCAATAAGGTTTAAATATGTCTTTGATCCTTACAATTATAACATTTTTTAATTTTGGTCCTTGTAAGTTTTTTTGTTTGGTTTACATCCCTGCAAATATACTTTCATTTTAAAATAGTCATTCCGTCAAACTTCTGTTACAAAAACACTAACACCGTTAATATATATTTTTGGTCCCACCAAGTGTTTGTGAGAATGTGTAACAGAAGTCCTCCTCTTCATTCAACATAACAACAACAACATTTTGAAGTACCTTGCAATTGCTTCATATTATTTCCTCCCGTTGCTATTCTATTCCCCCTTCACTTCAAACTCTAAGTCTTTCCTCTCAAAAAAAAAATATATATATTCGCGATTCTCATAACCTCTAGGTGACTTTCCACCAAGTTTACTGTGTACATTTTTTTTAACTTAATTCATCAAACAGAACGAACAGAGTACACCCTTTCTTCCACCCTCCGCAGCTAAAAAGGGCCAAAATTTCCCTTTTATTTCCCTTTTTTTTCATTCATTCCAAACCGCGTCCAAATCTCAAACAATGTAAGTTTTAAATTCTTTTTTTACCAAACATTCTCACTAATATGCTTCAATTCAATAGTTTTGTTTCTTATTCATAGATTTGAATTTGAATTTGTAGGGGAGCTCTGAAATTTGATGGCATTGCTGCTGATCCTGAACCTGATTGGAGCTTTGATGCTCTTGTCTCGAAGCTCAATGCTTTGGAGAACAAACTTGCCGCCACTTCTTCCACTTCTAGCCCCTATAGAGTCTAATCTGATCATGCTACAAAAAAACTATAACCCGGGTGATCTCCACGGGCCCCGCAGAAAACCTTCTGACACAGCAGTGGTCACGTAAGTCTAACTCCGTTCCAATCTCCAGGGTACTAACCGGTAGAACGATCCTGATTCTCATATGAGGGCAAAGCCCAGGTTTCCACAAAAATTGTAAAGGTCACCAACCGAAATTAACAAATATCACATAGCATTTAAATTTTAAATGCACAAAATAACCTTTCAACTTAGCATACATCTAGAAAGGTTTTTCATATGCCAAACATGCATAATCAAAGTTGAAAAATGAAGTTTTTAACAAAACTGCATTGTCGTATTCGAATACAGCAAAAGATTCCCCATTTTTAATACTCATTTAACACTAATTATTTTTCAAATTCAACACAGAGCATACTCAAACATATTTAACTCATAATCCCACAATTCACACCAAATCCTATCAATTTATTTTTCCACACAAAACACATATAAAAAATTCATAATATTAATTATAAACACACTAATCACACTAAACATGAATCACCACAACCCACACCTCAAACACATTAAATTCAACTTCCACAATTTCACCCATAAACACATTAAATTCATTTTCCACCAATCTACACATAAATCACATTAATTCAAAACTCCACATTTCCAAACATAAACCACCTATATTAAATCTCCAAATCTTAAATCTCCAAAATTTTCAACCATAAATCACCAAATTCAAAACAACGACCGGACCCGGTTCGATTCATCTATTTTTTATAATAACAATTAAATAAAATAATTAATTATTCTTATATTATAACCACAAGACCAATAATTAGTGGTTAGCGCCTACACCCAAAAACACAAAAATTGAGACATCCAAGTATAAGTAAACAAGCATTACATGTCTAATATCAATCAAGTTGGGATTTTGGACATCCAAGTTGACAGGTGATTAGAAAAGACAGATTAGACACACTTGTGAACTTTAGAACATACAATTAACTATTATCTGGGAAATACCCATTTCAAATTGGTGCTCATGCTATACCCCTTTTCATTGTACCTCAATAAAAAATGTTACCCAAGCATAATTCGATTCTCATGCACCTTCTTCACACTCTAATCACAAACAAACACTCAACTCATTATTATACACACACCACTGTTCCTCAATCTAGGTCTTTCCAATGTCGAGTCCAACAACATACGCTTCTTTACAAAAAGAAAAGAAAATAGAAAACTACACATGTTTACAAATTCACAACAGAGTAATAATAGTTTATAACCCTTTCTCAAACAGAGTTTTCACTCCTCCTTAATTCCTAATTGATAAGTCTATTAATGGACCAAAACCACCATTTATAATTTTCACCCCTAAAAATTAATCAATACAACCAGAAAAGTAAACAACATTATAGAGATGCAAGTATTTAAAGTTTCTTCAATAGTTTTTAGGATAAACACTTAACTACAAATTTTTAGAAACCACAAATTCACATATAAGGTCTTAAATGTAAACTAAAAGTTTGGAATGAGCCCTTACCTCGACGGTAGCTCTAACAAGCGATTACGGCACCGCGATTAATTCCGATAAAAACTACGTTTGCGACGTCACTTCCAAAGTTGGTTCACTAGCACTGTAGCGTGGAGGTGAGCAATTTTCCCTTCTGTCACTTCTCGAGATGGAGCTTAGATCTAGTAAATAGATAAGGATTTGTGTTTGCGGTTTTGTTTTGTTTTTTTATAAAAAAAAAGCAGAAGAAAGAAAGAAGAAGGAAAATGATTCGCGAGCGCATGACAGCTTTTCGTTTCCTCTCCGTTTCTAGCGTCTTGCCTCTCACGTGTGTGTATATATATAAACTTAATTATACTATAAATATATATATATATATATTACTTATACTAACTTGCTAACTAATATATATATTACTTACAATGATAATATTATATATATATCATAATTAAACCAAACCAACAAATATCTAAATATTCTTACACACATCACTTCACTCACATCTCAAACTATTTTGATAAAAATATCTACTCTCGTCGCAACTCAATTGACAGATAAAATTTTCAGCAACCAGAGATATTTTTAACAAAATTGTTCGGTATTAAATTTTTCGTAACGTAAATAAATTATTTCTCGCCAAATAATTTTAAACGGTCTCAAAAAGATATTTCTGGCATTTAACACATAAAATACCATTAAAATTGGGTAAAAAGCCTCAGAATTCAACACCAAAATACACCAAAATACAAAAATTACAAATTAAAACTAAGGGTCTTACAATCAACATATAATATACTATTAAGCATAAACCTACATAAATTATTACCTAAAATAATGACAATCATTTATGGTATGCAATGTTATGCACAATTCTTAAATCCTTCTTATGATATGTGCAAACATTCTAACTGTAAACTACTTAATGTGGAGAGACAGTACAATTTCACTCGCAAATGGACAATCAACACAAATATTGGCCACGATCTTGTAGACCCACTCAACTCATTATGTGACTCGTGTAAATGACTAGTAAGAATTAAACAAGGATTGCATGGATACTCTCAACCTTAGAGGAATACCTCTACTTCACTTAGTAATTCCCTTTAGAATATCCCCAAGATCTACTCTCGCCCTCAGGCTTGACTCTAACCTTCACTACCAGGTTCATAAAGTTGTACCTCCACAAAATTATTCAAAGACCCTTACGTCGTCTTAAGTCGCTCCTTAGAAAAAGGAGACCATCACATGGTGGGTCAAGTATGACACATTTACACATTTTCATTTAACATATCACGGTTTGTATCATAAAATATTACACCATAACACATAAAATTAATTATACATGTTCGCAATAAATACAGCAGCGTGATCATCATTACATTCATAATATTCATATCAATTCAATTAATAGAGAAAAATTGGATAATAATTGCGTAATAATTAAATACAACAACAACCTAAAAATATTTCTACAGTCATTTTTCGGTAATTAACTCAGAGAATATGATTAATCCATTATTTAGCTTAATAGGGCAAGAGCAATGGCCAGCCCCCCAGATGGTTGATAAATATGATATTCCCGTTCATCCTATGTAGTTAAACTCTGGAAATCAATCTCATCAAAATCAACCTCTAAATAGTATAATCTTGTTTGACACGAGGTTAGTAGATATGATTTTACTCTTAGTTGATTCCTCTAAACTTTGCAGGTGCAGCTCTAGGATTTGCTGAATAGAAGAATAAGAATATTTAGAAGGGTGTTTAATGGATCACAAATGGGCTAAAACGATATAAATAATAATTAAATGAATATAGTTAAAATTAGTTTAGGATGAAATTTACTAATCAATGGAGAATCTCTCTACGTGGGATTTTATCAATAAAAGCTTGCAATGTCTGTACCATGGTCAAAAAATGACATTGGTGTTTGGGCTAGTCTTTATTTATATAGTCATTAAAATATGTTTTTGCACAACAAAGAGCACTTTTGCACTAAAACACAAGTCTTTAAACGAGTCATTTATATGTCATTTCACAACTGTAGGGATGTTTTTCCGCACTATGAACATTAACTACCACATATTGGGCATTCAAAAAGTCTTCGCACTTGGAAAACATTTCTGCAATGAGAAACAAAAAATCAAGCAATTACATATGAGAAATTAAGCACGTCTTCACATGTCGAACCATTATATTGCAATGCAAAGCTTGGTGAAATTCAAAATTTATGATTAATTCATAATATTTTCCACCTATGTTATCTTGTATCGTACCTTCAGTCCTCTGTGAGATCAAATATTATCTAATTAACTTTATATCTTTGTGTTTTTTTTTTTGAAAATGGGATGTTAATTCTCCTACAGAAATTTCATCCTCAAAATTTTAAAATGAACGTGTAAGGTTAACTTAACTAAATTGGGTTGACCTATGAATGAATATTTTCTTGTATTCGAAAATTTCCATAAATTACTTTTATTATTAAAATTGTGTATGCATTTCAAAGGAAGGATCGACAACAAGTGAAAAAAAAAAGAAAGAAAGATGGATAGAAATAATGGATACTAACTTGAAATCACTCAAGTTTTCACGATAGAAAGTGGGCTTGGGTTTGCAAATGATAATCCTCTTAGGCTAGAAGAAGCTCATTGAGAAAACAAGGCTCCACAGTGGGGCCGTTCTGATGGTTGGGTTTCTTGAGAGAAGAGATGCTCGAGAGATGGGGTGTCCTAGTTATTGTTTGTAGAAGTCCTGCACAAAACCCTATTGTCCTGAATACCGTTCTCGGTATTTGTTAGTAGCCTAAACTCCCCATGTGATCTGCTTATTATAGATCATCATCATCTAAATTGATGGTTCATCGATCGCTTGTCCAACCTAGAATCACTAATGGCCCCATAACACAATTGTGTAATGGTGGACGTGTGCGCCAAGTGCATCATGTCATCCTTAATATTGTTGGCAATCCTTATATCCTTCTTAGTAAGGATGCATGTGATCTGTAATTCACGTTAGGCGATAACATCAAACACGTTCGAGTATGACTCAATACTTTGGTGGTAGAATTGGAACCATTCGTTCGTCATTAGTTTCATACCCATTTTCTTCAACCTCTTAGGAAATCCTTGCCTTTGAATGAAATCCTTCCACTACGCCCTTAATTGGCATAGCATCGTCAAGAGTTCTTTGTAATCAACACCTTCTGGTGTTGTCTTCGTGGCATTCCACACCCAACAAGCCTTTGGTGGGGGTCAAACACAACAACCCATTTATAGCGGTAGTGCTATAATCGATGACCACTACTCTCACATAGGATTTGTACTTATGCACCTCTAACTAGAGCATTCACATGTTAGCGTTAAATTCCCAAATGATATTATGATTGGCTTCCTTGAAGGAAGAGTCCATAGGAAACCATTTCATTCTCCACAATTCATTCATGATCTCAGGGTATTCGTAATGGCCCATATCAAATGTCTGCTCGGAGTTAAAGGCTTTTTTTAAAACAACTGCTTCGTAACGTTCGTCATGGGTTTAAGAGTGAAATTGAGTTTGGTCAAAAAGAACATTTGAGTTGTTCCTTCTCTTTTGTGGGCGTGATAAAGACATGATGTTGGTATTAAAGGGTAGAAAATGGTTCTCTTAAGTGTAAGTTTTCAAAAGATGGCAAGATGGAAGTGTGAAAAATGAGATTTCTAGTTCTTGTTATATAAGATGTCTCTACACAGCGACGCCAGTCTAGTTTCTAACTACGAAGGTATCCCAACATCCCATAAAGGTTGTGAAGATATATGTCACACTACAATATAATGTTCATTCACAACACGGAGGTGGTGTAACAACCCAGATTTTCAAATTCTCACACCGCAATAAGATTTATTTCAAGCAAAGGAAGTTTTAAAATTATCACACTGTGAAATGGTACATCACACTGCAAAATTCCTTAATTACAATATTTGTTTGCTATTACAAATTCTCTTACAATGAAAGGAGTGTGCGACACAACAAGATAGTTTGAACATCCAATTTATAATTTTTCCTCCTTTTCACACGACACACCTCTCATTGTGCGAAGCAAGAAAATTTATCAAAATCACTAATAGTTACTTCAAATGTCCTAAGTTCTAAATCAACTTAAAATTTTCCATATCAACTTAAAATAACAGGTACATAGTCAATTACTTTTATGACATTGGCAACATTTCAAATGAGAGAAGTTTTAAAATGAAAGGGTGAGAGGACTAACTCTTAGCCATTGATCAAGACATGAATGGTTAATATTAAAACAAAATGTCATGTGACTTTTTTAAGTGGTTGCGTGACACTTTTAATCTTGACCATCCATGTATGATTGTATGGTCAAGATTTAATTATCTCACTTGATACATCCCTCTATATCACATAAATATTTAAACAATAATTATAATCACTAATAGAAATTAGAGGTATGGACCAACAAAGGTTGTGTCTAGCGGAAGGAGCAAAACTTCTCAACATGGTGAACCCAAGTTCAAATCACTATAAAAGAGATACCCACATTTAGTGGTTGACATGCATCAAATAAGATTACTTTGATGGATGTAACATATGAGAAACCCAAAAAAAAAAAAAAAAAGAAAGAAATTAGCAGTATGATGGCCTTGGTTAAATAAATCCTAAACAATGGCATGATATTTGGAAAAATCATTCAACAAAGTTTTTCAAGTAAACATTATTAACTCATGGCTGACATAATCCACACAGCTTATAGAGAGACCTTTTCTGACACCATGAATGTGACACCCTAAACATGTTTGAAATGTTAAGATATCACATTTACATTTTCTATTCTAGTGTATCATATTTGAGCGGAAAAATTCACAAGACAAAACGTTCGGGCTTGGAGGTCATTAAAGCATCCACTAAAGTCTCTAAAACATCTTCACCATTGCAGTTCCAAACACATGCAAACAAAGTGGTGAGTACATTGAGAACATGTTTACGACATACATGCAAAAAATAGACTTACACACTAATTAGAAAAATATAGTACTAAATACACTTATATAAGATAATGTGTCAGCACAAGGAATCAACATTATATACTATTAAGCAAAAAATACACTTACATAAGATAACGCGACAACACAAGGAATCAACATTATATACTATTAAACATAAAACAACATGAATTGTTACCTATAGGGTTGGATCATAGCTCTAAGCCTTAGAGGGCTACCTTTAATCCCCATAAGAATTCTACCCTAGAATACACCAAGGTCTAGTATCGCCCTTAGACTTGAATGCTACCTGCACCATCAGACTCCAACAATTTTACTTCCCCTACACTAGATCAAAGACCCTTAGATCGCTAAATTATATGCTCAATGCACTAGATGCTAGACCCTCACATTTACCATCTCTCTTCATCATCCTTTGTCACTCCTTATACAAAGGAGACCATGATTGTCATGGGGTCAGGTATAACACATTTTCACTTAATATATCACAATTTATATCATAACAAATAACAACATAACTCAAAATCAATAATGCAAGTTCCCAATAAATACAACAATAGGATCATCATTACAGTCATAATATTCACAATAGTTCAATTAGTAGAAAAGAATTTGACAAAGATCACACATCGCAATATCATAATGAGAAATGATATTTGAACACAAGTTTGTACACAAATACAAACACAAATACATGTGGTCCCCACCTACACAATCTCTCTCTTCTCTTTCTTCTTTCTCTTCATTTAATCTCCCTCCTTTTTTACTTTCCCCCTTTTTCTTTCTCTCTTTTTTCGCTTTTTTTTTATTTTATTTTTTTATCTTCCTCTACAAAAATAAACCCCACACATTCATCTTCCCTTTCTACCATAATTCCTCCTTCTTCCTTTTATTCCAGTTTGAATCCCTTAACCAAGTTGTTCACATCATTAACCACGTTTCTTAAAGCCATTAACCAAATTATATTTTATCTGACAAAAATGACCAAACTTTCTGTTCAAATCCATTAACACAGTTGTGCAATTTTTTAAGTCATTAATCAGGTTTATATCATGTTTGATTAGAATGCTCAAGTTTTCAGTTCAAATCTGTTAACCAAGTTGTTCAAATCATTAACCATGTTTCTTAAAGCCATTAACCAGATTATATTTTCTCTGATAAAAGGAAGAAGGAGGAATTATGGTAGAAAGGGAAGATGAATGTGTGGAGTTTATTTTTGTAGAGGAAGATAAAAAAAAATAAAAAAATAAAAAAAAAATAAAAAATAAAAAAGGAAAAAAGAGAGATAGAAAAAGGGGGAAAATTAAATGAAGAGAGAGAATAAAGAGAAGAGAGAGATTGTGTAGGTGGGGACTACATGTATTTGTGTTTATATTTGTGTACAAACTTGTGTTTAAATATCATTGTTCTATCATAATAGTGTAATATTAAACACAAC
The DNA here is from genome assembly GCA_037974755.1 of Cicer yamashitae. NCBI lineage: Eukaryota > Viridiplantae > Streptophyta > Magnoliopsida > Fabales > Fabaceae > Cicer > Cicer yamashitae. Next base: position 37,156,174 of record JBBPBQ010000003.1, read on the forward strand.
AAAACCGTGTACAAATGTTTATAAAATCATTTTACCATTTCAAACTTAGATAACACGATTAATCTATTATTTAACTTAATAGAGCGTTAGCATTGGCCAGCCCTAGACGGTTTGGAAATATTACATTCATGTTGATCCTATCACAATTATACCCATGAAATTGACAGCATGAAAACCCACTTTTACCTGGTTTATTCCGGTTTGACACGAGGTTAGTAGATAAGGTTACACTCTTAGTTGATTTCTCAAAATTTGAAGAATTAGATTGATTTTTAAGCAATCTCAAATTAGGATTAAATCATATAAACAATAAATAAATTAATAAAGTAAAAAATGGTTCAGAATGACACTTATCAATTAGTGGAAAGTGTCTCTACAGAACATATGATCGATAAAAGCTCGCAATGACGTGGTTATGTCTCTACGGACGTATTGGAGAGCAATGTTGCAACGTCTGTACGATGGTCGAATATGTTCCTCCACACTGGGAACATTAACTGTCAGATATTGCACACTCAACATCTTTGCTTACTAAAACAAGTTCCACATTGCAAAGCAAATATTCAAACAATTACAACTTTGCAATTAAGCATGTATTTGCACAACGAAACATCATATGGCACTACATATGTTATCTTGTATTCTGTTTTTCGTCCTCTTTATGATCAAATATTATCCAGTTATGTCTAAACATGTCGTGGATATTTACAAAAAATTGTGATGTTACAGTAAAGTGTTGATTACCTTATATTGGAGTACCATTCTCTCACCCTTAATTATTTATATCAATTTTTTTTTATATAACGTGAATGTTTATACCTTCAATAAATGACAAATCAGAAACTACTAAAAAAATAATTAAATTAGAGATAAAATATAATAAAATTACTAGTTAATTTCTCTATCACTGAAATTTAGTGACAAACTTAAAAGAGGAATTTCATAGTTTCTCTCTCTAAATAGTCTCCACTAATATTTTAGAGAAATAATATATCAAAGTAACATTAGAATAAAATATGACGGAATGATTATGTGATAAAATTTATATATATCCTTTCTATTTTTTTTTTAAAGAACGCATGATTTATGTTTTTTTTACAAAGAATATGATTTATCCTTAAACTCATGAAACTATAAGAGTTGAAAAATACTTTGAAATTAAATTTGCTAAACCACCGTCCTCCTTTTTTCCTAAAAAAAAAAAAATTCCACTCTCATTAGGATTAAATAATAATAATAATGATAATAATTTACGTTAGCTAATGGCCAATGCCCATCTGGCCAATGTCATAAATCCATCGCTGTCTATATGATCAAAATATACCCGCAAAGAATACCCACACAAAATTATTTATTTTACGCGTATTATGAAGTAGTGTTAGACATTAAACTAATCAAATCTTTTTTTATTTCATAAAGTTTACATATAAAATTACAATGATCATTGAAATAAATAAATTTTAATTTATAATTATTTATTTATTAATATTTTTTATATTTGATGAATTCATAATGAAATGGAGTAAAAAAATTGATTCAATTCAAATGAAATAAAAAACAGAAACTTAATTCATAATTTAAATTAAAAATTCAAAGCTGAAATTACTTTTAATTTTTGACTTTTAACATAAAATAAAAAACCACCCTAAATGGGACTTTAGAATATTTTTGAATTGAGTGAATAGACAAAGATATACTATTTGTTTTTTGACATGGAAAGAAGGTGCTATCTTGATGGCTACGATTGATGTTCTCGTCACAAGGTCATAAAAATATAGAAATAAATCAAATTACGATTGTTAATCATTCTTTATGTTCAGAAAGAGCGTTGTGAAATCATGGATGAAATAAGACACATATCGTAGCACAAATCATTGGGGTGAAATATAATAATGGCAGTTGAACTTTCTATTACGGTGATTAGGTCATGTCTCTTTTTTTTCTTCTTTTTCTTTTTAAGTATGAGAGTTCCCAATGAAGATAAGAAATGAATGGGTCCATGGTCGGTTGTATATTTTAATTATAAGCTTTGCTTTTGCATGCTATGCGTTGTGTCTCTACACTGTGTGTGACCATTCCCAATTACTCTGTCGGTCTCAAATTATACGTCACTTTGACTCTCAAATTATAAGCTACTTTGATATAAATGTAGTTGTTAATATTGTATGAAATACTTTCTTCGGTCACTATTATTATAAATAAATAAAATTATATTTATATTTATTGATAAAATTTTATGTAAAATATAAGTTAAATTTATTAAATTGTTGATTTGAATGACATTCAACTACAAATATTAAATATTTTTTGTTAAAGTAATATTAGAAATACTAGCTTTAAATAATTAGTTAAAATTAATTAACTTTTGTTTACGATAGCGACCTAGATTTGATATATTTTTTTCTTATAATACAGATTAAAAATAGTATAAACTAAAAAAGTTGAAAAAAGATAACTAATAAATAGTAAAGAGCATTGTAGAAAAAGAATTATCAATAGTTTTTTTTGGTCTGTCAATAGTTTATTGATATATATAATTTAAGATTTTATTAGAATGACATATTTGTGACTGAGTAACAATATTCCTTCCGTCTCTAAACTTTGGTACTTTTAACATTTGACACATATTAAGAAATGATAAATTTATTTTGTTTTAGTTTTTTTTACCTTCATTCATTAAATAAAAATAAAATTTATATAATGCATGCTTTTGAGTTTTTAAGGAAAAACATCATTAATTATATTTTAATTTTCTTTTAATGATATTTTAATTTTCTAAAAGAACCAAAATTTTATCACAAAAATAAAATACTTAAAAAATCAAATATCAAGTAGGAAGTAAAAGTATTACTTTCAATATTTGAGAGACAAAGCATGCCTTGCATGAGTAATCAATTTTCATGCCTTGGGTGCTTGCTTAATCATAGAAAATGATGTCTTTGTCTTTTTACATTTTATTAAACACACTTGCATTTTTTCTGTTTCAATAAATAACCATTTGTGATGCGAGAATTGAAGAGGATATTATGGAATTAATCATCTTTGTTAGTTTTATTTTATTTGTGTATTTTTCATGTCGGCATAAGATATGATATTTTACCATTGGAAGAACAGTTATCCATAAGTCACAGTCTGAAGTTGGAAGAAAGATCAACAGTCATCCATAATATATAGAGAGAAAATATTCGTTTTTATATCAACTAACAACATTAATAATATAACAAAACACATAATAATTAAGAGATCTTTTAATAAAAGAAAAGATGAAAAGACACTATACATTCATATCAATTAATTATTCATATAATTAATAAAATTTATAAATTTATTTTTTTCTTAGATGAAATGATTAAAATCCGGAATATAGTATTCAATCTAACAATTTCGACATGTTATCATATGAATTAGACTTTATGGATAAAAAGTTTTTTTTCTCCTACTAAAAAGGTTAACTAATCAGAAAATAAAATCTAAAAAAATTTATCTCAATTACTGGTGGATTGGCTGTCACAATATAAAAGAGCTAGTGTAGTAAAATCAATTTGGAGGTCTTGAAGGAGATAAGTAAACCACTATATTTTACATACAGTAGAGTCTATGTCCCGGTACTCTGCTTCCGAAGAACTTTTGGAAATTGTGGCTTGCTTCTTGGACTTCCAAGATACTAAAGAATCACCCAAAAAAGACACAATATCCAGTGATAGATTTACGGGTTTCTGAGCATGTGGCCCAATCAGAATCATAGAACGCCTTTGAGCTGAATGCAGGAAGAGGCAGACAATAAAATACCATTCGCAGGTGATGATTTGAGATATTTGAGTACATGTATGGCAACTTCAAAGTGAGTGACAGTCGGGGAACTCATATGTTGGCTTAACTGTTAAATTGAAAAACTAATATTTGGTCTTGTATTTGTAAGGTATATGAGTCGTCCCACTAGTCGTCGGTACATAGAAGGGTCTGAAAGGATGGTCCCAATAGTGGAAGTAAGTCTAGTGCCTTTAAAATAGGTGTGGATGTTGGTTTAGAGGCAAGCATTGTGCAACAGATCTAGAACATATTTGCATTGGCAAATGTGGATTCCTAGCTGTGATCTTGATAGTTCCAAACCAAGGAAGTACTTCAAGTCCTCTAGGTCATTTATCTTGAATTTGGAGTTGATGAATGATTTAATATTTGTGCATTATTCGATGTCATTACTTGTAACAATAACATCATCAACATAAATAAGGAGAGCAGTAAGGCATTACTTTTAATGAATAAAGAGTTATTAGATGAAGATTGAATATATCTTTTAGAAAGTAAGGCAGTGGACAATTTAGTAAACAATTGTCTACTAGATTGTTTAAGTCCATAAAGTGATTTTAAAAGTTTACATACATGGTTTGGATGAGTAGTGGCATACCTGGGGGTAGGTTCATATAAACCTTCTCATCCAAGTTCCCATGTAAGAAAGCATTATGCACATCCAATTGATGTGAAAACCAATTATTAGAAGAGGCTAAGGCAAGTAATAGTCTTACAGTGGTTAGTTTCGAAACTCGAGAATAATTGTCAAAGTTGTCTATACCTTTAATTTGATTAAAACCCTTGGCAACTGATCTAGCCTTGTACCTTTCAATTCTTTCATTAGAATTGTGTTTGATATATACTCATTTGCAACCAATGGGCTTTTTGCCTTGTGGTAATTCAGTTATCACCCAAGTGTTGTTGTTATTTAAAGCATTTATTTCAGCCTTAATCCAGACATCATGTTTAATAGCATGTTTATAATGAGATGGCTCATGACTAATAGTGAGAGCATTGATGTACTTAAAGTGAGATGGAGAAAATTTATGATAAGATAATACAGTAGATAAGGAATGTAATGGGGCTAGATTACCATGATGTAAAACAGCATTACATTGAAAATCATTTAAGTATGTAGGGGGTGACGATGCCTATGAGATCTTCTTAAAGAAATAGTGTCAAGATTAGTATGATGAACAATAGAATCATTTATGCAAGGAGAATCATGAGAAGAAGGAACAACATAACTGTCATCAGGATGCAAAGCAGTAACAGAATTGGAATTATGGGCCAGGGGATTCATCACAACATAATTATCAAAAATAAGGACATCATCAGTGTTAGTGCCATGATCTAAAACAATGGCAGAAACATTATTTTAAGGATAAGGAAAAACATATTCATAAAAGATAACATTTCTAGAGATAAAAGTAGCACGGGTATGCAAATCAAATAGAATATAACCTTTTGTGCCAATCTTAAGACCAAAGAAAATGCATTTTCTTGCACGGGGGTCTAATTGGTACGAGCATTAGTTAAAGTAGTAGCACATTCCAAGCAACCAAAAACTTTCGACTCAGTAAAAGTTGGAGGAATGGTGTATAACATTTTGTAAGGAATTTTAAGATTCAAAACAGGGGTGCAAATCCATTTAATGATGTAAACATCATGTTTTAGAGCATGATACCAAAAACACTTAGGCAAATGAGCATGGAATAAAAGAGAACGAGTAACGTTTAAGATATGTCGATGTTTACGTTCCACAATAGAGTTGTGTTCAGGAGTTTTAACACATGAAGTATGATGAATAATACCTAATGAAGAATAAAATTCAGGCATGAGAAATTCTAAGCCATTATCACTTGTAATAGTTTTGATTGTACATGAGAATTTATTGGAAACATAAGAAATAAAATCCTTCATATAAGTTCTTGTTTTAGATTGGTCTTCATAAGAAAAACCCATGTGTCTCGTGTAAAATCATCTACAATTGAAAGAGAATATGAAAAACCTAATTTGATTAGTAGGGCCCCATATATCCATGTGTACAAGGTCAAAGGCATGTAAAGACTTAATTGTACATGAAGAAAAAGGTCATTTACATTGTTTAGCCAAATGACAAGAATGGCAAACCAAATCTTTATTAATAGAAATGTAAGGAAATTGTTTACACAAAGTGTTGGAAACAGTAAAAGATGGGTGTCTTGATCGAAAGTTCCAAAGATCAAAAGAATTACAAGAAACAATATTTACATTATTGGCAAATCTAGAATATAAAATAGTATGAAAGCTATTAGGTAAAGAATGTATAGAAGGTTAGTGATTAAGGATGTAAAGATTATTATGAAGCTCCGCATTCCCAATCATCTTCTTGGTAACCATATCCTAAATCGCACAAAAATCATGTGAGAAAACCAACTGACAATTGAGACTTTGAGTCAATTTAGAAATAGAAATTAAGCTAAATCGAAATTGAGGAATGAACAAAACATTAACTAATAACAATGTTGGTGTAAAGAAAGTGGTGCTAGAAAAATGTGCAAACAAATTCATGCCATTAGGAAATAAAACAAAAATAGGTTTAATAGATTGAATACTGCTAAAGCAATGAATATTAGGGCAAATATGGTCAGAAGCACCAGAGTCTAAAATCCAAAAATTGTTAGAAGAGTTATATGTACCTTATTTGGAAATACTTGAAATAATTTGGGAGTCAGGAGCAGGACTATTCTCCTTGTTGGTGGAATTAGAAATTGAAGTAGTTACCTTAGAAGCTTTAAGTAGGGAAACTAATTGTTGATAATCTTCACGTGTAACAAGTGAAAAATCAGCATTGAGATTGTTTGTAGGTTGAGATTTTTTATATCAGAATTCTCTGAAGTCTGTTGTCGAGAAGATTTGTAACTTGGTGGAAATCCATGCTTGAAATAGCAAGTGTCTACTGTGTGATTGGTCTTTTTGTAGTGGGTGCAAACCATATTGGGTCGTGATTGACCACGACCTCTCCCTTTGCCTTGAGTAAAGGAAGGTTTGGTGTGTGAAGAATTACCATAACTGATTGTGAAGGAAGTTGAGTCATGTTGGTTGAGATTTGAGGAAGGATCTTGTTGAACCACAAGTGAATATGCCTTGCTTAATTTAACATAGATGCTTATAAACAGAAAAGAGAAAAGACAAAGATTAGTAGAGCATTGGAGAGTGGTACCAATACTCAAAAGGGATGTTACATGTCTGCTGGAGAGATCAAATACTATATGGTAAGTTAATTTATTTAATTACTTTAATATATACATTTGCATGCTTAATTAAGTTATATTTTTAATATATTTTTTCGTTTTTTAATTTAAACGAGCAACAAACAAGATGTACTTGTAGAAGACAATATAACGCTGTAATTTTGACCACCAGTTCTCCAAACATCTATACTCTATGTTGGCATACACGCATTACAAGGGCAAGACAAAAAGGCCAAATTGGATTAGTAAAAATGTTTGAAGTGCTTTGTGAAATTTCACAAGTGTTTGAAGTGCTTTGTGGATGACTGAGCAAGAAGAAAAAACACAATGGCTGATACAAGCTGTAGTTGAAAAATAAATTGCAGACTTACAACAAAAGTTTTCGCAGCAACAACAACAATTTCAACAACAATAGTTTTCATCTCAACAATTTCATCCTGCTTTTCACTAGCAGTTCCCGCCTCAACATCAACAACTTACCCACGGTTTTAGAACTTGCAGCAACAACAACAATAATACTCCCAATACTCCCAGAAGCAACAACTTCAAGCCTTCTAGTAGCAACAACAACAACTGTTGATCAAGAAACACAACTAAGGGGTTGGAATTATGTTTACAGTTTTTGAAAATATTTCGAATGGCTTAAAAACAACTGAAGTGATGAAACTGAAATGATAAAATAAATAACTCAGCAATTCTATGTTGGTTCACTACTAACTTAGTTGTTATGTCCAGTCCCTTCCTTTGAAAGATTTAATCCACTATATTTAGAATTTACACTTGAACACTTGGTTAATCACAATGATTGTGTTCAATGTTCTCACCTCAAACTTTGTACCATCAAGATGTTGAGGAAAGGGCAATCACTATCGGACTAAGTTTACGACTTCTAACAAGTCTCCTCAACTTTCAGCTTAGTGTTGTCAAGCCGTTGAAGAATACAATCAACCACTACAGGGCTTGGTTACAAAGGCATGATTTTTGACTAGAGGAAATGACCAGAAGTAGTATTAATTGACCAGAGGCATGGAGTAACTAGTTGCAGAATTACTGGATCAGAAGCAATAATCAGAGGCAAATTTACTATACTAGAGGCAACAACCAAAAGCAAAAGTAAATTACTAGAGCATTGACTTTCACCAGAGGCATTGAATTTTTCCAACGTTGACTTTTGCCATAACGTTGACTTTTTTAAAACATTGACTTTTGTCATAATATTGACTTTCACCAGAGGCATCTTATCAGCGGCCAGAAAGACAATTGCTTGCTTAATCTCCAGAGGAAACTTCTTATAGGCAATTATAACCAGAAGCTTGATTGCTTCACTAGAGGCAAATTTTCTCAAAGTCTGTTTTGCTTCATTAGAGGTAGACTTTCCCAATGTCCCTTCACCAGAGGCAGACTTTCCCAAAGTCTGTTTTGCTTCATCAAAGGCAGACATCAACAGATGTACTGAGCGCCTAACTGAATCAAAATCAGATGCATCCTTGGCAAACCTTCTTGTACCACCAAAAGTAGAGGCAGTCTATTGCTTTTTATCATTAGGTGTAGTGTTTCAGAGGCATTTTTTCATCAGTTTTGAATGCAGAATTTTCATGACTTTTTTTGACCAATTCACTAGAGGATATATCCTAATATCCTATAATATTGTTTGTGGTCTTGGAACTGCACACTTAAATAAAACATTAGTGCCGAAATTTTTTCCCACAAACTGATTTTGTTATCATCAAAACAAGTAGGATCTTTTGTACTTGAAGCCAATATTGTTCTCACAATCTCCCCCTTTTTGATGATGACAGACATCCAATTTTGTGAACAATTTTGGATTTAAAAAAAACAGTTAACCAAAGCTCCCCCTCAAAATATGCATGTATGATTTAAAACATAAGACAATATTATGATAGTTAAAAAAATAGTTCTTCAAATAATATTCGTTCTCCCCATTTTGTCATCAAACAAAAAGTAAAGAACATCAGTAAAAAAATTCAGAAACTGAAATTTGTCAAATTATCACAATTGTTTAAATTGAATTTAGATTTACCGGAGGCACAAATGAATTCAATTTTATTAAAGGCACAGGAGGATAATGTTAAACCAGTCATTCTATTTTTATCAGAAGAAAACATTCAGAGAAGCATCATTCTTTAATAAAAATAATCTTTAGACGCTTCTTTATAACCTCAAATTTGTTCACAACAAGTGGTTTTGTGAAAATGTCAGCCCACTATTATGTCTACAAATTTTATGTCTAAATTACCCTTCTAAACATAATCTCTTATGAAACGATGTTTGATCTCTATATGTTTTGCTCTATAATGTAAAATAGGATTTTTGGTTAAATATATAACAGAAGTGTTATCACAGAATATAGGGATATTACTCTCATTAATGTGGAAATCTGCAAGTTGATGTTTCATCCACAACACTTGAATACTGCAACTAGCTAATGAGATATATTTTGCTTTTGTTGTTGACAGTGCAATGGCTCCTTGTCTTTTGCTTGACCAGGAGATCAAGTTCTCACCAAGGAAAGTGCAATTTCAACTGGTGTTCTTCCTTTGTAGCTTATCTCCAGCATAGTCAGCAACACGGAAACCAACTAACTTGTACTCAGAGGAAGGCTTATAACACATACCAACGTTAGTTGTGCCTTTCAGATATCTAATGATCCTCTTAACTACTATTAAGTTCTTTAGGATCAGATTGAAATCTAGTATACACACTAAACAAAGTGTCTGGTCTAGAGGTAGTTAAGTAAATAAGGGAACCTATCATTCCGCTATATACCTTTTGATCTACCTGCTTACTAGTTTCATCCTTTTTAAGAGAGAAAGTTCGATGCATATGAGTGGTCATAACCTTACAATCATCCATTTTCAATCTTTAAGTAATAAGCGCTCCTCTAGACTTTGATGAATTTGAATTCCCAAAAAGAATTTCAATTCACCCGTCATGCTCATTTCAAACTCATTATGCATTAACTTAGAGAATTCTTGGCAAAGCTTGCCATTAGTGGAACCAAAAATGATATCATCGACATATACTTGAACAATTATAAGATCATTTTTAGAAGATTTTATAAATAAAGTAGTGTTCAGTTAGCCTCTTTCAAAATCATTTTTTAACAAATAGTTACTTAATCTGTCATACCAAGCCTTTGTATCTTGTTTCAGTCCATACAATTTTTTTTTTTATTTAAGCATATGGTCTGTATATTCAATATCCTCAAAACCAGGGGGTTGCTTGACATACACTTCTTCATTTATGTAGCTATTTAAAAAGGCACTTTTTACATCCATTTGAAATAAAATGATTTTGTTAAAAACAACAAATGAGAGTAAGAGTCTGATAGCTTCTAACCTGGCCAAAAGGACAAAAGTTTCAGTATAGTCAATACCTTCCAACTGACAGTATCCTTGTGCTACCAGTCTCGCTTTGTTTCTGACTACTTCACCCTTCTCATTCAGTTTGTTTCTGAAAATCCATTTGGTTCTTATGGATTTCTTTTCTTTAGGCTTAGGGACAAGACTCCATACATCATTCCTCTTAAATTTATTTAATTCTTCTTCCATGGCCAGCATCCAACTATCAACTGATAGTGCTTCATTTATATTTGTTGGTTCTGATGTAGAAAGCAGTCCGAACACTGATGTTCCTTTAGCAGAGGATCAGGTTTCTAGAGGGGCAATAACACTTCCAATGATCAAAGTATCTGGATGAGATGATTGATATTTCCATCCAAGTTTTGATTCCTGATGATTCTGGTTTGATTGCTCAGGCATATCTTTTGAATATTTTGTATCCTCTGGGGTTTTTGTTTCCTTTGATTTAGAAGCTTCTTCTGATTTGGCTATTTCCTCTTATTTTGCTTGTTCTTCTGATTTTTTTGTTTCCTCTGATTTCTGTGAACCAACAATATCGTCATCTAGCTTTGACTTGTCATGGTCAAGCTTTTTGTCATCAAACCTGACATGTATTGATTCCTCAACAATCAAAGTTTCTTTGTTGTATACCATGTAGGCTTTAGACCTTTCAGAATATCCCAAAAAGCTACACTTTTGACATTTGGAATCAAACTTGCCAAGTTGCTCTTTGGTGTTCACAATGTAACATGTACATCCAAACTGATGAAAATAAGAAATATTAGGTTTTATTCCTTTCCACAGTTCATAAGGAGTCTTATTTAGAATAAGTCTAATAAAGATTCTATTCTGAATATAACAACCAGTATTCACTGCTTCTGCCCATAAATGTTTAGCTCCATTTGTTTCATGAATCATGGTTTTGGCAATTTCTTGAAGATATCTATTTTTTCTCTCTACAACACCATTCTATTGAGGTGTTCTAGGTGAAGAAAAATTATGGAAAATACCATCCTCTTCACATAAGTTTTCAAAAAGATTGTTTTCAAATTCTCCCCCGTGATCACTTCTAACTTTTGCTATCCAAACACCTTTTTCATTTTGAATCTGTTTGTAGAACGCATTGAATACTCTATGTGACTCATCCTTTTGTTTTAAGAATTTTACCGATGTCCATCTGGAATAATCATCAACAATGACAGGTTCATATTTTTTACCACTTACAGAGGCAGTTTTTACCGGGCTAAATAAATCAATATGCAGAAGCTCAAGTGGTCTAGTAGTTGAAACAAGGTTTTTAGAAGAAAAAACATATTTTATTTGTTTCCCTTCTGACGTGCATCACAAAGAGCATTGTATTTGTACTTAAGATTAGGCAACCCTTTGACTAAATCATGTTTTTTCAAAGTTGAAATTAATTTTAAGTTTGCATGCCCTAATCTTTTGTGCCAAACCATTTGTTCTTCATTAACAGATAAAAGACACTTGACTGCCTGTTTGTTTAAATCAGAAAGGTTTATCTTATAAATATTAGTTTTCCTTTGGCCAATAAATAATATAGATCCATCTTTCAGATATATTGCCTTGACTTTTGATTAAAGGTAACATCATAAGCACTATCACTTAATAGACTTATGCTCAGTAGGTTATGCATTAATCCTTTGACAAGTAAAACATTTTTAATAGATATAAGGGAACCATTTCCTATTGTTCCATGCTCTATGGTCATACCTTTTTTATTACCTCCAAACCCTGCTGATCTTCTTTCCTTGAGGGTTAGGTTTCGGAACATAGACTTTTCTCCTGTCATGTGTCGTGAGCAGCCATTGTCCAAACACCATGACTAGTGTTTTAATTTTTTTGCTATAGATATCTACAACATAGATAATTTTATCTTTAGGTACCCATATTTGATTGGGTCCTTGTTTGTTAGTTTTGACTACCTTTTAGTCTTTCCATGTTTTTTGCATGGGACAAGTAGTTTTGTCATGACCTTTCTTATGACAATATCAACAAACAGCATTAGATAATATAGGTTTACCATCATAGATCATGGAAGCTTGTTTGCTTCTATCTAAGCCATTTGCAAGAAATTCTTCAAAGGCAGATTCATATTTAACAGGGTTGCAGATTTTATCCTCTAATGATTTTGAAACAATTTCTTTCGGAGTCAGTTTTGCCTCTTAAGTTTTCTAAACATTTTCTTTTAGAGTTTGATTTTCCTTTGCTGTTTTTAAACTTTTTTTTTCACATTTATATTTTCCCTTTTTAAGTTTTCAAAATCACTTTTAAGAAGACTTAAGTTTTAAAGAAGTATCACGATTTTTGTTTAAAAATTCATTTATCACTTTGATAAGATCACTTCTAGATATGTCAAAAACTATCTTAATGTCTTCATCAACAGCTTCACTATCAGACTTAGAGGCAAGGTCAGAGTCAGATTTAGAGTGAGTATTTGCCATTAGAGCCATGTTTGCATGTTGTTTCTCTTCATTAGATGATTCATCAGAGTCATCCCAAGTAGCCATCAGACCTTTCTTCTTGTTCGTGACACCTTTCCTCTGGAATCTTCCTTTTCCAATTTTGGACAATCAGCTTTGATGTGGCCTGGTTCTCTACACTCATAACAGACGAGTCTATTTTTGTCCAGCCTTTCATTTCTGTCTTTGCCATTCTAAGATTATCTTAAATCTTTCTTTGGGAAAAGTTTCCTTTCCTTGTTCCACAAGTTTAGAATTTTTCTTGAAATGTGAGACAGCTTTTCATTCTCTGATTCCTTACTCTAATCTTCCAAGTCACTTGAATTAGCAATGTCAAGTTACAAGGAAGGGGGTTTGAATTGTAAACTTAACTAATTAAAATTTCCTGTTAAAAACTTAAGAAAAACAACTCAAGAATGATCTCGGTTATGAAAATAGAAAACGGAGAACGTTCTTGGTTCTGAAAATAGAAAACAGAGAACGTTCTTGATTAGTTAAAATCACAGTTTTTTAGGTTCTCTATTTAATTTGATAATAAAAATGACTGAATGTAAATAGAGATAAGAAAGAGATACCACACAATGATATATCCTGGTTCACCCAACTCGGGCTACGTCCAGTCCTCACAACTGTGAGATTTTCATTAAGTGTTCAAAAACAAAGAACAATATTTTGTTTACACAGTTAAAGATCAACCTTGATCTGTAACTCCAATTCCTTTCCATTCAGAAAGGATTCAATCAAGTCACCTAACAATTCTGATAGGATTTTACAATTCACTTTTTAATCATACTCAAACTATAAACAATCCTTATAGTTATGAGTTTACACAATGATTGGTTGAATTTGATATTGCTCAAATCTTGTTTGAGAATAGATTCAGGATAAAAGAACTCAGTAAAATAAACTGGAAGTATAAATGTAGTTTCAGAACTGATTCTTTTCGTGAATGAGAAGCTTTCAAGAATGCAAGTGTATGTGATTTGATGAGTATTCTTGGCACTTGAAGTTCTAAGTTTTGTTGAGTATTAGCCTTCCTTTTATAGACAATTTGAGCATTTAATAATGGTCAAAAAGAGCTGTTGGTAGTGCTCTGTCAGTTTTGACCAAAACCAATATAAGTGAATAAAAATAATCCAGCCTTTTGAACAGTTTTGGGTTTTATTTGACTGGGCTGTTTTATTCATTCTTGATCATATTTCCTGCACGTTTAATGATCCCTTAAGCTTCAGATATATTTGTTGATGATATATCTTTGATCTGGAGACTTGATTCTGTCCAAAATAGTTTGAAAAGTAATGAACAACTTCTGCAGAAATAAGGAAATTGATTCTGTAGAAATGGAGATTGATTCTTCAGAAACGGAGATTGATGATCAATCTGGTCTGTTAGTGTTCTAAACAATCTGGAGATTGATGATCAATCTTGAGGTTCAGTCTTGGATTAACTTTCTTGACAGTTCAGGCTGGAGAAAGTTACAACCCGTTTTATTTTGCTTTAATTCATGACCTTTTAACTTAGTGATTCGAAAGTCTTCTTTAACAAGAATTATTCCTACTTGTTCCTTGCCATGTACTGATGAACTTAGTATAAATATTAGAGGCAAAAGCTCTATTGAAATAGTGGAGATTGATTGGTCAAGTGGCTGTGAAGATCAGTCTTGATTCTGCAGAACATTCTCCGGTTTTTACAGCTTATAGTCAAGAATGTTTTGTTTAGTTTTTCATCTGATTTCTTTGCTTTGCTTGGTTCCTATCTTTGAATAAAAACACTCAAGAGCACAGATTAAATTAACGTAACATTTAGAATCATAATTAACATTCTTAATTAACTTTTGTTTATTTTCATCAAAACTTAATTTGAGAGTTTGTCTTAACATCACTCTCATCTGATTCTTCAGCTTCTTGCTGAGCTTTGGAGTTTGTTCTCTTTTCTTGAGATTTCAGAGCCAAGGATTTAGATTTCTTTTTGGGAACATCTTCTTCCAGCTGAATCCCATGAGATTTAAGAGAAGTCATAAGCTCTTCTAGAAGTAGTTTGTTCAGATATTTTTCCTATTGTATAGCAGTTACATTTGGTCTCCTTTTGCTATCAATACTTCTTAGGATCTTCTTCACATGGTCAGAGGTAGTATAGCTCTTTTGCAGCACCTTCAATCTAGAACCCAGAGTTTGAAATCTGGAGAACATTTGCTCAATATCTTCATCCTCTTCATCCTGCTTATTTCCTTCAAAGATACTCTTGATTGTTTCTTTGTTACTGCACTTGTCAAACTCTTTGAAAGTGATAGCATTGATGATGAAAGTTATGGCTTTGTGATGTAGCTTATATTGCTTTTTCTAATCTGCATCAAGATCTTTTTTGGCTATCTCAATAACCTTATCATTTGTTGGAGCAACACAGCCATCTTCTACCATGTCCCAAAGTTCAAGATCATGAGCGATGTAGAAACTTTTGAGTTTGTTTTTCCACTACTCAAACCTTTCTCCATCAAACAAAGGAGGCCTGTTTACGTTACCTCCTGAACTTTCTTCACCACAATTAGCAACAACAAAATTCAGTTCTTTACTCAAAATACGGTTAAGTGCTCAGCTTTGAGACCGAGCTCGAATACCAGTTGTTGCTCAAGAAACATAAGAAAAGGGGGGTTTGAATTGTGTTTACAGTTTTTGA
Source organism: Cicer yamashitae (assembly GCA_037974755.1). NCBI lineage: Eukaryota > Viridiplantae > Streptophyta > Magnoliopsida > Fabales > Fabaceae > Cicer > Cicer yamashitae. Next base: position 37,171,714 of record JBBPBQ010000003.1, read on the forward strand.
AAATATTTTGAATGCCTTAAAAACAACTGAAGTGATAAAATTGAAATGATAACATAAATGACTCGACAACTTTATCCTGGTTCACTACTACCTTAATAGCTTCATCCAGTCTCTTCCATTGAAAGATTTAATCCTCTATATTTAGAACTTAAACTTGAACACTTGGTTAGTCACAATGAGTGTGTTCAATCTTCTCACCTCCAACTTTGTACCGTCAAGTTGTTGAGGAAAGGGCAGTCACTACCGGATTGAGTTTACGAGTTCTACCAAGTCTTCTAAACTTTCAGCTTAGTCCCGTTAAGCCGTTGAGGAACAACATCAGCCACTACTGGGCTTGGTTACAAAAAGGAGTATTTGTGGGTTTCAGAATTTTCTCTCTAACTAGAGGATGTTTATAGAATAAGCTCTCAGATTTTTCTTACTCAAACACTTGGATAAATTTGACAATTTTCTAACTCAATGTTTTTTCTTGTTGATTTGAGATTGTTTCACTTTGAAAGAATGTTGTAAGTTTTAGTGATCAGTTCTATTATTTGAATTCAGAATCAAGTTCTATTTATAGAAGCTTTTGCAACATTGCCTTTGTCCTTCAAAGTATGGTTGAATGTCCTTTGAGGAATGGCCTTGTATCATGGTATGGTTTGTTTTTCCTTTAGCATGGTGCTTTATTATCTTCAAAAACATATCTATTGAGTTCAATTCTAACCGTTGAGCATAAAACTAAAACTTAGAATTTTTCTAAGTGTTTTTGGAAGTCAACTTTAGATGAAATAGAATGTATTGGACCTTGAAGTATGAACACGAGAGGCATGGTTTCTTGACTAGAAGCAGGAACACCAGAATCATGTTTTCTTAATTAGAGGCAAAAGCAACCAGAGGCATTATTACTGAACCAGAAGCAGGAAAACTAGAGGCACAATTACTAGACCAAAGGCCAGAGCAATCAGAGGCACGTTTACTAGACCAGTGGCAGGAACACCAGAAGCACGATTACTTGAACAAAGGCAAGAGCAATCAGAGGCATGATTTCTTGACAAGAGGCAGGAAACCAGAGGCATGATTTATTGACCAGAGGCAACGACCAGAAGCAATAGTAATTGACTAGAGGCATGGAGTAACCAGAGGCAGAATCATTGGACCAAAAGCAATAACCAGAGGCAAGTTTACTATATCAAAGGCAACAACCAAAAGTGGAAGTAAATGACCAGAGGCAGACTATTACAGTCACTGGCTATGTTAGAGCATTAACTTTTACAAGAGGCATTGACTTTTCCAATGTCGACTTTTTACAGATGTTGACTTTTGATTATTATTGACTTTCACCAGAGGCATCTTATCAGAAGCAAGAAAGTCAAATGCTTGCTTCATCTCCAGAGGCAAATCATCAGAGGCAACTTGTTAGAGGCAGTTGTGACCAAAAGCTTGATTGCTTCACAAGAGGTAGATTTTCCCAAAGTCTATTTTGCTTCATCAGAGGCAGACTTTCCCTTAGTCTTTTCACCAAAGGCAGACTTTCGGAAAGTTTGTTTTGCTTCATCAGAGGCAGACTTCAACAGATGCACTGAGAGTAGAATTGAATCATAATCAGATCCAGTCTTGGCAGACCTTCTTATACCACTAGAGGCAGAGGCAGTCTAATGCTTTGTATCATCAGAGGCAATGTTTTAGAGGCGCTTTTTCATCAATTTTGAATGTGGAATTTTCATGACTTTTTTTTGCCAATTCATCAGAGGATATATCTTAATATCCTAAAATGTTGTGTGTGGTCTTGGAACGACACACTTAAATAAAACATTACTGCCTAAAATTGTTCCCACAAACTGATTTTGTTATCGCCAAAACAGCTAGGATCTTTTGTACTTGAAACCAATATTGTTCTCACAACAGCCTCCAAACTCCGCCTTCAAGCCGCAATAACAACAGCCAATGTTCCAACAACAATAATCTTTTAATAATTATTAGTATGTGTCCTCTCTTTCACTACAGCTTCTTCATCCTCTAGCAAATCAAACTCCATACCAACCAACTATGCCAACAACTGACTTGATCAGACCAGATGTAAATCAACGTCAACTAGATATGGCTCCATCAACTAGTGGTAGTGTACTTGAAGATGAAATGCAATTTCAAACCATGTTGTCATCAATACCACTAATTAATATTTTTGAGGGACTTTTGTCGTCGTATAATATTCCACCAAATAATCATGGAGGGAGTGGAACTAGAGGAATTATTATGATCATTGATGTATTCAAATAAATTGTTCTATTTTTATTTTTGGTTAATATGAATAATTTAAATGTTATCATTTAATTAGGGTGTGTTTTATTTTTGGTTTGTGTGATAAAATTTATTAATTTTGGCATGCTTTATTTTGTACAGTAATAATAATTTAATTAACTATTGTGGCAGTTTTTTGCATCACAAATTTGTGACAACTTAAGCACTCACAAATAGTAACCCAAAACTCAGCCATTGTGGCTGTTTTGACCTCCACAAATTGTTGTGACTAACTTATTTGTGGCAACCTGAGGCCACCACAAATATGGCTTTTGTGGCATTTTTTTCCCTTTTGTTGTATGACATCTATTCTAAAATAAATCTTTCTATCCAATGATTTTATTTTGCGAGATATAGTCATTAGTTGATACAAAAGTATACCTTTAATATCATCCATTGCTACAAAACATAGAGAAACTTGTTAATAGCAAAATATAATTCAAAAAATATAAAGAATGCAATAATAATAAATAAAAAATTAATTTTTTTATAAATAAATTAAAATAACTAAGTATTACTAATTTGCCTTCTAAATAAATTAATCAACAATCCCCGGCAACGACGCCAAAAACTTAACAACTCCTTGGCAAGTGTAGCAAATCGTTCAACTAATAATAGTGGTAAGAAAGCTCGTCTCCACAGGGATTGTGTTTAATTTAATTACATAACAAAGTAAATAACACTTAGATGAATAAAAGGTTTACAATTGGTTGTTTGAGTAAAAACGAATTATAATTAACATGATAGAAATAAAGAAAGAATGATTAGGATTTTGAGTCACCCCATTTTCATTATGTAAATATTAAATCATCATTTTAACAGTTAAATAATTATAGTTACATCAAATTAGCTTATTATGTTAAAACCAATTATTTGGCTCAAAATCTCTTTTATAAAACAATGAACCTTAATTTCTTAGGTGATCTAACTTATTACTCAAAGCATGAAAATTCACCAATTTATCAGACATATGTTAATACTCTATATTCTTGTAGCATACATATGTCTTGTTGTTACTACCTATTTTTCAATAGTTAAATACTTGCTAAAGTCAATTCGATAATGGTCAATTAACGAAAAGCATTAAGAATGAGAATTAATTATTAAAATAACAACTCCATAGGGTATCATCTACATTCTAATCAAAGGAAAAATTCGTTCATTATTAAGAATATAGTAACAACGAAGAAGATGAAGTTACACATAACAAAGATGGAATGAATCTTCCCTTTTGTTTCTACGAGTGTACGTAATCTTCAAGTTCCTAGCCTCCAAAACATGAACAATATGATCTCCAATGCCGTATAGGTTAGAATACTTACAAAATCAGAGGTTTTAGCTTAAATAGGGCCCAACAATGCGTGTCAACGCATTGCTAGCAAGTTTGGGTGCAATGCTCTAATCTAGACAGAAAGAAGTGACATGAAAATAACTAGGTGCAATGCTCTACAATCTAGACACATTGTTTTGCAGTGTTAAATAAACACTTATTTTCTACCTAAATTTTCTAAAATGAACATTAAATTGAAAGAAATAAGTTAAACAATTAACTCAAAATGACTCTAAAAATAATATAAGCTTCTTCATCCACATAACACTTATTGTCAAACATATTATGCTTGAAACCCACAACATATAACACATAATAAATAGCAAGTAAAGATTTTATACCAATCTTTCCCTTCCGGTTGCCCCTAAAAGCAATCATTCCAATTTTTGAGCTTAAGGCTTTAGAAATATGTATTTATATTGTTATATGACGTCACCAACCATGTTTAGATACCATGGTTGGAGTTTCAAACTTGTTATTGAATATTTCATCGAGAAAGACAATTTTATTTTTAGGTATCCAAATCTTTCTAGATTCTGATGCCTCTTAATTTTGATATAAATACAATCATTTTTTTTATAACCATTTGATCTTACATTTTGTGTAAGATCAAAAGACTTATTTGTTTTAGAATCATCAATATCATTATCATTATTAGAAGAACTCTTGGCATCCTTAAGAATTCATTATATTGAACTTAAAGAGGGCGAAGTTCCAACCAAAAGAAACGTGTCTTTGGCATTAAAAGAAAGAAGCAAAGGTTATACTTATAAAGCTTTAAAACTTGAACATATCCCAAAACTATGCCCTAGTCATAAAACTTGACATGTCATTTTATGGTTGAACATGGCATAGTTTTGGGACATGTGATCTCTAAGAATGGGATGGAAGTGGATCCTGCAAAACTGTTAAGGATAATGATATTGAGGAATAAAATGAGGAAAATGGTTGTGTTGTGAGCAAAGAGAGTTGATAATAAAAGTCAATGATATTTTGTTGAGTTACTTCTCAATGTTACTTTTCTCTCTTGATCATTACTCATTTATCCTCTTTGATTTTTAGCCCTAGTCTCCTTAGGATTATCTCACTGTTACCTTGGCCATGTTACAACCTGAATAAAGACCTTTTGATCATTATGTGCATGTGTTTTAGATATAGATGTTAGAGGCTTGTCAAGCCTATGGTAGTGCTAGCTTTCATGATGTGCTTTGAGGGTAAATAGTAACCCAAACACTTGAGTGGTTGAGAGAATTTTATATCTTGTGAGGACTCTATCTCTTATGATCCATTCTTTAGTTAATTTATCCTCTTGTTTGCCTTGGTTGTGAAAAAAACTATTCATGAATTTCATATTCTTTGAAGTTTAAATTTTTTCTTTTGCTCACCACTTTGCATTCCTGAGAATATTTGGAATCGCATGCATTGCTTTGCACGGAGTGCAAAAGCTTAAGTGTGGGAGAATTTGATCATAGCACTTGGGCACATGTTTCTAACTTTTTATTTTGGTATTTTAAAATCTCTTTATAGCTTAGAATAATTTAGATAGAGTTTTGCATAGATGTATTGAAACTAACCTTGTGTTGAATTATGAAAAATGTCATTTTATGGTTGAACAGGGCATAGTTTTGGGACATGTGATCTCTAAGAATGGAATGGAAGTGGATCCTGCCAAGATTGATGTGATTTCTAATTTGCCTTACCCATCTTGCATCCGCGAGATTCGTTCTTTTCTTGGCCATGCAGGTTTTTACAAGCGCTTTATCAAGGATTTCAGCAAGATAGCTCTTCCGCTGTCAAATTTGCTGCAAAAAGATGTCAGTTTCACTTTTGATGACAAATGCAGGAAGGCGTTTGCTTGCTTAAAGGTAGCACTGACCTCTACTCCCATCATTCAGCCACCCAATTGGATCCTCCCTTTTGAAATTATGTGTGATGCATCTAACTATGCAGTGGGAGCGGTCCTTGCACAAATGGTTGGCAAGGCTTCCCATGTTATTTATTATGCTTCTAGAACTTTAGATGCGGACGGTTTTGCTGCCTAGGTTGTTGTTGTTGTTGTTGTTGTTGTTGTTGTGCAGATGAATTCCCCCATCTCAGGTTGGGATGGTTTCTCCAACCAGGGTTGTACCTGTTAGACGATAAATCATAGTTGGCTTGAGGAGTGTATATATTTGCTTCATATGCTTGAGGAGCATCAGCAATTGGAGCGTCTTGCAATGTAGGACATGAATCTGTAGGATGCTCTAGAGAAGTGCAAATACCACATACCACTGCTTGGGCTTTTCCTACTGCTAATTTTTTAACTAAAGATGTAAGCTCATCAAGTCTGCTTTCTAGATTCTTGTGGGACGAAGCTTGAATCTCATTCACTCCCCTTGTCAAAACTGCTGAATTGCTTCTAGTTGTAAACTGTTGGGAATTAATGGACATGTTCTCAATCAAAGCTTTTTCCGCTTCTGGGGTCTTATCGACAAGTGCTCCCCCACTAGCAGCATCCAAAATACTTCTACCCATAGGTAGCAAGCCTTCATAAAAATATTGGATGAGCAATTGTTCAGAAATTTGGTGGTAAGGACAGCTAGACACCAATTTCTTGAATATCTCCCAATATTCGTGTAATGATTCCCTGTCAATCTGTCTAATGCCACATATTTCTTTTCTGATTAAAGCAGCTCTTAAGGCAGGGAAGAATTTTTCTAGAAACAATTTCTTCAAATCATTCCAACTTGTAACAGGACCTGGCTGAAGGTAGTATAACCAATCCTTGGCAGCATCTTGAAGTGAGAATGAGAAGGCTCTCAGTTTGATATGATCTTCTGTGACTCCTTGAGGTTTCATGGTAGAACACACCACATGGAACTCCTTCAAGTGTTTGTGGGGATCCTCACTTGCAAGACCATTAAACTTTGGAAGCAAGTGTATTAAACTAGATTTAAGTTCAAATGGTACAGTAACTTCAGGATATTCAATACACAATGCATTATAAGTAACATCAGGTGCAGCAAGTTGTCTTAAGGTTCTATTATTCATATCAGCCATATTGTGTAGCAAAATGTCACTTTCACTATCACTATCACTATCTCTATTTGACTCGTTAGCACTAGCAGCAGCTCTATTAAGTCTACGACGTAAATGAAAGGTCCTATCTATTTCAGGGTCAAGGGTGTGCAGATTTACAGAACTAGCGGTAGTCATGCATCATCATAACAATACAATGCAAAATTACAATTCTGAAAATTCCAACAATGTCCCTGTTGCTAAAATTGAAGTAAAAAACCGAAAACACTATCAAATAAAATCCAAAAAATATAAAAATACCACCAAGAATTTCTAAAAATCAAATAAAGGCAACGCAAATTTTTTTGGAATTTTTTGAGAATATGAAAAATTCAAAAAGTTGTCTAGATGAAGGAATTTGAGAATTTAAGCGTCAAATCCCAAAATAAGTTCCTTATAGGGGAGTCCTATTCCTTGATTTTTTTTCTAATTTTCTGGCGAAATTTCGGGGCAATCCGAGACAGTCGCCTGAAAACTAGATTTTTTTTACTAGCAACGTGCCTACGAGCTAGCACAAGCCTATCCGACCTGTAGAACAACAAAGCACGAAGAAACAATTGTTAGGATAGTTAGTAATACTCTAAAACTGGTTAATATTGTTATTAGAGAGTCCCCGGCAGCGGCGCCAATTTGATCCGTTGTCGCACACGGGTCAAATACAATTGAAAAATGTAAAAAGAGGTAATAACTCGAGTCGTTTCGCAAGGACTTCTGATATAATAATATTAACCTAATTGAGAGTTGAAATTCGAAAAAAAAAAAAAAGGTTTTTATAATTTTTTAGTTTTAACAGATGAGCAAAAACGATTAATCCACTTATTCGAGTTTCAAACCTATCACAGATTCTATCAATGAGTTTAATTTCTAATTCGTGATTCTATTTTTATTTGACTATAGAATTGATCAAACAAGCGTAATCAATCCTATGTGAATTCGGTCTTGTTGACCGGATTAAGCATCAAAATGATCAAAATATTACAATTAACGATCAAGCGTCGCAAAATTATAATTCAATTAAATTAGAAACTGAAACCAAATTCTGTCAAATGAATTTAATCGATCCTATTGAAATTCAAATTAAGCAATCAGAATATTAAATATAATCAAATAAACAGAAATAGAATCATGAAACGAAATTGACAGTGTAACTTGAATCTCCAGGTGTTGATGAAACTCTGAACTCGTGGATTAACCTTATGAAATTAGTCTTCCATGAAATTAAAAAAAAAAAAAGTGTTTTTATAATTTTCTGGTCTTTAATCCGAAAACAATACATACTAAGAAAGGAAAGAAACTCCAATATATAGTGCTCGATTTTGGGCTTTAAAACAAGTGGTCCGCTATTTAAAATTATTACAAAAGTCCAGATTACGAAATCTGCAATTTAGGCCCAGTATAGTTCGGCATTGAGATTTTATTCCAACACAAAAGTTGTAGCTCTGATTTTTAGCTTTCGAACGAATGGTCGCATTCTTCAATCTGATATCCAGAGCTCAAGTTATGGCCTACAGAGCGAGCAAGGGTCAAAATGCAAATAATAAAATTATAATTCAATTTCAACCCAAAGTTTAGAAACAAACTAAAAAATTATTCTAAGCTATAAAAAGATTTTAAAATACCAAAATAAAAAGTTAGAAACATGCGCCCAAGTGCTATGATCAGTTCAATATAATGAATTCTTAAGGATGCCAAGAGTTCTTCTAATTTAATATCATTCAAGTCCTTAGCTTTTTCAATGGTAGACACATTTGGTCTCCACTTTCTAAAAACACTTCTTAGAATCTTTTCAATGTGATCCTTCATAGAATATTCTTTCAAAGAACTTTTAGAGTGTTAATCATCTTCTAGAAATTTCCAAACATGTCTTTAATGGCTTCACCATCTTCCATACTAAACATTTCATACTTTCTCGCGAAAATACGAACTTTAGATTCTTTTACTTCAGAAGTTCCATCGATATTCTATAGTTGTATGAGACGATAAAGGTGGGTAGTAACACTGTAGAGGCCAAAGAGTGGCTCATCTACTTACCATAGGGAGTCTCACCTTCATGAATGATTTTGAAGATAAATTTCTTGAACAATTTTTCCTTCTAGTAATGTTTATAAAAAGAAGGCAAGACGTCTCCAATTTCATAAGGAAAAAAAAATGAGGGTCTCTTTGTGATGCTTACAAGAGAGTTAAGAGTTTTTTAACAACCTACTCAAACCATGATTATGAGAAATTGCTTTTGTAGAGGAACTTGAGAAATTGCCAACCTATGCAAAGAATATTATGTTGAGGTTGCAATTTGCGGATTGGTCGGTGAAGCGGCCTTATAGGATAATGGAAGATATTTTAGTGAAGTTTTACAAATTCATTTTTTTAATGGATTTTGTTGTCTTAGATATGGAGCAAGAGGTTTATATACTCAGGACTGTTATGATTGATGTGGTTGGTTGCCCCTATAACCTTGAATGTGCGTGATGAGACAGTCATATTCAACATTCTTAAGTTAATGGAGCAATCTGGAGAAAAGGAATGATGTAATCAGATTGAATTTCTTGAGTCAATTATTTAGGAGAGTATGTTCCACCCCTACCTCTTGAAAGAGTGTTGACAATGTAAAAGGAGTATTGAAGAAAATGGTATTTCATGTGCGAAAGAAGATGTAGCTTTATTAGAGACCTTATAATCGTATTCCCTTGTTGTACCCCCTAGGTGGGAAGTGAATATGCTATAAATCATAGAAAATGAGTTTTATTTGTGTTGACTGTTTTAATCATTTTAAGTTTGAGTTCTTTATCAAAAGTTTGTCTTCATTTTATAAATCATTTGATTATTAGGTTGATAATAAGTCATAAAGCCAAGGAAAGAAAAAAACACACGATGAATTTTATACTAGTTCGCAACAATAGTTGTTACATCTTATCCTCCTCTATTTAAGAGATATTTTTCCTTAGTAAAGTCAAGGAATTAATCCACTATAAAGGTGACAGTAATATTCAATCTGCCTCTACAAGCCTTGAGTGTTCTTAAAGCTCTCCAAGCTTGGTATTGTTTATTGTCTTCTCCAATCATTGAGAATTGTCCAACTCTCTAGGAAACGAATATTGTTTCCTTAATTCTCCATGCATTAAGTATTAAAAAGCTTCTCTAGGCCATCAAAAGTACCATATCTAGATTCCTCAAGATTCCTAACGTTACTCGCCTCTTGTGTTGAGTACTTTTGCCTCTCGATGCATTAAGTATTATTTCATTGATTATCTAAACACCAAGTTTTGTTTCCATGCCTCCCCCAAGAATTGAGTATTATAAAGCCTTTATAGGCCACAACAAGTATAGTCTCTATATTTCCTTGAGATCCGACTTGACTCACCTCTTGAGTTAAGTACTCTCTCAGCCTCTCCCGACATCAGCACTGAACTAGTCTTCTCTGTAATCTGGCTTCACTCGCCATGCCAAGGAACATGAGTATTCTCTAAGCCTCTTCAAGAATTAACACCAAACAAGTATTCTTAACAGTTCGACTTCACTTGCCATGCCAAGAACATGTATTGTTTAATCTAGCCTCGCTAGGATTTACAACATACGTTATTTACTAGCCTCACTAGACTTTCCAAGCTTGTCCTTCCCAACAATTTTGAAACTACCTTTGTCAAGTAATAAGTATTCTAGTTTCTCTAATCATCCCTTTTATCAATAAGGGTTGCTTCTAATATCGAATCATTTACAAGGGTTGAGTTTGTATTTTCCAGAATACAAAGTCATCTAGGATTCTAACTATGTTAGGAGTTATGAAAAGAATAAAGCATGACATAGAACCAAGATAAAACTCTCAATTAAGAGGATATAAACAATAAGGTTTTGGTTGATTTACAAAAATAAAAATAACTCTCAATTGTGAGAGTGTTTGACAATCTAATTCATTTTCTTATTCATGGCTTTTTCTAAATATATTTTTTTTAATTGATCTTTTCCTTTTTCTTTTCTCTCTTCCTAGACTACTATTGAGATGTTACTATGGTGCAGATATTTAACTGACTAGCAATACTTTGATGCTTGAACGTTCGTCAACTTCAATCTTCGAATTGAAGTTCTTTTTATAGCATTGGAGGAAATAGTTGTCAAACGATAGTCATGTAGATATAATCGTTGTAATTATGGATTTACAGATTTAGTATTAACGTCTACATTCCAATATGTCATTGTATAATCATGTCAAGTAAATATTTATTAGAGACTTTCCTTTATAGCTGGGATACATACCACTTTAATTTTCTTCTAAGAACTCATAACCTCTAACACTTCAATTGTATCACGTGAAGTCATCTTCATATGAAGACATTGAATGGAAGACACGATCTCAACTTCTTTATTGAACCAATTGTCTTCTGATATTCAGTAGCCAGATAATGTTGAGTTCCTCAAAGAGTGACATTTCCAGATGATAAAAACAAGATGGTCACTATCGAATGAGCTCAACGCAATCTGACTATGCTTTTAGAGTGTATTTCCTACACACCTAAAGCATTCGTTAGAGGATAAATTATTCTCTTGTTTATGTATTGTTTTTTATCATCAAAACACCAAATTGAACATTGTACCATAACAACTTGGTTCCAATAGGAAGATATCATTTCCGCACAAGATGAACCTAATGAAAAGGTGAAGAAGGTGTTTGTAGTTGAACACATGCAATTACCATCTCATCGAAAATATGTGTTTCGACGGCTATCCATTTAAAATCAGATTGCATTGGCTCTAGAGGATCAAGAGAAAGCAGTCTTTACATGCCCCTTTGGGATTGTGTCATAGTGGGTGGAAGAAATTTCCGCTCAAACAAATTATGCTCAAGTAGCGATTTCTTTTCTAAAGAAGAACAATTTTTAATGCTTTGGGGTCCCTAGAACCTTGATCAGTGATGAGGGCACTCACTTCATAAATAGTAAAATGGAGGTGCTTTAGAAAAGTATAATGTGCATCATAAAATAGCCACTTCATACGATCCTCAATCTAGTGGGAAAGTAGAAACATCAAACAAGAAAATCAAGCATATTCTTGAGAAGACTATGAATTCCTCACAAAAGGATTGGTCAATAAAGTTTGATCCAACATTATGGGCATACAAGACTGCATTCAAGACTCCCATAGGTATGTCCCCATATCAAATTGTGTATGCTAAGTCTTGTCATCTACCACTAAATCTTGAGTAAGACAATGTTGGCTACAAAGCACATGAACTTTGATCTCACAAGAGCCCGTGAGCCCAAAATACTTCAACTTCGTGAGTTGGAGGAACTCCATGATGTTGTGCATGAGAATGCCACAATTAAAAGAGAGAAAACAACAAAGTGGTGTGGCAGAAAAATTCAAATGAAGAATTTCATGGAAGGAGAGCTTGTTCTTATCTTTAATTCGAGGTTGAGGTTGTTACCGACAAAGTTAAATTATGAACGGTTATGCCCATTCCAAATCAAGAAGGTGTATCCTAATGGAGTTGAGATCTATAAAAGCTAGGCGGGGGTTGTAGCTTCTAAGTGATTGGTCAATAGCAATAACAATAATTTAGGGGATAACTAGAGCATCCAAAGGAATCCAATAATCTAATATGAATCAAAGACGGTGACCCGTCAAGCTAATGATGTTAAACAAAGTGTTTCTTGGGAGGTAACCCATGTGAGGTAAATTGATTTTATGTTTTAACTAAATAGTTTTTATTTCTGGCATATTTTGCTTGACGAAGGTAACAACTCGTCAAGAAAGCTAATTTCAAAAAAAATTAATGATTAAGTTTGCCAGATTTCTCCTAGTGTGAACTTCCTTTGTCAAGTGAGATAAAAATGATTAATTTTGTGTTATTCGCTACTACCAAATTTTCGTTGCACGAGCTACTTTTCCTAGCAAGAATTTTGAATTTCAAAAGCTTTTTATCCATTATAGTTTTCTCTAGGCTAAAATTCAAACTAGCCAAGCATAAATTGCATTAATTTTGAGAAAAACTTACTATTATCTTCTTTTGTCTAGAAAGTCGCTACCAACGCCAGGCAAGAATGTGTTTTAAATACAAAAATTTAGCAGATTTTCTCAGTTTTCTATTAATCTTTCTCTTGTTTTTCTCTCAAATTTCACTATCAAACCCCATTCTTGTGTGAGAAATCATGATAAAAAGGCCAAGATCGCTAAAAAGATAAGTGCCATCGGAGAGGCCAGCTCATATGTAAGAGATTCATTTCTTATATCTATATGGAGAGATATAAAGGAAATATCATTAGAACAAGCTTCAACCTAGAGAAATCCTTCGATCTCAAGGAATTTGAGTTTCTTGAGATTCATGACACCTTAAGGACATAAACTAATGGCATTTACATTCTCTAATCACACCACTACGTTTGAGGGTTGTGAGTGAATTTTACACCAATGTTTATGTCTCATCTGGTGAAAAACCAAATTTCACTACATTAGTTAGAGGGAATGATGTACCCTTTGATCATGAGGCTATCATTGGGGTTTTAGGATTAATTTCAGACATAATTGCTCAGTGAGACTACGAAGGATGATTAGGGAAAAAGAAATCAATTATGAAGATATTTTGAGAGAATTGTGGTTTCTAAGAATAACATGGAAAGGCTACGACCCATCAATGGATATGAAGCCAGTAGTTAAAGCTTGGAGTTCATTCTTCCATCAGAATATTGTGTCTTGCTTGAAATGTCTAATGTGATTGTCCCCAGGTCCAAAAGGGTATTGGCAATTATGCAACCTGTGGTTACTGGATTAACAAATTTGATGTCCAATAAGAAGAGACGTAGCAAAGGGCTGAGAAACAGGGTGTGCAACCTCAACCTTCATTGCTGTAACCTCCACCACTACATCCTCACCCTCCAAAAATTTATCTAACCCACCATACTGATCTTTGGGATGTTGCTCAGCTATTACGCAATACTTGCTTTGGACCTTCACTACTCCATTTTTCAGTTAGTTTCAACAGTACCCGCAACATTAAGGAGATCATCTCAACATGATCAACATTGCCTATTAACTATGAGGAAGATTACTTTTTATTTGAATTAATTTATTTGATTTTGCATGAAATGAATAGTGTACAATATTGATGCTTAGTGTTGTTTGTTCTTTTTATTTAGAACTTTGTGATCACTTTAGTCAAACAAAGCTTTATTTTATGCTTACTTTTGTTATCAAATTCAAGCTTTATTTTTGTTACGTCAATTATGGACCTATTGATTGGATGACAGACTCGCACAACAATTACTATAGCATTATTGACATTGTCAGATATTTAGTTGCACTTTGATGATTCACTTCTCAAACACCAAAGTTGGTGGGGATTGAGTCTAAGCGCTATATTTGCTTGATATGTGATTTTCCGGTCATTTGTTGTCTCTCCAGAACTTGCATTGATTTTTAACGTCCCTATAAGTGACATGTAATTTATGCATACAGTAAGACATTTTGTTTGGTACCTTAAGCATTTTTTTACCATCATATGTATGACCCACTTTACATGGAGTTAGATAGGAATTTCTAAATCTTGTCTGGGTAAAGTTATTAGTTTGGGTTGCTCATGGGATATCAATATCTTAAGTTTGTTGTGGCACACCAGAGCATTAAAATAAAAAACTGTTGAAAGTTGGGATATATAAATAAAACGAAAGAAAAATTTTGTTGAGTTATTTATTTATTTTTTGTGAATAACTACAATATTTCTATTCTCTAGTATGTTGTTATGTTAAATATTGTCTAAAAGTTTTGGTGAAATTGAACTAACAAGTAGGTTTAACAAACTCCAAGTTTAGCCTACTATCCAAAAATATCTTATCCTTATCTAAAGCCTCATTGCAACCCAAAAGTGTATGTGTATTGAATTGTATTCTTTATCTAGAATTCATTTAAGTCTATGGTATAGTGATGCATGTTCAAGGAATTGAGTGATAATTTCTTAAGCTTGATAAATACTTTATGGTGAGAAGTGTGGAGAGAGAAATTCATTTTTTAGACAGAGTTGTTGAAAATGTTGTTTTGCCTCTATTTTTAGTTATTGCTTGTGAAACGTTGAAGTTTCTTTTAGAAAAGAAAATTGAAGTATAGCGGGAATAATCTTATTGATTTTGTAGTTAGTTGATGGTAACAGTTTTGTTTGATTTTTTACTTCATGTTGTTTTGATTTCAAAATGTCACTCGAGGACAAACAACAGTCTAAGTTTAGGGTTGTAATTACTTCTCATTTCATGTATATTTTCTTAGATTTGAGTTTCAATTTTGGTCGTTGAGTCGTAATTTTTAGTCATTTCATTTTTGAGTAAAGTTGTTGTCTCATTTTTCTTTGAATAATTGGGTGAATTTGATTTGTTTTCCTCCCTAACCAGACAATTTCTTGGAATTTTGTTTATTTGCTTTGATTCAGCTCGATAGGTTGAACTTTTGAAGTAGAATAATACTTAGGAAGTTTCAAAGTATTAATAATGGAACTCAAATTATTCAAAATAATAGTGTTTGGAGGAATCGGCTAATCTCGCCATGTGCTAGTTCACCTCGCCTATTGAATTAAAGCCAAATTTTGAATCAGAACGAAGGTTTCAAGGCTATCATATTACCCCTTGCAAAAACGTTGGCTTGTTAAGAGAGATAACCAGCATTTCCATGATGTTTCCCCTCTACATGACCTCGTTTGGCGATAGATCGATCTCGCCAAGCAAGAATTCAAATTTTCAAATCATTAATGGTGATCTACGCATCGCTGCTTAGCAACGTAAGCGCCTCGCTAAGTGACGTCATTATAAACCCTATAGATTTTAAGTGATTTTTGACGTTACCGTTAGGTTTCTGACTTTTGGAGGCTTAGAGAGACCAATTATTGCATCTTACTCTATATTGTTTTTATGTCATATAGGATGAGTAGCTAAACTCTTTGTTTTTGAAGATGAGTAGGTCTTGATGAATACCTTTAATGTATGATTGAATTTTTGATTGGATGAATGGAATTATAAAAGTTTTTTTCTCATCTATGTACTTAATATTTTCTATATGTTGGCCACTTTAAGAATGATTTACGATTTTTAATTTAGATGAAAGTTCATTATTTGAATGTTTGAGATTGAGATTTCATGTAATTTTTAGTCTAGGAATGGATACAAGTGCATGAAACCAATTTGAGAATTTCAATGCTTGTTTTGATTTAAATCTACTAAGAAATTACATACTAAATTGAAATCAAAGATTCTTTTCACGAAAGAATTGAGTTTATATATATTTTAGATATTTCGGTAACAACTTCACAACAACAATTAGTAATCATCGTTCAATAATTATTAGCGGTTGGATTCAAGTAAAAATTTGTCTTTGAATATTTTAAGTGAACTAATCGTATAGCATTTTATTCCTTTTACAAATTTATTTCCAAACAATCTAATATTAAAACTCAATTCTTGAGTTCCACGTCTAATATTTAACGTTTTATTACCATTAAAAAAAACCAATAACTGAACTAAACTGTTGAACTGCACTGAACCAAACCATTTATGAACTAAACTGGTTCATAAAAATTAAAAACCAAATTTGTTTTACAAAAATAGTTTTTAAATCAAACTGATTTTTAAAAACTAGAACCGAACTGAACCGATTTGTCTAAACCAAAAGTAAATTTTATTGTCCAAAGATATCTCTCTTTTTCTCTCCCCCTCCCTCCATCCGTATCTCTCTCCCCCTCCGTCCCTCTCTCTCACTCACACAGAGGTCCCTAATGATTGCAAATCGATTTTTTTAAATCTGGCCAATCACCAAAATTGACTTTCCTTAAACATACAATTGTTTGTCTAACAAATATCACTCCTGCTACTCAATCATTCACATTTTTCCCCTTTGTAAAACCAGAAGTTGTGGTAACAATAACATATAAATGAAATGAAAATTTAGTTAAACCAAACATTGGGCAATATTAATTAAAATTTCCAAACAAGTAACTAAATGCTTGGGACATAGTAACTCTTATCTTTCTTATTGTCGAGGTTTTTCTACATCTTGCAGCACTTTTATGTACACAGATTTTCCTTTTGTAGTATGTTTAAAGCATCAAATTCTAATTCATGGGAGCTATATGTTCTTCTTGTAAAATTTGACCTTTGTTATTTACACAACATGGATAAAGTAAAAATTAATTCCTATCACATTTTAAAATTGGTATCAAAGTCTTTGATGAGAAAATTCAAACATACACAATGTTATATTTATAAATTCTCAATTATTTAGAAAAACCGTTCGTTCAATTTAATATAGAAACAGTTCAATTCGGTTCATGCATATTGTAACAGTTCAGGCCAATTGGAACAAGTGCAGTTAAATTAAAATCAGTTTAGTTTAAACTGTTGAATTGGTTTACTAGTTTAAAAATCTAGTTCGGTTCGAGTTAGGGTGAACTAAAACCAGTTCAATCTAGTTTGGTTGAACTAAAAATCAGTTTTGTTCGATTTTCATGCAATTCTAGTTCATAACCAACCTTTGTTCACCCCTAGCTAGAGGAGTTGGAGTTCTTATGGATCTAGAGGAGTTGGAGTTGGAGTTCAAAACCAACCGGTTCACTGGTTTAATATTTAATATATGTACAAAAATATTAATCTACATTTATTTTGAAATTAATGAATGAAATATATAATCCATTTGTCTCTAATTATAAGTACTTTTCAAAATTACTAAGTTTATTTATTATTTTTATTCTAAATATACTTCTTATTAATACTACTAATTTATCTTGAAATATGAAAAAATAAATTAAATACATTTATATATAAATAATATTTTAGTAACATTTACACATAAAATTAATATATTAAATTAATAAATTTAATTTATATACACTATTAATTTAAAAAAAAAATTACGTTGTCAATTCAATCACAACTCTTAGAGATATTTGATTTTTACCATTATTAATTCTAAATTCTTGTCACTAAATATTTGTGATATGTGAACATAAAAAACTCTTTACATTAATAAAACATGACAATTAAAACAAATAAAATTAATTACTTTATTAAGAATCAAAGTACAACTTTAATTAAACAATAACTCAGACAATTAAAAGCGAAGTAATAACATGAATGAACGCCATAAAGCATTTGCATTCCCGCGTCGTCAACAACCTTAAGGTGGAAAAACATGCGTGTCGCAACGGCTTGTATTGTGTTATTGATTAACCATAATGAAAAGTGTACTTCCCTCGTGTATTCTCATAATTGGGGTACCCCACTTTAGGAGACAAAACTTATCAATGTGGCATTCTTGTCCTGTCCCTTTTGGGTTCACAGTCCCATTTGTTGCCCTCCTCACGTCTCACGAGACAAGCAAAAGGCATGCAATTGCACCCAATCAATTAAAAAAATGTTTTTACGTTAGTAAAGAGGGAAATAATAATAAATTCTTTTGAGACATATTAAAAATTTAATTGTATAAAAAAATTATAAAAACTGTATAATTTATGTTTTAAAATTATAAAAATTCATAAAATATTTTTTCTTTAACAAACGTTTATTAGCGTGATTTAAATAATATTTTCTTTATTTCTATTTACAAAATTTTAAGTATAATATCTTATGCGATTTTTTAACTTAATTTTTTTATAATAATTCAATTTTTTATCTTTATTTTTTATTTTATTTTAAATAATAATTTGATTCTTTATGTTTTAAAATGTTAATAATGTTATCATTTTTTTTACAAAAAATTCATAAAATTTTCAAACAAAACCCATAAAATTAATTATTATCTTTAACAAAATGCAAATTTTATCAAATTCATAACTCAAATCTTCAAATTAATTCATTTTTTATATTTTATTTGATGAATTTGATGTTGTCACAGATTGAATTATGAGTTTATATGAATATTTAAATTACGAATTTAATAAATATATAATTTCTTTTGAAATTGGTAATAAATTTTATGGGTTTTGTTTAAAAAAATTTTGATGAATTTTTGTAAAAAAAATTGATAACATTGTTGACATTTTAAGCCATAGATGATCAAATTATTACTTAAAATTAAAC
>JBBPBQ010000003.1:37198100-37271179 GCA_037974755.1 Cicer yamashitae
TTGTAAAATTACAAATAATTTGATACATAAAAAAATTGACAAATAAAATAATTATTGTGAGACGGAGAAAACATTTTTAAAACACTTAGTAACATTTTCTTTTATAATAATACTACTCTTTCTTTCTAAAATTAATTGAGTTATTTGATAATTTCACATATATTAAAAAATATATATAAATCAAAAAGACAAAATATTATTTTCATTATATTATTATATTATCTTCATTAAAGATTAGTGTATTATCAATGTCATAAGTATATAATAAAATATATTGTATTAAAAAATATAAATATTATTAATTAAATAATATAATTTAAAAAAAGTGCATTATAAATTAAAATAAATAATTTATTTAGAATAATTTATTTAGAATATTTTATTTTATAGTTCGATTATTTTGGAGAAGGATTAATAATTTTAGTAACAATATTTAAAAAGAGAATTGACAAGGTATTTGACCGACAAAGGTTAACAAGGTTGACAAACACACGTGAAACCCTATTTTTATTGTGGATACTCATGCTACTATGCTAATAGCATTAGATAGCATCGGTGAAGATTTAGTAGGAACAGATAGTATCGACAACATTATTCCTCAAAAGAATAATGCTTGGCGCGTGACCATCATACAGGTAACAGGTTAGCTCGCAAGAGGTTGGAATTTGAGACTACATTATTGTTTTCCTAATCAAATTAATTTTCTTTTTTAATTATATGCTTTATTTTTCTCTGTATAAATTATTTTTTTAGTCTTACTAATAGGTGGTCTTAAAACATTCACAATATAACTCTTTTATTTGAGTGCTTAATTATATAAGTTTCACATGTCCACCTCATTTATTGTATAATTTTTTCAATAATAATTAATAAACACACTCCTGTCTTCAATTTAGCACGTTAATTTTATTTATTAGATAATATCCCTTATAATTTTATATTATTATATTTTCATATTTATTTATTTTAATATATTTTATTAAATGTGATCCGCAAAAAATTAAGAGATATAGCGCATGTAAATGTATGATGCCAGAATGGGGATATTTACATGGCATGTGACTTATTAAGGGAAACAATTTGAATTGTGGATGACATTACGACACTTATTAAAGATTCTAAAAATAAAAATTTGTTGTTATAAAAATAATTTTTAAAAGAGTTGAATACATAAAATCTAAAATAAAATTTATAATTTAATATCTTAAATTTTTTCATTAGGGTGTAGATTAACAAATAAACAAATAAAATATATATTATTATATTTAAAAAGAATGCTAATACATGTTTTAAGCATCAATTAAGAAAATAAATATAAAAATATAGAATAAATATAAATTATTTATTAATAAATGTTATTATTTGAGTTATGTATAAAATATCTTAAATGACATTTGTAGAAGTGTCTTGTCGATATCTATTTTTGTTTTCAAAATTCAAGGTAACACTACCTTTGTCTTTGATTATAAATATCTATTGATAAAAAAAATTTGTCCTTAAACATAAGTTACTTTTTAATTTACTAGATGTATTTATTATTAATTTTTTAGTTAAATATATTTTTAGTTCTCTAATTATACCAATATTTATTTTTAGTCCCTCTAAAAAATTTCTTCAAACTTTGGTTGATTTAAATTTTTCTGTTACCAATTTTAGTTCCAACTTTTTTACAAAAGTTCATGTTGCATGTTCTAATTGACTTTTTTTTATGACATGTCATTGTTAAGACTTTAAAATATCATTAACTTAATAACTTAACTATTTAATCATCAATTTAACCTTTAATTTGAAGTTATAGATAAATTAATAAAAATTCAATATTAATTAGTTAAATTATTAAACTAATGATATTTTAAAGTATTATCAATGATACATCATCAAAAAAAGTCACTTGAAACATGTGACTTAAGTTCTAAGAATTTTTTTGAGGGATTAAAATGAAAGTTGGTATATTTAGAGGACTAAAAATATATTTAACCCTATTTTTTTTCGAACATAACCCTAATTAATACTACTAATTTTTTTTGGAATATAAAAAGTCATTATTGAATATATCAATACACAAATGACATTTTAATTATTTTTCTATATAAAATGAACGCATTAATTACACTACCAACTTTTTTTAATAACAACAAAATTTACAATAGAGACTTATATTTAAGGATGAACGTAGTATCAACTATTGTTTTGTCAAAAGTGTTTTTATGTGATAATAAATGGTAAAAGATATTATCAGATAAAGATTAATTTTATCATAAATAACAAAATTTATTGATTTCCTTATTATGTATGTAAATAATTTAAAATAGCAACTAAAAAAAAAGAACAAAAGGAATACATCGTGACATGGGTTTATTCCATAAAAAAATATATAGGTTAATGAAGATAAATTTACAAATCATTTTTATAAGCGAGTCACATCAACAAGTGCATACTCAATAATGAAAGAATCAAATTATAATCAGAAGATTACAACAATAGTTTCATAAGCTTCATGAAGATATTAGAAGGCTATTGTTTGAACCTCGTGAGATATTAAATGCGAGGATGAGAAACTCATCATATAAAGTCTTCATCATCACGTGAAGATTCATATTTAAAGGATCATTATAAAAAAACTTTTATCCCAAGCTACACGAGATTATTCTTGAAGTAGTGTGACAAAACTCATATTGAGTTTTGTATTTAAAGTTTTGAGGTTTGAGAATGATCTTGAATGAGTTTTCAAAAGAGCTCATACAATGATATAAGGACAAGCAACGACTTTTATGAAAGAGTCCTTGAAGAATTAATTCAACTAGTTTATCATTTATTGATAAGATTAATGTTCGTTACAAGATAAGAGAACATTTTCCTTATCAAAAGATGAATGTTAGTCCAAGAGTACAAGGTTTCTGCCTTTACATTATTCTAGCACTATTCCAAACATGTTTATGAACCAATGAGAATCAAACGAATCAAACAAGTCAAAAGTTGTCAAGCATCAAGTGCAACAAGTGTTCAGAACATTCTAAACCAAAGATTAAGCATAATGATCAAAATAATCATTTGATACATTGGAAATATGTCCAATGGATATATTATAGATTCAATCATATCTAAAGATCAATAAAGAAGTCAAAGAACTTCTTTATGAAGAAATCTCAAAAGGAATATATCATATACTATCAATCATTCAAGAGAATGATTGTTGAATCTTTAAGATAAAATCTTCATGAAAAACATGTCCAATACATTCATGTCTATACTAAAGTATCTCAATGATACTTAATAGACAAGACACAATATGTGCAAACACCAAGAGAAATCATGGGAAGTACTGCTTCAACAAAATATTTATCCTCTCATATAGAAGAGAACATTCTCAATTATAATGAAATATTTTCTCATGATAAACAAGGTCATTGCACTCATAAATATTCCTAACAGTTCAGCAAAATGACAAGAATCAACTTTGAAAAAGAAATCATTTCAAGATTGAGTCATTTAACATTCAACATAATGTTCTGGTTGTTTTATTAAAGAACAAATGACAAAAAAAAAATTTGGAAGAACAACATGCAGTAACTTAGTTGACATTTCGCACATGGACTTCTCAATATTTAATGATTAATTAAAATTCAAGATCAGGAGGCCCACTAGCAAGAAAAATGTCCAAATTGATCTGCAGATTGATAACAAACTTTTTGGCACAAAAAGACAAAAAATACACTGCAAGGTACCCTTTGACATGACAATTGCAACGTGCTTTTGAGTCACTACTATTCCAACGGTCATAATGGCAGGTCATCTCATCCTTCTTGGCCAAGTTTTATTCTAGACTCAAGGTAGAACGTTCAGGTCGAAAGGAGAATGTTTTGGACATAATTACTCTATACTTAAGGAGATTGATTCAAAATATTGTTGGCACCTTGGAAGTGTATCAAACGACTATATTCAGTTTAAACTAAATTTTCAAAGCATCTCATCATCTATAAATTGAAGATCAATTGAAAGATGAAGATAATAGTTCAATTTGCAATCTACCAACACTTGTTCAAGCTAGCACAAGTTTAAAACATTTTCAAGCAAACTCCAGCTCTCTTTACTATATCTGTGGATCATCATTTATCGAGTTTGTCTTTATTTACCTAAAACAAAGAGTTGAGAATCATTAGATCCCAAACACTTTTTATCATACACATTGTTTGTAAATCAAGTCTATATATCTTTTATCTTAAATTGAGTGTGATTGTAAAATTCAATTCTAGTTTGAAAGGTGGTTGTAAAAATCAATTTTGGTTTGAAAGATGGATTTAAAAATTCCATTATGGATTGAAAGGTGGATTTAACAATTCCTTTATGGGTTGAAAGGTGAAGGTTGTAATTGATCAAAGTTTGATCAAGAGAAAAGGTGCAAAGAAGAACTTTTTGGTTCTGATGCACATAGTGAAAATCTCATGACTGTGAGAACTGGACTAGCCCGAGTTGGGTCGATCAATATATTTATTGTGTGTAATCTTTTATCTCTTATTTTTAATTATTTGCACGCCAATATCACACTTCACTATTATTGTTTTTATTTACAACATCTTAACTTCATATAAACTCTCTAAAACGTTCTAGTAAGTTGAGAGCTTACTAATCAACTTTTGTTTACCTAGTTTAATCTTTAGTAAAGCTTCAATTAAAAGTGTACAAACTAAATTTTAAAAGGGTCACAATTTAAACCTTTCCTTGTTACTATTTCATTTCAATCTACAATTATCAAAAGTTTTTTTTATCACCCTCCATCCACCATTACTCTATTGTCCTCTTTTCTGTTTTGCAAAGTTCCTCTCTTTCCTCATCTCTTCTTCAACTTGAATTCTTATTAGTCTCTCCATTTTAATTATTCTTCTATAGAAGCTATATATGGAATATCTTGTTAGTTAATTTGTTAATCTTCATTAACACTTTAAATGTTGATAATAAATATACGAGGATAAATATATAAGTTATGTAACAATGTTTAATAGACAAATATCTAACGTAAACTACCCACACAATTCATCATCACCAGTTGTTTGACATCCATTGATAGAAACCTATACTTGATTGATATAACCTACTTCTCAAATAAAGATTTCAACCCATTCTTCATCAAAATTATCAACTGTCTATATTGTTCTATGTATTTTCTTCATTGTTCTCCCCGTCTACAATAATATTATTCTCCTCTCCACCATTTGTTAGAACCAAAGTGAATTTAGATTCTATCCCCTAATAAAATTTGATGATAATTTAAATATACAAGTAAGCAATTTATCATTTGTTAATTTTTCTTAAGTGTGCAGATAATCATATCCAATACATAAGAAATCAAAGAAATCTCAAGAAATGTGACTTTATGACAAGCATAGATGAAGATTGTCAAAAATATAGAGGCAAGTATTTCTCTGATCATGAAGAACATAAGCATTATATCCAATTATGAAGAGTTTAGGATGTGTCTAAAGAATATGAAAACTCTTCTAGAACCACCATCTGATTACTCTTTATTATTCCCTACAATGAGTGACTCATTTGTAAAAATAATTTATCCTAAAATGAATGAACCTTTTCAATTTAAAAAATAACATTTATTATTATTTTTTCAATTGTAGCCTCTAATAAATACTACATACACCATTTACAATTCAATATTTTCCACTTTAAATTAATGGTAACGGTGAATACATCGATATTTGATAAGGATATCAATAGTGTACGTGAACATATGGTGGTGAACATATTAAATATATGTGTAGAAAACATAGGGAATATATATATATATATATATATATATATATATATATATATATATACACACACAAAAGTATGGAAAAGGATGTGAACCGAAACAAATTTATAATTCAAAATACAAACTTCAATATTTATTAAAAGATTCACAAAAGTAAGTAAACAACTTACAAAATAGAGCTTCAGAATTTTTAGACAAGGATGTTTTCTCTTAGAAAATCGATGTATTGTAACTTCGCTGACTTTTCCTTTTATGGACTAATAATGCATACATAGATTACAATAATACCCTTACTTTTTCCCAAACAAGGGAAAAACATATTACTAATTAAGTTAAAAATACAAAAAACAAAAGTGCACAGTAACTGTGACAGTGAATAATGATCAGTGTAAGTGAATAGTGACCCGTGTCAGTGAACAGTGAAAACAAATAATAACTAAATAGTAATTTGTCTCTAATAATTTCTTCTGGTATCAGATAAGACCGAATCTTCAATGTAGTGGTTTAATATTATCAACATCATAACAATCATCTTTGTTGAGAGGTATAAAACTTTGACTAGACCCTACATAGTCTTCTTCTTTATCTTTTTTTTAACTTTGAAATGACCATTTATAATTTCTTTAAAAATTCTTTCTCGGTAGTAGAGGTAGATAATTCATCCATTACTTTAGGTTTTTCTGCCAAAAATAATGCATCTTTGTTTTCTTGTCTTGACGTAGCTAAATAAGATGGGTTCTTTCTAAGCCGACAAATTAATCTATTCCTTGAAAGTAATTCAAGATTAAACTTATTTCACCATCTAACTATAATAACTCGAACTGCTTCAAGAACTGTACAATGTTCTCAAAGGAATTGAGGTCCATAAGTCCATGATGTTATTCATGTAGTTCCAAAGTTTGCATTAAAATATAATAAGTGAAGAGATCTAGGGAAAATAGTCTCTTTTACAAAAAAAAAAAATCAAATGCTTGCTTTGCATAATTAGGGAATATTACAGGAAAAAAGTCCAAATTCTAAGAACCTTTTAATAAACCATTGGAGGAAGTGTAATTTGATATCTTTCTCAAACCAAATAAACTATATGTGATTATAAGGTTCAAGAAAAAACATGTTATACCAAGCATCCATATAATCACTATAATTCTATGGAGTAAATCTTCAACTAAATTTCCTTGATGTTGAAGGATGATTCTTCTACTCCTTAATAGAAAATACCTTTAATATTTTAAAATTTGAAAAAGAAATTTTTTCTAGAGTCTTTTTTTTTTTATTTTTTATAATCATAGTGATGAGTAATATCAATAGAATCAGTATCAACTAAAATAAACTCATAAAAAATCTATTTTTTTCTAGTGTTTTTGGGAGGTATTGAAACTAGGAGGATAATATTTAGCTGTCAATTATAATAGTAAA
Source organism: Cicer yamashitae (assembly GCA_037974755.1). NCBI lineage: Eukaryota > Viridiplantae > Streptophyta > Magnoliopsida > Fabales > Fabaceae > Cicer > Cicer yamashitae. Next base: position 37,205,281 of record JBBPBQ010000003.1, read on the forward strand.
CAATCATAAGCAAAATATTCAGGTTCTAAAAAAATAGGTGAATTTTAGAAGGCTTTTCAATAAATGGACAAGTAGAGGAAGAAGAAAGAGGAGTACATAATGATAATTTCTTTGGTGCTTTGTGAGAGGGAGAAGGGGTTTTAGTTTGTAATGGTGAAAGATTGCAAGACATTAGAGGAGGAGGGTTGGTAATGCACTAACCAGGTGGAGGTAATACTTGATATTTATTTTAATTGTTTGGGGAAGTAATAACCTACATGGAAGACTATAATGCTTATTTTGTTGTAATAAATTTAGCATTTGGACTTTCAAGAGAAGAACTATATCTACTTTTAAGATCACTCCTGACATCTTCCTTGTAAGAATTCCTATGTAAGAAAATCTGGAACATAATTTTTCTCTCCTTTAATATGTTTAATATCAAAATCCAAACATAAAAGTAAGGATTGCCATCTAGCAAAAATATGTTAAGAAACTAAATTTTTAACATCTCTAGCAACTTTGCAATCAGTTTTTAATAAAAGCCTTTTAGAAAATAAATCATGAAATTTTTGTTGAGTTCTTCTTAAAAGCAAAAATAAAGTGCAAAGGCATCACATGATTAATCTAACATCCCAATTATGTTGGCATTCAAAGTTAATCACCTATCATTAGAAGCACTCTAAAATGTTATTAAAAATGATAAAAGGAATACAAAATGCTTGGGAGGACTATACCAAAACCCAAGAAAACAATCATCCTGCATAAAAAATATTACCTCATTAAAAACCTTACAAGAAAAAACCATATGGATAAAACCACAACTAAAGAAAAAAGAGTGCAGTAACCACCTACAAACATCAATAAAATCTATATTAAGGAAGACCAATCTTGTTTATATTGAAAACATAAAAAATATTAGAAGAAAAAATATCCCACCAATGTCTGTTAACAATGTGAAGTCTCAAATTAACAATCTTGTTCGCACGTTGAGCCATCTATTTTTAATAGACCAAGGAACAAAGGTAGTATTCGTAATAGTTAGATTTGTTAGTTGTGAATCAGATTCAATCTAAAGATATTACCACCCATTCTTGTAGGTTGTTTCAATACCAACCATAACTCTCGTAAGCTCAACATGCAATATAGTTGTAATACCCAAATTCACAGGAAAACAACCCAAAGAAGCAGTAGAGCTGCCTCTAAATATACCTCCGCAAGCAGCTGGACCAGGACATCCACATGTAGCACTATCAATATTACATTTAATCCAATACTCTTTGGGGCATGGGCACCAAATCACTTCCTTTATGATAGGCGCTTTAGGTGGATGAGCTCCAACATGAACGTACTTGAGAATTTAAAATTTCGGAATAGAGTTAGAGACTGTACCATTAGTGTGATTGCAAGATAAATATGCATCAACAATAATTTTGTTGATGACAATGTGAAAAACAAGATTCTTACCTTCAAATCGAGCTTGATTTATGCAATACCAAATAGTATCAATAGTATATATGATGCTGGCTAAAATAACATCTCTCCATTGATGAGGCCATCCTTTGTTGCATACGATGAGAAGATTTTGGACCGAACTACTATCAAATTGAGAGTGAAAAATAGAGCTTAACCAAGACCATAGCTTAGTACCAAAAGATCAGGATAAAAAAGATGATTGCTATTCTCCATTTCACATTTATAGAGCTCACTTCTAGTATCATTTTGACAACCTATAGAGATTAAATGATCCTATGTACCCATCTTTTTATGCAGAAATCCCCAAAACTTGAGAGACTTGGAAGGAGGAATTCTATTTTGCCAAATAGCTTTGGCCTAAGGGATTAGTTTTCCGAAAGGCTTAAATAATAGATAAGCTTCCTTAAAACTTAAAACTCACAAAATTTTTTAATCTCAAAACTTGATGATCCTCATATTCACATTTAGGAAAGGTTGCCTTGGCGAGCAAGGTATCTAGCTAAGGGTAAGTATGTAAGAAAATCGAAGGAACTTTCCAACGACCATCCTGAATGAATTACAGTGGCATGAAGATGATATTGCTTGTCCCCATCAATGTTAAGAATAAAAACCAAAGACTCATCCAACCAAGTGTCGACCCATAAATTAGTGTTTTTACCTTTGCCAAGTTGCCATTTGTTGTTCTCATATATATCAGTTAACATAGCTTTGAGTGTTGTCCAAATGGAGGAATCAATATGATATCTAATGTGTCTATACCTTCGAAAGACATGACCTCTAAGAAGAATAGCCCAATGTTGACTTGAAGTAACTAAGTCACAAGTGAGTTTAATAATAGCAACATTATTAATGTCTTCCTAATTCCAAGACTACCTTCATTAAGTGGATGGCAAATTCTATGCCTTACAACAATAACCATCTTTTTATGCTCAATATCACCATACCAAATCAAATTCTTAATCCATTTTTCAACATTCTTGAGAAGAGAAGTCAGCCAAGAATATATGTAGAAGCTATAATTCAACATGCTATGAGTGACACTTTTCACCAACTAAATTCTACCCACCATAGAGAGGAGTAATGCTTTCCAAGATGCAAGTTTAGCCTTGATTCGATCAACAATAGATTGTAAATAATCAAGTTTAGGTCTTCCCTTGAAAATAGGTATTCCAAGATAAGTGAAAGGGAGATAACCAATAGAAAACCCAAGCAAAGTAGCAAAGATATTCTTGTTAAGACAAACTCTCAAATTAAGTTTTGATGAAAATAAACAAAGGTTAATTAAGAATGTTAATTATGATTCTAAATGTTATGTTAATTTAATTTATGCTCTTGAGTGTTTTTATTCAAAGATAGGAACCAAGCAAATCAAGGAAATAAGATGAAAAAACTAAACAGAACACTCTTGACTATAAGCTGTAAAAAATAGAGAATGTTCTGTAGAATCAGGACTGTTCGTCACAGCCACTTGACCAATCAATCTCCACTATTTCAACAGAGCTTCTGCCTCTAAACTTTATACCAAGTTCATCAGTATATGGCAAAGAACAAGTAGGAATCGTACTTGTTAAAAAAGGCTTTCGAATTGCTAAGTTAAAAGGTCATCAATCAAGCAAAATAAAACAGGGTGTAACTTTCTCCAGCCTAAACTGTCAAGAAAGTTAAACCAAGACTGAACCTCAAGATTGATCATCAATCTCCAGATTGTTCAGAACACTAACAAACCAGATTGATCATCAATCTCCGTTAGTGATCATCAATCTCCGTTTCTGCAGAATCAGTTTTCTTATCTATGCAGAAGTTGTTCATTAATTTCCAAACAGTTTTGGACAAAATCAAGTCTCTAGATCAAAGATATATTTTAAAACAAATATATTCGAAGCTTAAGGGATCATTAAACGCATAGGAAATCTGATCAAACTTGAATAAAACAACCCAGTCAAGCAAAGCCCAAAACTGTTCAAATGGCTGAATTATTTTTATTCACTTATATTGGTTTTGGTCAAAACTAACAGAGCACTACCAACAGCTCTTTTTGACCATAACTAAATGCTCAAATTGTCTATAAAAGAAAGGCAAATACTCAGCAAAATTTAGAACTTCAAGTGCCAAGAATACTCATCAAATCACATACACTTGCATTCTTGAAAGCTTCTCATTCACAAAAAGAATCAGTCTGAAACTACCATAACTTCCAGTTTATTTTACTGGGTTCTTTTATCTTGAATCTATTCTCAAACAAGAGTTGAGCATAATCAGATTCAAACAATCTTCTTAAATCATTGTGTAAACTCATAACTATAAGAATTGTTTATAGTTTGAGTGTGACTAAAGAGTGAATTGTAAAATCCTATCAGAACTGTTAAGTGACTAGATTGAATCCTTTATGGGTGGAAAGGAATTGGAGTTACAGATCAAGGATGATCATTAACTGTGTAAACAAAAGATTGTTCTCCGTTTTTGAACACTTAGTGAAAATCTCACAGTTGTGAGGACTGGACATAGCCCGAGTTGGGTGAACTAGGATATATCATTGTGTGGTATCTCTTCCTTATTTCTATTTACATTCAGTCATTTTTATTATCAAATTAAATAGAGAAACTAAAAACTGTGATTTTAACTAATCAAGAACGTTCTCCGTTTTCTGTTTCCAGAACCAAGAATGTTCTCCGTTTTCTATTTTCATAACCAAGATCATTCTTGAGTTGTTTTTCTTAAGTTTTTAACAGGAAATTTAATTAGGCAAGATTACAATTCAAACCCCCTTCCTTGTAACTTGACATTGCTACTTCAATTATAGCGTCTAATGGAAATACATCCAATGTAAATTGTAAATTTATTAGGATTAATCTATTGACCAGAGACATTGGCATTTCTTTCAAAAAATACTTTCTAGGATGTTAACATTGGAAATGGAAGCCTCTAGGGCCATTTAAAAAGAAAGGGAGTCGCCATCAACCAACTTGGTTATAGCCCTTCTAAGAACCTCTTTTGAAATGCAAAATAAAAGAGGAGATAAAGGTCCCCTTGGCTGACCCTCATTTGACAAGAAAAAAAACCAACAAACTAGCCATTAACATATGTAGATAGCTTAGCAGACTTAAGAATGGTTCTAATCTAATGACAAAACTTGTTGTTGAAACCAAAAACTTGAAGAAATTTGATTTGAAATGCCCGATCTTTAGTGTGAAAGACCTTTTTTATATCAATCTTGAGAGCCAAAATTTCAACAAAGATTCTAGTATGAAGCATATTAATAGCTTCTGAAGTGAGACAAATGCAATCATTGATATACCTACCTTAAATGAAGCCCCTTTGATGATAAGATTTGATATTAGACACAATAATGGCTAGCTTATCAGTAAGAACTTTAGTAACAATTTTGAATTTGAAGTTGGCAAGGGCAATGGGTGTATAATGCTCCATTTTACTAGGATCAACAATCTTAGGAATTAGCACAACAACATTGGATTTATAATTAGGAAGAATTCAATCCTAGACAAAGAATTGATAAACTGCCTGGAAAACATCATGACCAACCACATCCCAATACTTTTGAAATAAAAAAACACTAAAACCATCAAGTCTTGAAGCACTGTCAGAACTCATGCCAAACATAACATTTTTAACTTCTTCAAAATTGGGTAGATTAGTAAGCATATTCACATAATCACTACAAGGAAACCCAATTGTGGCCGAAAAAAACCCTCACAAATTACTAACCGAAAAAGCTCTCACAAATAGTAAAATTCAAATTGGTTGTTATTTGTGGCTGAAAAAGCCCTCACAAATCAAAAATATTTTTTTTTGGCTGATTGTAAAATTTGTGGCGGCCAAAAATGGTCACAAAATTGTTGGAGGGAAAAGTTATTTGAATTTGTGGCGATCAATACCCTTTTAATAGACTTAATTGATTGAAAGTATTAGCATAATTTTGTGGCGGCATATACCCTCTTAAAATCAGAATGTTGGAGCATTGTGAGGGCTTAGGCCGCCACAAAGTATGACAGTTGCAGCTTTGTGAGGGTATTAGCCGCCGTAAAGGCAACCCTTTCTGACCGCCTAGGCTGCCACAAAAGCAGTAGTATCATTCGCATTTTGTGGTCGCTTTGGCCGCCACAAATACCCTATTTTCTCCCTATATATATCATTATTCCTCTCATTTCTTAACGTTTTTGGATATTGCATGATGAAATCGAAACAAATATTTTTCAGGGACTAAAAGTGAAAACTGTTATATTTATAGGGATCAAAAACATATTTAAACATTTGGTCTACATTTTCCTTTGTCGATTAACGTTTTTTGTAACGTGCACTTGACGTTAAGAACCAAAAAGAAAATTTTCTGATATAACAGGGATGAAATCTAAACAAATTTTTTACAGGGACTAAAATTAAAAACTGTTATATTTACAGGAATCAAAAATATATTTAAACCTTATTAATATTTCTTAATATATATAAAGTAATCAATTGTATTACTTATTGTGCCATAGAGAGATTATCAAATAACTTATTTTTTTCAATGAAATACATAGTCAAAAATAATTATGACAAGACAAAAGTTAATACATACTACTTTCAACTTTGAAAACAATAAATAATTATGAATAGAGGGAAGTATATCATATTTATTAAAAAGTACTTGATATATACTGATAATAACTAAAATTGTATTTAATTTTCTTTTCTTTTTTCGTCAAATTTTTTTCTTAAATATTGTTATTATTTATTTCAAATTATTTGTTTTAGGAGAAATTATTTTTATATAAATGTTCATTCTCACTTTATCAATTGTGTATATATTCGATGCTATATAAAAAACATTTTCCTTCTCTAAAGTGCTGTCTTTGGGTCGTGTGTGGGTGCATATATATATATATATGGGTGTGCATCATTGATCATCGGTTGCGACTTTAGAGGGATCCCTTATTAAGGCTACCAACCACCTATCCTCTCTCACTTCTTAGAGAGCCCACAATACCTGCAAATTTGCAAGAATTCAATTAATTGAAGTGAACAGCATAACTATATGTTTTGAATCGGATTCCATGTGGTCAGTGGAGAAAATTTCTAGGAAAAAATGAGAGAGAAAAAGACATCATAACGAACGACATTGTTTGATAGGGACATGGCAAACATTTGATGCACCACCTTCAAACAATGAGGGATAGGTACATTATTTTACGGCCATCATTGATAAATGCAAGAGGATTAATTTGATGATTCATAAATACGTGTAGTAATATATTTTAAATAAAAACTCCTAGTTAAGATAAAAAAATAAAAATAAAAAAATAAAAACTTTTAGAGAAACGTGTGATTCCTTTAATTGTCAGATATTCCTATTTTAGTCCAATAAAAAAATGCGAAAGATTCTAAAAAAAAGTAAGTGGACCAAACTCATTGAATCATAACTATAACTACTATTCTGATATTCAAATTCGATAGAAAAAAAATTCGAACGGTGTATCTTTTTTGTTTTAATACCTTTTTGGTTGGGACTCTGCAAGAATCTGTCGATATTTCGGATTAAATCTTATTGTTCCTAACAAGAAATTGCTATTCCTCTCCTCCACCCGGAAGGGCTTATTCTATTCTAAATTCCAACAGACAAGTCATTTGACTTTAAAATATATTTTTTCCGAATACAAGAAAATATATCAAAGAAATCATGACTTCGAGTATCCAATTTTTTATTTGAATATTTATGCCTACGAGATTTTTACGGCAATTTTTGGATGTGAAAACGAAACTTTTACTTAAAATCTACTCTTTTTAATAAAATTCGATATAATATTAAAAAATTTGACAGATAGATTAAAAAAAAAAAAATTCGAATTTCTTACCTCGATTTGCATGGGCACGTTTATCAACACATTTTGATACTTTTTTTTATTTTTTTATTTATTTATAGTTTGTTCTATATAATTTTTAATGTTTATTTTGTTTAGTAGTTTCATTTTATGTCAAAATTGGACTTTAATCATTATCTTAAGTAATTTTCAGTTTTTACTAATCTCTTGACTTTAATCATTTTCTATGTTAGACACGAAGCCTTGTTCAGAAATCTTGATGGTAAAAAAGGATGATTACTGAACCTGATGATTTAATTTCGAGTTTTAGATCACATTGTCATGTAATTAGTTACTATTGGGTTGTTAAACATCATTAGAGCCCACATTTGTACAAATTTCGGGCAAAGCTCTTTAGGTTAATTTAGGTTATTATAAATAGTTATAAGAAAGCCTTGGGAGGAACCTTTTTGTCATATTTTACAAACCCTAGAATTCCGTTTTGTGCTCTAATCTTCCATGGAAAGCTAAAGCTCTTGATCAATCCATTGGTTAAGGATACTTTGTTAGACTCTTGAGGTTCAATTCTTAATGCAATTTCGTTTTATGTTTTTATATATTTTCTATCAATTCTCATCTCTGCATGTCCTTTATGTATGAATTAGATAGATGATACCGAGTTCGATTTATACCTTTGATTGAGATTATTCAAAATAGATTGAATGCTTGTTTTGGTTTTATTCGAATAGAAATTGATAGAATCTGTAGCGCATAGTTATGAGTTTGGTTGAATTTGGTTATGACATTAATCGTGTTTTTGTGACGCTTGTTCACTACAATGATTAATCGAACGTTGTGATGCTTGATCTAGTAGGAATTTAGATAAAACTAAATGAAGCTTTCTTGTTTAGTTTTGTGACAATTGTTGGGTGGACTCACTTTCCAAGTGGAATCCACCAATTTTACTATTATTGTTATTATTATTAAAGAAAGAAAAGAAAAAAAAAAGGAATGTGTATATTTATTGATTTGGCCCATGTGAAGAAAAATAAAAGGAAGGAAAGTGATTTAAATCCCTAAGAAAAAAGAAAGCAAAATTGTTGTAGACAAAAAGAAAGAGTCACACGGCAAAGAGTAAACCAACAACAAAACAGGAGAGAAAGAAGAAATTCACTTCCGGCGGTGGTAATGAGTGTGTAGCAAACTTACTCTGTTTGATCTACAATTTTAGTATGTTATTTCTACCACTGAGTTTGTTATTTTAATATACAGTCTGAGTAGTTTTACCTTCTCTGATAGTTACTTTGAAATACCCACTTTGGTGGAAGGTTATAAGATTATTGTTATTGTTGATTGATGTTCTCTATTGTTATTAGGAAGACTTTGGTGTACCAATTAATTATTATAGTGGAAGTTTTTACTGGACTCGGTCCCGTGGTTTTTATTGTCTCATATTTAATTTTCTCCCAATTATTGTTGCTCTTGGAATTGTATTTTCTGTTTGGCCATTTATCTGCACATGTGGGGGAAAATATTCCGCATTATTGAGACAATTATCTATGGTTTTTCCCAACAACCATACACGAATAGAAAAATAGAACAAATGTTTATTCATAACCTATGATAGAATCATGGCGAAGAACTCATAAAACCAATGGATTGATTGTTTAAATAAATTGATAATTCTCTATAATTACTCAATTTATTTTCAGACTAAAAATCCCCCTCTTTTATTTATTTTGTTGCAAATTCTAAATTTTGGTTATTGTTATATTTGAGATCATTGTCAGACGACCAATATTTAACTTTCTTGTTTACTACATCACCCTTTTTTTAATTTATTTTACGCGCGTACGACCGTAAATCACACGTCGACATTACTTATGTAAAAATATATATATGTATCCCAAGCAAATACACACACTATTATAACAAAAAATTAGTTTCAAAATTATTCCAAGGAAGAACTTGAGTTCTTCCATCATGCTCATTTCAAATTCGTTCTACACTAACTAAGATAACTCTTGGCAAAGATTTGCATTAGTAGATCCAAAGATAATATCGTATACATAAATTTGAACAATGCAATATTATTTTTAGATGATTATCTAAATAAAGTTGTGTCCACTTGACTCTTATAAAATCATTTTCTAAAAGAAAATTGTTTTGTCTATCATACCAAGCTTTGGAGCTTGTTCAAGACCATACAATGATTGCTTATGTTTATAGTCATTTTCTGGAAAATCTAAATCTTCAAAATCAAGTGGTTTTTGAAATACATTTCTTCATTTATAGAGAGTAATGTCATTATTGATTGTCCAAGAATGTATAATTCTAATTGATTCTAACCTTTCTACAAGTGCAAAGGTTTAAGTGTAGTCAATACCTTTTTACTGACTGAAACCTTTTGCTACAAGTTTTGCTTTATTTCCGACCACTTCACTTTTCTCATTCAGTTTTTTTTTATGAAAACCCACTTGGTTCCAATGGGTTGCTGTACTTTGGATCTTGGTACCAATTCCTATACACCATTCCTCTTGAATTGATTAAGTTCTTCTTACATGGCCACAATCCATCCATCATCTAATAAATGCTTCATTAGTGGAATTTGGCTCATTCAATGAAATAGGTCCCAAGATTAATTGTTCTTTAAATGGAGATCTTAATCTTAGAATATCTTTTACATCTCCAATGATCAAAGTATTGGATGAGATAGCTTGTATTTCTATCTTAGTCTTGGTTTAGGTTGACTTTGACTACTAGAGGCAAAGTCATCATTTTTTCATTGTCTACTTTATCAGATTAATTTGCACCGTTATATGCTTCACTATAGAATGATTTTTCTATTTCTTATGATAGCTGGATATCTGCAAAAGCTTCAACTTGCTTTGAGTTTTTATGGTCAAGCCATTTTTCATTAAATCTGACATGTATTGATTCTTGATAAACGAATGTCTCTTTTTTATACACTATGTATGCGCTCTAGAGTGTTAAGAGCATCCCAAAAAGATACACTTTTGAGATCTGTAATTAAATTTGTCTAGATTTTCTTTGGTGTTAAAAATATAATATGCACACCCAAATTAATGAAAACATGAAATGTTGGGTGTTCTTTCTTTCCACAATTCAAAGGGATTCTTATTTAGAATATGTCTGATATAAACTCTATTTTGAATATAACAAGTAGTCTTAACTGCATATGCCAAAAAGGGCTTTGCAATATTCGACTCATGAATCGTGGTGCATGCCATTTCATGAAGAGACCAATTTTTCCTTTCTACAACATCATTCTTTTGAGGTGTTCTAGGAGAAGAAAATAAATGTGTAATACTGTTTTCTTTACAAAAGGTTTTAAAAAAATATTTTCAAATTCACCACCATGATCACCACGAACAATTTTAATACAAAAACCTTTTTGATTCTATACTTATTTGCAGAGGACAGAAAATGTTTTATGTGACTCATTCTTGTGTCTTAGAAAACTTAACCTTTGTCCATTGGGAATAATCTTCAACTATTACGAGTCCATATTTTGTTTTACCACAAATAGAGGTTGTTTTTACAAGACCAAATAAATCTATGTGTAAAAACACATAACAACACAACCAAATTATCTTGGTTCATCACTAAAACGGTAGCTACGTCTAGTCCCTTCAAACTGAAAGATTTAAGCCACTAATTCACCAACTGGATCACATTTCCACTGAACACCTGCTAGTCAAACTAATTGTGTTAGAGTCTTCTCAACCTTCTATCTTAGTACAGTCAAGCTGTTGAGGAATGGATCCACTACTGGGCTAGATTATAAAAACAAAAGGAATGGATCTAAGTTAAAGGAACACCAATAATCTGCTTTTGATTTCCGTACTCTAAGTATGGTGAACGCACTATGAAACGCGCCTCTGGTGATTTTGTTATTGCAAGCAATGCTTTGATTAGTTTGGCTTTGACGACTACAACAAGCTTCTGACTATTCTGCCTCTAATAAGTGTGACAAGCAAGTTATCGTCTGCCTTTGATTAAATGTGCCAAACATTTGATTGTTTAACTCTAATAATAGTTTACCCTATGATAAGTCAACACTCTGACAATATTCAAATCTCTAGAGAAGACAAAGCTTTTGTACATCCTCTAATAAACACCCTGAAGATCTATGTGAAATTATCTAATCACAATATCCTTTGCTCCTTCTGTCTAATGGCGAATCAATCTCAAAAGATTTGATACGAAAATCCATGATTCATGTTGATTTCTTACAAACAGAACAACGACCTAAAACCCTGAAAATCAATAAAAAAATGTAAAACCCTCATTGTAAAGGACAAGCAACAACGTACCACAATAAGCATTTTATAGCCGTCTTAACACTCTTGCTCTTTACCTTTTATCTTGTCTAAGTGCTGAGAAATTTCTTTTTGAAAATACAACATTGCGAACACCCTTTTGTGAGAGTTATTTAGAAAACTCTTAAAACCTTTCTTTTGTAACTTAGCCCAGTAGTGACTGCATCCCTCAATAGCTTGATTGTACTAAGGTAGAAGGTTGAGAAGATTTGAAAACAATAAGTTTGACTAGTAGGTGTTGAGTGGAAGTGTAATTCAGTTGGTGAATTAGTGGATTAAATCTTTCATGTTGAAGGGACTGGACGTAACTACCAAGTTAATGGTGAATCAGGATAAAATTGGTTATGCTGCTCTACTTTTTTTAACATTCTCTGTTAAAACCATTTTTTAATAAATACAATTCAAACCCCCCATTTATTCTGTTTCTCGTTGTAGATGAAGATGTTTGATCCGCGGTCGTACGTGGTCAAAATAAATTAAGAAAAGAGTAATATGGTAAACAAATTAGTTAAATCTTGGTCTTCTTACAAGGATATCAAATATAACGATAACAAAAATTAATAACTTATAACGAAATAAATAAAAAAGGGTTTTTCTTAGTTTGAAAACATATTGAGCAATTATAGAGAATTATCAATTAGTCGAAACAATCAATCCATTGGTTTTAGGAGGTTTTGGTCGGGGGTCTATCACATGTTAAAAATAAACATCTGTTCTATGGTTATATTCTCGTTTCATCATAAAACTAAACAAGCAAGCCTCATTTAATTTTACCTGAATTTTTACTAGATTTAGCATCAGAATGTTCGATTAATCATGGTAGTCAACAAGCGTCACAAAAACACGTTTAATGTTATAACCAAATTCAACCAAATTCATACAAACTTTCCTTGAAATGATTTTGAATGTGAGGCCACTTTAGAGTAACTTTGCAGTATGATGATTCAAAGAATTCTTGCAACTTTTTCAATATTCTCGTCTAAGACCGTCTTTGCAATGACACTTGGTTATTTTTTATAGCACTTGGATAATGCCATTATTTTTCTGACTGTTGTAGATAATGTCGCTCACTACTTGTACGGTCTTGTAATATTCAGAAAACTATTGTATACTATTTGGACAACTTGGCGAATTACAAAATTGATTCACTAGTAAGTTTTACGTGCCTTAAAAACTTATTCAATTGAACACATTAGATGATGATAATTTAGTGACAGGAGGATTGACATTCAGATTGTCCTTGTCATTTCTTTATTTCAATCATAGGATAAGATGATCTTTGTTATTTCTTAGTTTTCTTCGATGAGTGGATAAGATGATATTAGTTAGTTATGAGTTTTCTTCAATCATAGGATAGTTAAGCAGAGGATTGACTTTTGTCAAATAGTACATCAGAGGTTGTTCAACCTACTGTCTTGCATGAAGAATACTTTTCTTGAAGATTAATTTTCATCAGAGCATTGACTTTGAAGAATTGTTGACCAAATGATTAGAGAAAACTTTGAACCGTAGATGATTTGGTTAAGTAGTTTTTTGCTACATATCAAAGGAGTTAGATGAAGCGTTAAAATTGATACATATCAGACGAAGCGCTGGAGTGTGGAATCCTTGATCAGATGAGGCACTGAAAACTCATATCAGAAGTTCTGCATACTTAGAACACACATCAACATATTACATTGTTCTCACATATACTTTGTTATCATCAAAACAAAAATTAAGGATCATTGTTCTTCAAATTAACCTAATTTTAACATGTTTTTCTTTCGATGTAAAAATATTTGATGTGTCACTTGATCTTGCCATATTTAAAATTGAATCATGCTTCTAAAATTGCATACCAACCGCCAAGTGCAGCAAATAAAATATGATAAATATATATATCATTCCTAAGCTTCTATGTCAAGTACCCCATATTTCAATTGTTTGCATAAACAAGCTAATCATATTAAATTATTTACACGACATTTTTGGTTCCTCCGACACACATCATGCGTGTGTCTTCAATCCATATTACCCAAAAGACACTTATTGAAGATAGTGATCACTAATCCTGAAGACAGTGGTCATGAATCATGATCATAACATCATGTCTTGATACCCCACTCTCAATAATGAGAAATAAGAGAAGTGAGAGTACAAAACCAGTTTAAATTCCTTCTAAAACAACCAATTAAAACTCATCTAATAGCTTAACAAATTCTTGTAACAATATAATTTCCAATAATTCCTTTTTTAAATTTAATCTTAGTTTTCCGGAAGCATTAATGGATAATTTTTATCTAGAAAAGATAGTGGGACTTGTAGATTGGTACGACAACATTTTGTCTCTACAGTGGTAGGATGGTATCAACAAATACTCTGATGTTCAAGTCAGTATCAGATTGAGTGGGTGTGAGAGTGGAAGTTCTGGATAGATTGTATGTACCTTGGTTGTGTAGGAACGATCTCAAATAAAGCGGTGTCTCGAGACTTATTGACAACATATCATTTGTGTTGCATTAGATGTTGCACCGCGATCCCCTTCTTGTGTATCTGCATGAAATGGTTAGGGCGGGCAGAGAGGGTGTGTCTTTAATGGTGTTGAACCATAAGTCATTGAGCCTTCAAATGTTATTTGTGACATGTTGGTTCGTAGCCCAATCTGAAGTACTTTCCTCGCAAGTTGTTGTTGCATATGATGGAGTAATGACTTTGATATCGAGCTTATCACCTGAGAAAAAAATTTAGGCGTGTTTTCAGGGCTTCAAACAATTATTTCTTTCGAGGTTAGACGTTGAAACCAAGGACAAATGCAAAAAACTCTAAAACAAGAGCTAAAAAATTATCATATGTATTAATGTGAAAAACATTTTAGATATTACTTTCTTTATCTCATAATAAATGACACGCTTTTTTGTTTTAAAATGAGAGAAATATTGTGATAAATACTTGTGGGTGATGCATATCAAATTAATTACATAGTGTAATTGAAAAAAAATTAATATCACATTGAAAATTAAAATCAACACTCATTTGTAAACTTTATTTGTTTGCAAAATATATTACTCATAATCATACAAAAGTAAGTAGCATTTAAAAAATAATACCAAATATTATATTATTGTGAAGTGATAATCATATTTCAGGTTTTATTAAAATTAAGTAATTAATTAAATAAGACAAACCAATGAGTATTTGAAAGAGAGTATTTTGTTAGTACAAAAGTGGATTTTAGCTCCAATTCTCTAATTGATGTTTTGATGATAACAAAACAAACAATAAGAACAATTATCTCCTAAGTGTGCAGATTAAGTTAGAAAATAAAATTTTATATTAATAACTATCTATTTAAGTCAACATAAATTACAAGTTAGAGATATTAAGTGTTTTTAACACATAATATTATCACCTAATAAACTAGTAATTATGTTTACTAATAGAGTATGTCATGATATAGCAATAAGAAGCATTGCAACAAGCGTATGATAATCTACGGTCTGAGTCAAAGCGTTGAAGACAAACAAAGAAAGATAATTGATTACTCAAGGCAAATACACCAATGCTCTGAAGAATCTGTTAAAGTTGTGTCTGAAATTTGTTAAACACGCTCTTAACGCGCCTCTGCTGAATCTGATAATACAAACTCACTTTGATGATTTTGTGTCTGATAAATTTGGCAAACCAGTTGACCGTCTAGTCAAAGCATCAAGTCAACACTTTGATAAAAAGTCAACTTTGTTAAGTGATAGTGTTTTCAGTAAGTGTACTGAATCTTTACAAGTAATAATAAAATGGTAAGACCGAGTGTCAAACTCAAGGATTGAATAATTTTGAAACCAGCAAGATAATAATATTGAACTTTTCTAATAAGAAATATGTTAGGGATGAGTTTCACTTCGAATCCAACTTTGGTTTCTAATTTGATCCTAGTTATTGAATTACTTTATTGAACTATTACCGAATTCTCTTTACTATTCATGCCCTAATTCCTTAGTGACAGAACATTTAATTCCAAAGTAACCCTTAATTCCTTAGTAGATTTAAGATTAAAATTAAACTTTACAATACAAGAATTCTCTTATTAAACTATTGCTTATGCAAATAATTCAATTGGTTTCATGACCTACATCTATCCCTAGACTACAATATCATGAATTTATTATCTCAAACATTTTTAAAGTCCACTTCCATTTCAAATTATGAATCGTAAAATAGTTTAAAGTTGATCAAACAATAAAAAACATTAAGCATAGATATGAGAAAAATAATTCAATAAAATCATTCATATAACTAGAAATCAAATCAGAAAAATTAGGGTTTCATCTTGTTTCACTCATCTCTAATAAATAGGGTTTAATTACTCATGACAAAGATACAAAAAGATAGAGAAAGGTTCATGAATGATTCTTGATAAAAATCCGCTAATGGTGATTAAAGATAAATAAGACAAAATAATGAAAAATATGCATATGATGAAAAACTATCACAAACCCAAACTAAGTTTGTTTCTTGTTCCCAAGCAACAATTAAATTCAAATCAGGTACCATTTGAAATTAAGCTTAAACTCAATATTTCAAATCAAGTCAAACTCAATTCTCAAAGTTCATGCTACATCAACTACTTACTTCTATAGAATAAATTCACTTTAAAAACGAGTTCAACCCTAGTAAAAGGGTTGTCAAATTTGAATCTTGAACAATTAATGTGGAAGACTGCAATTTTAGAAGCTTTCTTATTATTGTTATTGTAAGAACCAGATTGGTTGAAATATAAATATCTAATATTGATGTTTTGCTGATAACAAAGTAAGAGAACAATTATTCTTTTACAAGTTACTGCAAGTATACTGATTAGTCTAAGAAATAACAAGAATATAACCTATAGACTATCTGACATTAATTACGCAAGGAATTGCGACATAAATGATATTATCAACTAATGAACAAATGATTGAGTTTACTAATGAAAGAAAAGGTCAATGTAGTTGTGGTCTAAGACATGCATTAATATTACTATGTGAAATCATTTTCTAAATAAGAAGATGAACCATATGTTTAATGATAAAACAAATGTCTCTTCTCAAAGCCTCCAATCAGCAGATGGCATGAAGAAAGGATTTAGAATTGATCAAGTAAGCATTTGAAAAAAATCAACAATGGTCAAGTATATGACGAAACTATTGAAGATCAAGCATTCCCTTGTTGCAACATTCCTCCAAGGATTAGGTTCAATATTCCTCAACAACAATGTTAGCAAGCAATGTTTCTTCTGGAACAACATTCCTCTGGTACGACTTGAAGACTACCCAAGAAGGATCTTCATGACTTCAACGGAACAAGAAGATTCCTCTGACGAAGTATTGCCACTACCTCTGAGTTCAGATGATGTGAATTAACAACCTAGAGAACGAAACAAGAGATCAAATCCTATGGAACGTACAATGTAGTTTGAAACTTACATAGTAAAAAAGTGCAACGTCAAACAATTTTCTGTAAGATTGCAATAGGCTTTACACGTAACCAACGACTCTTTTCTTGAATGAATAGATTTTCAACATCTATAAAAGGGACCACCTTTAAACTGATGAAGGTGACGATTATGTCCATAGTGATGATCATGTCCAAGTTGATGATGATGTCCATATTGACAATAACCAGAAAAATGTGTCCACTATGACAATTATGTCAATATATAAAAGATCTAAGACTATGTTCATAAATTGAATATCTTCTATGAAGTACAAATGCTCAAAACAATAAAAGAAAAAGGCATGGTTATATACAAAATAATATATCAAAAAATCATGAACATGAGATTCTAATTGTAATATCCTCTCTTAGGAGAGTAATTAGAAATCTTTGCAAATCAATTTAGTAGAATCACGATTAATTGCGAATGAACTGTGATACTTGAATTGATATATAATTTAAATTGTAAAATGCTCTTAATTAGAATTACAATCATAGATAAACTTTGTTGCAAGTTAGACACAAACTTGTTATGTTATTGTAAATCGATCTAGTAGTGGCTATTTTTTCTGTAAAAGGAAAGTCTAGAGAAACAGGTAAACACTGAGTTCCTCAATAGTGCAAGAGGACTCGCCAGATATTTTGAGAAGACTAAAGTTCTCTAGTAGTAGCCTGAAGATGGGGTTATACAAATACTTGATCTAGAGAGGTACTGTACAAACTCAACTCAAGAGGAGAGTGAAGTCAGAATTCTTGAGGAATATAGAGAGTGTACTTCTTGTTGCCTAGAGAGGCATTCCGATACTTGTTTTCTATCGTAGCATTATAATACCAGGTTCTTGTCGAGGCTTTATAATACTCAATCCTTAGAGAGACAATAAACTATACTTAGCTTGGAGAAACTTAGAGAATATTCAAAGCTTGGAGAGACTGAATGAATAATACTCTTGTGGATTAAGTCCTTGATTGTACTAGAAAAATCTATTTGTAAGAGGAAGACTAGATGTAGCAACATTTATTGCTAACTAATAAATAAATACTTGTCCATTTTTTTTCTCCCTTATCTCTTTACTGTTGCTTTTAAATTCTTTATATGTTATCTTGTACTCCATGTTAAGTATTTGTGTTTAATTGAAGATTAGCTTTTGAAAAGGAATTAATTTTATAACAAACCAAGAAGATTTTAAAAATGTTTAACACAATTCAAACTCCCAATTTCTTATTTTTTCAACACTTTCGATTATAACAGTCAAATTCCATTTTCTTGCGATCATGATTAATTTTATTCTCTACTCAATTTATTATTGTTCCCTTGAGAAAATCCTTATTCGAATTAGTAACTTTACTCTAAATTTAATTGATGTATAATTAATTGTTATTAAAAAACTAGGGTCCTTTTAAATTTGATATTTTTACTACTTGATAAAAAGAGTACATTTGCAGATTTTTCAAAAGTTTTCGATCCCGTTGTTGGGGATTGTGTTTTCTTTAACTATCAATTTAATTATGGATTTAGTTAAATGAAATAATTTTTATTTGTGATTATTTTTTTTAAATATAAAAATTTATTCTTAGTTAGCTTTAATTGAATTCAGTTTAATCTTTTTTGTTATTATAATTTGTTTTCTCTATGCTTGTAATTTTCTACCTTTTTTTTATGCGAAGAACTTGAAATGTTGAAATTGTTGTTTTAAAGCTTATCTCCTAAGTAATTGTTGTTTCATAGGCCTCTGAAACAAAACTTTAGGGGAGTGCGCTATGGGATTGTTAGGCCACCCATAACAGGCCTCTTTAAAGATCATTGAGTATTCTGAATCAAATTTTGATGCTAAGATCGAAGAAGATCTACGTCATTCGATAATTTTTTGTTGGTTGGTGGTGCAATTCTTTGGCATAGTACTAAGAAAATTCTTGTAGTTTTATCCACTAGCATGACATGGGGCATGAAATAATGGTATTTGGTTGAGGAGTCTTGTCACTGTTTAAAATTTAAAATTTCGTACATCATCTTTGTCAAGAGTTTATGAATTCCATATTCATTATATTTAATTGACATGGAATTATAGATTTTTTTTTTAAAACATGTTTCTTATTGATGTTGGTTTTGGTTTACATGATATTCAAAAATTAGAAACATGCCAATTAGGAACAAGAAGTTCTTCATAACGCCAAAATAGACATTTTGACCTTTCAAAATTGTTATTGCTCTTTAGGTATTATGTTGCCATATGAATATCATGATTGGCTAAAATAGCAATAAATAAATAAAAAGTTTAATTGAATTCTGATGCCACGTCAAAGAAACTAAGTTCAAGTCATCAATTGAATGTTAAAGAGACATACAATACGTCCATATTCTTAAGAGTAATTTTAGCATGATTCTAGATTTAGAA
This sequence comes from Cicer yamashitae, assembly GCA_037974755.1. Lineage (NCBI taxonomy): Eukaryota > Viridiplantae > Streptophyta > Magnoliopsida > Fabales > Fabaceae > Cicer > Cicer yamashitae. Next base: position 37,224,718 of record JBBPBQ010000003.1, read on the forward strand.
AATGATTATTGCAATGTTAAAACTATTTAATTGTAGTATATAGAGCATGGTGTTTTTATAAATGATCAACAATTTTTTATTTCTAGCAATCAAAAGTAGAAAAATGTCTATAATTCTCTTCGTTATTTATGTTGTTATACTCTTCCTTTCCCAATTTTTTTTTTTTTTTTTTGTAACCTATGGTTGTCTTCTGAAGTGCCTGGCTACCACACATAATGTCCTAATGATTGTGGCATTGAGAAAAGTCCTAATTGTTCTTGTAATTCACAAATTAAAAGATAAATCTACTGTCAATCTCCACCTATACTTCACACCCTTAAAACATATGAAAATATATTTTTTTCCTTTTAATTATTCGAAAGATTTTTGAAATACAAATTATTTATCTATATTTTTGAAATTTTGTTTAAATTTAAAAGTTTTGAAATGTAACTTTTGAATAATTTTAAAATATTTCGAAAATTTGATTGAATATAAAATGCATATTTTCTAGAATTTTTAAAATTTTGAAATTTGGTTGAATATGAAACTTTTGAAAAATTAGTTGAACACCAAATTTTTGAAATGCAATTTTTTTATAAGTTTAATTTTGTTTTTGAAAATTTGGTAGAATATAAAACTTTTAAAATGCAATTTTTTCAGAATTTTAAAAAAATTTCAAAATTTTGATTGAATACTAAACTTTCGAAATTCAATTTTTTCATAAATTAAAAAAAATACTGATAAAATATGCAACTTTTGAAATGCAATTAATTTTTCCTTCAAAATTTTAAAAATTTTCGAAAACTTTGTTGAACACCATACTTTCGAAAAAAAATTTCATCATCTCCCTTTCTGGACTTCTTTTTTCTATTCCAAACCCCATACATCTACCAATAATTCTTGTAGTACTTGTTAACTTCATCTTCAAATATGAATGTCACCTCTATACTCTTCTTCTACATAAATAATTTTTGCATCTAAAGTACTATCATCACATTTTTTTTACAACACTTTCCTTTTCATCAAAAGATTTAAACATTTTTATCACTAATGCAATAAAAAAAATTTAAAATAGTTAAACTAATAAACTAAGCAAATCATTAAGTAAAATACTTTCTATATTATTTTATAGAAGAAAAAAAAGCAATGTTTGCTGGTAAATTGTAAACTGAATTGCCATTGAAATACACACAACCACAAAGTTAACAAATAGATACCAATGACAAGGGTACATGATTTTAGAGTAGTCATGTGATTGTGAATGAGTAAATTTTGAGACACTATGGTGATGGCCACAGTGGTGTCCCAAAACCATGCTACAAGTTTCACAGTCTAATGACAGTGGCAACAACAAACTCTTAAAAGTGGTGGTGATGAGTCTTCCTCAGTTCTTGTATTTAAGCATTTTGTGATTAATTTTATTTAAAGTTTCATTTATTTTTATTAAAATTTATAGTTAATTTAATTAAGAAAAGGAATTCAAATCTTCTTAGATCATTTTGGATGTTTTGCTTCTAACCCTTTCTTATTAGGTTTCTGAATTGGATTCAAAGGAGGAGGTAGATACACCTAATTAGAGGAGACTTTGTGCAACATTTAAGTGTAATTTTCTTCTTTCTCTATATTGTTTATCAAAAATCATGAGTAACTAATTTACTCATTGATTGGAGATTAGATGATCCTCTTTGAATGTATGTATTTTTTTATTTTCTTATGCTATTTATGTAATTAAAACGAGTTTAATTATTTATATATTTTTACGCTTAATGTTCTTATGTGCTTCAACACCATATAATTTAACCTAACCTAAGAATTATTTCATTTTTGTGCTTCATCACCATATAATTTAACATAAGAATTTAACCGAAACTAAAATATATGTTCATGTATCAATATTGTTATAGAAATATAAAATATTAACATATGTATCAGAAATTAGTTCACAAATCAACAAAAATGTCACAATGGGTTAAAATCCTATTGCTCAAATAAAAATATATAATATATAACACATTAAATGTATAATTTTAATATATTTAATGAACATAGTGAAAAAGACAACAAAATGGTAGTTTAATTTTTTCTAAACACAATTTATAAAAATATTTCTAAATTACTCCTACCTCTGTCCCCTATATATAATACACGTGAAGATGGAAAAATACAAGAAAGAAAGTTTGAATTTTATTTAATTTTTTTTTATAAAAAATTCTTCTTTTTACAAACTTTATGAGAAATTAAAAAACTTTGTTACAAAAGTAAAAAGGAGAGAACACAAGCAATTTATCGTGGTTAACCATCAACACAGTAGTTATATCCAGTCCTTCTAATATGAAGGATTTATCAACTAAAATGAACTGGTTTTTATCAAAACTACTAGAACATGTACTAGTCAACCCGACTATGTTCTAATCTTTTAAAACTACTAGCTTAGTTCAATCAAGCTTTTGAGGAACACACACTAGCTAAGTAACCTTGTGAACATAGATTATAACAATGTAACTTTTCAAATAGATGAATAACTTTTTTTTGAAAGGATTTTGAAAATATGATCAATAAGTGTTTTTGCAGCATAATTGTTCAAAGGAATTTAGAGTTTGTTCTTTTCACTCCACTCCATTATTTTAGTGTCTTTTTATATTACTGAATTGATGCAGTTAATTTTTTAACTGTTGTAGGGAATGCTATGCATATCTCGTATTGATTGTACTATCAAGATAACTAGCATGAATTTCAAAAATATATTGATTACCATGTCAAGGTAATTAGAGGAAGTAAGCACTAGAGGGTTCATGTGAAGTTTTGGTAGATGTTTCAATCATAGGATTAACTTGAGTCAAACTTGTTTGTCAAAGAGTGCTTGTATGTTGAGCTTATCAAATGATTACTTTTCTCAAATGATTAAGTGATATAAAAGGATTTGACTTTTATCAGAACGTTGGCCAAATGATCAGTTTGTTTTATAAAGCTGCTTGATCAAACAAATCACTTAAAGATGCATTAGAGTGAACAAAAAAAGGGGCACGTTGATCAGACGATCGACTTGGTTCTCAGCAGAAGAAAAGTGTATAGTGTATTTCTAGTTAGACAGATGACAAACATCTTTTTGATGATAACAAACATCTATATTGATGAACAATAGTCTTTTAAAATAAAGTCTCTCCATAATTAATGCAGGGATATATTAAAGAACATTAAAATTTTCAGAGCCAACAACTAGATATAAAAAAAAGATACATAAACTTAATAACTTTTTGATACAAGAATTCTATCATAATTTTTATAATACTTTTCAATTAATTCATATATCGTTTGGATGTTAAACCTTTAGATTCTTGTTCTTCATAGGATGTTAAGTCCAATGAAACAATCCATGTTTCTCAAGGATGTTAATTCTTTCAAAACTAAGGGTGAATTTCAAGTAACTATAAAACAATGATGCATTGAGAAAAACTAAATTTCAAATATGATAAGAAAAATGTATGCATTCAGACACACAAACACATTGATAAAAATGAATTGTTACTCATTGAATGTAGTTAAAAGAGTTATAGTTAAAAATAATAATAAGTGCAAGTAAAAACAAGGGGATCATGTGGGTTAGGGTCGGATAATTTTGAAAGAATAAAGGATGACTGTATAGATTGAACAAGTTCTTCAATCTATATAGATTCAACGAAAGCCTCAGTCTTAGCTTCTAGTTTGTCAAATTCTTCCTTTGTGAAAAACTGTATAGATTGAACAAGTGCACGAGGAATCACATTCTAGAAGATCGAATCATAAGCAGATGTAGTATCTCCAGTTGTTCCTTCAACTGTTGCATTTAGCAATCTTATATTATGTGCTTTTTGGGTTTTCTTAAAACGAAGAACCCAAAGGTAGAGGGTCTTTGTAGTATTTTAAAAAGAAATAGTATTTTGCGGTGCCAAGTGTTTCCCATACTACATGTTGTCTATGATCCAATCTGCTACAAAAGTGAGACATTCATCCCACAAGGTTGAAACATCACTAGGATACAGACTACTTGAGTTATTATTCATAATCCTATTAACTTTGATAAAATAAATGAAGTAATAAGCTCATACAAGCTAGGAAAACCAGAGGGTAAGGATGATATGAAAGGATATAGATAGAAGGAATAAGAGAGATGGAGTTAGGTTTAGGGGTAGAGGGAGAAGGAAAAGGTGGTTGGGGAATAACAGATGTATCATCAAAAAATGATTTAGAGTTTAGATTTTTAATAACCTCAATTGCTATTTCAGAAGCAATGTGAAATGGTTCAACACAAATGAGTGAGCCTAGGTCAAAAATAGGCGAGGAGTGTAAGGGTGAATTAGGTTGAGGGTTAGAAGTTTCAGAGTTAGGTTGGGGTGGTACTTTTATGGCTAGGTTTTTTGTGTTTTTTGGGAATTTAGTGTTTATGGGATAAGGGTTTCTCTAGCATCTTTCATCTTGAATTCTAGTTTCTAACTGTTCTAAGAATTCTTCACACGAGCTTTCAAATGAGTCAAAGTCAGATGATAAAACATTCATAGCTACAGTCTCAACTTTCGAAGCTGGAATATGTTGACTTGAGTTTTTAGCATAGATTGTGTTTGTCAGTTCAGAAGTTACAGATGGTTCAGTTTGCATAGGTTCAAATGATTTTTTAGATGATGCAACGTTAGCATTTGCAAATGATTCAATAATGGTGGTTTCATCTTTTTCAAGTAGGTTTTCAGTTTAGGTGTTAGCAAAGGATAAGGTTTGGATTACATAACTTTTTGAAATAGTTGTGGATGAATTTAAAATTACGTTATTATCATTATTAATATAATAAGTAATAGTATCAAAAGCAAGGGATACCTTTCGCTTCCTTTTTAGACGAGGGCATTACTCTTCCTCATTGGTTTCTTCTTCCTATTATTCTTCTTCAACATCTTCCAGAGAAGCCTTTCCTTTTTCTTCCTCTTATTCTCATATTCTGGAGCAACCTTAGAGAGAGGGAAAGATAAAAGGAATATCAGGGTTCTGCTTCCTCTTCAAGGATTGGAGGATAAAAGCCTACAACAGGAATTGGAGATTCTCTAGTACCACTTGTTGGATAAACTTGCTTCTTCCCTTTGCCTTCAACAACAGGTTCAATGCAATCTTGTATAGGTATTTGAACCCGAGTATTTGAGAAAGAGCGAAACATTTGATGGAAGAATAGGGAATCCTCGACAATCCTCATTTTGATTACATCGTTTATATAAAACAATGGTGCATGCTGAAACTACTAGTTCATCCCTTGTTGAACCGCATACCTCTTCTACAGTTTGGATTAATGGAGTTCTTTATAGAAACGCAGAAATCAGCTTTGCATAACAAACAATTTTGATTTTTCCTGATTTGGGGTTGTTAACACAACTTTTGATGTGTTCCAAAATGAAATTGGTTAAATTTACCTTCTTTTGTTGAATACTGTTCCACATGATGCACTTGTGCTCTTTGCCCCCATGGTCTACAAAGCCGCCCTCCAGCACAATGCAACCAATCACTACTTTGAACAAACCCTATATTTAGATTTTAACTGAACAAACTTTCCATTTACAATAGGATCTTCATACAATTCTTTGTCTATTTATGTCAAACCCACTTTTCGTTCACATGCACTCAAAAATCCAATTCCTTCATCCAAACATCTTGTTACAGCGAAAATGGAGGGACAAGTTATTTTAATCTATGTTCCCTACACTGTGCTTGTCACTTCATCTTCCTTGAGGGCTTCTACAACTCTCCGAAACTCTTTTATCAAAACACCATTAATTTTTAGATTGTCCAGAGTGAAGTATTGTCTCATATAATTCATATATGAGGTAGAATCCGTTTTCAACAAGATTACGGAAATCAACCATGCGTTCTCCTAGAATATTGAGTTGATCAGTGTTGCAAGACATGGATGGTTTTGAACTAGAAGCCATTGTTGAGCAAAACAGGTTTTGGAAAGATAGAATGAAGTTCTTAGGGTTCAAACATGTAGTGAGAATACGTGAAGGTAATGTGTTCGTATGAGTGTTTGAAGTTTTTGTCGAAACGGTTAAATTACTAAATTTTATATAAAATTAAGGAAATTAATTTAAAAAAATGTACAAAGGGATAACTTTAATCGATGTGCAGTCCTTGAACCACACCCAAATCATTTTACTTCAAGTCACCAGCTTAGAGAAATTACACTCACTAAAATATTAACAATCACATACGTCACTTAAAATGATTTTTTAGATATAGAGGCAAATTGAGTAACAAAACTCTAAATGCAAAAAGGGAGATTTTTTATTTATTTCAAACAAGATCATCTTAAAATATTTATTTACTTTAAAATCAAATAATAGTTTTATTAAATATATTTTCTCAAAAATAATAAATCTGAGTAGTCACTATTACAAAAAGTCTATCTAATAATTACATTAAGAGTAAGTTTATAAAATAAGGTTCTTGGCCCTTCTACTATCTAAGGACACACCCTAATTGATCATAACTTTGATATTTGAGGAAAACTCTCCCAACAAGTTTAACACTGGTACAAAAGAATCTCGGAGCCTCTAAGTGCACATCAAAGTAACAATAAGGGTCATCAATCCGAAAATAAAATATATACAAGTACAAGTCAATTAAAATATATAATATAAAAAAATTGTACATGTATCAAGTAAACGACATAAAAATACATACACATATATAGTTTACTAACATATCAATGATTAAAATTATTAAATAACAACACTAATAAATAAAATTTAACAAGGGAAACAATTAACTAAAACAAGCATGTAGAAAATAGTTAGAAAATAAAATTAGAAAGTATCAAAAGAGCGTGATCTTACATCCTACCCACCCAAAATAGTTTCGTTCTCAAAACTACATCAAGAAATTAATTATGGATATGGTTCATTCATCTTATCTATAATAGGGCAATCATTTCAAAGTTTTCTTCGAACCCAATATCTACAATATCGTCCTATGAGGTTACAACTCTTAAAGTACCATCCTTAAATTAAGTAACATTTATTATAATTCAAGAATATCATCAAATTACAGATCATGTGGAATCTTTCTTACACACAACAAAAATTCAAATTTAATTCTAGTTTGAAAATTCGTTTGAGCATAAAAAATCTCTAACAACTTCCGATCAATAATTATAATCCATCTTTAGTCTCATGGCTTCTGTAGAATGAGAAACACAAGAAAAGGGAGAGAGGGGGTTGAATTGTGTTTTACATTAAAAACCATTTTTAACTTTATTAAAACAAAATGATGAAAACAGAACAGATAAACAGAAACACGATAGCCAATTTATTTTGGTTCACCACCAACACGGTAGCAACATTCAGTTCGTTCAACTTGAAGAATTTAATCCACTAATTCACCAACTAAATCACATATCCACTGAACAGCTACTAGTCAATCTGAATGTGTTCAAGTCTTCACAACCTTCTAGCTTAGTACAATCAGGCTGTTGAGGAATGCAACAACTACTGGGCTAGGTTACAAAAAATGAAAGGCTTAAGGGTTTCTGAATAACTCTCACAAGATAGTGTTTACCAAGTTATATTCTTAGAAACCATTTCTCAACACTTAGACAAAGCAAAAAATTAAGAGCAAGATGCAGAGATTGTTGTGATGTGCTTATAGTAGTATGTTGTTGTGTGTTCTTCAATGAGGGTTGCACGTCCTTTTATAGAGAACTTTAGAGTTTTTGGTTGTTGTCCTGATTGCTTGAAATCGTCATGTACCATGAAGTTTTGCATCAAATCATCAGATATTGATTCACCATGAAAGCTTTTCCAAAAATATTCTAGTAATTGATTATGTGTATCTAGATACGGAGATCGAATGAACAGAGGATATCATGATCAGAGTATGTCACATAGACCTTCAAACAAATAACAAATTAAGGGTGTTGAGTATATGAGGCACAAATTTGTCTTCTTTAGAGCGTTGACTATTTATGAGAGTGTTGATTTTCTAGAGCATTGACAATCCAGAGTGTTGACTTTCTATTAGAGTCAAACAATCAGATGCTTTACACGATTATTAGTGGCAGACAATCACTTGCTTATTGCTCTTATTAGAGGAAAAATAATCAGAGCATTGCTTGCATTAACATAATCACCACAGGCACATTCCAAATCGTGTCATCAGACTTTGAATACAAATTTTAAAGCGGAGTCTTGGTTTTCCTTTAACTTCGTTCAAAAATCAGAGGATGCAACGTAAAGTCATGTAAAATAAACTTTATATGGGAACTGCACAGTTAAAGAAAACATTAGTGCTTTAAATTGTTCTCACAAAATAATTTTGTTATCATCAAAACAAGTAGGAGTCATAGTTCTTCAAATCAATTTGGTTCTAACAGCTTCAAGCTTGAATCGAAGTGATTTACTAATTAAAACTTTACTTCGTTTCCATTATAGCATCACTTACTCACCTACTAAACTCATAAACATGAATTGCTCCTTAATTTAGTACGAGGAGTCAAAAGAAATGATGCTTTTCTTTAATGGACTCGAATTAGCGTGTGAAAACATTGAAATAAGGTAAGAGAGATAGTTTGAATTCATGTGTATATTATAAAGTGACATGAACGGAAAAACCGTCTGTCGCAACAATTTATCCGGGACTTGCTACGTATTGATGTAGCCCTTTGAGCGATAAATTAATTAATGTAAAAATTTTGGAATTGTTAGATTGAAAAGTGGAATAGAAATATTTATAAGGTGTTGATTGATTTAATTTTCTATGAATATCTGGTATTTGATATTATTGTGGTATTTGATGCTAAATGAATTTTGTGAAAATGTTTGATTTCATGAGATCATGTGATGATAAAACATGGATATTTTTTTTCGTGAATATGAAACTTTGATGTATTGTGTGATAAAATTTCATGTCATGATGATTGTGATGTTATGAATTTGTGATAAGTATATTGAGGCTGCCCCATAGTTGATGAAATGGTGGTGATACGAATTTGTGCTAAAGGTGGTGTTTTTAATGGAGAAACCTAGGTCAACGTGGGGAAACACTAGATGTTAGAGGTCTTTGTCGTGGAAATTAACTTGTTATCATGTAGGTAGGACCTGACAAGCTTGATGTGTTAGAACCAAGTTGGTTTGAAGAACTATGACCCTTACGTGTTTTGAAGATAACATTATTTTGTGGGAACAATTTAAAACACTGATGTTTTGTTTTAGTGTACAGTCTTCAGAGTAAGTTATTCGCTATGAGTTCCCGCTACATCCTCTAATGTTTGATCTAAGTTAAAGGAACACCAATAATCTGCTTTTGATTTCCGTACTCTAAGTATGGTGAACGCACTATGAAACGCGCCTCTGGTGATTTTGTTATTGCAAGCAATGCTTTGATTAGTTTGGCTTTGACGACTACAACAAGCTTCTGACTATTTTGCCTCTAATAAGTGTGACAAGCAAGTTATCGTCTGCCTTTGATTAAATGTGCCAAACATTTGATTGTTTAACTCTAATAATAGTTTACCCTATGATAAGTCAACACTCTGACAATATTCAAATCTCTAGAGAAGACAAAGCTTTTGTACATCCTCTAATAAACACCCTGAAGATCTATGTGAAATTATCTAATCACAATATCCTTTGCTCCTTCTGTCTAATGGCGAATCAATCTCAAAAGATTTGATACGAAAATCCATGATTCATGTTGATTTCTTACAAACAGAACAACGACCTAAAACCCTGAAAATCAATAAAAAAAAATGTAAAACCCTCATTGTAAAGGACAAGCAACAACGTACCACAATAAGCATTTTATAGCCGTCTTAACACTCTTGCTCTTTACCTTTTATCTTGTCTAAGTGCTGAGAAATTTCTTTTTGAAAATACAACATTGCGAACACCCTTTTGTGAGAGTTATTTAGAAAACTCTTAAAACCTTTCTTTTGTAACCTAGCCCATTAGTGACTGCATCCCTCAATAGCTTGATTGTACTAAGGTAGTAGGTTGAGAAGATTTGAAAACAATAAGTTTGACTAGTAGGTGTTGAGTGGAAGTGTAATTCAGTTGGTGAATTAGTGGATTAAATCTTTCATGTTGAAGGGACTGGACGTAGCTACCAAGTTAATGGTGAATCAGGATAAAATTGGTTATGCTGCTCTACTTTTTTTAACATTCTCTGTTAAAACCATTTTTTAATAAATACAATTCAAACCCCCCATTTATTCTGTTTCTCGTTGTAGATGAAGATGTTTGATCCGCGGTGGTACGTGGTCAAAATAAATTAAGAAAAGAGTAATATGGTAAACAAATTAGTTAAATCTTGGTCTTCTTACAAGGATATCAAATATAACGATAACAAAAATTAATAACTTATAACGAAATAAATAAAAAAGGGTTTTTCTTAGTTTGAAAACATATTGAGCAATTATAGAGAATTATCAATTAGTCGAAACAATCAATCCATTGGTTTTAGGAGGTTTTGGTCGGGGGTCTATCACGTGTTAAAAATAAACATCTGTTCTATGTTTATATTCTCGTTTCATCATAAAACTAAACAAGCAAGCCTCATTTAATTTTACCTGAATTTTTACTAGATTTAGCATCACAATGTTCGATTAATCATGGTAGTCAACAAGCGTCACAAAAACACGTTTAATGTTATAACCAAATTCAATCAAATTCATAACTAAGCGTTATAGATTCTATCAATTTCTATTCGAACTAAACCAAAATAAGCGTTCAATCTATTTTGAATAATCTCAATCAAAGGTATAAATCGAAATCAGTACGATTAAGCATGAAAACATAATTTGAATTCATACATAAAGGACATGCATCAATGAGAAATTTAAGGAAAATATATAAAAATATAAAACTAAATTGCATTACGAATCGAACCTCAAGAGTCTAACAAAGTATCTTGAACCAATGGATTGATCAATATTTTTAGTCTTCGATGGATGGTTAGAGCCCAAACAGAATTCTAGGGTGTGTAAAACATGACAAAAGGTGCCTCTAAAGGCTTTCATGCAATTATTTATAATAACATAAATTAACCGAAAGAGCTTAGCTTGAAATCTGAACCAAAGTGGACTCTAATGATGATTAACAACCCAATAGTAACTAATCACGTGAAATAATTTGGCTTCATTCCGTCGTCTGTTTGATGTTGTAGGTGGAATTCTCTCTGCTCCATCACCACTATCACCTCTCATAACGCCTCAGGCAATAGTGTGAATAATTTGGCCAAAGGCACCTCTGGTTCTAGGAACTGCAATATATCAATAATAAAAAAAATAGAAAAAAAATTAAATTAAAAAAATTTAAAAACTGTTTCGGAACTTTCAATGGCTACCAAATTTTCGAAAAAGGTTCGGAACTTTCAATGAATACCAAACTTCCGAAAATCCTTCGAAACTTTCCATCACTTCCAAACTTATGAAACGTTTGAAAGATTCTAATGTTTCATATTTCTGAAAAACATGTGTTTCGAAAGTTTCATGTTGTTAGAAACTTTTGATAGTTTGAAGGATTTGGAAAAACATGTATTTCGAAAGTTTGAAGGATTTGGACAAGAAAATATGTCGAAAGTTTCAAGTTGTTAGAAACTTTCGAAATTCTGGAAAAATTTAGTTTCGAAAATTTCAAAATTTTCGAGAATTTCATACTTTTGTGTTTCGAGGATTTAAAAGATTCGAAGCTTTGAAATGTTCATAAATCTGGATTTCGAAAAATTGATATTTTCGAACGAAATGAGTGAAAAAAGAGATGATAAATTTTTTTGGGATTTTTATAGATAACAACAAAGCCAAAATGGTATTTTCATTTGGGATGAGGGTGGGAAGTTAAGGTGGGGGTGCATGGTACAAAACTCCACATTTTGGTGTTGAGCTGATTCGAAAAAAATGATTATTTGTCTATTTAATGATGATTGTAGGCCCACCAATTTTACACCGCAAATGGATTTCACTTTTGCTTCTTTTGTTTTCTCATTTTGTTTTTGTTTGCAAGTGTGTTGTGGAACCAAGATTACCAACAAAAAGTTGAGTTTTGAAGCACATGGAAAATTTTGATATGATAATGGGACGTTGAATAACGAAATAAATAAAAAAGGGTTTTTCTTAGTTTGAAAACATATTGAGCAATTATAGAGAATTATCAATTAGTCGAAACAATCAATCCATTGGTTTTAGGAGGTTTTGGTCGGGGGTCTATCACGTGTTAAAAATAAACATCTGTTCTATGTTTATATTCTCGTTTCATCATAAAACTAAACAAGCAAGCCTCATTTAATTTTACCTGAATTTTTACTAGATTTAGCATCACAATGTTCGATTAATCATGGTAGTCAACAAGCGTCACAAAAACACGTTTAATGTTATAACCAAATTCAATCAAATTCATAACTAAGCGTTATAGATTCTATCAATTTCTATTCGAACTAAACCAAAATAAGCGTTCAATCTATTTTGAATAATCTCAGTCAAAGGTATAAATCGAAATCAGTACGATTAAGCATGAAAACATAATTTGAATTCATACATAAAGGACATGCATCAATGAGAAATTTAAGGAAAATATATAAAAATATAAAACTAAATTGCATTACGAATCGAACCTCAAGAGTCTAACAAAGTATCTTGAACCAATGGATTGATCAATATTTTTAGTCTTCGATGGATGGTTAGAGCCCAAACAGAATTCTAGGGTGTGTAAAACATGACAAAAGGTGCCTCTAAAGGCTTTCATGCAATTACTTATAATAACATAAATTAACCTAAAGAGCTTAGCTTGAAATCTGAACCAAAGTGGACTCTAATGATGATTAACAACCCAATAGTAACTAATCACGTGAAAAAGTGATCCAAAATCTAAAATCAAATCACTAACTTCAGTAATCAGCTTTTTTTGTCATCAAGACATCTGAACTAAACTTTGTGTCCAACATAGAAATTGTAACTGTGCTTCTTAGATTTCCAACGCATCCTAGATCACTTCAATCGAACAGCAATAACCCAAGTTATGGTTTGTAGATTGAGGAAGTGTCAAAAGGCTTGCAAAAATCGAAAATTACTTAAGATAATGAGTAAAGCCCAATTATGACATAAAGATGGTAAACATGGTAAAAAGTAACTATTATACAAAATAAACATTGAAAACCAGAAATTACAGACTATAAAAAGTATATTAAAATATGTTTATCAAATTCCCCCACACTTAAGCTTTTACACTTTGAGCAAAACTCAAGGTTAAGAAAATAAAGACAAATTAAAAAGGAAATAAATAAAGCAATAAAGAAATTTCAATGAACCTTAGGAATGTAAAGTGGCAATCAAAATTACCATCCTAGGCTTCAATGGTGATGACAATCATGGAGAATATCTTATCACATTCAGAGCAAATAAGAGGCAAGATTGGGCCAAATCATTGTTTTCATTGTTTTCACTTAAAACATAATATAGATAATCCTTCCAAAGTAAGTAAAGCTCCTTTATCCCTTAAGATTGGGCCAAATTATTGTTTTCACTTTTAGGCTTGTAATAAGCTATATAACAAACAGTGGAATAAATAGGCTCAAAGGGGATTAACAAAGGGATAATTGCAGGGTAGGCTTATTTGGCCAGTAGCTTGATAAGAAAACAAATGCCTAGATGATTTCAACACATCCATGTGAACAAGATAGGAAGAGTCAAATCCAATTCTAGAGTAACTAATAATCATGAGTGAAATCACACAGGAAAGAAAGAGAATGGAAAAGTGTGTTCCATCCATTATAAGGCTCAAATCTCACCAATGGTAATGACCTATCACCGATGATGCTCAATTTAGTGTTCAAAACCAACTTATTATACCTAGAATGCAAGCATGTTACCCATATCATGCCAAAAATAATTAAATAACGCAGCACTTACGCACGCTAGGAAGTTCATTTAATAAGCAAGTAAATAAAAAAAGAATAAAGGTTTTCCCTCCACAAAACAAAGATTCTCCCTCCATACTTAAATCATACATTTTCCGCAATGAAAGCGACATGTATAAAATAAAAGTAAGGAAAGAAAACCTCCCTAATCAAGGTGGGGAAGCATCAAGATAGGCAGACTTTTCCAACCATAGCTCTTCTAGAATCTCATTTCCAAGTGCGGGGTTCTCATGGAATAGCTTTAGGTGGTGACCATTGACTTTAAAAATTGTGCTTTCGCTTTTTACTTCCACTGCGCCATGAGGAAAAATGTTAGTAATAACAAAAGGGCCAATCCACTTAGAGCAAGGTCTACCAACCATGATTTTAAGGCAAAAATTGAACATGACTTTTTGTCCAATAGAAAACTCCTTCTTAGAAATCAATTTATCATGAGTGTTTGGTTTTCGAAACTTTTGATGAATCTGAAATTTTCGAAACGTATTTTTCCAGAATTGATCAAAACTTTTGATCAACTTGAAAGTTTCGAAACGTAATCTTCCAGTTTTGATAAAAACCTTCGAAACTTTTGAGCAAGTTGAAATGTTCGAAACACATTTTTTTAGATTTTCGAAGGTTTCCATGAATTCGAAACTTTTGAAGCATAAAATTCCAGAAATCATCAAAATGTTTGAAACTTTCAAATGTTCGAAGTAATAACAATTTCAAAAATTTCAAAAAGTTTGAAACTTTCAATCTAGATGAAATTTTTGAAATGTTGTTAAATATTTGAAAAATAATTAAAATTTGTATTTTAACTAATGGATTTATAATATTATTATTAATTAAATTTAGTATACTTTTTGAAATCAAGTATGAGTAGATTTGAGGTTCCTGCTACAATAACGACTATAGATTCTACATAAAAATTCACCACCGATCAGGTATTATTACTGATAATTAATTTTAGAAGTTTTAGTTTTTAATGTATAGACATATATTGATGTTTTATTTGAAACATATTTTGTAGGTATTTCCCTCTCTCGAGAAGTTGTATTTGAATGGGCAAAAAATATTGGAAGGCAAGATGGAATTTTAATTGTTATCCTTCGATTTGATAAAGCAACCCGAAAGAGAGGAAGAAAAGAAAATTAATTTTGGGATGCGAAAGAGGTGGAAGATATAAATCAAAATCCAAATCAACAATAACTTGTTCTCACAAGGAAAACTGTCCATTCACGATTTAGTGTTCGTTGTGGAACACACAATCACGATTTAGCGGATACTTTAACCGGTCATTCATATTTGGGGCATTTAAATGAAGAACAGAGAAAATTTGTCAATGACATGACAAAGTATAAGCTTGCACCAAGATTCATTTTGAATGCTTTAAAAGAGAGAAATAAAAAGAATCTCACAATTCCTACTCAAATATATAAAACAATGAGTACTTATCGATCATCATTGAGAGGTTCGTACACATAAATGCAGCATCTCTTGAAGTTAATACAAAAGGAAAATCAAGTGCATTGGAAAAGAAGACGGGAGAATTCAGATGTTCTGAGAGACATATTTTGGATGCATCCTGATTGTATAAAGTTGTTAAACACATTTCATTTTGTTTTGATATGTGATAGCACATACAAAACAAATAGATATCGGTTACCATTACTTGAAATTGTCGGTCTCACATCTACTAGTTTGACATTTTCGGTTGCGTTTGCTTACTTTGAACAAGAGCGACAAGATAACTTCATCTGGGCATTTGAAAAGGTAAGACAGTTGTTGGTGTCTGAGAATTTAATTTCTAAAGTTATTGTGACGAATAGAGATCTTGCCATGATAAATGCTATTGGTTTTGTGTTTCCTAATTCAATTAATTTGATATGTCGTTTTCATATTGAAAAAAATGTTTGGGCAAGATGCAAACAATATGTGAAAAAGGATAGACAAGATGAAGTAATGGATTTATGGAAAAAAATTTGTATTTTTTGACTAGTGTGGAGGAGTACGATCATCACTTGCAACAATTTGTTGATTATGTGAAAGATTCATGGTTGACACCTTACAAAGAAAGATTTGTCATGGCTTGGACCAATAGAGTGATGCATTTGGGGAACACAACATCTAACATGTATTTTTTAAATTATGATTTGTTTGGTTTTAGAAAATATGATTTACTAATTTATGTGATTTGTTTTAATTTGTGTTATTTAATTTATTTGTAGAGTTGAGTCTGCTCATTGGAGATTGAAAAACATGTTGCAAACTTGTAATGGAGACTTGTGTAAAAGTTGGGATGCTGCAAATATGATGTTGGAGAACCAAGTATGTATCATCAAATCGTCTTTTCAGAAAACCATCCTCGATGTTGAGCATGGGTATAATAAACCATTTTTCAAAGTTTACATCACTGTATATCAAGGAAATGTTTTAAAAAAATTGACAAACAATTAAAGAGGGTGAAGATTGTAGGTACTGACAAAACAAAATGTGGTTGCTTAAATAGAACAACTCATGGATTACCCTGTGCTTGTGAGTTGGCAAATTTGCAAATATCTAGTAATGTTATCCCTTTAGATAGCATCCATGTTTTTTGGAGAAAATTAAGCATTGAGCATGAATTGAAGGATGAAGAATCTTTATCAAAATAAGACTTTTCAGAAAAGGTGGAAGCAATGAAAGCATACATGAAGAAACAAGATATTGTTGGTCATAGGATATTCAGGGCAAAGGTGCGTGAACTTTATTTCCACATACAATAATAATATTTGCATCACCTGATAAGGTGAAAACCAAGGGAGGTAGTAAAAAGAAAAAAGAATTTGATACTCCTCATGATCCTTCATATTGAGAGTATGTGGATGCCTCTCATGGATCTCCAAAGCATCCATCTCAAGAATTTGCAAAGCAACCATCTCAACGTTCTGCAAATCAATCAGCACAGCGTTCTACATGACAATCATCTCAAGAATCTGCAAAGCAACCATCTAAGATACATTTTCCTACTTTTATACATCAGTATATTAAGGACATAATAGATGTTGTGCCTGATGGAAATTGTGGGTTTCGCGCAGTTGCAACATTGTTAGGTTGGACCGAAGAATCTTGGCCTTTAGTTCAAACACAAATGGATAAAGAGATCAATCTACATCAAGACCTTTATTCCAATGTTTTCAATGACAGTGTTGAATCAGTGCGTAACTCATTGAAAATTTCTAGATTGGGTGCTCAAGGAAAAGATAAGTGGATGACTATACCAGAGTTGGGTTACGTGATAACAACATGATATAATGTCATATTGGTGTCGTTGTCTTGTAATCTGAATATGACATTCTTTCCGCTAAATGAAGCACCATCAAAAGATTTTTCTCTGATCTCTTTATTAGCAATTGGATTCGTCAATGAAAGTCATTGGGTACAGGTAAAATTTATGATTGGTAGTATTGTTTAATATTTTGTTGTTCAGATAAATTAATGTTTAATACTTTTTCGTTCAAAACAAATTGAAGTCTGATTGTCCTTTTCCACATACCTCACAAAAATGGCGAGACTTTTGTAGTGGTTGTGCAAAGACGTGGGAAATAGCGTATGCAGAACGTATTAAGCATTGGGAACATATGTTTGAACATTTAATCATTTACTTATTAGAATGTATTAGAATGTACTATACAAAGTTGAATGTATGTATTTTTTGGTAACGAGTTAAAGTTGAACATGCAGATTAACTCAAAATAAAAATTCATAGATAACACAAAATATTAAAATAGAAATTCATGTTCAATATTTATCATACATAACACAATCACTAATCGTCACCTGGGAACATGCGGACTAACTCACTTAATATGTCATGAACTTCACCATATGGAGATACCAATTGTATGGCCTTACGTAAAAGCTCTGCTGCTCTACGGTCTCGTGCCAATGATGGACCAACATGTACAGAAGATGATGGACCATGTGAATCATGTGCAGTAGTAGGTGGAGGGAGGATCAAAGGATGTGAAACATTTAAATACCATGCATAGTAGTCTACAGTGACCTCTCCAAGAAAAATTGCTAAAGGATAAAGGTTCCGAAAGGCTGCTATAGATGCTCTCATATTACTCTACCACTCCCAATCTATACTGTTCAGCACCCGAGGAACATCACGCGGAATGTACTAAATACGACCAAACTGTCGAAGACATCGCTTCGGCAGATATGAGAATGAAACTCCACCGCAAATGGAAAATGAAATTAGCTGGTCTCTCTATGCCACCTTTCACAAAAGCAGATATCAGACCAGCATCAGCCATAGTCAAGTAAGCTGAAGACAACTGTAGCAGCTCAGATTCTCGAATCCAATGTTGTATAGCATCTAGCACAGGAACTTCAACAAACTTCTTCAGCTTCAAACCATGTGTAATCACCTTTAACGACCCACGAAAAAATGCTTATTATTAATTAAATAAACAATTAATTAAATATAATGAAAAAATGTACTAAATATAATAAATACTTATTCTTAATTGAAAAATTCATTAATTAAAATATACTTCTCCTTCCCATATCCTACGAGCCACGTGGTGTTCATATTGTGTTAACACAGATGTCACCAACGGTCCTCCGTGGAATCCGGGCTGCTGATCCTGCTCAGTCTCATCAACATCCTGGTCAGCCTGATCTACACCCAGGTCAGCCTCATCAGCATCATCATGCATCTGCTCTTCTTCAACATACTACTCCTCAGCCTGCTCCATCTGTGCAGGCTCAGGGACATCCTCATCCACCTGTGCAGGCTCAACGGCATAATCCTAAACATCATGTCTACAACGACACTACCTAATTGGACGGTTTGCTTCATTCCGTCGTCTGTTTGATGTTGTAGGTGGAATTCTCTCTGCTCCATCACCACTATCACCTCTCATAACGCCTCAGGCAATAGTGTGAATAATTTGGCCAAAGGCACCTCTGGTTCTAGGAACTGCAATATATCAATAATAAAAAAAATAGAAAAAAAATTAAATTAAAAAAATTTAAAAACTGTTTCGGAACTTTCAATGGCTACCAAATTTTCGAAAAAGGTTCGGAACTTTCAATGAATACCAAACTTCCGAAAATCCTTCGAAACTTTCCATCACTTCCAAACTTATGAAACGTTTGAAAGATTCTAATGTTTCATATTTCTGAAAAACATGTGTTTCGAAAGTTTCATGTTGTTAGAAACTTTTGAAAGTTTGAAGGATTTGGAAAAACATGTATTTCGAAAGTTTGAAGGATTTGGACAAGAAAATATGTCGAAAGTTTCAAGTTGTTAGAAACTTTCGAAATTCTGGAAAAATTTAGTTTCGAAAATTTCAAAATTTTCGAGAATTTCATACTTTTGTGTTTCGAGGATTTAAAAGATTCGAAGCTTTGAAATGTTCATAAATCTGGATTTCGAAAAATTGATACTTTCGAACGAAATGAGTGAAAAAAGAGATGATAAATTTTTTTGGGATTTTTATAGATAACAACAAAGCCAAAATGGTATTTTCATTTGGGATGAGGGTGGGAAGTTAAGGTGGGGGTGCATGGTACAAAACTCCACATTTTGGTGTTGAGCTGATTCGAAAAAAATGATTATTTGTCTATTTAATGATGATTGTAGGCCCACCAATTTTACACCGCAAATGGATTTCACTTTTGCTTCTTTTGTTTTCTCATTTTGTTTTTGTTTGCAAGTGTGTTGTGGAACCAAGATTACCAATAAAAAGTTGAGTTTTGAAGCACATGGAAAATTTTGATATAATAATGGGACGTTGAATTTTGTTGGAACCAAGACATATAGAAGTGGCCAATTTAAGCTTTTGCACATAGCCCATTATATATTCATGTTTAGTAATTAGGGCCACAACTTTTGTGAAAGTTGAGTCACATATTCAGCTTATCTTATCTTATGATTACTATATCAATGGCTGGAGATGTCAATATGATGTCAAATGAACATTTTTTAAACATCTAAAGATAAAAGTATTATATTAAAAATGCATTAAAAATTGTTTATTTAATTTTTAAAATCTCAAAATTTGTTATTTTTTAAATCTCAAAAATTGTATATAGTTTACTTCACACTACGGCAAAAATGACATTTTATAGCGCGCCTTTTACAGCGCTTATTAAATACAAGCGCTGCTGTATAATATTTTAAAAATAACGGAGGATACAATAGCGCTTTTTTGACAAGCGCTGTTGCAAAAACGCTGTTGTAGGGTCATATAGGGTCACATATCGCTTACACACAATATTTACAACGCTTTTACAGCGCTTTTTTCAAAAGCGCTGTAAATTGAAGCGCCCTCACATAATGTTTACAATGCTTTTGGAGCGCTTTAAACACCAGCGTTGTAAAATGTAGCGCTCCCACCTTATGTTACATAGCTTTTAAAGCGCTTTTTGTACAAGCGCTGTAAATTGCATGCGCTTTCATATAATTAAATAACGTATTATAGCGCTTTTTATACAAGCGCTGTAAAAGACTTGCGCTTTCACATAATTAAAGGACCTATTAGAGCGCTTTTTACATAAGCGCTGTAAAATCATTCACTTTAAATAAAAATCATTCACTTTAAATAAATAAATACAAATTTAAAACAAATTTAATACGTTGTTCTAACCCTACGAACCCTCATCTCCTTTACTCTGCGAACCCTCCTTTCCTCTACTGTGCGCCCATCTACTGCTCCTCCTTTAAAACAAATTGGATACGTTGTCTCAGGTACTGTATTTATTAATTTGTTGTTGTCACTAAAACTGATAAATTTTTACATAATAAATCATATAAAATCTATTCTTTTTTGAAATTTAGTTGATATGTTCTGTTTAGAAATCAGACGTGGACCTTGGTTTCCAATTCCAATATTAGATATGTGTACTATATATTGGTATAATCTTATCAGTAGCTTATTATTTGTGTAACTGCATTTGTATAGGTCATATAAATTGGACCGGAAATGGATGTATGCCAATCGATTGTCAAAAGAGAATGAAAATGGAGTGAAGGAGTTTGTTGAGTTTGCAGTGAAGAATGCAAAAGATCCAAATAGAGTCGTTTGTCCTTGTTTAAAATGTTGTTTTGGAAAACGCGTTAGAGCAGATTAATTGGAAGGACATTTAGTATGGTATGGAATTGATCAAAGCTATACATGTTGGATAAGACATAGTGAGAAAAAAAAAAGGAAACATTAATTTTGAGAATGGTTCGACATATGCTTCAACTGATTTCGACACAGATACATATGAGCTGGACCGAGTTGAGGAGATTGCAAAAGCAGTTGAAGAAGATTTTCGGGATTGTCCTAAAATGTTTGAGAGTTTGTTGAGTGATACAGAGAAACCATTATATAATTGTTGTACTAAATTCACAAGACTGTCGGCGATATTAAAGTTGTACAACATAAAAGCGAGTAATAGATGGTCTGATAAAAGCTTCACAGAATTATTAACACTCTTAAAAGATAAGTTGCCAGATAATAATGAACTTCCTAGTCGAACATACGAGGCTAAACGAATTTTGTGCTCTATTGGCATGAGTTACGAAAGGATTCATGCGTGTCCTAACGATTGCATTTTATTTTGAAACGAATATGAATTACTAAAGGCGTGTCCGAAATGCAATGTCTCTCGATATAAGAAGAAAGAATCTAATCCAGCAAAAGTCGTGTGTTATTTTCCTATAATACCAAGATTTAGGCGCATGTATCGCAGTGAAGAAGATTCAAAACACTTGACATGGCATGCAGATGAAAGAATTAGAGATGGAAAGTTTCTACACCCTGCAGATTCTCCACAATGGGCAAAAATTGATCACGAGTATCCTGAATTCAGGATAGAGTCAAGAAATCAACGACTTGCACTTTCTACTGATGGAATGAATCCACATGGTCTTCAAAGCATCTCACACAGCACGTGACTTGTGATTTTGTTGATTTATAACCTACCTCCATGGTTATGTATGAAGCGTAAGTTTATGATGTTGTCTCTTTTAATTTTTGGACCCAAACAATCGGGGAATGATATCGACGTATACTTGACTCCTTTAATTGAAGATTTAAAAATTATGTGGGAGACAGGTGTGGAAGTTTATAATGGGTATAAGAAAGAATGTTTCAATTTGAGGGCTATGTTGTTCGGCACAATTAATGATTTTCCAGCATATGGTAATTTATCAGGATATAGCATTAAAGGTCAGTGTGCATGTCCTATATGTGAAGGGAGTACAAATTGGATGCGGTTGAAACATTGTAAGAAGAATGTATTTCTTGGACATCGTAAATTTTTACCTTATAGTCATCAGTATCGTGGGTGGGGAAAGGCATTCAATGGAAAATCAGAGGAAGATAAAGCTCCTTAAGCACCGACTGGATATCAAATACTTGAAAAAGTACAAGGTTTGACCAATAAATTTGGGAAACCTTTTGTGGAAGAGCTAGTCAAAACTGGGTGGAAGAAAAAGTCAATTTTCTTTGAATTGCCATATTGGAAGTCATTGTATATAAGACATTTCCTCGATGCGATGCATATTGAAAAAAATGTATTTGATAGTGTTATTGGTACGTTACTCAATGTTCTAGGAAAGTCTAAGGATGACATCAATGCAAGATTGGACTTGGTCGATATGGGAATAAGAAATGAATTGGGTCCCATAAAGAAAGGAAATCGCACATATCTACCTCCAGCCGCTCATACTCTATCTAGAAAGGAAAAAATTGATTTATGTAAATTTCTACGCGAAGTTAAAGTTCCAAAAGGATACTCTTCATACTCTATCATGTAATTTAATTGTTTGATCTTCCAGAATTGAGCATTTTAGTATTTAGCTTGAACTGTATTTGATTTTCTGCTTATATTTATTTTCTGGTTATATTTAGCTTACTCTTAGTGTTTTATACTAAATTCATGTAATTTAAGTGTTTGACCTGCCAGAATTGATTTTCTGCTTATATTGAACTTGAAAAAACTTTGTTTGAGTACTGGGAATTTTTCTCGAACTTGAACTGATCATCCCAATATAAGCTCTTCATGTAATTTAGCATTGATATATATATATAGGTATTTAACTAATTATTTGGAAGAAAAAAAAAATCCAAATACAGGTATTTTACTAATTATTTAGCATTTTATAGAAACTGAACTTATATTGTAATTTAACAAATTTAACTTGAACTAAACTGAACATAAACTTGTAATTTTACAGCGCTTTTGTCAATAAGCGCTATAAAAAGCCTTTAAAAAAAATAAAGAGGTCACATAGCGCTTGCACATAATAAAACAAAGAGGCTTTTAAAACGCTTGTTGAAAAAGTGTTGTAAAAGGCTTTTAATAAAAACAAATAAGGAGGTCTTTTAAAGCGCTTGTTCTATAAGCGCTGTAAAATGGTCACATAGCGCTTGCACATAATAAAACAAAGAGGTCTTTTAAAGCGCTTTTTGAAAAAGGGCTGTAAAAGGCTTTTAAAAATACAAAATAAGGAGGTTGTTTACAGCACTTGTTACATAAGCGCTGTAAAAGGGTCACATAGCGCTTGTTACATAATAAAACAAAGAGGTCTTTTAAAGAGATTTTTGGAAAAGCACTGTAAAAGGATTTACAAAAAAGTAAAATAAGGAGGTCTTTTACAGCGCTTTTGGACAAGCGCTTTAAAAGGCTTCTAAAAAAGCGCTGTAATAGGCTTTTAAAAAATAAAATAAGGAGGTCTTTTACAGCGCTTTTTCATAAAAGCACTGTAATAGGGTTTTATATATAACAATAAACCTCTTTAGTTTCTTCTTCATTACGTAAACTTCCTACGCTTCAGTTTCCTCCTCCTCTTCATTGTCCTTCTCATTGCGAACCTACTGTCCCTACGAACCATATTGCCAACCATCTCCATTGCAAACCATCTCGATCTTTGTTACTATCCCTACGAACATTACGTACTCTTTTCATCGAAATACGTAACCCTCATTACGTATTTCTGCGAACCCTACTCTGTCCTACGAACCGATCGTATTTTTGTGCACTCTTCTCGCTATTCCTTCTTAAACGAAGCCGTAACCCTACGAACCCTACGTATTTCTTCGCATTCTTCAGGTATTGTATTTATTAATATTTTGTTGTCACTAAAATGCATGTTGAACTTATACTGCTATGTACTTAGACTGCTGCATGTTGAACTTGTTGAAGTTATACTGAACTGCATGTTGAACTTGTTGTACATAAATGGATTCCAACAAGGATTTGGATCGTCAAAATGAGGAAGTTGTCAACACTAAGACTTATAAAAATGAAGTTAAACGTGGTGCAAGCATTATGCAAAATGTCATAAAAGCAAGAAGTAATGGCATAAAATTTGAGGTATACTATACTTTGTTTGCTGTTTATTTTTGTCTTTTTTGAAAGCATGTACTTACTATATGAGTTTATTAGGTGGGATGCAATGAAAGTGGCCAGCCAATTGAGCCCAAGAGTTCCATGTTTGTAAGTTGTATTGGTGTTGTTGTTCGTCAAAATATCCCCATTACAATTGACGATTGGAGAGATAAGGCTTTGAAGGATGCAAAAGATATACTGTGGAATGATATACAAGTAACTTTTTTACTCCACTTTTTTGTTACTTATAATTTTTTCCATTGAAATACTTTACTCAAACTATATCTTTATTTGGTTTGTAGTCTGCTTTTGATGTTGAGGAGGTGAGAAAAACTTACGTGCTTAAAGTTGCCGGAAAAATACATCAGCGATTTAGATCTCATCTGGAAAACTGCTATATAAGAGATCGTGATGGAAATATGAATGTTGAAGCTCCAAAAATATATATACACTATATATCAAATGACGAATGGAGTGCATTTGTAGCTAAATGTGCAGACCCCGCGTTTGTGGTAAGTGATTAATTTATTAGCATTTTTGTTTTGTTATTTATATTCATAGCGCATTTTAAATTTTTACACAATTGTTATTTTTTTTATATAGAGTATAAATACAGAAAATCGCGAGAGGGCCAAAAATCCAACGCATCCTTACAAAAAATCTCGTATATGCACGTTTAGAGCAAAAAATTGTAAGTAAACATCAATTTTATATAATGTACTACATAATAAACTATAGTTTCTAACTAATATTTTGTCTTAATGAATAGCTACAAGAGACCCAATCCGATCAACCATTGGATCGTCATATTTTATGGAATGAGGCTCGTGAAAATAAAGATGGAGTTGTTGATAATGAAAATGTTCAAAAAGTGATACAACTTTGTGTAAGTATATTATCACTTTAATATTTTTTAATATTGTATTTTAAAAATGATATTGAACTTATCTTTTTAATGTTCGGAAAATCAAGAGGACAACAAACAAGTTAGTTCCAGGAACATACTCAGTAAAGTATTTAATGATCCTGAATATTCCGGCCCCGTGAGGGGGAAATGATTTGGCGTAACTCCAAAAAGCTATTTTTCACAAGAGAAGCGCCCAAATCCATCTAATGAGGAAGTATTAGAGAAGCTCAAAGTCCTAACAGAGCAAGTGGCACTCTTGGTGAAGACGAATAAAGAAAAGCAACTTCCGGATCAGCTCCAACGTGAAATACAAATGGAGAGTGAAAACGCTAATTGCAACATTGGTCTTAAAATTCTTCCCGAGGTAATTAATTACTTAATAAAATAAGAAATTCATTCAACCTAATTGTTTCACATACTTATGTATTAACCATTGATTTAGGGTGTCTCTACTTGCGTGCTATATTTATCCTCCCCTACTCATCGCAAGGTTGGAAAAGGAACATTGTACAATACCTTGGGAGAAGTATTGCACAACACTCCGATCCTTGCCGGCCATGTCAAAGTATCACCCGTGATTGCTTTTGAACCAAATGCACCGTTGCCTATACCGGACAACGATGGAGATATGAAGTATTTGGGAGAAGCAATAGGTAGTTACGTGGCATGGCCCAAAAATCTTGTTTCCCTTGATAAGGTATGTTTAATTGAAATGTATGTTTAATTGATGTATATTTAATTGCACGATATATGATTATGATTGATTATATTTAATTGCTGATTTTTTCCGTTGTTAACTTTAATTTCACATTTATTTAGATTCATACAAAGTCTAAAAGGAATGACAAGAAGATTCCCCGCAACGAGTCAGTTACGTCACCGGAAAAAGTTTGTCACATTTATTCTGGCAGGTTTGTCATTTTTTCAGATTCAATTAACTAACAAACTAATTAACCTCATTTTTTCAGATTCATTCAAAACCACTTGCACAGCAAACCTTCCAGAATAAAGCCGCACCACAGGTGGATGTTCGTGGTAAAAATAAAGCTGTCAAACTCGATCCAGTTGGTGAAGAGTATGAAAAGAGTATGAAAATGGAGTGAAGGAGTTTATTGAGTTTGCAGTGATGAATGCAAAAGATCCAAATAGAGTCGTTTGTCCTTGTTTAAAATGTTGTTTTGGAAAACGCATTAGAGCAGATGAATTGGAAGGACATTTAGTATGGTATGGAATTGATCAAAGCTATACATGTTGGATAAGACATGGTGAGAAAATCAATGGAAACACTCGCACAGATACATATGTTTCAACTGATTTCGACACAGATACATATGAGCCGGACCGAGTTGAGGAGATTGCAAAAGCAGTTGAAGAAGATCTTCGTGATTGTCCTAAAATGTTTGAGAGCTTGTTGAGTGATGCAGAGAAACCATTATATAATGGTTATACTAAATTCACAAGACTTTCGGCGATACTAAAGTTGTACAACTTAAAAGCGAGTAATGGATGGGTTGATAAAAGCTTCACAGAATTACTAACACTCTTAAAAGATATGTTGCCAGATGATAATGAACTTCCCAGTAGAACCTACGAGGCTAAACGAATTTTGTGCTCTATTGGTATGAGTTATAAAAGGATTCATGCGTGTCCTAATGATTGCATTTTATTTCGAAATGAATATGAATTACTAAAGGCGTGTCCGAAATGCAATGTCTCTCGATATAAGAAGAAAGAATCTACTCCAGCAAAAGTCGTGTGGTATTTTCTGATAATACCAAGATTTAGGCGCATGTATCGCAGTGAAGTAGATTCAAAACACTTGACATGGCATGCAGATGAAAGAATTAGAGATGGAAAGTTTCGACACCCTGCAGATTCTCCGCAATGGGCAAAAATTGATCACGAGTATCCTGAATTCGGGATAGAGTCGAGAAATCTACGCCTTGCACTTTCTACTGATGGAATGAATCCACATGGTCTTCAAAGCATCTCACACAGCACGTGGCCTGTGATTTTGTTGATTTATAATCTACCTCCATGGTTATGTATGAAGCGTAAGTTTATGATGCTGTCTCTGTTAATTTCTGGACCCAAACAACCGGGGAATGATATCGACGTATACTTGGCTCCTTTAATTGAAGATTTAAAAATTATGTGGGAGACAGGTGTAGAAGTCTACCTCCAGCCGCTCATACTCTATCTAGAAAGGAAAAAATTGTTTTGTGTAAATTTCTACACGAAGTTAAAGTTCCAGAAGGATACTCTTCAAACATTAAAACTTTAGTTTGTATGAAAGACCTCAAGTTAAAAGGTTTGAAGACCCATGATGCTCACATTCTAATGGAGCATTTGCTACCAATAGGTATACGTTCAATTTTACCTGAAAAAGTCCGCCGAGCCATAACTAAATTATGTTTCTTCTTCAGGGAAATTTGTAGTAAAGTGATCGATCCTCAGAAATTACCGAGATTGCAGAGGGAAATTGTTGTTACTTTGTGTGAGCTTGAAATGTACTTCCCGCCCTCGTTTTTTGATATAATGGTTCACCTTACTGTTCATCTTGTTAAGGAGACACAACTTTGTGGGCCAGCTTATATGAGATGGATGTACCCGATAGAACGATATATGAAAATATTAAAAGGGTACGTAAAAAGTAGAAGTCGACCAGAAGGTTGTATTGCTGAACGGTACATTGTTGAAGAAGCTGCTGAATTTTGTACTGAATATCTGTCAAATGTTGAATCCATAGGGCTTCCCATGTCTCGTCATTCGGGAAGATTATCAGGAGAAGGGATAATTGGAAAGAGACTAATGACTATATCAAGGACAGAATGGGAGCAGGCACAATTGTATGTTCTGCACAATGATGATGAGGTTCAGCCGTATGTTACAATACACATGGATCAATTATCTAGTTTGAACATGAATAGGAATCAAAATTGGATAACTCGAGAGCACAATCGAAGTTTCATAACATGGTTAAAAGATCACATAAAGTCAAAGTTTGATGTAGACCCCGGATCAATTTCATAGAGATTGAGGTGGCTAGCAAATGGTCCGAGTTTACATGTATTTTCCTACACAGGTTATGTAATTAACGGCTACACATTTTATACCAAAGAACAAGATGATCAAACAACTATGCAAAATAGCGGAGTCACTCTCGTAGCTGAAGCGATGCATATCTCAAGTGCAAAAGACAAGAACCCAATATATGCAAATCTATCATATTTTGGGGTTATCGAGCGCATATGGGAGCTAGACTACACAATGTTTCGTGTTCCCATATTTGGTTGCAAGTGGGTCGATAATAATAATGGCGTTCGGATTGATGAGTCAGGGTTCTTGCTTGTCGATTTTAATAGGGTGGGATACAAAGATGAGCCTTTTATTTTAGCGTCGCAAGCTCAACAAGTGTTTTATGTCACTGATCCTGTTGATGATAAATGGTTCGTTGTCCTATCGACCAACAAAATAAGTGATGATAACAATAATGATGAAGATGTTGGTAATGATCTTTTCTTTGCAACATCACAACCACATGAACTTGGTTCAACTGATGATGGTTTATATCTTAGAGATGATCATGATGAGGGAATTTGGATTCATCCATCGTTTCGTATCATTAATGGACAAACAAATGTGAATCCCACCAAGAAAAGAAGAAGGGCATCTTAATGTGTTTAATTTTTTAATCCATGTAATTTGAACTGAGTTCATGTGTAATCCATGTATTTGATCTGCCATAATTAATTGAGCATTTTCTGCTTATACTGTATGTAATTGTATACTGAACTTGACCTCATCAGGGCTTATGATTTAACTAATTTCGAAGAAATGATTTAACTAATTTGGAAGAAACAGGGCTTATGTTCAAACAGGGCTTATGTAAATTATTACAAGCGCTGCAATAGGATTTTAAAAATATAAATATAAGGAGGTCTTTTACAGCGCTTTCTACATAAGCGCTGTAAAAAGTTCACACAACCTTTGGACTTTCATACATAAAACCCTATTACAGCGCTTATCTAAACAAGCGCTGTAATAGGGTTTTAAAAAAATAAATATAAGGAGGTCTTTTACTGCGCTTTCTACATAAGCGCTGTAAAAAGTTCACACAACCTTTGGACTTTCATATATAAACCCTATTACAGCGCTTCTCCAAATAAGCGCTGTAATAGGGTTTTAAAAAAATAAATATAAGGAGGTCTTTTACAGCGCTTTCTACATAAGCGCTGTAAAAGGGTCACACAACCTTTGGACTTTTATATATAAACCCTATTACAGCGCTTCTCTAAACAAGCGCTGTAATAGGGTTTTAAAAAAATAAATTAAAGAGGTCTTTTACAGCGCTTTTTCACAAGCGCTTTAAAAGGCTTATAAAAAAGCGCTGTAATAGGCTTTTAAAAAATAAAATGATGAGACCTATTACAGTGCTTTTTGGAAAAGCGCTGTAATAGGTCTTTATATATAACAGTTAACCTCATCAGCCTCATGTTCATTACGTAAATTTTTCAGTTTCCTTCTCCTTCTCCTTCTCCTTCTCATTGCGAACCCTACGAACCCTACAATCAGTTTCAGTTTTCCTTGTTTCTTCCTCATTGCTTACTCTCATCCTACACATACGATCGTCTACTAACATCATAAACATCAAACGATCAGTTTTCACGAAACCCGTAACCCTACGATCAGGTTTTTCGTCCTCGTTTTCGCGAAACCCGTAACCCTGCGCCGTTCGTCTTTGAACCCTACGATCAGTTATTTCAGGTATTGTGTTTATTAGTTTTTGTTTCACTAAAATGCATGTTAACTTATTTTGCTACGTACTTAGACTGAACTGCATGTTGATGTTGAACTGAACTGAACTGCATGTTGATGTTGAACTGAACTGAACTGCATGTTGATGTTGAACTGAATTTTGTAGATAAATGGATACTAACAAGGAGTTAGATTGTCAAAATGAAGAAGTTGGCAACACTAAGACTTACGAAAATGAAGTCAAACGTGGTGCAACAATAATGCAAAATGTTATTAAAGCAAGAAGTACTGGGCAAAAATTTGAGGTATACTTTGTTTGTTGTTTTCTGTTTCTGCTGTTTATACGATACTTTGTACGTATTTTAAATTGTTTGCTGTTTATAATTTGAGGTACTTACTATATGAGTTTATTAGGTTGGATGGAATGAGAGTGGTCAACCTATTGACCCCAACAGTTCCATGTTTGTTAGTTATATTGGAGCTGTTGTTCGTCAAAATATACCAATCACAATAGATGATTGGAGAGATAAGGCATTGAAGAATGCCAAAGATGTATTGTGGGCTGATATACAGGTAATTTTTTTACTCCACCCTATTACTTATAAATTTTTACATACTGCTTTGAAGTATTTTACTCAAACTATATATTTATTTGGTTTGCAGTCAGCTTTTGTTCTTGATGAGGTGAGAAAGAGCTATGTGCTCAGAGTTGCCGGGAAAATACACTGGTGCTTTAGATCTCACCTCTCTAATTTCTATTTAAAAGACCGTGAAGGAAATACGAATGCGGAAGCTCCAAAAATATATAAACATTATATATCAAATGAGGAATGGAGCGCATTCGTATCAAAACGTTCCGACCCCGCATTTGTTGTAAGTGATTAATTTATTAGCATTTTTGTGTTATTATTCATATTCATAGCGTATTTTAAATTTTTTACTAGATTGTTTTTTTTTATTTAGAATATTAGTAAGGAAAATCGCGAGAGGGCAAAAATTATTCCCCACCCATACAAGAAATCTCGTATGGGATATGCTCGTCTAGAGCAAAAACTTGTAAGTTATTCCTCATCACTTTTATTTAATTAATGTGGTATATTATAAACTATACTATCTAACTAATATTTTGTTTATGATCTTAACGATAATAGCTACAAGACACCCAATCCGATCAACCGTTGGGTCGTCATGTATTGTGGAAGGAAGCTCGTGTAAATAAAGACGGAGTGGTTGATAATGAAAATGTACAAAAAGTAATAGAACTTTGTGTAAGTATATTTATCACTTTAATATTTTTTAATATTGTACGTATTTTAAAAATATTATTTAACTTATCTTTTTAATCCTATGTGTATTTTAGGCGAATCTTGAATCGGAAAATCAAGAGGACAACAAGGAAAGTTGCAGGGACATATTAGGTAAAGTGTTTAATGTTCCTGAATATTCCGGCCGCGTGAGGGGGAAAGGATTTGGCGTAACTCCTAGAAGTTATTTTTCACAAGAGAAGCGCCAAAATCCATCTAACGAGGAAGTATTAGAGAAGATTAGAGTATTAACCGAGCAGGTGGCCCTCTTGGTGAAGACAAATAAAGACAACCAACTTGCGGACCAGCCCCAACGTGAAATTCACATTGAGAGTGAAAACGCAAGTTGCAACGTTGGTCTCAACAGTCTTCCTGAGGTAATTAATTACTTAATAAAATAAGAAATTCATTAAAGTTAATTTTTTCACATACTTATGTATTAACCATTGATTTTAGGGGGTCACTCCATGCGTGCTATACTTATCCTCCCCCACTCATCGGAAGGTCGGAAAGGGAAGATTGTGCAATGCTCCGGGCGAGGTATTGCACAACACACCAATCCCTGCGGGCCATGTCAAAGTATCGCCAGTTATTGCTTTGGAACCAACAGCACCGTTGCCTGTACCGGACAACGATATATATATATATATATATATATATATATATATATATATATATATATATATATATATATATATATATATATATATATATATATATATATATATATATATATATATATATATATATTTGTTAGCAAATTAATAAAATTACTAATTTTTTATCTTAACATTACTACCATAATTAACTCACATAATTGCGAGTTCTCAGGTTCGAACCGGAACATGACGTTGAACATAACAATATCGACATTTTACCAGTTAAGTTGGAATTTAAAGACAAAATATATTAATTTTATTTATATGTTAATATTTTAATACTTTTATAATGAAATATTATGATATATTTTAATTATGTACTAATGTTTTAATATTTTTATGAAATACTACTTTAATTTTTGTGATAATTGACATAGAAGTTTTAATAACAATTTTCAAAAATTAAATTACCAAATAGATTTGGTTTATTCTCTTTTTAAAAATAGTTTTTGAAAAATAGATTACCAAATAAAAATTTTCATTTTGTCAATCCTAAATTTAAAAAACAAAGATTACTAAAAAAAAAATTAATTTTGTTCTCTTTCTTAAAACAGTTTTTAAAACTAAATTCTAAAACTAATTCTAAAATCTAAAAATCAAAAGTGTTTTTAGACATATTTTTAGTGCCTATAAAATTTCAAATTTTATTTTATAGTCCCTATAAAAATTCTCAAATTTTTAATCCTAAAATTTATTTATTTATTTTTAATCGCTATTCAAAAAAGCTTTTGTAAAAAATTCATATTTTTAATCTCTATAAAATCAAAATAGAGACTAAAAGTGAATAAATTTTTTTATAGACTAAATTTGAAATGTCATAATTTTGTATTGTCTAAAAACATATTTAACTAAAAATAAAAGATTGACCTAATGGGAACATAATGATAACTTATGTAAGAATTATATTCTTAATGGACTTGCAGATGATCTATATCATTATTACAGTTCCAGCAATACTGCTAAACATGTTTGGGATGCTCTAAAGAAGAAATATGAAACTGAGGAAGTTGGAGCCTAAAAGTATCCTGTTAGCCGCTACCTCAAATATCAAATGATAGATCAGTGGAAACTTAGTCCCATGAAATCTAGAAAATAGCTCATGAGATCATCTTTGAAGGTATGTCTCTAAATGAACAATTTCAAATTGTTGTTATTATTGACAAACTGTCCCCTGCTTGGAAAGATTTTACAATTTCTCATACGCATAAAACAAAAGAGTTCTCTTTGGAAAGTCTGATAATCCGCCTCATAATTGAGGAAGAATCTCGTAAGCAAGACCAGAAAGATGAAGTTCTTCTTGTTGCAAATAACAAGAAGAAGAAATTCATCGGAGTAGTTCTTAAGCCAAATGACAAATAACTTAAGAATTAGAATCGCACTATAAAGAACAGCAATAAGAATGGGAACCCTCTAATGGTCCCAATTATAAGGCTGCAACCACCTCCTAGAAATGACCATTTCCCACCATTTTTTTGCTTTAGATGTGGGAAAGAAGTTCATATGGCACGCAAGTGTAGGAACAAGCCAAGCCTTACTCAACAGGCTAGCTTGACACAAGAGCAATTCATTGCTATGATAACTAAAATCAACGTTGTTGGTGGATCAGATGGATGGTGGATAGACAATGGCGCCTCACGCCATGTCTTTTATGATCTTGCTATGTTTAAAACATACACTACTACTGAAGATAAGAAAGTGTTGTTGGGATATTCCCACACCACTAATTTGTACACCGTATCTAAAAATGGTATTTTTGTTGGAAAATGGTACCCCACTGATGGCATGTTTAAATTGAATGGTGAAATCAATAAAATGTCTCCTTCTACTTACATGTTGTATGATTTTATATTTGGCATGCTAGACTATGTCATGTGAACAAACGTGTGATTTCAAACTTAAGAAACTTAGACTTAATTCCAAATTTATCTTTAAATGATTTTGAAAAAGGTGATTTTTGCAGTCAAGCTAAAATAACAAAGAGTTCACATAAATCAGTAGTTAGAGAATCTGAAACTTTAAAATTTAATACACTATGATATATCTGAACTTGATGGGACATTAACAAGAAATAGAAAGAGTTATTTTATTACTTTTATTAACAATTGCTCTGACTATACTTTTGTATATCTAATGAAAAATAAAAAGTGAAGCGCTTGACATGTTTAAGATCTTTGTAACTGAAATTGAAAATCAATTTAGTAAAAAGATTAAGAGGTTTCATAGTGATAGAGGAATAGATTATGATTATAGTTTATTTAATGAGTTTTATAAAACGCAAGGAATTATACATGAAACTACTACACCATATTCAGTTGAAATGAATGGCAAAGCTGAAAGAAAGAATATAACTTTTACTGAACTAGTTGTTGCTATTATGCTTAACTCTAGTGCTGCACCTCATTGTTGGGGGCAAATTATTTTGTTTGTTTGCTATGTTTTGAATATTGTTCCTAAATCTAAAAACAAATACATCTCCTTATGAGATAGTGAAGAAAAGACAACCGAAATTGACTTATTTTCGAACTTGGGGTTGTTTAGCTTATGTCAGAATCCCCGATCCCAAGCGAATTAAACTCGCCAGTAGAGCCTATGAATATGTATTCACTAGGTATGCAGTAAACAGCAAAATGTATAGGTTTTATGACTTAAATGCGAAAGTGATCATAGAATCAAATAATGTTTACTTCTATGAAAATAAATTCCCTTTCAAATCGAGAAATAGTGGGGGCAGCGAACCAAGTCATGTTCTTGTGACAAGAAGCACTAAAAGCAGGAAACAAGGCAAAACAGAAACTCGAAGAAGTAAGAGAGTCATGGTTGCTAAAGACTATGGACCCCAATTATACGGCATATACTTTAGAAGAGGATCCTACAAATCATAAAGAAGCTTTTTCATCATTGGATTCGGATTTATGGCAAGAAGCTATAAACGATGAAATGGATTTTCTAGAGTCTAACAGGACCTGACATTTAGTAGACTCCCCTCTTGGTTGCAAACCAATAAGTTGTAAATGGATTTTGAAAAAGAAACTAAAACCCGATGGGACTGTTGATAAATACAAGGCTCGCCTTATAGCCAAAGGTTTTAGACAAAGAGAAAATATAGATTTCTTCGACACTTTTTCACCGGTCACTAAAATATCATCCATTAGGGTACTCATTTCACTAGCAGCTATTCATAAATTGGTGATACACCAAATGGATGTCATAAACATCTTTTTCAAATGGTGACTTGGAAGAAGGAATCTATATGGAACAACCTGAAGGTTCTGTAATTCATGGACAAGAAGACAAAGTCTGTAAGTTACATAAATCTTTGTATGGTCTTAAACAAGCTCCTAAGCAATGGCATGAAAAGTTTGATAACTTGATTATATCGAATGAGTTTAAAGTGAATGAAAGTGACAAATGTATTTATTACAAATCTAAAAATGGCATTTGCACTATCATATGTCTTTATGTAGACGAGTTACTTATATTTGGTTCAAACATTCATGTTGTAAATATTGTGAAATCATTGTTGTGTAACAACTTTGATATGAAAGACCTCGAAGAAACGAGTGTAATCCTTGGAATCAAGATTAATAGGTCAGAAAAGGGAATTTCTTTGGATCAGTCTCACTATGTTGAAAAGATCCTAAAGAAATAAAAATACTTTAATTGTAAACCTGCTTGCACACCATATGATCCAAGTTTGAAACTTTTCAAGAACATTGGTGAAGGTGTTAAACAAACTGAATATGCGAGCATCATTGGCAGCATCAGGTATGCTACTGATTGTACTAGACCCGACATTGCCTACGTCGTGGCACTATTGTGCAGGTTTACTAGTAGACCTAGTGTGGATCATTGACATGCTATTTAAAGAGTCACAACAGACCTAAAAAAGACCATGAGTCCCGAATTACATTATCAAATATTTCCTACCGTCCTTGAAGAATACAGTGATGTTGATTGGAACACCTTATCAGTTGACTCCAAAGCAACTAGTGGTTATATTTTTAGTATAGTCGGTGGTGTTGTATCTTGGAAATCGAAGAAGTAGAAGATACTATCTTAGTCCACTATGGACTCTAAAATGATAGCACTAGCTACTGCTAGTGAAGAAGCGAGCTAATTGAGATGCTTGCTAGCTGAGATCCTTTCATGGAAAAAACATATGTCAGCTTTGTTGATACATTGTGATAGCACCGTGGCTATTTCAAAATTACAGAATCGTTATTACAATGGTAAGAGACAACAAATATATCGTAAGCACAACACAGTTAGAGAGTTATTTTCTAAGTGAGCTGTTATAGTTGATCATATACGCACCGATGAGAATTTAGAGGATAATTTGACGAAAGGATTAGTTGGAGAGAAACTCCTAAATACATCTAAAAGGATAGGACTATTGCCTATAGATCAATGAGTCAATCATGATGGTAACCCGACCTAAAAGACTAGAGATCCCAAGAATTAGGTTCAATGGGTAATAACAAGTCATAGTGATATGAGATTAACATGCTATTATATCTTAAAGAAGCATGATTCCTGAAGCGATGAAAGGATGAGGTAATAGAAACTCTTAATGAGATCTATACTTTATGTGGATTGGAGTACCTAGCTACAGGAGTACTCTTGATAGACTCAACTATGTGAATGTGGAAGTGGGGCCGCTTCCTATGGAATTTCGAGGCAGAATTCCTAGAGCATTCACTATATTGGTATAAACGTGTACGGACATTAATGCATGGGATTTTGAGAATACAACCTATGAAAATGTTGTGTGTGGGTTTGATTTCAGAGATAGATATCAAAACTACGAGTCACTCTTGTTGAATCTGAATCTTACTTACTATGCAAAGGTTTAAGTCAGGAGACACCTCTGTTTGTGCACAATCTTATAGAAGCGTTTGATGCTATTTTAGAAACTTCTTTTTTAAATTCAAGTGGGGGCTTGGGCTAAGTAGTGTATTATTTTTTAGTATATAAAATATTAAAAAATTATTTATTTAATTTTAATAAATACGTGCGTTTTTATCTCATTGATACGTTGAACACGTATCTGCCCTCAACCGAGTCAACATTCAACATCTGATTCGGTCTATTCCTTCTTAAATTCGCGCATCAGTTTGCCCTAGTCAAAACCTAGCAATTCTCACGTTTCAATTTTTTGTGGATTCGCGCATCCGTGTTTTGCGAAGTCAAAACCGAGAGAATTTCGAAGTGCAATTTTATGTGGATCCGATTTGATGGATCGCACAATTTTCTCTCTTTCAGTTGCATAGTTCCTCTATAAATAGAGGACTCTACTCAGTTGGAAGAACACACCAAAAGTTCTTCGAAATCTGATATTTTTCTCTACTTTTCCCTTTATTTATTTCTTCTTCTCTTTCTTTCGTGTGATCATAGTACCATATTTTGAGTGGCAGCCTTTGATTGCCATATTGAGGATGTAATTCTAGAACGGTTTTCTACGGTGCAATGGAACTCTGATACAGTGTATCTAAGTTGTTTTATCTTGGAGACTTCGTGATTGATAATCTGCCTTGCATAGTGCCGCAAAACGTCTTAAACAGAGCAACCTAGTTCGTGATTCAACCTAATATTATTTTCGGAAGCATAAATTTATTTTGAAACAGATTTTAAAACTCAAAAACAACATAAACTAAAGATTGGGTCTTTTATGCAGTTTACGCCGTGAATAAATAAGCCATATAAGGTTCGTACATTATTGGAATCGACTTTATAGACAAACTTATTACTAAAACAAAAGTGAGTAATGTTAGCTGTCCATTAATTTACTAGTTCATAGTTTTCTCTAACGGCTTCTTGGTCCCACCAAACTTAGCGCGACTATAACTAACTAGATGATTTACGTTGTCCGTACATCAATAATCATTATTTTGAAAATTGAAAAGTCTAAATTAAATGCAAATTTTCATTTTTTTTTAAATATTTAAAATAATAAATTTGAAAGTTAGACTATTTAATCTTGTTTCAATGGTGATCGATGGACAACCTACTTGTGTTTTTGTGATGGAGCCAATCTCGACCCATGTTTATTTGTAATTTATATGACTATTTGAGAGTGAAACACTTAGGATAACAATAGACACCTTCTAGACTCCATAGTATAGTGTATGTGTTTAAAAACATGTCCGGACTCAAATTCATTTACACATTGATTAAATAGTCAATTTATTCATTAATTAAAAGTCAAGGGAACTATTTGTTTGTATTTTTAAATTTATTTAAATAAATTTTTTCTAGCAAATCTCTTTAAAAAATGAATAGATGTGTTTTGTTTTTCTATAGAATATTGTATTAATAGAATAATAAAAAAATTATTAATTACAATAGTGTCACATACTATTTATATATAGATTGTAAAGCCAATTTAAGCTTTTGCACTTAGCCCATCATATATTCATGTTTAGTAATTAAGGCCACAACTTTTGCGTAAGGTCAGTCACATTTTCAACTTATCTTATTATTACTTATTACTATATCAATAGTCGGAATTGTCAAATATATTGTTATTTTTTATTTAGAGAAATGTTAATAAGTATCTTGAATATTTGTTAAACATCTAAAGATAAAATTATTTTATTGAAAAAGACATAAATTATATATTTGTTCATTTTAATTCAAAATTTCTACTTTTGTATTATTAACAAGTAGCACTTATTAACATAGCCCTTTTATGTTAAATTTGGAGAAAAAGATGCACACAATTAGGACTATATATGGTTTACTTCAATTAGAAAATTGAATCGAGCTATATAGAACCATGACAATAGTGTATAAAAACCAAACTGAATCAAATCAGGGTGATAAAATGGATTGATCCAGATGTAGATGGATGAAAACAATCCATTAATTTATTAACAATTCATTAAAAAAATTGGGAAAAAATGTTCAATTCCATCCATCAATTTAAAATAAAAATCATCCAATCAACCGATTATCGTATTTTCAATGAATGGATATCTATCCAATTCATCTTTTTACTTTTTTTTTCTTAACATTTTAACAAACGAATTATAGTTTATTTGGTTTGATAAGGAATGATAATATTTGTTATTATTTCTAAAAAGTTATTATCATAAAAAACTATATTTTCTTTTGATGTCCGTCTGTTTCTTTTTATTTTAAAAAATTGTTTTTAATATTAATTTTAAAAAAAATCAGTTTCTTATTATTTTCAAAATGACCAAATTAGTAATTTATAAAAATGATCTTATTTATCGCATTAAAAAATTTATTTTTTAAGGCAAAATAATGCTTTTTTATATTAATTTAAAAACGTGATTTTTAGTTATTTTGAACATAGTTTTATTTATTATTTTGAAAAAACAGTCTATTTTTTTAGAAAAATGCAGTTTTTTTAAATTAAAAAAAAGAAGTATTTTTTAAAAGAAAAAAAATGTTTTTTTAATATATTTTTAAAATAAATATAATAATATAAATACTATAATTTATTTATTTTTAATTAAATAATAAGAGGGTCGTTGATGGTGGCCGGCGGCCATCGCGGCAGAGCTCTGACGAATCACAGTGGTCTGTGGCAGAGCTCCAGTAATTTTTTTGGCAACCGACGACGGATCTTCAGTGGCCGGCCACTTCGGTCCACAACCAATATTATTATTTAATATTTAAATGAATAATAAATAAATAAATTATAATATTTACTTTTTTATTTTTATTTTACAATTAGATTACTTATCTTTAAATTAATAAAAATAAACTGGTTTTTAAAATACAAAAATTTCAGTTTATTATAAAAGAAAATAAAAAAGGTTTCTACAAATAATAAATTCATTTTCAGAAATCATTTTATTTTTAAATTATGAAAAAATGTTTATTTTAAAATATATAAAGAAAAATTGGTTTTTTTTTTTAAATTTATAACAAAAAATGGCATTTTTGTAAAAAAATTAAACTTTTTTTTAGAACAATTATAATAATATTTATTAAAGCTATCTATATTATAAATTTATTATATGATTTGCTGCTGCTTCTTCACCAAAATCCTTTGGATATTCAATTCTCTACTTGACTTTTTTGTATAATGTATAATGTATCAAAAAATTGTTGTTAGTTTTTACACGAAACCAATATTTTCATTACTTTTTTTCTTTTCAAAGAGGTATAACTCAATTCAACAAATAAAAATTTAAGGTCTCCTATAGCATGATGATGCAAATACTATGGTTCTGAATATCGATGGTAGTGCTCTTACAAATTCAAGTAAAACAGACTTTAGAAATTCAGTTAGGAACTATGAGGTATTTCTAATGCGTTTCGGATCAAAACTCTCATGGATCAAAAAACCATTATATATTTTTTTTTTCTTATTCACTATTTTATACTTGAATTCAGAGGATGTTTGAAACAAATTTTATAGAGGATATTATAGTCCCCTGTAGGAGCTTGACTCTCTGTGGATTGTAGGAATATTCATTCCTCTGTATTTCCTTTATTTCCAGTAATAATAGATTCCATGTTTTCCTATTATTGATATAATTTCTCTGTGAATTGTTAAAGTGTGAATCGGGTTTGCATGTCTAAACTCATTGTGTGTGTGGTTGCTGATATTTGGATTGTTGATCTAATTTCTCTGTGAATTTTTGTATAGGCTTTTCTATTTATCATGTTGCATTAAATTGGTCTCATAATCTTAAATTGGTTTCACTCGAGAATGAAGGTGATAGAATGTTGTAATAATTCTCATGTGTTTTGTAATAACTTACTTTGAGCAGTATTTTTTTGATTAATATACTTGAGCGTATACAATATATTGGCTTCTTTTTGGAAATTAGATTGTTGTAACAAATGGAGAACATACATAAATTTAAATATATATTGAAATCAAGTTGAATGATAATAATTAGAATCTAATCATTATCATCGTGTATTTTCCATTATCAACAAATACATAAGATATCTTTAGAATATTTTACCACTTATAAAAGTTTCCATTTAAGAATGAAATAAGATAATTCTATTTTTTTTCTTCCAATTCCTTGCAGCGTTCATAGTTTGTTTAAATTTGTCCACCATCTTACCTCCTAATATTGAAGGTCCGCCTTGTGTTTTTTGAAAACCAATGCACCACATTGAAGCGAATTGGTAAAGCATATTTTCACATCAGTGACAAAAAATTCCAAAGAATCTATCTATCTATTGTAATAATTAAAACAGAACCTCAAAATTCTTCATCTATGCCACGTCCTCAAATATTTGCCAACTCACTAAAATTCTGATGTGGCACCTTCAATATATAATGCAAACTGTTTCACTTGCCCATGTACAATTATTTCATACATTATATAATTTCAGTTTTAATTTATCACTCAATGACTCATCAATACACTTAAAAAGCTCTAATTACTCATCAAAACTTTCATTTCAATAACTCATACAAAAAAATATAAACCATCCAATATCTTCAAATCATCGCAATGAAGAATTTTGGGGTTCTGTTTTAATTATTATAATAGATGTTCAAGTTCATATATCAATATTATTGCATAAGAAATAATTTTTTTCCCTATGTTGAATGTGTCTCCCATAACATTTTTTCTTTTTATAATTTAAAAAATACAAATCATAATTGAAACAACAAAAAAATGAATAATATTAAATATTTGGAAATAAATAACTTCTAACTATTTCATTATTCACTCGAAACTTTCTATGTCTTAAACATTCACAAACTTTTCTTGCCTATAATTTTTTTCAACCACTCTTGAAGTTTCTTGACCGTGTCAAATAATTATTTAAAAATTTCAAGGCATACACGAATGAATTGTTTCAATATTTTGGATTTAACAAACTATCACTCACGAATGAATGTTATAATATATCACAAAGCACATAATATTATTTAGTGCATGCTTAGATCGACAGTGAGATTGACAAAATTACTATGAACATATAAAATTGAAAACGTGAAAAAGTACATAAATTTATAAATCTAATTTTCAAAAATAATATAAATTATATAAAATGAATAAATATTTTACCTAAATTTATAACTTTAACAATAAAGAAATACATAACTATTTAACAAATATATTATTAGAAGAACAACTTCAATGAAATCAAAAAGTTTGAATAAACCAATTCCACATTTAAATATATTTTGCATAAATTGTATTAGTCAACAATATTTTACTTTTTCTTTTACTAAAGCAAACCTAGCTTATATATAATTGTTCAAAAATATATTTACCTTTAAGTACATAAACATTTGAGTATATACTACTGTAAAACAAAATTAATATTACTTTTAAATTACATATTATTGTTATTTTATATTCAGTAATATATTAAATTCTACCGCGCAACGCGCGGGTTATGCAAGAATATAACCAGAGCATAACATAAATACTTCAATGCATACCATAAAATCATTGAGCATAAGGTGTTGTGCTGGTTTTAGAACCATGGGCGCTCCACCCGCAAAGTTAAAGCTGACCAAAGGAAAAATATCTATACTTAATATGTAACAAACACAATATTTAATGAGATATTCAGAAATCCTAATAGAACAAACACTTTTTTCATATGAAGTATATAAAGATCTTCACAACAAATATTATATTTGTGATTACTTGGTTGAAACCAGATAGCAAGGACTTCCTTCTGTAATAGCGGGGCTTCCAAGTTGTGACGCAACAGTAGTTATCTACACATTCATTTGGAAACTAAACTTCAGTATATGTTAAGATCAAAATCATTCATAAATATGAGAGAAATAAGCAAACCCCCTTTTAAGAAAATTAATAAAAATTATATAAAAAAAGATTAAACCTCAATACGGTATTTAATTTCTAAAATATTGAAAACATACAAGTCTCCATTAAATCATATCAAGATTTTAAACTTAAAAGAATTATCGACTAGATCAATGAATGGTTCACAATCTATCTATATCCAACACAATAATATTTAATATTAGCTAATTAGACAGGAACGTGAGAACCCATATTAACTCAATGGAAAAATGTCAAGTGATTTTAGGAAATAGACAAAACATGAGACAAACAAACCAAAGAGTAAGAGCATATCCACATTATTTTCTCGCAATGTTGATTCCTCGTCATAGAATAGGCAAAAGAGAATAATATCAAACAAATTTGAATATTGCAATGTTTTTAGCTGGGTACAAGAAATCTTACAGCATTAACAAGATGATCATAAGCTTCTTGAATAAGATATGTCAATGTTGTACCACTGTCAACTGCAAATCCTTGGTTGTATGATGTTGTAAATACGGCTGGATTAATTGAAAGAAGATTCCCATTGACAGAAATGCTTTGGAGTTTTAAGATGTAATGTAACCTGAGATTTAATTAAAAAGGAAAATACTAGTCAATTATACTGCAAAATATCACTTTAAGAGTGTACATAACAATATCACCTTTTACATTCAATTAAATAAAAATATGTTAAAATGCTTATCCACTGCTAGGCTGATTCAAACATAATTACATAACAAGGGTGTACCATGTGATGAAAATTTGTGGATGAAAAAACATAACTAAACTGAAGGGGAAAGAAATGAACCACAAATTGGAGAAAGAAAAAGGGAAAAGCAATGCAGAAGAGAACATATTGCGATGGGACCATTGGACTATAAACAATATTGTGCTCCAAAATTTCACCAATAACTAGAATTCCTCCTCCATTTCCATCTCCTTTCAAACAGTGAGAGAAAACTTTGGGTGTTTTTCCTTGTGATGACAATTGTGATACAACTGATACATCACCAGGGCCAAACCCAAAGATTCCATCAAACGCTCTTACTGTCTCAGTCAAACCTCCAAATAGATAGGTGTTACACCTATTTTCAAAACAAACCATCCAATAAAGTTTACCAAAATCCATATTAAGTATTAGTATTAACAAAAACATGGGAATGAAAGAAAAAATTATCAAAGAAGATAAGCAAATCCCACTATTTACCAATTCTCCATTTTATTTAAAAAATCAACTTATTGACAAAAAATTTAATCCCAGTCCCCTCTCCAAACATTCTCTCTAATTTTCAGTCCTACAAATCATGTTGAATAATTCCCTCTACAAGGATAGGCTCCCTTGACCCACCTATCCAAGTTTAATTTCTATATGTTATGAATCCCACAAAGCATACACACACATATTTATATTTGTCCACAATAAATAAGCATATGAGTTTTTCACCCAAAGAGAATGGTGGCTGAGGAGTTAACACTAGTCGGAGAAGACTGCCCGATGATCATGTCAAAATACATGTCATCAGAGATATAAAACCTGGAGGTAGTACTGTCATCTTAAAACCGAAAAGAGTAGCTGCACTGATTATGATTATCCTTATGAGAGCATTTAACTTGCACACCTTGAACCGCGAGAGGGCATATTGGGTCCGAGCAATGTACTAGTGCAGCCGTGGATGAACTAGTTGCGTCAAAAAAATTGGGCTCAATCTCTACACAATACAATGCAACAAGCAACAAATGTTAAGCTCCAAGTCTAAACCTTGGTTCCCAAGGCAACAAAAACAAGTATGTGTATAGTAAAAAAG
This sequence comes from Cicer yamashitae, assembly GCA_037974755.1. NCBI lineage: Eukaryota > Viridiplantae > Streptophyta > Magnoliopsida > Fabales > Fabaceae > Cicer > Cicer yamashitae. Next base: position 37,269,151 of record JBBPBQ010000003.1, read on the forward strand.
CAATGATGGAAATTGAAAATCCAGACCCCAAGTACACTGGAATGAGGGCAACCAGTACAAGGATTACAGTTAACCCCTAAAACGTCACTTCCAGTATCAATCTGAACAGTAAACTCCCTTGGTGGAGATCCTAGCTTTACTTTTGTGGTATAAAGACTGAAGAAACAAACCAACAATAGTATTAATTATTAATTAAATCTCACTGTCACGTATCTCATTAAAATAAAATGAAATTCAATTCTGTACAAAATATAGTAATGTATATCAGTTATTGCTATATAAGAAATGCATGACAGAGCATACCAGAAAATGAAAAGAACAAGGAAATAAGAAATAAATGAAGGAGTTTATGAGAAAGAGGATTAGCCTTACCCAAAGGAGTTTGGATCGGCGATACCTTGGACTGTGAAGTTCATGCCAACACCACCAAAGATTCTTGAGTGGCGAACTCTGTCGCGAGCTATCAATGTGTCCATCTTAGCGTGGTGGCTAAGTGAAATTACCCGTTTTAGAGGAAGGTAATCGGTGCACACTGTTGGTGCCGCAATGCTAGCCAACAACACCAGTGTAATGTAGAAGAACTGCATTTTTGTTTATGGTTATTTCTTGTCTAATGGGGATGGTTGTGGAACAGGTGGAGTGAAAATTGAAATATAAATAGAGTAGAGAATGAGAGAATGATAGTGTAATGAGGGTGTCATGAGAATGATTATTAACATTGATTGATTGATTGATGTTCTATTTATACACTAACTAGCCTTATGAATTGAGCAAACGAAAATATGAAGAATAGGCTGGCTCACCTTTAAGCTTTGCAACTCAGCATATCACTAACTTGTTGTTGTTGTTCTTCTTCTTTGTATTAAAGCAATTGAATGCTTCAACAAATTAACTACAACAAATTAATTACAAAAAGAGTGTGATACATGCATAATGTATTTGTTAAAGCAATTGAAGATTCTGACTTTAATAGCAATTAGCAATTTTTAGCGATTAACTTGACACGGACAATGCCTCACCTTTGCATTTACATATCAGCAATTAGTAAAAACTTGTCCTCAGCTTTGCATTTACATATCAGCAATTTGTAAAAATGGAAACCACTTCAAAAGCAATTTTTGGTGAAAGTAGATCCTCATGTACGAGTTCGAAATGGGCACGTGGAAGATATGTATCAAATGGATCTAAGATGTTTGCGAAGTTGAGAAAATAGAAATCTTTTGATATTTGGATTCAGGTTTGGTTTATTGGGTTTTCCAAATGAACTGAAGGGATGAGTCATGGATTGGAAGGAAGGCACTGTCTCATCTGATATTTGATGAAGGGTAGTGTATCATCTCATGAATCCTGAATCCCCTTCTAGTCTAGTTTAGGGGATTAAAAGAAAATACTAATAATAATAATAATAATAATAATAATAATAATAATAATAATAATAATAATAATTATAATAATAATAATAATAATAAAAATAATAATAATAATAATAATAATTCTTTTGTATTACTAGACTTAATTGAAGTTTTGCTACCCTATATTAGTTTTTTATTTTAAAATTCAATTCAATATATAGAGGTGTTTCTTCTTTTAGATTTTTTAAGTAAAAAATAATAATTTTATATATTTTAAATGATGTGACACACTATATTATGATGTATAATCATCTAGATTCATTAATTATTTATATATTGTTAATTAAATTATAAAAATTATTAATTTCTGAAGTTGAAACTAAAAAGTTTTAGAGGTTTTTATTATAATTTTATTAGTCAGCATCAATATATCACATGTCGCATTTAAAATATACCACCTTATAATTTTTTAGTTAAAAAATCAGAGAGACTCTACAATTGTTTAATTTTAAAATAAGACAATAAATTTTGCAAATTGAGTAAAAATAAGAGGACTAAAACAATAATTAAATCTTATTATTATTATTATTATTATTATTATTGTTATTATTATTATTAATATTATTATTATTATTATTATTATTATTATTATTATTATTATTATTATTATTATTATT
>JBBPBQ010000003.1:37271509-37304520 GCA_037974755.1 Cicer yamashitae
AGCGTTTGGATATTTCATCCAAAGAAAAAAAAAACGATATGATAGCTTTGCCCAAATCAATTTTTTTATTATTAAATAGCCAAAAATCAATTTAGTATAACTAGTCTAAATAGATAGTTAATCCTCTGTTACAAGCATTTTTTTTTCTCTCTAGAATAAAATATAAATAAAAGTATTACTTTCTATTAAAGAAACTTAAAGTAAACCAAAAAAATTAAATATATTTAAATTTAAATTCAAAATTTTGCAGTTATATATGAATTTATTTATCATTTATCTAAAAAACAATGAAGTGATTAGATATATAAAAAAAAGGTTTAAATATGTTTTTGGTCCCTGTAAATATAATCTTTTTTGATTTTGGTCCTCGTAATTTTTTTTTTTTTGGTTTACATCCGTGTAATATCAGAAAAAATTATTTTTGGTCCTTAACTTTAAGTGGACGTTACAAAAACGTTAATTGACAAAGGGAAACAATTTTTGGTCCTTGTAAATATAACACTTTTCAGTTTTAGTCCTTGAAAAATATTTTTTTGAATTTCATCCCTGCAATATTCAAAAATCTCATTAAATATAAAATAACATACAAATTGATCTTTATTAATAATAAACTTATGCCAAATAATGTTTAAAATATTTTCACTTCAATAATTTAAAATTTATTAATCTTCTATTTTATTTATTTATTATTATTAAATTTATTTTCATTTTCAGTTTCAAAAAAATCACTAAAATCTTCTGTTTTATTTATTTATTATTATTAAATTAATTATATTATTATAAAATAATGATTAAAATAACTTTAGATTTAAGCTTTATAATTTTAACTAAAATCTCTTTTTACGCTTTAGATTTTGTTCATTATAACTTAAAATAAATAAAATATATATTAGGTGATAGATTTATTTTAATAATTATTTTATACTAATATAATTGTAATTAATATTATATTAATATTATTTTAATTATAATATCATATTATATGTTTATTGTTGTATATTTTTTTTTTATTAACGATATTGTTAAAGTTACTAGAATTAATATATATGTGTTGAATATATTTGAAAATAAGTTATCTATAAAGTTTAAATCAACTGACAAATAACAATATTAATAGATTGGATATCATGTTTCGAGTTAAAATCCTGAACCTCGATGTTGTTTGCGAATGTTTTTACTATTTAATGTATAAATAAATAAATAATTAGTGATTTTTTTGAAACAGAAAATGAAAGTTAATATAATAATAATAATAAATAAATAAAACAAAAGATTAATAAATTTTAAATTATTGAAGTGAAAATATTTTAAACATTACTTGGCATAAATTTATTATTCATAAAGATCAATTTGTATGTTTTTGTACTTCCCATTGAAGTTGAAATTCCCTCGATCAGAGTCTTAATGGAAACAAAACTGGAGGAGGCTGAATGGGTTCAATCACGATTTGACCAATTAAATCTCATAGAAGAAAAAAGAATGATAGCTCTATGCCATGGCCAACTATATCAAAAAAGCATACGAGAAAAAAGTTCGTCCTCGAGAGTTTCAAGAAGGAGACTTGTTAAAGAAAATATTGCCCATAAAAAAAAGATTCTCATAGAAAATGGACCCCGAATTACGAAGGACCATATGTTGTGAAAAAAGCTTTCTCTTGAGGAGCTCTAATACTCGCAGAAATGGATGGAGGTGACCTTCCACTTTTAATAAATTCAGATGCAGTCAAAAAATATTATGCTTAAAAAAATGATCAAAAAATGGGCTCGTTGGGTTGAAAACCTGAAAAGGCGACCTAGGCAAAAATTAGAGCATCCCGATGGATTGAAAACTTGGAAGAGCAGTCCATGTAGAAGTTAGGGATAAAAAAAAATCAAGCGCTTCAAACTGGGACAATTATTATTCTTGGAAGCTGACCAACGGGAGTGCCTAAATTACAAGAATGAATAACATTTGTTATCCCTTCAACTTAACCTAAACACACTCATCCATACATTGTAAACCCAATTGTTTTGTTTCCAATGCAGTGAATGTACTTTTTCCAATGTCGTCATTCGATGTTGTATGATACACTTTTTTTAAACTAATCCAGTTTCCTGTTTGATTGTTCGTGCATTTTGAAATGTTTGTTTTATGATAATAAATGTTAGAAGTTGAAATATGTGAAAATATAAAAATACCTTTAATTCTTTGACACTTGGAAAACATATACCGGGTATGGGTGCATGAAGAGTAATCATTTTAAACAATGGATTTTTGCTTCGCCTCGAAAAAAGCGGTCACTCGATAGATACGAAGAGTCATCATGTGGATATAATATTTGTTTTTATTCATCCATTGAATCTTGGGGCGTAGAAGAGCATAAGGATCAGGGAATCAAAGAAATGAACAAGAATTGATCTATAATGCATGACACACATAAATCATGCATAATTTACTCATATTCACATGATCCATGCATTTTCATTGACACTTTACCTATACTCAATGCATAACATACACATCAATCATTCATACCTTATCGTTCGAATTGCAAATATCATATACTTATTCTATCTCTTTATCTACCTTCAAGATTGGACCAATTACATTGTTTTACTTCTATTGATCTACGCATCGGTAATCAATCCGAAGACCATCACTTACACTCATGTCGATCTAGGTATTGGTAACCAATCCAAAGACGATCACTTTCATTCTTGTCGATCTACGCATCGGTAACCAATCCGAAGACGATCACTTTCATTTCTGTCAATTTATGCATCGGTAACCAATCCAAACACGATCACTTTCATTTCTGTCGATCTATACATCGGTAACCAATCCGAAGACGATCATTTTTTTACTTCTATGGATCTACGCATCGGTAAACCATATGAAGACGATCACTTTCATTTTGGTCGATCTATATATGCATCGTTAACCAATCCGAAGACGATCATTTTTTATTTTTATGGATCTATGCATCGGTAAAACAATCCGAAGATGATTATTTTCACTCATGTCGATTTGCATCGGTAATCAATCCGAAGACGATCATTTTTCACATTTCAAAAAAATTGCATCATTCCCACTTTAACATTTCAGGGGCACTTTAATTCATGCGTTTGTTATTAGACAAAATTTAGGTCCTTATATTTACTTATCTTTTACTTGATAACATGAAAATGAAAACCATTGTTATTTATATTTTTTTCAAGTAAAATATAATTAAATAGGGGCAGCTGTAGTACCCTAATTTTGTCTAACTTTTTTAAAATAAATCAAAAAAAGAAAAATATATAAAAAAGGAAATAGAATAATTACAATAAATTAGACTCCTTATGTCTATTCAATGCCAAATCAAATTACCATTTTAAGCCAAATCAAATTACAATTTTAAAAATAAAGCCAAATCAAATTACAACAGTAAAATAAAACCAAATCAAAGTACAATCTTAACAAGCTAATTTTCTCCTTATGTTGCTTTGCTAGCCTGCCTTGCTTTTCATAAATTTTTAAAAATTGAAACTAGGGTTTTCAGTTTTATGCTTTAACCCTTTTTTTTTTTTTGTCAGTTTGAGCTTGGACTCTAGTCAAAATTTGTTTTTAAGTTAAGTTGGGTTTGGTTCTAATAAAAAAACTAAAACCTGTTCAGCCCATTTAAAGCTATTTAGTTTATTTTATTTTATTTTTAAAAATAGTTAATTTTCTTCATCACTTAAATATCAAGTTTCATTTAAAAAAAAGTAAATATTTCATTAAAGATTAATTAGATGCGACATCTTTTTAATCTTTGAGTTGTTAGGACACAAGTGGTACAACTTAATAGTTCTAATACTCTCTTTTTATTTATTTATTTATTATTTTTTTTAATAAATTAATATAAAATCGACTTATAAATTTGTGCAATTAGATGTAGTATTATTTTTTATCTTTGAGTTGTTAAGACACATATTGTACAATTTAGTGGTTTTTAAATTCATATCTAAACCGAAAATAATATAAAATATTCCTAAAATGATTAATTAGATGAGACATCTTTTTATTCTGAGTTTTTGAGACACGAGTTGTACAACTTGATAGTCCTAAAACTCGCATTTCAAAATAATTATTCAATTTAAATAAGCTCATTTTCTTTTTCGTCAAAACTTTTTTTTATATATATAACAAAACAAATTTTCTTTAAAAAATAACAACGCATTCGCATTTTTAACCAAGAACTAAGTAGCTTTGATTTCTTCATCGCACTGAGAGATACGTAGGAGCAAGATCACATTCTTGTCAAGCACATTAATAAAAATTTCTTTTTTTGTTCTTTATTTCTTAAGCACACATTTATTCCAAAAATCATATTAAAAAATTAATAATGATTGTTATTCATATTTAATAATAAGGAGAAATAAATATACTTAAAGTTAATATTAATCTTGCACAATTAATTATAGGTAACCGTATTTTAACAGATGTCGTAGGGTGCTAATATCTTCCTTACGCATAATCGACTCCCGAACTCAAAATTTGGTTTCAAATACCATTTATTTATTTTTTTTTTTATTTTTAAGGGTTTCCCAATATTTTCCCTATTTTAAATAAATTTTGGTAGCGACTCCATTGAATTCGAGAAACACTCGGAATTTTAGGCCGCGACAATATATATTAATTCTAAGAGTATATTTCACTTTTTTTTTTCTTTATATTTGATTTCTTGTAAAATTAATACTAGTAGCTTCACCACTAAGGTGTAAAAATTTCACAGAGAGCATTGATATCAGAGTAAATAGATCTTTGGAGTTTTGTCTCTTGTCATTCCTTATGTTGGGAGTTCAGTCTCATGTGATTTCTTAAATTGACCGTTTTCTTTAGTACCATGTATGTAGAGATCACAAAATCATTCATTAAGTTATCATTCATCTAATTCATCGATTTATTAATCTATCTAATTCATTTAAAAAACTACAAGTTAGTTAATTAATTGAATTCAATTCTTCTATTTAATGATATGGATGAAATCCAATCCACTCCGATCATTTTCACAAATCAAATTGATTACATATGTTTTTTTTAAGAGGATTACATGTGTTTCTGAACTAAATCTAATAGATTATATTTATTTTATTATAAAACAGATACCTTTGATAAATATTATTATAATTTTTTTAAAAACTATTTTTATTAACTAAAATTATGTGTATTTTTTTTTATAATTTAAAAGAACCAATTGTTTTATTTAATTTAAAAGAGCTCCATTGCAGATCACCGCGAGTCGTCAAGTTCTATCGACCATCATTGAAAAACTTGTCGGAACTTCCCCGCCCACCACAGTGGATCGTCGTAGCTCCATAGTTGTGGCTGTCGGAGCTCCACCGTCGGCTACGACCAACCACCCTCTCTGTTATTTTTTCTGTAAAATATATTTTCTATATTTTTCTATCAAAAGAAATATAGATTTTACAATAATAAATAACAATATATTTAGAGACAATAACAAATATTATTTATTTATTTATTTATTTAGATGCTGAAAAAAGTAATTAGATAGATTGGATAGATATACATCAACTGAAACAAGGATAATTGATAGATTGTTGATAATTGATATATTGTTTTTAAGAACTTTCAGTGAATTTTAAATCGACTAATGAATTATTTTGATCAATCAGTTACTATTCAAATCCAAATTCATCAAATCAAGATAGGCTACCCCAAATTTTTATTTTATTATTGTACGTTGCAATATTTAATGTTGTTTTACAATTCATTTAATATTGTTTAGACAATATTAAATTTAAAAAAAATTATATATTTTAATTTTAAAAATATTAAAATCAGAGGCTCTTATATTAAGTTAAAAAAAATTTGAAGGCATTTTAAAAAAATAAATTTTTTACTTTTCATAAAGGCCAAAAGGGATTGTTTTAATAGTTTTATCCTCGTTTTCACGTTGTTAATTCAATCTCAAATTTTAGTATGAATCAGCAAAATATATTTGTGTGTTTGCGAAGGTAGAATTAGCAATGAATTAGTGTTGTTCGCTTTTTCTTTTTGGTTATGAGTAGCTTATATATCATTTGTGTGGATTGAGTGTGGTTGCATTTTTTTCTTTTTATTTCTCCGGGGTTTTATATAATATAGGTTTAATTTTAGTTTTAATCTCCTTGTTTTAAAAGTTGTTAGTTTTGATTTTGTTTTATAATTTTTTAACTAAAAAGTGATGAATTAAAATGTTTTAAATAAGAAATTAAAATAAAATACTGTAAAAAAAATTTAGTTTTCAACTTCAATTTTTTTTTCTTCATACTTTTAATTTAATAAATGAAATATGAGTAATTAATTCATTTAGATGGTTCTATATCATAAAATTATATGTCACGTCATTAAAAATAAGATAAATCATTATTTTTTAGTTAAAAAATCTGAATGAGAGACAAAAATTGTCGACTTTTAAAATAAAGAGATCAATTTCGTGAATTGACAACAACAATAATAATAATAATAATAATAATAATAATAATAATAATAATAATAATAATAATAATAATAATAATAATAATAATAATAATAAAAATAAAAACTAAAACTACAATTAAGCCATCTATATAAGGAGAGTTTCTTGAGAGTGACATCATATTCACTATAAGTGGAGTTTCTTATGTCTCCAAATGGTATATATATATTAGTTATCATACTTAATATCTAATGGAAGCATGATTCAAAAGTATTGATTCAATTGAACGCATTGGGAATTCAATAATTTTTTATAACTTGTTTTTTTTTAAATAAATCATGCAAATCCACCAATTAAAATCCAGAAGATGTAACTTCAATTATCTTTACGATGAATATTTATTTTTTATATTAATATGATGAATATTGATTATGTTTCGGTCAATAAATTATTTTTCAAGAGGGGACAAATAATACATATAACCTTATTCGAAAGCTCATTTGACTTTATGTCGCATGTGAAATATGATTTTAATGTTTAAATTACTGCTGTCATTTTGGGGATTTTTTCTCCATATATCCCCTTTTTTCCCTCACTTTCCCAATCTGCCACACTTTGAAAAAAAATTTCCAATTTGCCCTACTTTTTGGGCTAAACAGGAGGTCGCCTGTGGGGGGTGCGACCAGCTAAAGGGTTGACATTTTTGGGCCCAGTGGGAGGTCGCTGGCGGGAGTGCGACCTCCTGGGGGTGTTTTTTTTTGTTGTTGTTGTCTTTTTATGGTTTTATGTTATTTTAATTAATTAATTAATTATAATTATAATAATAATAATAATACATTAATAATAATAACAATAATAATAATAATAATTTAACAAATAATAATAATAATAATAAAAATTAATAAATAATAATAATAATAAATAATTAATTAATTAATAATAATGATAACAATAATAATAATAAATTAACAAATAATAATAATACATTAATAATAATAACAATAATAATAATAATAATAATAATTAATAAATAATAATAATAATAATAATTAATTAATAATACAATAATAATAATGATAACAATAATAATAATAAATTAACAAATAATAATAATAATAATAATACATTAATAATAATCCTCAGGACAAATCCTAAGTCGGCTTATGCTGTGTTTGACTCCATGTATAACCCTCAACCTCAAAAGTTCATGGAAGCATGTGGTAGTGCTTCTAATCCACCTACGACTTACATTGAGGAGGATAATGATCAGGATGAACCGGAATAACCTCAACTCGTTCAAAGAGCTAGACGAGTTCGACGACATCCTAGATGTGGAACTAGAGGTCATTTAGGTGGACATCAATAATTTAATGTATTTTTTTATTTTGTTTCATTTTATGTGATGTATTTTTTTTTTTATGTATTTTCTTTAAAATTTTAATATAATTTTCTTTTGTTAATTATTTTTAATTGTCATCATTTATAATAATAATAATAATATATTATTATTATGAATGTATTATTATTTATTAATTATTATTATTTTTTAATTTACTATTATTAATTAATTAATTAATTATTCTCATTTATCATTAATTAATAATAATAATTGTTATTATTATTATTATCCATTTATAATTAATTAATAATAATAATCATTATTTATTAATATAATAATATTATTTATTAATTTACTATTATTAATTAATTATTTAATTAATTAATTAATTTTATAGTTTTAATGTATTATTATTATTATTATTTATTAATGTATTATTATTAATTAACTAATTAATTATTATTATTATTTATTAATTATTATTATTATTATTTATTAATTATTATTATTATTATTATTGTTATTATTATTAATGTATTATTATTATTATTATTTGTTAATTTATTATTATTATTGTTATCATTATTATTAACGTATTATTATTAATTAATTAATTATTTATTTATTTATTATTATTATTATTTGTTAAATTATTATTATTATTGTTGTTATTATTATTAATGTATTATTATTATTATAATTATAATTAATTAATTAATTAAAATAACATAAAACCACAAAAAGACAAAAAAAAAAAAAAACACTCCCAGTAGGAGGTCGCACCCCCAGCCAGCGACCTCCCACTGGGCCCAAAAATTTCAGCCTTTTAGCTTGTCGCACCCCCCCAGGCGACCTCCTGTTTAGCCCAAAAAGTAGGACAGATTGAGAATTTTTTTTCAGAGTGTGGCAGATTGGGAAAGTGAGGGAAAAAAGGGGATATATAGGGAAAAAACTCTCATTTTGGAGCAAAATTTTATGAAAAAATAGATGGTCAATGGACATTAAATTTAAGTTTAAATAATTTTTTTAATTCATATACAAAATTTGAACTTGTAGGACGGAGTCAATAATCATTTATTTTTTATAATTATGAACAAATAAACTTCTTTTAACATTTTCAAATGCTGTCAAAAGGGATAGAATTTGTGATCTTAAGTTCAAATGTCAATTTTGTACCACCAAGTTAAAGTGCTTCTCTTGAAAATTGAGAGAAAATTTAATATATATTACATAATTTCAATTTTTTAAAGTCTAATAGAAAAGTGCAATAGTGTATATTAAAATTATACAATTTTATTTACGATAAAAAAATAATTATACAATTTAAATATTTATATAATTAAAAATATGATATATTAACTTATTAATTTATAAGTCATAGTCGTTGTCAGTTAAATTAGTTAAAATTAAAATGTCAAATAATTAAAAATATAGGTTTTAAAGTTATATTTACTTTAATTAGAATTTTCTAGTTATATTTATTTTAATTAGATTAGATTGAATCATTTGATCGTCAGAATTAGGATTTCTTTATTATATTTAGTCTAATTAGGTTAAATTGAACTGTTGGATAATTAAAATTAAAACTTTGATGTCATATTTAGTCTAACTAGTTAAAATTCAACAAAAATTGGAAATTGTAATTCACCAAACGAATCAAAAACAAAATGGCGCCACAATCTAGGGATTGAAAAGTCAAAAAGAACACCACAATGATTAACAATCTTGAAAAGTTCAAAGTGAATTTTTTCAAAAACTCTAGAGAACAAACACTACGCGAAAAATAGCATTTTACAGCGCTTTATTTAAGCCCTTTACAGCGCTTTTAAGCGCTGTAGTATCTAGCGCGGTTAAAAGATACAACAGCGCTATTTAAAATTAAAAAGTGTTGTAATATATATCGCTCAACACTTCTCTCAGAGTAGTTTTACAGTGCTTTTCATAAAAAAACGCTATAATAGGTGCATATATAGCGCGCTTGTTATACTCGTTTTACAGCGGTTTTTTGAAAAAGCGTTGTAAATCTAATCTAAAAATGCGCTACTTGTTATACTAATTTTACAACGCTTTCTTTAAAAGCGCTGTAAATATATTCTAAACAGCGCTGCTTGTTGTACTAGTTTTACAACGCTTTTTTCAAAACCGCTGTAAATATATTCTAAACAGCGCTGCTTGTTGTACTAGGTTTACAGCGTTTTTTCAAAAAAGCGCTGTAATAGGTTCATTCTTATACACGTTTTACAGTACTTTTTCGCAAAAGTGTTGTAATAGGTGCATTCTTATACTAGTTTTCTATTCTAAAAAGCGCTGCTTGTTGTACTAGTTTTACAGCGCTTTTTCAGAAAATCGTTGTAATAGGTGCATTCTTATACTAGTTTTACAACGCTTTTTTCAAAAAAGCATTGTAATAGGTTCATTTTTATACTAGTTTTAATAAAAAGCGCTGTAAACCGGATTGAGATTTTTTAATGGAATTTTTAAAATAAAGCTTGTTTGTATAAACAAGTCTTTTGTGGCATTTTTTTAAGAAAGCGTTGTCTTTTAATTTTTTTTCCAAAATCATATTCGTCAAGCACATGATATTGACACAATTACTATATTTTTCATTTAAACAGCAACAACAACAATCAGTTCATATATACAGCAACAATCAGTTCATAACAACACTCAATTACATATATTTTACATGTACAACAATTTCATTTAAACATGTACAACAATTTCATATTCACATCAAGTACTATATTTTTTATATATTCACAACAGAACTATATATATATTCACAATAATGTCAGCTTTACAATAATGAATAATGAATTATATGAATTTCACAACCTGCAGCATATACCAATTTCCCAGCAAATTAAATAACTTTCAGTTCGATCCATACTGACACCAGTCTTCCTTTATTTCAGTTAAATCACTTTCAGAGTATGTTGGATTGGAATTGTCAAAGTACTGTGCGATATAATATTTTAACATAAATCAGTTAGAATCAAATATATACATAGTTTATATATGAATATCAAAATATAATGAAAATACCGTACCGTTTCTAGAATTATATTTTGATTCATATCAACAATCTCCTTCATGAATCGCAATATAGTACCCGCAGTCTATGTTGTTAGTTTGACGAGGGCACTATAAAATACAAGATATACGTAAATAAATATATGTGCATTGATTGTAAATAGAATTTTAAAGGCATACAATTAAGTTCTATAACAAAAATTTCAAACCTTTATTGGAATCCATGTGATGTTGTTTGACTTTGGCTTCGACACTGTAGCATCCATTTGAGCGCAGAAAACTTGTAAAGCACTATCAAATAAATGTGATTATTATTCAATTACCAAACACATTATTTATATATGTAAGAAATAAATGAATATTACTTACGTGTCGAAGATAGTCTTTATATCCGAGTGATTGTTGTAATGGTCGTGCAGTGGATCTAAATAGTATATAATTTCAGAGGTGGCATTGATTGCAAACAACACCCAATGTTGCCTACAACAACAAAAATTTGGTTGGCAATTTTGTTTACACAACTGATAAATTAAGTATCATAAATTAAAAAAGATATAGATAAAGAATATATAATTACCCTGAATTATATGGCGCAAGAAACAGCTTATCCTTCTGTTTATTTTCCAATAGTATATCAACAACATATTTCTCTACATTAACTGGATCGAGTTTAAACATGGACAGCTTATGCGGAGACAAGAATGAAAATCTATATGACAATTTACGCATGCACACGAACTTCTCATACAAAAACCTTCGATGAAAATGTCAAATTAAATTAATTACCAATAAATGTGGCAGTGATACAATTAAAAGTAATTTTTATCTTAAATAAAGTATTTTACCTAATGTATATGCTGATGACAGTAGCACTTAGCTCCTTATGATTGAGAAGTTCATATATGTGCTCTTTATCAAGTAATTCTTCATACTCATCTCTGAAAATAGCTTTCTCCATGTTTATGATACGTGAATCATTGTTGTCCATATTCATTTTTGCTTGTATGTCAAGACACGACCCAAATCGAGAAAGGCGTGGATGACTTATTTTAGGAGCAGCAACTAATTTTCCACGATCCAGTTTTTGAATTTTGGCAGATTTATTACAATCCAATTTTTGAATTTTGCCAGCTTTATTTTTACCATGAACATGCATCTGTGGTGCGGCTGATTTCTGGCAGGTTTGTTGTGCGGCGGGTTTTGATTGAATATGAAAAAATGAGGTTAATCAGTTTGTTAGTAATTATAGTAAGCTAATCATTGATGTATACACATTGGTGTATGTGTCAAACCTTTTCTGGTGAAGTGACTGACTCGTTGCGAGGAATCTTCAAATCATTCCCTTTAGACTTTGTAAAAATCTAAATAAATGTGAAATTAAAGTTAATAGCGGAAAAAATCAGCAATTAAATATAATCAATCATAATCATATATCATGCAATTAAATATACATATCGATTAAACATACCTTATATAGGCCAACAAGATTTTTGGGCCATGCCACGTAACTACCTATTGCTTCTCCCAAAAACTTCATATCTCCATCGTTGTCAGGTATAGGCAACGGTGCACTTGGTTCAAAAGCAACCACGGGTGAAACTTTAACATGGCCGGCAGGGAGAGGAGTGTTGTGTAATACTTCTCCCAAGGTATTGTACAAAATGTTCCTTTTCCAACCATGCGATGAGTAGGGAAGGATAAATACAGCATGCAAGATGAGACACCCTAAATCAATGGTTAATACATAAGTATGTGAAACAATTAGTTTGAATGAATTTCTTATTTTATTAAGTAATTAATTACCTCTGGAAGACTTTTACGACCAATGTTACAACTAGCGTTTTCACTCTCTATTTGTATTTCACGTTGACACTCTGGAAGTTGCTTTTCCTTATTCGTCTTCACCAAAAATGCCAATTGCTTTGTTAGGATTTTCAGCTTCTCTAGTACTTCCTCATTAGATGGATTTGTGCGCTTCTCATGTGAAAAATAACTTTTTGGAGCTATGCCAAATCCTTCACCCCTCACACGGCCATAATATTCAGGAACATTAAATATTTTACCCAGTATGTCCCTGCAACTAACTTGTTTATTCTCCTCTTGATTTTCAGAACATTGTTCTAGATTCTCCTAAAATACACGTAGGATAAAAAAGATAAGTTCAATATCATTTTTTAAATACAATATTAAAAAATATTAAAGTGATATAATATACTTACACGTTGTTCTATCACTTGTTGAACATTTTCATTATCAACTACTCCATCTTTATTCAAACGAGCCTCCTTTCACAAAATATGACGACCTAATGGTTGATCGGATTGCGTCTGTTGCAGCTATTCGTTAAGACATAAACAAAAGATATTCGTTAAGATGATAAACAAAATATTAGTTAGAAACTATAGTTTATAATGTACCACTTTATGTAAAAGTGATGTTTACTTACAATTTTTTGCTCTAAACGTGCATACCCTGTACGCGATTTTTTGTATGGATGCATTGGATTTTTTGCCCTTCTGCGATTTGCCTTACGTATACTCTATATAAAAAAAATAACAATCATGTCAAAATTTAAAATACGCTATGAATATGAATAATAAAACACAAATACTAATAAATTAATCACTTACCACAAAAGCGGGGTCTGCACGTTTAGCTACAAAAGCTCCATTCTTCATTTGATATGTAGTGTTTATATATTTTTGGAGCTTCAACATTCACATTTCCATCGCGATCTCTTAAGTAGCAATTTGACAAATGAGATCTAAATCCCTTGTGTATTTTTCTGGCAACTCAAAGGACGTAATTTTTTCTCACCTCATCAACATTAAAAGCCGACTGCAAACCAAATAAAGATATAGTTTGAGTAAAAGTATTTCAATGGAAAAAGTTATAAGTAACAAAAAAATGGAGTAAAAAAGTTACTTGTATATCGTTCCACAATATATCTTTAGCATCCTTCAAAGTTTTATCTCTCCAATCGTCAATTGTAATTGGGATATTCTGACGAACAACTGCACCAATATAACTTACCATCATGGAACTGTTGGACTCAACTGGCTGACCACTTTCATTCTATCCCACTTAATAAACTCATAAAGTAAGTACATGCTTTCAAAAAAGATAAAAAATAAATTCTAAACAAAGTATAGTATACCTCAAATTTAATTCCATTACTTCTTGCTTTGATGACCTTTTGCATAATAGTTGCACCACGTTTAACTTCGTTTTCATAACTCTTAGTATTGAAAACTTCCTTATTTTGACGATCTAAATCATTGTTGGAATCCATTAATCTACACATTTCACACATTATAATTATAAGTTCAGTATAACTTCAACAAGTTCAACATGAAGTAGTCTAAGTACGTAGCATTATAAGTTCAACATGCATTTTAGTGACAACAAAAAATTAATAAATACAATACCTAAAGAGTGCGCAGAAATACGTAGGGTTCGTAGGGTTACGGCTTCGCTTAAGTTGGAACAGCGAGAAGAGTGAGCAGAAATACGAATGGTTCGTAGGACAGTAGGGTTCACAGAAATACGTAATGAGGGTTCGTATGGAGTACATAATGAGGCTTCGTAGGGATAGTAACGAAGATGGAGATGGTTCGCAATAGGGTTCGTAGGGACAGTAGGGTTCGCAATGAGGAGGAAAATGAAAAGAAGGAGGTTTTGCAATGACAAAAGTTCGTAGGGAAGATTACGTAATGAAGAGGAAACTGAAGCGGTTTACTATTATCAAGTTAGTTATAAAACCCTATTACAGCGCTTTTTTGAAAAAGCGCTGTAAAAGACCTCCTTATTTTATTTTTTAAAAGACTATTACAACGCTTTTTTAGAAGCCTTTTAAAGCGCTTGTCCAACAGCGCTGTAAACGACCTCCTTATTTTATTTTTTTAAATGCCTTTTACAACGCTTATAGAAAAAGCGATTTAAAAGACCTCCTTATTTTATTATGTGCAAGCGCTATGTGACCCTTTTACAGTGCTTATAGAACAAGCGCTTTGAAAGACCTCCTTATTTTTTTGTTAAAAGCCTTTTACAACGCTTGTCTAAAAGCGCTTTAAAAGACCTCCTTAATTTATTTTTTTAAAGTCTTTTACAGCGCTTGTCCAAAAAGCACTTTAAAAGACCTCCTTATTTTTTTTTAAAAGCCTTTTTATAGCGCTTATTGACAAAAGCGCTGTAAAACTACAAGTTTATGTTCAGTTCAAGTTAAATATGTTAAATTACAATTTAAGTTCATTTTCTGTAAAATGCTACATAATTAGTAAAATACCTATATTTGGATTTTTTTTCTTCCAAATAATTTGTTAAATACCTATATATCAATGCTAAATTACATGATCAGCTCATATTGGGATCTATTTAAGTTCAAGAAAAATGCCCAGTACTCAAACAAAGCTTTTTCAAGTTCAAGTTCAATATAAACAGAAAATCAGTTCTGGCAGGTCCAACACTTAAATTACATGAACTTAGTATAAAACACTAAGATCAAGCTAAATATAAGAAGAAAATCAGTATAAACAGAAAATCAAATACAATTCAAGCTGAATACTAAAATGCTCAATTCTGGCAGATCAAACACTTAAATTACATGAACTCAGTTCAGATTACATGGCTTATATAAAACACTTAAACACATTAAGATGCCCTTCTTCTTTTCCTGGTGGGATTCACATTTGTTTGTCCCTTAACGATACGAAATGATGGATTAATCCAAATTCCCTCATCATGATCATCTCTAAGATATAAACCATCATCAGTTGAATCAATTTCATGTGGTTGTTATGTTGCAAAGAAAAGATCATTACCAACATCTTCATCATTATTGTTATCATCACTTATTTTATTGGTCGATAGGACAACGGACCATTTATCATCAACAGGATCAGTGACATAAAACACTTGTTGAGCTTGCGACACTAAAATAAAAGGTTCATCTTTGTATCCCACCCTATTAAAATCGACAAGCAAGAACCCTGACTCATCAATCTGAACGCCATTATTATTATCGACACATTTGCAACCAAATATGGGAACACGAAACATTGTGTAGTCTAACTCCCATATGTGCTCGATAACCCCAAAATATGATAGATTTGCATATATTGGGTTTTTGTCTTTTGCACTTGAGATATGCATCGCTTCAGCTACGAGAGTGACTCCGCTATTTTTAATAGGTGTTTGATCATCTTTTTCTTTGCTATAAAATGTGTAGCCGTTAATTACATAGCCGGTGTAAGAAAAGACATGTAAACTCGAATCATTTGCTAGCCACCTCAATCTCTGTGAAATTGAACCGGGGTCTATATCAAACTTTAAGTTAATGTGATTTTTTAGCCATGTTATAAAACTTTGATTGTGCTCTCGTGTTATCCAATTTTGATTCCTATACATGTTCAAACAAGATAACTGATCCATGTGTATTGTAACATACGGTTGAACCTCATCATCATTGTGTAGAACATACAATTGTGCCTGCTCCCATTCTGTCCTTGATATAGTCATTACTCTCTTTCCAATTATCCCTTCTCCTGATATTCTTCCCGAATGACGAGACATGGGAATCCCTATGGATTCAACATTGGATAGATATTCAGTACAAAATTCAACAGCTTCTTCGACAATGTACCGTTCAGCAATACAACCTTCTAGTCGACTTCTACTTTTTACGTACCCTTTTAATATTTTCATATATCGTTCTATCGGATACATCCATCTCATATAAGTTGGCCCACAAAGTTGGGTCTCCTTAACAAGATGAACAGTAAGGGGGAACCATTATATCAAAAAACGAGGGTGTGAAATACATTTCAAGCTCAGACAAAGTAATTTTTTAGGATCGATCACTTTACTACAAATTTCCCTGAAGAAGAAACATAATTTAGTTATGGCTCGTCGAACTTTTTCAGGTAAAATGGAACGTACACCTATTGGTAGCAAATGCTCCATTAGAACATGACAATCATGGGTCTTCAAACCTTTTAACTTGAGGTCTTTCATACAAACTAAATTTTTAATGTTTGAAGAGTATCATTTTGGAACTTTAACTTCGTGTATTACATAAAACAATTTTTTCCTTTCTAGATAGAGTATGAGCAGCTGGAGGTAGATGTGTGCGATTTCCTTTCTTTACGGGACCCAATTCATTTCTTATTCCCATATCGACCAAGTCCAATCTTGCATTGATGCCATCCTTAGAATTTCCTGGAACATTGAGTAACGTACCAATAACACTATCAAATACATTTTTTCAATATGCATCACATCGAGGAAATGTCTTATATACAATGACTTCTAATATGGATATTCAAAGAAAATTGACTTTTTCTTCCACCCAGTTTTGACAAGTTCTCCCTTAAAAGGTTTGCCAAATTTATTGGTCAAACGTTGTACGTTTTCAAATATTTGATATCCAGTCGGTGCTAAAGGAGCAGTATCTTCCTCTAATTTTCCATTGAATGCATTTGTCCACCCACGATACTAATGACTATAAGGTAAATATCTACGATGATGTCCAAGAAATACATTCTTCTTACAATGTTTCAACCGCATCCAATTTGTACTCTCTTCACATATAGGACATGCACACTGACCTTTAATGCTATATTCTGATAAATTACCATATGCTGGAAAATCGTTAATTGTGTCGAACAACATAGCCCTCAAATTGAAACAGTCTTTCCTATACCCATCATGAACTTCCACACCTGTCTCCCACATATTTTTTAAATCTTCAATTAAAGGAGTCAAGTATACGTCAATATTATTCCCTGGTTGTTTGGGTCCAGAAATTAACAGAGACAACATCATAAACTTACGCTTCATACATAACCATGGAGGTAGGTTATAAATCAACAAAATCACAGGCCACGTGTTGTGTGAGATGCTTTGAAGACCATGTGGATTCATTCCATCAATAGAAAGTGCAAGTCGTAGATTTCTTGACTCTCTCCCGAATTCAGGATACTTATGATCAATTTTTGCCCATTGTGGAGAATCTGCAGGGTGTCGAAACTTTCCATCTCTAATTCTTTGATCTGCATGCCATGTCAAGTGTTTTGAATTATCTTCACTGCGATAGATGCGCCTAAATCTTGGTATTATAGGAAAATACCACACGACTTTTGCTGGAGTAGATTCTTTCTTCTTATATCGAGAGACATTGCATTTCGGACACGCCTTTAGTAATTTATATTTGTTTCGAAATACAATGCAACCGTTAGGACACGGATGAATCCTTTCGTAACTCATGCCAATAGAGCACAAAATTCGTTTAGCCTCATAGGTTCGACTGGGAAGTTCATTATCATCTGGCAACATATCTTTTAAGAGTGTTAATATTTATGTGAAGCTTTTATCAGACCATCCATTACTCGCTTTTAAGTTGTACAACTTTAATATCGCCGACAATCGTGTGAATTTAGTACAACCATTATATAATGGTTTTTCTGCATCACTCAACAAACTCTCAAACATTTTAGGACAATCCCGAAGATCTTCTTCAACTGCTTTTGCAATCTCCTCAACTTGGTCCCGCTCATATGTATCTGTGTCGAAATCAGTTGAAGCATATGTCGAACCATTCTCAAAATTAATGTTCCCTTTTTTTTTCTCACCATGTATAGCTTTGATCAATTCCATGTCATACTAATTGTCCTTCCAATTGATCTGCTCTAACGCGTTTTCCAAAACAACATTTTAAATAAGGACAAATGATTCGATTTGGATCTTTTCCATTCTTCACTGCAAACTCAACAAACTCCTTCGCTCCATTTTCATACTCTTTTGACAATTGATTGACAGACATCCATTTCCAGCCCATTTTATATGACCTATATAAATGCAGTGTTACACAAATAATAAGCTACTGATAATATTATACCAATCTATAGTACACATATCTAATATTGGAAAATGGAAACCAAGGTCCAAGTCTGATTTCAAAACAGAACAAATCGCACAAATTTCAAAAAAGAACATATTTTATATGATTTATTAGGTAACAATTTATCTGTTTTAGTGACAACAACAACAACAACAAATTAAAAAATATAGTACCTGAGACAACGTATCCAATTTGTTTTAAAGGAGCAGTAGATGGGCGCACAGTAGAGGAGAGGAGGGTTCGTAGGGTTAGGACAACGTATTAAATTTGTTTTAAATTTATTTTTATTTATTTAAAGTGAATTATTTTTATGAAATACGCACCATTTTACAACACTTGTATAAAAAGCGCTCTAATAGGTCCTTTAATTATGTGAAAGCGCATGTATTTTACAACGCTTTTTATAAGAACACTTTAAAAACTCTGTAACATAATGTGGGAGCCCTATATTTTACAACGCTTGTATACAAAGCACTCCAAAAGCGCTGTAAAAATTATATGAGAGCGCTTTTATCAAAAGCGCTGTTGTATCCTCCGTTAATTTTAAAATATTATACAACAACGCTTTTTTTAATAAGCGCTACAAAAGGCGCGCTATAAAATGAAATTTTTGGCGTAATGAAAGCCTCACTAAATAACAATATGTTCAAAAATCAGTTTTGCATAAGCTAAGGGTTTTCCTTTTATAGTGGCAGCCCCTTACAAGCTCTCTAAATTTGGTCCAACTCGAGTTTTTACAATTAGACCCAAATGTTCTTACTAATTCAGTCTATTATTTTAATTAAAACTAATATTAAAATTTGATAACACATAGATGCAGTATTCATTCCTTAACTTCTTAAATTTGGATTAAGTAATTTACTATTTTGGACTTCAATTCTTCATGAGTTGGACTTGCTTCAAATAAAGTGACTATCAAGTTATTTAGAGCATTATTTGTCTTCTTTGACCTTGCTCTTGTTGTTGGAGTTCCAAGACCTTCAATATCCTCTATGCTTCCTTCCATGGTTATGCTTTCTAGACCTTGATAACCGAAGCTACAAATTGTTGAAATTTAAATTTCTAAGTTATAGTCGGTCTAATTAGTTGAGATTGAACAGTGAGATCATTAAAATTATAATTTCTTAGTTATATTTATTTTAATTACGTTAGATTGAATCGTTGCATCATTGAAACTAAAATTTCTTAATCATATTTAATCTAATTAGGTTAGATTGAACTGTGATTGAAATTAAAATTTCTAATCATTTTTTAATGAGATTATCTAGACAAAATTTATTTAAATATAGCTTGCTTTGAAAACTGACTTTCAAAATACAAACACATAGTTCCCTTGACTTTTAATGAATAAATTGACTATTTAATCAAATTATGCATGGATGGACTCAAGTCGCAACTTGGTCTCTTTCACTTAATTAATTTGATTCGAGTTATTCATATGGTGTGTCTCACTAGTTGTCCAAGAAAAAAAGAATGGTAGAGATGTCAATTGGACTTAAACTCAACATGCGCCCTTAAAAAATACTTGGAAAAGTCACAATAAATAGGATAAAAAACCACATTATAGATATAGATATGAGATCGAGTAATTATCCATAAAATTAATCATATATGAGCGCGAACACGGACATTTAGGTGACTTGGGCGAGAGCGAGTAATTATCCATAAAGTTGTTACTCATGTGGGAACAAATTTGGGTCCAAATATTTTTTAAACACATACACTAGGGTGCCCATTGTCATCCTAGTTGTCTCACTCCCAAGTAGTCATATAAATACAAATAAGCATGGGTCGAGATTGGCTCGTCCCAAAAACACAAGTAGGTTGCACATCAATAACCATTGAATTAATTTGACTTTCAAATTCATTGTTTTAAATATTTATAAAAATGAAAATTTGCATTAAATTTAGATTTTCCGATTCTTAATCTAATGTACGGACGACGTTAACAAGAGATTTTCCATCTAAATTCAGTTAAGCATTAAGAAATGCAACAACTTCCACGAAAAGTACGGGAAACTCAAAATGCATGATTTTTTTTTTTTTTTGGGGTATAATAACAAAATGCATGATATGGTTGTTATAAAAATACATTATCTTCATCTTCATGATAACCTTTCATTATGATATTATCATAATAAAATAAATCATCTAATTAGTTATAGTCGCGTTAAGTTTGGTGGGACCAAGAAGCCATTAGAGAAAACCATGAACTAGTAAATTAAATAACTTAAAGCATAGAAAATATACTCATAAGGTGGAATGGAAGAAGAATATAATGGACAGCTAACAATACCCACTTTTGTTTTAGTAATAAGTTTGTCTATAAAGTCGATTCCAATAATTTACGAACCTTATATGGCTTATTTATTCATGACGTAAAGTGCACAAAAGACCCAACATAAGTTTATGTTATTTTTGAGTTTCAAAATAAATCTATGCTAGCGAAAAATATTATTGGGTTGAGTCGTAGATTAGATTACTCTCTTTATGACGTTTTGCTGCACTATCCAAATTGTGCATGACAGACTATAAATCGCGAAGTCTCCAGTATAAAAAAGCTCAGATTTCACTATATCGGAGTTCCACTGCACCGTAGAAAACCGTTCTAGAATTACACCCTCACTCTTAATATGGTTACTATGATCACTCGAAAGAAGAGAAGAGAGAAAGAAAGAAAGAAAGAAAGAAAGAAAGAAAGAAAGAAAGAAAGAAAGAAAGAAAGAGAGAAGCAGAGAAAAGTCTCAGATTTAAAAAAAAAAATTGGTGTGTTCTTCCAATTGAGTAGAGTCCTCTATTTATAGAGGAACTCTGCAACTGAAGGAGAGAAAATTGTGCGATCTATCAAATCGAATCCACAGAAAATTGCACTCTGAAACTCTCTAGGTTTTTATCCCACAAAAAATAGATGCGCGAATCCACAGAAAACTGAAACACGAGAATTGCTAGGTTTTGACCAACGCAAACTGATGCACAAATTCAAGAAGGAATATACCGGATCAGATGTTGCGTGTTGACTCGATGGAGGGTAGAGACGTGTTCAACGTATCAATGAGATAAAAACGCACACATTTATTAAAAATTAAATAAATAATTTTTTAAGTTTCTAAATACTAAAAAATAATACACTACTTAGCCCATGCCCCCACTTGAATTTAAAAAAGAAGTTTTTAAAATAGCGTTAATCGCTTCTATAAGATTGTGCATAAACAGAAGCGTCTCCAGACTTGAACCTTTGCATAGTAAGTAAGATTCAGATTCAACAAGAGTAACTCGTAGTCTTGAAATCTATATCTGACATCAAACCCACACACAACCTTTTCATAGGATGATTCTCAAAATCCCGTGCATTAATTGCCCTGCACGTCTATCCCAGTATAGGGAACGCTCTAGGAATTATGTCTCAAAATTTCATAGAAAGCGGCCCCACTTCCACATTCACATAGGTGAGTCTATCAAGAGTACTTATGTAGCTAGGTACTCCACTCCACCTAAAGTATAGATCACATTAAGAGTTTTTATTACATCATCCTTTCATCGCTTCAAGAATCATGCTTCTTTGAGATATAATAGCATGTTCATCTCATATCACTATGACTTGTTATTACCCATTGAACCTAATTCTTGGGATCTCTAGTTTTTTAGGTCGGGTTACCATCATGAGTGACTCATTGATCTATAGGCAATAGTCCCATCCTTTTGGATGTATTTAGGACTTTCTCTCTAGCTAAACATTTTGTCAAAAGATCCTTTAAATTCTCATCAGTGCGTATATGATCAACTATAACAGCTCCATTTGAAAGTAATTCTTTAACTATGTTGTGCTTACGACATATTTGTCTTCTCTTACCGTTGTAATAACGATTCTCAATTTTTGCAATAGCCGCGATACTATTGCAGTGGATCAACACAACTGGCATAGATTTTTCCCATAAAGATATCTCAACTAGCAAACATCTCAATCAGCTCGCTTCTTCACTAGCAATAGCTAGTACTATCATTTTAGACTCCATAGTGGACTGAGCTTGTATCGTCTGTTTCTTCGATTTCCAAGATACAACACCATCGACTATACTAAAAATATAGTCACTAGTTACTTTGGAGACATCTGATAAGGTGTTCCAATCAGCAACATTGTATTCTTCAAGGACGACAGGAAATCTTTGATAATGTAATATGAGACTCATGGTCCTTTTTAGGTATCTCAATACTCTTTCAATAGGGTGCCAATGCTCCATACTAGGTCTACTGATAAACCTGCACAACAGCTCCACGACGTAGGCAATGTCGGGTCTAGGACAATCAGTGTCATACTTGAGGTAGCCAATGATGCTCGCGTATTTAGTTTGTCTAACACTTTCACCAATGCTCTTGAAAAGTTTTGCACTTGGATCATATGGTGTACAAGAAGGTTTATAGTCAAAGTATTTGTATTTCTTTAGAATCTTTTCAACATAGTGAGACTGATCCAAAGAAATTCCCTTTTCTGATCTAGTAATCTTGATTCCAATGATTACTCTCACTTCTCTGAGGTCTTTCATATCAAAGTTGTTACACAACAATGATTTCACAATATTTACAGCATGAATATTTGAACCAAATATGAGTAAGTGGTCTACATAGATACATATGGTAGTGCAAATGTCATTTTCAAATTTGTAATAAATACATTTGTCACTTTCATTCACTTTAAACTCATTTGATATAATCAAGTTATCAAACTTTTTATGTCATTGCTTAGCAGCTTGTTTAAGACCATATAGAGATTTATCTAACTTATAGACCTTGTCTTCTTGTCCCTTCAGGTTGTTCCATATAGATTTCTTCTTTTAGATCACCATTTAAAAAAGATGTTTTGACATCCATTTGGTGTATCACCAATTTATGAATAGTTGCTAGTGAAATGAGTATCCTAATGGATGTTATTCTAGTGACCTTTGGCTACATGGCGAGCCTTGTATTTATCAACAGTTCTATCGGGTTTTAGTTTCTTTTTCAAAATCCATTTACAACTTATTGGTTTACAACCAGGAGGCAAGTCTACTAAATGCCAGGTCATGTTATACTCCAGAGAATCCATTTCATCGTTTATAGCTTCTTGCCATAAATCTGAATCCAATTATGACAAAGCTTCTTGAAGATTTGCAAGATCCTCTTCTAAAGGATATGTCGTATAATCGAGTCCATAATCTTTAGCAACTTTGACTCTTTTACTTCTTCGAGTTTCTGTTTCTCCTTGTTTGCTACTTTCAGTGCTTCTTGTCACAAGAACATGACTTGGTTCGCGTGATCCAGTATTTCTCGATTTGAAAGGGAATTTATTTTCATAGAAGTCAACATCATTTGATTCTATGATCACTTTCGCATTTTAGTCATAAAACCTATACGCTTTGTTGTTTACTGCATACATAGTGAATACACATTCATAGGCTCTATTGACAAGATTAATTCGCTTGGGATCGGGGATTCTGACATAAGGCAGACAACCCCAAGTTCGAAAATTAAACAAGTTCAATTGCCTTTTCTTCACTATCTCATAAGGATATGTGTTTGTTTTTAGATTTAGGAACACCATTCAAAATATAGCAAACAACCAAAATAATTTCCCTCCACTAATGAGATGTTGCACCAGAGTTAAACATAATAGCAACAACTAGTTCAGTAAGAATTATATTCTTTCTTTCAGCTTTTCCATTCATTTCAGGTGAATATGGTCTAGTAGTTTCATGTATAACTCCTTGTGTTTTATAAAACTCATTAAATAAACTATGATCATACTATGTTCCTCTATCACTACGAAACCACTTAATCTTTTTACTAAATTGATTTTCAATTTCAGTTACAAAGATCTTAAACATGTCAAGCGTTTCACTTTTATTTTTCATTAGATATACAAAAGTATAGTCAGAGCAATAGTCAATAAAAATACTAAAAATAATGTTTTCTATTTCTTGTTAACGTCCCATCAAGTTTACATATATCGAAGTATATTAAATCTAAAGTTCCAGACTCTTTAACAACTGATTTATGTGAACTTTTTGTTATTTTAGCTTGACTGCAAAAATCACATTTTTCAAAATCATTTAAAGATAACTTTGGAATTAAGCCTAGGTTGCGTAAGTTTGAAATCACACGTTTGTTCACATGACAGAGTTTACCATGCCAAATATAAAATCACACAACATGTAAGTAGAAGGAGACATTTTATTGATTTCAACATTCAATTTAAACATGCCATCAATGGCGTACCATTTCCCAACAAAAATACAATTTTTAGATATGGTGTACAAATATGCCTCAATAGACTGAGTGAACCTTGCCTTATTAAGAAGAAAACCTGAAACCATATTCATTCTTAATTCTGGAGTGTGCATTGTAAGTACAGATGTGCGTTTAAGGATAGTAAGTCATGAAAGTAAATGGCAGTAAAGAAATGAACACAACAGAATTATCCTGGTTCCCCTTATGACCAAGGGTACATCCAGTCCTCTTGCACACCACAAGAGATTTCTCCACTATTGTCAGAAAATGTACAAGTCCCACCCTAGGACCTTTGCTACAAACTTCTAACAAATCTTCTAGGATAGCACACTACTATCTTAGATAAAACTATTTAAAGAAAGTACTACTTTCTTTTTACAAACACTGTGATTTGATAAGAGTATAGGAATAAGAAAGAGGTAGAATGATAACAATCCAAGATTG
Source organism: Cicer yamashitae (assembly GCA_037974755.1). Taxonomy (NCBI): domain Eukaryota; kingdom Viridiplantae; phylum Streptophyta; class Magnoliopsida; order Fabales; family Fabaceae; genus Cicer; species Cicer yamashitae. The sequence continues at coordinate 37,296,908 of JBBPBQ010000003.1, forward strand.
GATCAAGTACTTTGAGAACCTCAGTTAAAGATATGAAAATGATATGTTAGTACTTGAATTTATGAAAAATGAATTTGAGAAAAATTCAGAAAAGTTGTTCAAAGTCTTTAAAGTTGTGTAGTAGGATTGTTGATGTTGAATTTGAAGTTATGGTGTATTTATAGTCCATAAACATCTCTTCAGATTCGTGGCTATTGATCCAAGAGGTTTGAGGAACAATTGCAATGATTTAGAACCATTTCATAATTGAAAAATTGCATTGCTTTGAGTTGTATTTGAATAGATGATGTATGTATTCGAATACACCTCTTTGTAACGTTCTGAAAATTCAAAACTTTTCAATGTGTATTCGAATACAAGATGGTGTAGTCGAATACACTTGTATCAATTTTGCCACTATCTTGCTGGTTGTATTCGACTACATCAGGTTGTAGTCGAATACAGATGAGAGGCTTTTGCTATTGACTTAGCAATTTTCATCTGTATTCGAATACACTTATGTTGTATTCGAATACACCTTTGTATTTTGTCAAAAATATTAATTTTAACACTTTGTAAATGTAATTTTGACTTTTGAAAATACTTTTTATGCATATGCAAAGATGTGAGGTTCTCATTGTATTCGAGCTATGGGTTGTATCATTTACCTTTACATTTAAACATCAAATATGAGAAGATTATTAAGTTATCAATAAGATTTTTGTGGACTTATTCTTTTTGAGCTTGTTGCTTTGATCATCATCATCACCGTTGGTCTTTTGTATCATCAAAAACATGTATTTTACATGCATGGCATCCTTCAGAATTAAGGTTTTTCCAGAGGTGAATATTAATTTGACATTTCCAATATCAACAACATTAATGGTGTAGGAATCTCCCAACAACATTTTCTTTTCTTCAGTAGTAGTGTATGTTTTAAACATAGCACAATCATAACAGACATGGCATGAGGCGCCAGTGTCTATCCACCATCCATCTGATCCACCAACAATGTTGATTTCAGTTATCATAGAAATGAATTGCTCTTCTATCAAGTTAGCTTATTGAGCAGGGTTTGGCTTGTTCCTACACTTGTGTGCCATATGACCTTCTTTCCCACATCTAAAGCAGAGAAATGGTGGGAAATTGTCATTTCTAGGAGGTGGTTGTTGCCTTATAATTGGGACCTTTGGAGGGCTCCCATTCTTGTTGTTGTTCTTTATAGTGTGATTCTGATTCTTAAGTTATTTGACGTTTGGCTTCAGAACTGCTCTAGGGAATTTCTTCTTCTTGTTATTTGCAACAAGAAGAACTTCATCTTTCTGGTCTTGCTTACGAGATTCTTCCTCAATTCTGAGGCGGGTTATCAGACTTTCCAAAGATAACTCTTTTGTTTTATGCCTGAGAGAATTTTTTAAATATTTCCAAGCAGAGGGCAGTTTGTCAATAATAACAGCAATTTGAAACTATTCATTTAAGGACATACCTTCAGAGATGATCTCATGAGCTATTTTTTAGATTTCATAGGACTGGGCTTCCACTGATTTTTCATTTGTCATTTGATATTTGAGGTAGCAGCTAACAACATACTTTTGGGCTCCAGCTTCTTCGGTATCATATTTCTTCTTTAGAGTATCCCAAACCTATTTAACAGTATTGCTGGAACTGTAATAATCATACAGATCATCAGCAAGTCCATTAAGAATATAATTCTTACACAACTAATCATTATGTTCTCATCAGATGAATCTTTTATTTATAGTTAAATATATTTTTAAGCCCTACAAAATTATGACATTTCAAGTTTAGTCTATAATTTTTTTTTATTCTTTTAGTCCCTAATTTGATTTTATAGGGATTAAAAATATCAATTTTTTACAAAAACTTTTTAAATAGCGACTAAAAATGAATAAAAAAAAGTTAAGACTAAAATGGTGAGAATTTTTATAGCGACTATAAAATAAAATTTTGAAATATTAGAGGCACCAAGAACATGTCTGAAACACATTTGATTTTTAGATTTTAAAATTTGTTTTAAAATTTAGTTTTAAAAATTGTTTTAAGAAAGAAAAAAAATATTAAAATTTGTTTAGTAATCTTTTTTTATTAATTTAGGAATGACAATGAAAAAATTTATTTGGTAATCTATTTTTAAAAAGAGAATAAACCAAATCTATTTGGTAATTTAACTTTTGAAAATTGTTATTAAAACTCTATGTCAATTATCACAAAAAAGTAGTATTACATGAAAATATTAAAACATTAGCACATATTAAAACATTAGCACATTGTTAAAATATATCATAATGTTTTATGATAAAAGTATTAAAATATTAACATATAAATAAAATTTAATAAATTTAGTCTTTAAATTACAACTTAACTGGTAAAATATTGATATTGTTAAGTTCGATGTCATATTCCGGTTCGAATCTAAGAACTCACAGTTATATGAATTAATTATGATAGTATTTATCATTTCTTCTAAACCAAAAAATTAATAATTTTATTAATTTGCTAACAAATATATATATATATATATATATATGCCGCTACATATATCACTACTTCTGCATTTGTATCGATTAACTAACGCTAATCAAAATATCGATTAATGTACATGTTTCATGCTCGTCACATAATGTATCCGCATATACTTGGAATATAATTTATTTTGGGATCCTTACCTAAGAAATGGTCTATTCTTAATGTAGTAAGGCATCATATCAGCCAACCAATGTTCTTTTTAGAGTTCAATTTTTATAAACCGACAGTGTCAATTTTTTACACTGTCGATTAATCATGATCGATCATGTGTCTAATTTTATAAATAGTTATGACAAAAATTAAATATTACTATGAAGCAGCCTTAATAATTTTGGAGGCCCTATTCGAGTTTAAAAAATTAGACCCTTAATTAAAAAAAAAAAAAGCAATTTAAATAATTATAAATTATTTTAAAATATTATATTTTTACCGAGCGAAACACCAAAAACTCAAACTACTTAATTTAGATTCATCAAAATAAGTAAATTGTAAATAATATATAAATAAAATTTCAAGTTAATATTAACCTTCTAATTATTTAAAAAGAGCACTCTTTCTAACATATTTTAAAGCAAATTTATCAATCAAATCATCATATTATCAGCCCTGATTATTAATCTAATGATTATAATTGATTGGCACTATAAAAACTTTTTACACTTTTATTATATATAAATTAATTTTTTTTAATAAAAATCAGTTGACCAATATTTAGACAAAGAAAAAAGAAGTTACCAAATAAAAACAAAGAAAAAGGAAAAAGAAACATTGGTAAAAAATATGTGCAACACATTAGGCAAATTTTAGTGTCTTGCAAGAAGGAATAAGTAATGATAGAGTTGCATTTATTTATATTTTACATTTCAGCCTTTAATAAACACTAGTTTTTCGCACTACTAGAAAATGGCTTTTTACATGCGGATTTGAGCTTAAAATCCACAGGAAACATGCTTCCTATAAATTTTTCAAATTAAATTAATCCCCACGTAAAACTTTCGTGGATAATTAGTACCCGAAGATTTGAAATCCGCATGTAGTTTGCCTGCAGATTTTTCGGTAAAAAAATTGAACATATTCGAAACAAAAGTTTGGTAAAATATTCCAACTTTAGGTATTTTCCTACGACATCTCCTGAGGCCGATTTTGCAAGTAATTTTCGTGAATGTTTCCACACATAATTCCACTGGTAATTTCCCAACAAAATCCACATAAAATTCAGATTCATAGATAAATCTTGAAATAAATCCGCAGCTAATTATTTTTATTATTTTACTTTTTTATAAACACATTTCTGAAGTATTTCAAATTAGTTTGTAATATATAGAAAGTAGATAAAATATTAAAGATCAAAATTCAAAATGTAAGAAATTTCAATATCAAAGTTTATTTAAGTACATTTATCAAAACAAATTGGTAGTAGAGTGAAATAAGATTCTTAATAAAGTACTACATGGAAGATAGGTACAAGAATTATAAAGTAAAGGGAAAAAAAGAACTTTACAGGTAAGGGGAAAAATTCAAAATACAAAGAATCTTTCTTGTTGGAGAAAGAGAGTGATACAGCTCTTTTTGGAAGTTGAAAGCCTTGATTGCAAGTTTCTACCAACAAACCAAAAGTCATAGGTAAATCACTAGTCACTAATGTGTGGCGATCGAATTGACAACTGAAATTTAGAGATCGATTTAGTGACCATTTTTGGAGATTAATTATTGATATTAGAGACTGATTTAGTGAATGTTTTATCAAGTTATTAGTTAAATTAGTCACTAAATCGGTCTCTAAAGTTAGTCACTATTTTATAATTTTCTAAAAAAATTATAGCTAAGTTTACTTAGTATAGATAACAAAATAAACCTAGACTAACTCAATGTCATACTAAACTCGAAAAGTTTGTTGCTTAGGTAATACTTCATACTCAAGTCTAAAATGGATGTCGCGCAAAATTGTGCTATCTCACGATTTGTCGCATGCCCCTAATAACCGTGGTTTGATCTGCATAAAAAAATAAGAATTTTGAATAACACTGCAAAAAAATACATAGAAACCAAAAGAGAGTTGAACGGAGAAAATGAGAAACACATACACACGGACTCCTCGTAATACTTCATATACATGGAACAAAAGCCTAAAAAAATGATTATTATCAGAAAAAAAAACTAACCCAATAGCTCACAAGCTTGTTGAACACGTTCAGCAGGCCATTGAACATTGAGAGGAAGCTCCAACAAATTCTGCCAGAACTCCCTTCATGTTTACCTCTAAGTCACAGGTGCTAAGCAATTACAAAGAGTAGTCAGAGGTGAAAAAGCATTTGAGCAAAATGGTAAAGCTTAACTTAGTAGTTTTATTACCTTCAAGCTTTGAAAAGGATTGAAGCATTCAAGCTCCAAGTTACAATAACACCAGATCTAACCAAAATCAAAATACAGTCAGTAGCAATCCATTGAAACCAAAGCAAATGTTTAGGAAACAAAACACACAAAATTTAAGTAGAAATTTAGATGAAAATTAAGAAATTACCTGGACTTGAGCTTAGGATTCGCCAGATGCAGGTTAGGGTTCCTGCAATTTGAAAGAGAAATTAAGAAATGAGAAACGATGAAAGCTGATTAGGGTTCATGCAATTAGGGAGAGAAACAAAGAGACAAAATGCAAAACGGTCGAAGGTGATTAGGTTCGTGCTACTACAGATCTTTTGGTGCTATCACTACCACTATCAGAAGAAGAAGAACCACATAACCACAAAATGGCATTTACTGAGACATTGAAGGTTGCGAAGATGGAGATGCTAATGGAACGAGAGATGGCGTTTATTGAGGCCTTAAAGGTCATGAAGATGAAGGAGAAAGTGAATGGAGGATGAAGGAGAATGGCGAGAACGAAAAATGGAGGCACTAGGGTTTCCGATTTGTTTATGTTAGCTTGAGGAAACAAAGTGTTGAAAAAATTTATGTTAGTAAAAATAAAATCTGTTGGTACTATCATATTTTTGGTTCTATTTTAGAAGAATGTTTTTTTGTTATAATTTAAATTTAAATTTAAATTATGAAAAATATTTATTTAATTATTGTGGTCATAATTAAATAAATAAATGTATTAAAACTCTTAATTTAGAGAATTTAATAGATATTATAGAAATGTCAACGTGGACAAATTAAAGAAAATAATTGGTCAAAACATTCAAAATACCGATACACATTTGATAGTACCATAGAAATTGTCTTACTTTTATAGAGCTATCTAGAGATTTGGTTTGTGAGTTATGTAGAGTGAAGTGTTTTTTGTTTAAATAATGAATGTTTAATTATTTTAAGAATAATTTGTAATTTATTTAATAAATAATTTTATTGTGCTTGACAAGAGATCTTACACCTAGAACTAGAGGCCCCCAGAACCAGAGGCATCCAGAACCAAAGACAATTAGAACCAGAGGCACCCATAACTAGAGGCAACAATAACCAGAGACAATCAAAACCAGAGACACCCATAACCAGAGACATCTGGAAGCATAGACAACCAGAACCAAAAGCAACCAAAGGCAACTAGAACTAGAATCAACCAAAACCAAAGGCACCTAGAACCAGAGGCATTTAGAACCAGAGGCACTAGAATCAGAGGCACCCAGAGCCAGAGGCAAACATAACCAAAGAAACCTAGAACTAGAGACAACTAGAGTTACGAAGACAAATTGAATAGATAAATTATTGGGTCAAAATTGAATAGATAAATGTATCAAAAATTTTAATTTAGTCAATTAAATAGATAATATAGTAATGGACACGTAGACAAATTAAAAAAAAATGATTAGTCAAAAATTGATAGTATGTATAACTTGTCTTACTTTTGTATTTTGTTTAAAAAACAATTTTACTTTATTATATAAAAATAAAAACATAGAACTCATCAATAGTTAAATAACACATCAAGAACTTTGACTGTATTTTAGAAACTGAGGCAACCAGAACTGGAGACAACCAGAACCAAAAGCAACAAGACTCAGAGGCACCAGAGAACCAGAGGCAATCGCAATCAATGGCAAATAGAACCAGAGGAAACTAGAACCTGAGGCAACCAAAATTAGTGGCATATAGAACCAAAGACAACCAAAACTAAAAGCAACCAAAACCATAAAATTTACTTTATTGATGTAAAAATAAATTTCGTCGTCGAAAATATACCTGCGGAATTTCCCAAAGAGGACAAACATAACCTTTGTTGTGTATTTTTCCTACGGAATATTATCTGGTGGTAAACCCTTAGGAAAGATAGCATTTCCTGCGAAAATAAAATCGCATGTAAATCCAAGCAAACCAAAAATTTACTTAAATATCTTAAGGATTTATTATCAGCTAAGAAATGGTGCAAAAAATTATTCATTACTTCCATCCAATCCAATACAAAGGATATCTCTTTGACGTCGACACTTTGAGACTCATCTAATAGCAGCTAATTGAAGCTTAAAGAGTTCTTGTTTATAATGAAGCAAATCTATATTACACATGTTTTGATTTTATAATTCTAATTAAAAAGTGAAGTACTCAGCAACTTTTATGGCAAACTATTCCACATAAAAAAAAAAAGCAGGGTGACAGTTTAAATTCTTTACCATTTCACATAAAAAAAAATTTCATCTTCTCATCTCTTCTTTATTAATAAATAATTAGAATGGAACCCACGCGTTGCATAGACTAACTTAAGAAATTTTGCGGTTTTGTTTTTTTCTAAATATTTTTTATGTATTTAATTTATAATTATTGAGTTAAAAATTTTTTAATTCTTAAAATATAATATACAGAAATATAATATTTGTGATAATAAATTACAACTACCAAAATCCGTTAATTCTTGTTGCAATGAACAATCAAACGAAGTATATATGTAAATTATGTTATTATAAAATTTGATAAATTCTTTTTGGAAGTAATACTAATATATGTTCATCTTAGTTAAGATTAAATTATATTATTTTTTTATTGTATTCTGACTCCATTGAAAAAAGACTGAACATAAAATAGATAAAAAATAGATGTAAGCTCACGTATATGAAGACAAAATAGGATATATATATATATATATATATATATAT
>JBBPBQ010000003.1:37304765-37403027 GCA_037974755.1 Cicer yamashitae
ATATATATTTTGAATTTCATTTTAGTCTTTTATGTGGTTGTTCTATATTTATTTCATCTTATTGATGTCACAGAAAACTCAAATTTTACATGAGAAATACAAATAAATTCAATGCAATCGACTTTAATATAATAGAAAATATGTAAATATACATGTTTAATTAATCGGGTAAATTTTTAAATAAACTATAAATGTGAGGTCGAGGTTTCTTGTTTGAATAAGAGAAAGTCACACACCAATCTATAAATGTACAAAAATAGACATAACAACTTCAAATAAAATATTTTGTTGAAAACAAATTATTTAATCTAGAATGTACATAATGAATTATGAAACATATAGAATTATCAAACTTATTTCATTTATCTTATATTTTTTTTTCACCGCCAACCTTTGTCTCAACTCCTTATTTTCATTTTTCTTCATCATCCAAACTTCTAGAAAAAGAGTGAAGTTATAGCTGAGTACAACAACTACATATATAATTAAAGACTAATAATTTAATTTGACATCGTACATGTCTTATTTTCTTTGATTTGGGCTAGCATACCTAATCTTGAGTATTTCCCTCAATTATAGTTTTTATAAACATTTCAAAATATTCAATGTAAACAACATTGCAGAGAAAATTCACCATACAAACATTTCAAATCAAACACATAAATATTAAACAAAAAATTTCAAATCAAACACACAAATATTAAACAATAAAGAAGATGAAGATAAGGGCACTTATCCTCTAATAACAAGAATTAAGCTTAATGTTGTTTGTTAAGTTGATTGAATATATGCAATATTGGTTTAATTAAATATGCAATGTAGATCCAAAAATAAGATATAATTAGTTTTTTTTTTTAAGTTGATGTAATTGGAGTTTGAGAGGATGGAGGTGGACTTGTGAAAATAAAAGAGAATGTTATGAGATTAAGGAAGGTCAGAAAATCAATAGCTAGTAAATGCATAAAATATTTGGAATTGAATGAAGTTAATATTATTTTTGAAGTTTAAAGAGGCATATAACTATTTGAAAAATATATTATACAGTATAAATGATAAAATAATTATCGAAAAATTGATTTGGAGAAATATATTTTAGTTTTCATCAACAAAACCTTGCAGATCATTTATTTTATTTTAATGTTGAGGATTTGCATGCCATTAATTATTATCTTCACGATACATTTGTCTCTCCACTCTTTCTTTCTACTATTCTTCCTTGAAAACCTCCATCTTTAAAACAAACTTATTTATTTGCTTCTTCTTCTTCACCAAAATTCTTTGGTTATTCAATTTTCTACTTGACTTTTTTTGTATATTTTAATTTTCTTCTTACTTAATATCAACCATTTAATTAGTATAATGTAACAAAAAATTGTTGTTAGTTTTTACACGAAAACAATATTTTCATTACTTTTTTTCTTTTCAAAATGGTATAACTCAATTCAACAAATAAAAATTTAAGGTCTCCTATTTCAAACTTTCGTGTAACACAAAGTATTAAATTTGTATCCAATTATGGTGTGAATATGCTAAATATTGAAATAATTAAATTTGGAAAAATTAAATTAAAATTTTAATACTAATAAATTTCTATTTAAAATAATAAAGACTTCACAAAATTTTATATTTATTAAATAATTTTCTCATATGTACGTTTTAGAAACATATTTTTCAATATAGTTTTGTAATATTTAAAATATATACAAAGTAATTTTACTGCAAAAAATTACCGGTGCATGGCACGGGATTTACACTAGTTAGACTCTGTTTGGAAAAATTAGTTGATAATTGCAAATTTATAATTTATAGTTGTTAAGTTAATTAAAGTGTTTGACAAAATTAACTTAAAAATGTAAAATGACATTTTTAATTAAAGCAAATAGCCCTCCTACAACGTGTGAGGTTCAGTGGCAGCATGATGATGTAAATACCATGGTTCTGAATATCGATGGTAGTCCTTTTACAAATTCAAGTAAAACTGACTTTAGAAGTTTTGTTATGAACTATGAGGGCTTCTTCCAGTTTGCCTTCTATGAAAGTGTAGGTATGTCCAATGTGTTTCATGTTGAGATCAAAACTCTCTTGGCATTGAGCTCTTTTGGCAAACATGTTTCAAAAAACCATTATATTTTTCAAACTCCTTACATATTGTGTAGTTGATGACTATAAGTACAAATAGATTTTATCATTAAGTCAATATTTTGGTGCCTATTTGAAAATTTTTGTTGAAAAATTGAAACATTGTCATACACTGTGTTGTTCTAGAAGGAAACTAATGTGCAGACATTCAAGCAAATATGATAGCAAATGAGTTATATCATTACATGTATCTGTAGGTCCAATTAGAGTCATGGAAAGAAAATTAGTAGATAGTGGAGTTTATTATATAGGGTGGAGGATAAAATTATGGGGTATCTACAAAAATTCATTGAATTAGGGTCTATTTAATTTAGTTTTTAAAAAGAAAAAACTTGTTTGAATGTATAGTTTTGCAATATAATTTTTTAAAATAATTTTCAAAATTATTGTTTTTAAAAGCAGAACGGGTAATACATGTTTTCCCTTTTCCTATTCGTTTTTTTACACTTGAATAAAAACACAGAAAATATGTTGTTTTCATCAATGACAAAATCGTAATACTTCACAAATCAAATTTTCCAAAAGAACACGGGAAAGATGCATGAAGTACACGCATAAACCATATTCATCTCTAATATACTATCAAACAAGTTTTTATTTTATTGTTCATCTCAAATATAATATAGATTTTAAGAATATGATTACCAAACAGATTTTATTTTATAGAGGCTATTTTAGTCCCCTGTAGGAGCTTGACTCTCTGGAGTCTGGACAGTAGGAATATTCATTCCTCTTTATTTCCTTTATTTTCAGTAATAATTTGTTTTCCTATTATTGATCTAATTACTCTGTGAATTGTTATGTAGGCTTTTCTATTTATCATGTTGCATTAAATTGATCTCATAATCTGAAAACATCTGCAACCGACGTCTTTCCATTTTAATTTGAAGGTATTATGTTATAATTCTTTTTATCAAATATGTTATTTAATAATTTATTTGGGCATCACTTAGATTAAATTTACTTCCCTCAGTGGCCTAAACCTTAAATTCGCTCCACTCGACAATGAAGGCGATAGCATATTGTAATAATTCTCATGTGCTTTGTTATTCAATGAAAATAACTATAAAACAAGTTAAACGAGGAACATATGTAATCGGAGTGGAACCATGGATTCCATCATCTAGTTAGACGAGGATTTTCTTCTTATCTTCTCTAAAACTGTGAAAGATAGCTATGAAAGTGAAAGACTCCCCCAATGCATTACAAACATTGTCAAAATCATCAAACAGTGAAATTTAAAGAGATTATGAAGATATGCATACAACATGACAGATATTGAAATAACTAATAAATCAAATCTATTATCAAGAGCATGTAAAAGATGAAAAATAAAATCTCATTCAAAAGAGATGAGCATGATAGAATGAGAAAACATCTATAAAGAAGAAACCAAAGTGGGAAAAGAGAAGACGTGGCTTCTAACATTCAACTCAGACTGAAAAAGTTCAAGTTGCATCAATAGAAGTGTAAATTAGATGTTTTTTCAATTCTATGCCAATATAAATAGATCAAAGAGAAAACATCTATAAAGAAGAAACCAAAGTGGGAAAAGAGAAGATGTGGCTTCTAACATTCAACTCTGACCGAAAAAGTTCAAGTTGCATCAATAGAAGTGTAAATTAGATGTTTTTTCAATTCTATGCCAATATAAATAGATCAAATCTCTGTCTTGTTCTTTATTTTGAGCTAGCCACTAGTTATATATATAAAAACACTATTAAATTGTTTAATAGAAATTACGGTTTGTTGGTAATATATAATCGATACAAATTTCATTAATTAAAACCAAAATAAAAAGATATTTCAAAATGAAATAAGATAATGGGAAAATGCAATAGGGTTGGGCTTATGAGGAGATTGCAATGATATTTGGAGTTGCATGACATGGTTGGAATTTAGAGCGGCAAAAAGAAAGCTACATAATGAATCAGATCACTGTCTATAAACTATAGTTAGTTATTATCATATTTACCTGTACTAAGGATGGATCATATAGCATAACAAATAAAATTAATCTAGCACAAAACAATAAATTATATGTGGTTGGATTCACTCGATGAGAGAATGCTGAATGTTAATTTCAACTCTCTTTACATACCCACTCATCCTAGTCATTTGTTTCTTAGCCTCCCAAACTTCTCAAATGAACCTGGACATACAAACATTCCTAAATTATTTATTTCTAGCAAAATTTATATCATATCTTTCCTTCATGAAGAATATAATATGTGCATAAGAAAAGCTACAAAGGTTACATGTAATAACGTGCAGAGAATCCTTATCTCTAAGCTGCTGGCACTCGTTCGTTTTGTTCTTGGATTTATGTTTTTATCCTTGCTCAAGGTCATAGAGATGTTGACAGGCATAGAACCTAAAAAGAGTTTTCAATTGTAAGACATATTGAAGGAACATATATTTCTTGCAAAAAATAACAATTCAAATGGTGAACTTACAATTATAGTTGGTCCATCCTATGCGTTGATTATCCAAGTCATAAACAACTATCCTATCTTTTAAGACAAGATCTGCGTAAGATAAAATCATACTTGCTAATTTATTATTATTATCATACTTGCATCATGTAAAAGATAACTTATGATTAACTTACTTGAGCATAATTTATTATTAATATACTTGAACATATATAGTATATTGGCATCTTTTTGGAAATTAGATTGTTGTAATAAATGGAGAATAGACATAAATTTAAATATATATTGAAATCAAATTGAATAATGATAATTAGAATCTAATCATTATCGTCATGTGTTTTTCGTTTTCAACAGATACATAAGATATCTTTAGAATATTTTACCATTTATAAAAGTTTCCATTTAATAATGAAATGAGAGAATTCTATTTTTTTTCCAATTCTTTGCAACGTTCATAGTTTGTTTAAATTTATCCACCATCTTACCTCCTAATATTGAAGATCCACCTTGTATTTTTTGAAAACCAATGCACCACGTTGAAGCGAACTGGTAAAGCATATTTTCACATCAGTGACAAACAATTCCAAAGAATAACTTACTTATATGCAAGAATTTAACCAGAGCATAACATAAATACTTCAATGCATACCATGAAATCATTGCGCACAAGGTATTGTGCTGGTTTTAGAACCATGGGCGCTCCACCCACAAAGTTAAAGGTGACGAAGGAAAAATATCTATACTAAATATGTAACAAACACAATATTTAATGAGATATTCAGAAATCCTAATAGAACAAACACTTTTTTCATATGAAGTATAAAGCTCTTCATAACAAATATTATATTTGTGATTACCTGGTTGAAACCAGATAGCAAGTACTTCCTTCTGAAATAGCGGGGCTGCCAAGTTGTGACACAGCAGTAGTTATCTACATATTCATTTGGAAACTAAACATCAGTATATGTTAAGATCAAAATCATTCATAAAATATGAGAGAAATAAGCTAACCCCCTTTTAAGAAAATTAATAAAAATTATATAAAAAAAGATTAAACCTCAATACGGTATTTAATTTCTAAAATATTGAAGACATACAAGTCTCTATTAAGTCATATCAAGATTTTAAACTAAAAAGAATTATCGACTAGATCAATGAATGGTTCACAATCTATCTATGTCCAACACAATAATATTTAATATCAGCCAATAAGACAAGAACGTGAGAACCCATATTAACTCAATGGAAAAATGTCAAGTGATTTTAGGAAATAGACAAAACATGAGACAAGCAAACCAAAGAGTAAGAGCATGTCCACATTATTTTCTCGCAATGCTGATTCCTCGTCATAGAATAGGCAAAAGAAAATAATATGTCCAACAAAGTTGAATATTGCAATGTTTTGAGCGGGGTACAAGAAATCTTACGGCATTAACAAGAGGATCATAAGCTTCTTGAATAAGATATGCCAATGTTGTACCACTGTCAACTCCAATTCCTTTGTCGTATGATGTTGCAAATACGGCTAGATTAATTGAAAGAAGATTCCCATTGACAGAAATGCTTTCGAGTTTTAAGATGTAATGAAACCTGAGATTTAATTAAAAAGGAAAATACTAGTCAATTATAGTGCAAAATATCACCTTAAGAGTAAGAAATTACAAGGAAAAAACAACACAAGAAGCATTCTAAACTGATTTTTAGCAGTATCACCTTTTAAATTCAATTAAATAAAAATATTTTAAAATGCTTATCCACTGCTAGGTTGATTCAAACATAACAAGGGTGTACCATGTGATGAAATTTTGTAGATGAAAAAACATAACTAAACTGAAGAGGAAAGAAAAAGAGAAAAACAATGCAAAAGAGAACATACTGCGATGGGACCATTGGACTATAAACAATATTGGGCTCCAGAATTTCACCAATAACTAGAATTCCTCCTCCGTTGCCATCTCCTTTCAAACAGTGAGAGAAAACTTTGGGTGTTTTTCCTTGTGATGACAATTGTGATACAATTGATACATCACTAGGGCCAAACCCAAAGATTCCATCAATCGCTGTTGCCGTCTTGGTCAAAACTCCAGATAGATAGGTGCTACACCTATTTCAAAAACAACCATCCAAAATAATGTTTATCAAAATCCATATTAAGTATTAGTATTAACAAAAACTATCAGAGAAGATAAGCAAATCCCACCATTTACCAATTCTCCATTTTATTAAAAAAATCAACTTATTGACAAAACCTGCATTACCAATTTAATCCCACTCTCCTCTCCCAACATTCTCTCTAATTTTCAGTCCTACAAATCATGTCGAACAGTTCCCTCTACAAGGATAGGCTCCCTTGAGCCACCTATCCAAGTTTAATTTCTATATGTTATGAATCCCACAAAGCATACAAACACATATTTATAATTACCCACAATGAATAAGAATAGAAGTTTCTCACCCAAAAAGAATAGTGGCTGAAGAGTTAACACTAGTCGGAGAAGACTGCTTGATCGTGTCAAAATACATGTCATCAGAGACATATATACCGGAGGTAACACTCTTATCTTGAAACTGAAAATTGTAGCTGCACTGATTATGCTTAACCTTACGAGAGCAATTAACTTGTGCACCTTGAACCGCGATAGGGCATATTGAGTCCGAGCAATGTACTAGTGCAGCCGTGGATGAACTAGTTGCGTCAAAAAACTTAGGCTCAATCTGTACACAATACAACGTAACAAGCAACAAATGTTAAGCTACAAATCTAAACCTTGGTTCCCAAGGCAACAAAATAAACACTACACCACAAGTAAGTATGTGTATAGTAAAAAAGCAATGATGGAAATTGAAAATCCATACCCCAAGTCCACTGGAATGAGGGCAACCACTACAAGGATTACAGTTAACCAATAAGACGTCACTTCCGGTATCAATTTGAACAGTAAACTCCCTTGGTGGAGATCCAAGCTTTACTTTTGTGGTATAGAGACTGAAGAAACAAACCAACAATAGTATTAATTAAATCTCACTGTCATGTATCTCATAAAAATAAAATGAAATTCAATTTTGTACAAAATATGGTAATGTATATCAATTATTGCTATATAAGAAATGCATGACAGAGCATACCAGAAAATGAAAAGAACAAGGAAATAAGAAATAAATGAAGGAGTATACGAGAAAGAGGATTAGCCTTACCCAAAAGAGTTTGGATCAGCGATACCTTGGACTGTGAAGTTGACGCCAACACCACCCAAGATTCTTGAGTGGCGAACTCTGTCGCGAGCTATCAATATGTCAATCTTAACGCTATGGTTAAGTGGAATGACACGTTTTAGAGGAAGGTAACTGGTGCACACAGTTGGTGCCGCAATGCTGGCCAACAACAGCAGTGTAATGTAGATGAACTGCATTTTTGTTTATGGTTATTTCTTGTCTAATGGGGATGGTGGTGGAATAGGTGAAGTGAAAATTAAAATATAAATAGAATAGAGAATGATAGTGCAACGAGGGTGTTATGAGAATGATTATTGACATTGAGTTATGTTCTATTTATACACTACCTAGCCACATGAATCAAGCAAAGAAAATAAACGAAAATATGAATAAGTGGCTCACCTTTAGCTTTGCAAATCAGCATATCACTAACTTGTTGCTGTTCTTCTTCTTTGTATTAAAGACAACCACCTTCAATGGTGTGTCACCTTTGCAAGTCAGCATTGCATAAACTATTGCCATTCTTTGTAACAAATTAACTACAAAGAGAGTATGATACATTTGTTAAAGCAATTGAAGATTCTGATCAAATTAGCAATTAAGGACAAAGCCTCACCTTTGCAAGTCAGCATTGCATAAACTATTGCCATTCTTTGTAACAAATTAACTACAAAGAGAGTGTGATACATTTGTTAAAGCAAATGAAGATTCTGATCAAATTAGCAATTAAGGACAAAGCCTCACCTTTGCATTTGCATTTACATATCAGCCAATTAATAAAAATGGAAACCACTACAAAAGCAATTTGTGAAAGTAGATCTTCGAAATGGGCACGTGGAAGGTATGATCAAAACACCAAAACCTATTCAATCCGCGGGTGAGAGACGAGAGTGAGAGTGAGAGTGATTGTGAGAGTGAGAGACAAGAGTGAGGGTGAGGCGGCGAGAGTGAGGGTAGGGTGAACGGCAAGAGTGAAGCGTGAGGCGGCGAGAAGCACTTTAACTTGAAATAATGTAATAAATATTAAATTGGCGGTACAATGAACTTAAGATCACAAATCCTATCCCTTTTGACAAAAGAAGTTTATTTGTTCATAATTTGTAAAAAATAAATGATTGTTCATTCCGTTCTATTCCACTCAATTAAGTTGGAAATCTAAATATAATCTTACAAGTTTACGGAAACTAAAAGTTGAAATTTTGTATATGAATTAAAAATATTATTTAAGAGTAAATGAATAAATATATTTTGCTAAAGCATACTAAAATTTAAGAGTAAATGAACAACGTGGAAACATGGATAAGACTACTAAATCAATCGCTTTAGGCTTTCATGAAAAATAAATATTTTACTTTATTAAAATGCCTTAAAAAATTAATTTTACTTAATAAAAAGTTTCATGTTTTAATATTTTTAAAATTAAAACATATAATTTTTTTAAAATTTAATATTATTTCAATAATATTGAATCAATTGAAAAAAAAAACTATTACATGACATCAATTATATTAATTTTGTGATAACATATTAAATTTATTTTAAGTCTTCAAATGTGTTAGGCCAACCTTAATTGAATATAGTCAATATTATGGTTACCGTGGGAACAATCATAGAAATACAAAATACATGACTAAGATCTTGGTCAAGGCGGGATATGCCAAATGTGAATACCATTGAAGCAACAAGCATAACACTTGGTCAAGAAATCCAATTCTAAGTTAAATAAATACTTCAATGCACAACAATGAAATAAAAATTTAGGGTAACCGTTCATTCGATGAACTTGGATTTGAATAGTAATTGATTGATCAAAATAATTCATTAATCAATTTAAAATCCATTAGAAGTTCTTAAAAACAATTTATCAATTATCCTAGTTTCACTTGATGGATATCTATTATGAAACTCCGACAATCCACTGTGGTGGACGGGGAAGCTCCGACAAGATTTTTGATGGTGGCCGATCGAACTCGACGACTAGCAGTGGTATGCAATGGAGCTCTTTTAAATTATATAAATATTGTTTTTTTTTAATTATAGAACAATACACTTTTTTAATTAATAAAAATAGACTTTTTAAAACAATTATTATAATATTTATCAAAGATATCTATTTTATAATAAATAAATATAATCTATTAGATTTAGTTCAAAAACATATGTAATCAATTGAATTTGTAAAAATATTCGATAGCATGGATTGGATTTCATCCATATCATTAAATGGAGGAATTGAATTCAATTAATTAACAAACTTTTAGTTATGTAAATAAATTAGATAGATTAATAAATCGATGAATTAAGTTGGATGATAACTTAATAAATGATGTTGATACCCCTTCTTAAATGGCACTAAAGAAAGCAGTCTATATAAGAAATCACAAGAGACAAAACTCCTAAGATCTATTTACTATTGGAGGTCTATATAAGAAAGTGGTCTACTATTGGAGGTTATTGAGATTAATTAATTAGTTGGCCAAGGAATTATTAAATTATTCTCATTGATACTTATTTATTGATGTTGCTATTTTGGTGATTTATTGTGTGAATTTCAAATTTAATTTACTCACTCCTATGAATTTGGTGTTGCTAAGTTATGGACACCATGTGTTTGACAAACTTATGAGTTTTAAATAGTCACATTCAACTTTGTGATATTTTTAATTTTATTTTTGGGATAAACACTTTTCATGTGTCTTATCATTTATCATACTTCATTTACAAATTGATAGGTAAAAGAAAGTATATAAACTCCTATATTTTTTCTTTCTTTTACTCCATAATCAATAATAATCTTCAATGTTAAACATATTCACGGGTAAAAAAAAATTGACAATACAAATTTTTTAACGAGGACAAAGATACATGTATGGTAATATTAATTTTTTTTTGTATCTACTTACTTTCTATTTAAAACCTATATCTATGACATGATTGGACATAGTCTAGGTATTAAATAATAAACAAATGGGTTTACCTTTTGACCTCTATATAGAGGTTATACAAATCTATTATTTCTAACTACAAGCTACTTTAATCAAGAGTGTTGATTAATGCATTTGAGTACATGGTTCTAGTTTTGTACCATGACATTTTGAAAGCTCTTTATAAATTAGATTAATTTCTTAGCATGTTTCTACACTTTGTGTCGTAATTGAGTTTTAATGTTATTATTTGTATATTGAACTCTTGATATCGGATTGATGCATGCAAACAGGCGTTGGAAAACTAAAAATCAGAGTTACAACTTTTAAGTTGGCGTAAAAGTCGAATTTTATGGGGTCTAAATTGCTGATTACGTGACCTAGGTTCTTTTTTTGTAATAATATTTAGTATCGGATCACTTATTTTTCGCCCTAGAGCTTTTAGAGCCCAAATTTGAGTACTATATATTTTGGTATTTTTTTAGAATGAGTTCAGCTCGGTTTTTTAGACATTCAGATAGAGACCTAGAGTTTTCTTGTTTTTGGATAAATAGAACATTTTCGATGGATCAAGTGTCAATCAAATTTGTTTTACACTTGTTTATGTTTTGTTCTTAGTGTTACTCAAGAGACAAAATTCATTGTAAACCAGTTTCTGAGAGAATCAATCTTAAAATCATGGACTTAGTTTTGTGCCCATTGTTATGTATGTAAAGAAAAAGATAAAAACAAAAACTAACTCTAAAATCTATGTTTCTTTTTAAAATTCAAGTGTGACAAAGTATCTTCAATTAATATTCAAAATATTTTTTATTTAAATAGTCTAATTGTATGTGTAGTACCATCTGACAATGAGCATTAAACTGAGGTTTTTTTTTATTAAATTTTAATGATAATAAGAGTATTCATTTATAATAAACCGACACTTATCATACCATAAACAAATTATATAACAATTACTTTTGGAACAACAAACTTCTCCACATTTGGACAATGTGGGCACACTTTGTCCAAATAATAATTTAAAAACATTTCTCATATTTTTAAAGGAAAATAGGTCTTAATATTTTTTTTAGAGATTAATTTAAATATTTATTCCAAATTTTAAAAAAAATTTCACTTAACAATTAAGATGAAAAGAGAAAAAAGCGCTTCATAACCGCCCTTATTCATAGACATCGAAAAAAAAATTCCCCACAACTACAACTATTTTAGCTTGTGCTTAATAGGTAAATCACCACCTGGTGGATGGCCTAAGTGGAGGAATCGTGTATTTCTACTGTCTTACATTGTATCAATTCCCATCGTTTGTGTTTCGCTTCTGTTCTCAAACTCTGCAAAGGTAAACCAAACTCCAATCACTGTATCTCGTTTATTCTCATGATAAGATCCTCATCCCACTTATCAAACTATTTTCATGATAAGCTGGAATCGTTTCCATTTCAATTTTGGTTCCTGGAGCAAACGTTTGCATAACCAACAACCATCGTGGGAGTTGATTGTAACACTCTTCCCAATTGCCATAAATTTGTTCGATCGCTTTATTTTTTTTCCCAACCAAGCCTTTCTATAACTAAATGTGTAGTTGTGCAAAGCCTGAATCAGAGCAATAATGACCTTCACTTTGATTGAAGGGTCCACTCTCATAACTTCCATTACGCTTGTACATATCATGTTAGAATCGAGTTTCGTATGATCTTGTGACAGTGTAGAATTTGTGCATGTATGAGGCGCATTCAATTTACCAATCACCCACAATTCACTTTTTTTGCGTTGAAAAGCTCTGCATCTAAACAAACTATTTGAATTTGAACAATTAATAACGTACCTTTCTAAATCTGATTTTTGTACCACAAAATTCAATGATTGTTTTAATGGTAACGTTTGATTGCATGTACGCATTCATCCTTATTCTGAAACTTCATTCCAACTGCAAGAGTTCCATCTACTGCTAGGACTTCGTCAATGAACATGCGATCAAATTCACTTGGTTGTTTTGCAGTGTCTAAATTGATGTTCTTCATGAGGAATGGTGGATCGAATACAGGTAGGATAGGTTGATCTTCTGCTTCCGTATCTTCGTCAACATCGTCGTCGTCAGAATCACCAGATGATTCATCGAAGTATGTTTCATCCTCTTCAGTATAGCCGCCTAATTCTTCCTCATTGATATTATACAAGACATTAAACGGAAGATCACATTGTGGACTTGTTGGGAGAGATTCGTGGCGGAGTTGTTGGGAGACATTGTGGACTTGTTGAGTTTGTTAATTTTGACGGATACCCAACACATTTTGGATAGAATATGGTTCATAGTGTTGTGATGGAGAATATAAGTCGGGTTGATAAGGGGTGCTTTGATCGAAAGATGGGATGTAGTCGGGTTGATAATGATCGAACGATTGGGTGTAGTCGGGATTAGGCATGTTTGAGGTTGATGGTTAATCAATGTTTATTGATGTAGGACCACCTTCAAATGTAACATATAACTCGATGGTGCCGAGTTGTGACCACTGTGTATAAACATCAAACATCAGTTGAACATCTTCGTCATCGCAAACCTTCATCAATTCAAACCTGGTTGTATTTTCACCAAAAAAGACAAGGTGTCGATAAACTATATCAGTTATCGTGACTTCGTCGTTGAGCTGTAACTTTTTCTTAATGACATTCTTTAGACGAGGAAGGTTGCTGCTAGAATGTACTTTGAATGTCATTTTGTAATCACTTCCAAATGTTTTACCTTCAACTCCGTCGACAATTGAACCATTGTAATAAATAATACAAATGACTTGTTGAGCAGTTATGATTAAGTAATTGATTAAGTATGAAATGTTAAAAGGTATGGTGAGATAAAAGGTGTGGTGATATAGTGTGATCTAGTTTTCTATTTATACAAGGTAGTAAAGTGTAGAAGGTCAAAATTTAATATTTAATAGAAATAATTTGATTGGTCCAAATAAAATAACAAGGATTCATATTTTTCTACTGCACCATCCACATCCGTTGATAAATTAATTTGGATGGTCAAGATTAAAGATTTAATAGATCAATTTGATTGGTCCAAATAAAATAACAAGGATTCATATTTTTCTATTGCACCATCCACAGCCGTTGATAAATTAATTTGGATGGTCAAGATTAAAGATTTAATAGATCAATTTGATTGGTCCAAATAAAATAACAAGGATTCATATTTTTCTACTGCACCATCCACATCCGTCGATAAATTAATTTGGATGGTCAAGATTAAAGATTTAATAGATCAATTTGATTGGTCCAAATAAAATAACAAGGATACATATTTTTCTACTGCACCATCCACAACCGTTGATAAATTAATTTGAATGGTCCGGATTAAATGAAATGAAATGAACAAGGATCCACACTTTTGACTGTAACAAGGATCTACACTTTTGATTGTATCAAGGATCCACAACTATCGATTAAATGAAATGAGCAGCCGAGATTCGTCAGGGATCGCTACCTGGGGATGCGACTTCCCTAAATGATCGCTACCTGGGGATGCGATTTCCTATATAAGGACATCAAACCAACGTTTTCAATCACATTTCCTCCAACATTCCCAATCTAAATTTTTTAAATCACATAGCTGAAAATTTCTTCAACATTCAAAGTCAAAATTTTAGTTTTACTGATGGAATTATCTACGAATCACATAGCTGAAATTCGATACATTAACGCATTTGTAAGTATTTTATATTAATGTCATATATATTGAGTATTTTATATTACTGTCATATATATTATTTTCCAATATAGTAGCGTAGTATTTTATATATTATTAATTTCACATACCCTCTAAGGACAAACTGAAATGTCATGGTCATGTCAACAAAAAACCGAATGAAGCCATATTACCATATTTGCAACAAGCCGGATTTGGTGAAGTGATCAAACTGGGAAACTACAAAATAGATGTCGGCCTGATTACTGCTATGGTTGAAAGATGGAGACCAGAAACTCATACTTTTCATCTCCCAATAGGTGAGTGCACAATAACTTTAGAAGACGTATACTACATTTTAGGATTAAATGTTTCTGGTTTTCCTGTTAGCGGTTCGAATTTTGTGAATGTTAAAGATGTCTGTGAAGAATACATAGGAGTTATCCCACCTGAGGGAGCAACAAGGGGTAATTTTATTAAATTATAATGGCTTAAAGATACTTTTGACGATGTTGGTGAAAAATAGGGCATTCAGCTCGTCGCATCCCCAGGAGGCGATCATCAATTGGGCCTAAAAAGTAGGGCCTTCTTGTAATATAATTTCGCGGCGTGACATTATGGTGACAAAACAACTGAGATATTAAAAAAAAGTCAAAAAATGAATTTTTATTTTAATATCTTTTTTTTTTTTTAATTTTGTACCAAACTGCCACACTTTGAGGAAAAAAAATAACAAAATGCCCTACAACTGATGATCGCATCCCCAAGTAGCGACCAACAGAAGGAAATTTTTTTAACAACTCAATTAAAGGTCGCATCTCCATGATGCGACCATGCAGTGGGCCTAATTTTGTTTTTTATTTTCTTCTCATTTTTGCGTTTAGAAAATTGTTTATTTAATAAAATAAAAATAATTATAATATTTAAAAAAAAAACAAAATATTATTAATAAATTAAAATAAAATACATTAAATTAAAGAAAAAAAAATGCGGTTGAATAGATGTGTCTAAACAAATAACGTGTTATATTATTTTAACAACTCTCCTATTTTGTAGATAAATTTAAATTATTTTAACAATCATTGTTAAAATAATGTTTCTAATTTTAATTCGGTAATAATTCAATAAAGGAATTCAATAACCAGGATCAAATTAGACACAAAGGTTGGATTCGAAGTGAAACTCATCCCTGACATCTTTCTTATTATAAAGGATCAATTTTATTACTGTTGTTAATTTTAAATATTATTTCAATCAATTCGGAAACTTTGTGTTCAATTTAGTAATTAAATACAACTCGATAGTAAAACGCAATCCTTGAGTTCGACACTCGGTACTACCGTTTTATTATTACTTGCAACGATTCAGTACACTTGTTGAAACGCTATCAGAAAGAATGTCAATTTAATTAAACTCAATATACACCCTTAAAAAAATACTTGCAAAAGCTGCAATAGATAGGATAAAAAATCGCATTTTAGATATAGATGTGAGATCGAGTAATTATCCATAAAATTAATCAAATATGAGCGCGAACACATACATTTAGGTGACTTGAGTGAAAGTGGATGAACATTAAAGTTGTTACTCGTGTGGGAACAAATTCGGGTTCAGATATTTTTTTAACACATACACTAGGGTGCCCATTGCCATCCTAAGTGTCTCACTCCCAAGTAGTCATACAAATACAAATAAGCATTGGTCGAGATTGGCTCCGTCGTAAAAACACAAGTAGGTTGCACATCGATGACCATTGAATTAAAATTAGATAATTTAACTTTCAAACTCATTATTTTAAATATTTATTAAAATGAAAATATGCATTAAATTTAGATTTTCCGATTCTCAATCTAATGATAATTGGTGTACGGACGACGTTAACAAGGGATTTCCCATATGAATTCAAATAATCATGTAGAAATGCAACCACTTCCCCGAAAAATGTGCGATCCATCAAATCGGATCCACATAAAATTGCACTCTGAAATTCTCTAGGTTTTGACCAGGAAAATAACGGACGCGCGAATCCACAGAAAACTGAAACGCGAGAATTGCTAGGTTTTGAACGGGGCAAATTGATGCCCAAATTTAGGATGGAATTGACCGGATCAGATGTTGAATGTTGACTCGGTGGAGGGCACATACGTGTTCAATGTATCAATGAGATAAAAGCGCATGCATTTATTAAAAATTAAATAAATAATTTTTTAATTTTCTAGATAATAAAAAATATGTGGTGGTCAATTTGCATGCCCTTTCACAAAATTGGGTACCCCAAGGAGCACACCCAATTGCCATACCTCCACCTTATAAACACTACTAGTGTGTGTCATCTCTCTTATGTGAGACTTGCTTATTTTTTCAATTCACACCAATAACTCTTGTTTTATCATCATCATTTCAAACAATCCTCCACTTGAACTTAAAAAATAAGTTTCTGAAACAACGTCAAACACTTCTATAAGATTGTGCATAACAGAGGTGTCTCATGACCTGAACCATTGCATAGTAAGTAAGATTCAGAATCAACAAAAGTAACTCGTAGTCTTGAACTGTATCACTGACATCAAACCCACACCCAACTTTTTCATAGGGTGTATTCTTAAAAGCCTGTGCATCAATGGCCCTACACGTCTATCCTAATATAGTGAACGCTCTATGAATTCTGGCTCAAAATTCCATAGGAAGCGGCCTAATTCTAGCTCGAAATTCCATAGGAAGCGGCCTAATTTGAGTTATAACTTCCATTTTCACATAGGTGAGTCTATCAAGAGTACTCTTGTAGCTAGGTACTCCACTCCATTTAGAGTATAGATCTCATTAAGAGTTTCTATTACCTTATCTTTTCATGGCTTCAGGAATCATGCTTCTTTGAGATATAATAGCATGTTCATCTCACATCACTATGACTTGTTATTATCCATTGAACCTAATTCTTGGAACCTCCAATCTTTTAGGTCGGGTTACCATCATGAGTGACTTATTGATCTATAGGCAATAGTCCTATCCTTTTGAATTTATTTAGGATTTTCTATCTAGCTAATCCTTTTATCAGAGGATTCGCTAAATTCTCGTATATGATCCACTATAATAGCTCGTTTAGAAAGTAGCTCTCTAACTGTGTTGTGCTTACGACGTATTTGTCGTTTCTTACTGTTGTAATAACGATTCTCAATTTTTGCAACAGTCGCGGTACTGTCGAAGTGGATCAACACAACTAGCATAGGTTTTTCCAATAAAAGGTTCTCAGCTAGCAAGCAACTCAATCAGCTCGCTACTTCATTAGCAGTAGCTAGTGGTATCATTTTAGACTCCATAGTGGACTGAGCCAATATCGTTTGTTTCTTCGATTTCCAAGATATAACACCATCAGCTATACTAAAAATATAGCCACAAGTTGCCTTGGAGTCATCTGGTGTGCTAGCAGGTTTGATAATGTAATTTGAGACTCGTGGTATTATTCAATGGACGGCAGAAAATCTTTGATAATGTAATTTGAGACTCATGGTCCTTTTTAGGTATCTCATGACGCTTTCAATAGCGTGCCAATACTGTATACTAGGTCTAGTGGTAAACATGCACAACAGTTCCACAATATAGGCAATGTCGGGTCTAGTACAATTAGTGGCATACTCGAGGCTGCCAATGATGCTCACATATTCAGTTTGTCTAACACCTTCACCAGTGTTCTTGAAAAGTTTCACACGTGGATCATATGGTGTGCTAGCAGGTTTACAGTCAAAGTATTTGCATTTCTTTATGATCATTTCAACATAGTGAGATTGATCCAAAGAAATTCCCTTTTCTAACCTAGTAATCTTGATTTCAAGGATTACACCTGCTTCTCCGAGGTCTTTCATATCACAATTTTTACATAACAATGATTTCACAATATTTACAGCATGAATGTTTGAACCAAATATGAGTATATCGTCTACATAGAGACATATGATAGTGCAAATGCCATTTTTCAAATTTGTAATAAATACATTTGTCACTTTCATTCACTTTAAACTCATTCAATATAATCAAGTTATCAAACTTTTCATGTCATTATTTAGGAGCTTGTTTAAGACCATACACAAATTTATCTAACTTACAGACCTTGTCTTCTTGTTCATAAATTACAAAACCTTCGGGTTGTTCCATATAGATTTCTTCTTCCAAGTCATCATTTAAAAAAGCTATTTTAACATCCATTTGGTGTATCACCAAGTTATGAATAGATGCTAGTGATATGAGTACCCTAATGGATGTTATTCTAGTGACCGGTGAAAAAGTGTCGAAAAAATCTATATTTTTTATGTGTAATCAATTAATTAAAAAATAAACGGCGTTACAATACTTACCTCTTAGTTTCGTCCTCGAAATTAGACAGTTGCAAAAAGAACCAAGTAGATTTCCTTTATCTAATCCTCTACACGACTAGAGGGAGCAAACTGTCCCAACTTCTTCGATTATCCAACACACGAACCCTCAGCAAATCCTCTTAATTGTTCATTAATTTTATGGTTGTTAGTCATCATTAAAAAGGGGGAGATTGTTAGTGCAAAAGTGGTCTTAGCTGCAATTAATGTTTTGAGATAACAAAACAAACAAATAAGAACAATTATCCCCTAATTATATTTGTTAAATGTGCATATTAAATTAGAAGATAAAGATTTATATTAATGACTATCTATTTTAAGGTAGCATAAATTATAAGTTAGAGATAATAATCTAACGGTCCGATTGATGCGCATGATAGAAAGAGATCGAATAAGATATAAAGTTGGATAAGGATATGATAGTATATGATATAATAGTGACAGAATAAATATTATCATATCCTGTATTTGATACACACATGATAACCAACATAATAATATTTTATTTTGTCATGTATTTGATACACATCTCATCATGATATGATATAATATATATTATATTTAAATAAAAAAATTACCCTTGTGAACAATTACATATTAGTTTTTTTTAAATTAACTTATTATATTTTAAATGTTATAAATTAACAAAAAAATTAAATAAGTAATCAAATAACAAAAAAAAAAACTATTCATTGACACTACTAAATAAATAATTTAAATTTTAAAAACAATATCATGAGTAACCAAATAATTATATTTTATTTGTTAGAATGTAAATAAAGATATTATATACATTATATGTAAATGGCAAGAATACCTTGTAAACAAATTATATTTATTTTAAAATTTCAATTAACTTTCATATTTTTATAATTGGGAAACTAATTTATTAAATTATATAAAAAGACAAAACTACCCTTGTGTAAAATTATAAATATTTTTTAAATTAATTATTAATATTTCATTCTTAAGTTTAATATCAAATTCTATTAATTATTTTTCTATTTGATTTTATTTACATTTTTATATTTTAGATTATATTTTATAAATTATTTTTATATTTATATTTTATTATATTTCAATTTATATTTTAAATTATATTTTACAAGAGCAATTGAGTAAACTATTGTTCTTATCCTATCCTGCTGATTTTTAACTCAGCTCATATTCAAGATAAAAATTTCAACTAGAGACACACGATATGATAGAATTCTGGATTAACTTATCATTTCCTGTTGGTTCATCAAACACTAGATTCATACATGATATGATAAGTTATTCATATCCTATCCATCAAACGGACCCTAAGTGTTTTGAACACAAACAATGTTATCACCTAATAAACAAGTAATTATGTTTACTAATAGAGTAAGTCATAATATAGCAATAAGATGTATTGCATCTAGCATCTGATAATCTAAAGTCTGAGTCAAAGCGTTAAATACAAAGCAAATATGAATCAATATTTAAGGAAAAGAACGCTACAAGAGTCAAGACCTTCATTGATCCTCCAACTTAAGACCAAAGAAGAAAATTTTGAATGAAATATTTGTTCATGTCAATGCTCTGAAAGTCAAATCCTCTGATAAACAAAGAAAAATAATTGATTACTCAACGAAAATGCATCAATGAGAGTGATGATACAAGATCGCTCTGATTATTCTGCGTTTGATAAATCTGATAAACAAGTTGACCGTCAGGTCAACACTTCAAGACAATACTATGATAAAGTCAATGCTCTAATAATGAGTCTAACTCTCTTAAGTCAATCATATCCAACCCAGAACCATGGAAAAAACAATTTTCTCTGCTCATCAAAGATGAACTTATCCTCTGATTGAAGAAGCACACGACATCCTCTGATATTGTCACACTCTGAGATTTGTGTTCCTAAATCGAGATACGCTGAGTTAATTATGAAGATATATATAGACATGTCTTAAAGTCTGATTTTCCTTAAATGTTAATTCAAGATTTCCAACGATAATATCCTCAACCGAGATATATTTCTTAGTATTTAACTAGAAACCGATTTATATGAAAAAGTGAATGAGAATGAAAAAAGCAATGTATTAAGGAGAACTTTTGTAAAAGCCTAGAACACATCAAAATAAAAGAACAAATAAATAATCCTCAATAGAGAGTTATTAGAATTGATGTAAATCAATCCAAGTGTTTCATACACTTAAATTGATATAGGACTTGAAATGTAATATCCTCTCAGCATGATATTACAAATTTTGTGTCAATTTAGACACCTAGATACAAATTTTGTGTCAATTTAGACACAAATTAGAACTGATGTAAATCAGCATGATAGTGACAACAACTCTATCATCCATAAGAGGTACATTAAGAGGTGTAAAAATACTTATATACCTCAACCGTAGTTTGCCAGAAAGTTGAGAAATGTGTTAACGATAACTTCTTGGAGAGGCATAAGAAAAATACTCAAAGCCTGAACATGAAGAGTAAATAATATTTGTATGCTATTGTTTAAATAGTGGATTAAATGCTCGACTATATTGAGGCAAAATCTCCATGTTAGAAAATGAGTAGATGTAGCAACAATATGTTATGAACTAGTATAATAATCGATCTCACTATGTTATTTTAATCTAAGTTCTTTATGATTTAACTTTATTTTACTAAAACGAAATTATAATCATAAGTTGATTAATTTGATAAAGAATATATCTTTTTGGTTAAGCAACACAACTAATTTTCAAAAATGGCATAACACAATTTAAAATCCCCTTCTTTGTGTTTTCCAGCACCTTCAAGTAAAGCTCTCTAAAGTAATACAAATCATTACAAATCACAAACTCAAAATTCTTTTCATCTAAATGTGATTTTACATGAAAATAATTTATTAGAAAATCCATGCTTAATTATGAAAATTGCCTTATTATAGTTTTATCTTAAAAATATATTTAGCATGCATTGAGAATTGTAATTGTGCTTCCCATATTTTCCATAACCAAATAATATATTTATTATAGTAAATTATACTTCAAAAATTCTACATAATGGATTTTTTTTTCCATAATCAATTATGTTACGAATTAACTCTAGTGTGTTTTCTGCCATTTAAATTAGTGTCATTTATTTTCTTTTAACTTACTAACATTTATTTTATGTCATTTAATTTATTTCATTTATTATTTTAGTAATTTATTTTCTGTCATTTAACATAGCGGAATTTTTACAACGATTATTCAAATCACTTATTTAGGTTTCATCAAAAGGATTTTGAACGTGTCAAAAGAAATATATATAAAATAATAAAATGAGTGAGTTTTCAACACTTCTCACCATATATATAGTGGGTTGGTTTGTGCCCCTAATTAGTGGAAAAAGAGAGATTAAGACACACTTTGTGACATATTATAGAGTTGACATGAATTTAGGTAAGTAGCAAAATCAACCGTTGGAAACATCAAGGTTTGATTCTTCTTAACAATACCTCCATTACCATACCCATCAATTTACTAACCAATCAAACAACAGTAAAAAAACAAGGTGTTACATTCATAAAAGATAAAAGATACTGAAGAATAAAAATGACATGATGTATTATTGAAGTTATAGGATGTATTATTGATCTAATTCAACAAACAAAGTCACCACAAAAACTAGTACGTCTAGATTGATCACAATTTGAAACAACTGAAGGTGCAAAACAGAACCCATATCATTTGTCTTTGTAATGAACTTTGCTAACAAGAAGCCTTACACCATATTTTGGCATCAACAACATGTTAAACATGGGACAATGTTGATAATTTGGTGAAACATTAAAGGAAAAATTATACAGTAGAAGACTGAGTACTACCTTCATTTCTGTCATGGCAAAGTTTTGGCCTAAGCAAATTCTACTCCCAAGTCCAAATGGTATATAGGCTTGAGGATACTTACAAGCTCCAGAAACACCATTAGCAAATCTTTCTGGCTTGAACTCTGTTGCATCTGGTCCCCAATTTTCTACGTCACGATGCAATGATGGTATCAACATCCACAAGTAAATGCCTTTTGGGATAACAAATTCTACCAATTTTATATCACCTAAAGCTTCCCTTGATGCCACGACTGCGGGCCCGTAAAGACGTAGACTCTCTTGAATCACCATTGTTAGCTACACATGAACATCTTTAGGTTCAACTTTTGAGATTTTTAAGACAACAAAAGAAGAAAAATGCTTTTATATTGTACTATTGACAAGATTCAATTATATATATAGCAAAAGGAAATGGTGTCCTATATAGAGACAACGGCGTGTTCATATATAGTCAAATGGTATCATATTTAATGTGAGACTCTTAACATTCCACATGTTTAACATTCCAAATGGTATTTAAGATAGATTCGGATATCATATTAGAATTTGGATTCATATTAATCAAATTGTTAAGACTCCCTTATTGGATAAGATATGATATGAAAATTTGTTTATAAGTGGGACAATCCCAACCTTACATAGTAAGGTGGATTTGTAAGGATTAAGTAAGACCCGAACACAAATTCTAAGATCAACTACAAAAAAAAAAATAGTATTAAGACATTGTCATGATCAACGCAATGCAAGAATT
Organism: Cicer yamashitae; assembly: GCA_037974755.1. Taxonomy (NCBI): domain Eukaryota; kingdom Viridiplantae; phylum Streptophyta; class Magnoliopsida; order Fabales; family Fabaceae; genus Cicer; species Cicer yamashitae. The sequence goes on from JBBPBQ010000003.1 coordinate 37,328,121, forward strand.
GGTGAAGTGATGTACTTACCACTTTCAATTTTTGAAGTTTTCTCATGTCATTAAAAGAATGAGGCATTTTTTTATCGAATGTATCCAAAATCTCAGATCGAACGCGTTGTTGCCATTCAGGATGTAATGCAAGGAGCAACAATGTCCAAGAAACTGCAATAGCAGTGGAGTCAGAACCAGCAAAGAAGATGTTTTTGCAGAGGTCTACAATCAATTGGTTCGTGTTATGCTTCGTCTTGAATATACCCTTAGCATTAGCATTTGAAGTTATGTCACATGCAGCACCTTCTAATATTTTTTGTAATAGATCAGTTTGTTTCTCATCATCTTTCTTTTGGTTTTTTATTTCACGATCATGGATCATTTCCATTATCAACATGTCCACTTCTTTCTTCAACCTCCACATCTCTTTGTTTTCTCTAGTGGGAAGAAAACTACAAAAACAATATATAATAGCATTGATTAACACAGCACATGATATAATATAATAACATAGTATTAATTTTATTTTTGGTATAAGTAAGATCATAATTGATATAACCTTAGGTTTAGAAATCCAAAAAGAATACTAGTCCTTGAAAATACAGCTTGCATAGCGGCCATTTTCGCAAAAATTTGTTTTCCTTGGGCATAATCCATTCCAAAACAAGCTTTTGAAATAATATCCTCTGTAAGAACTTTCAGGTCACTTTCAATCACTATCTCTGCAATCTTTTCTTCATTTTCTGTTATACACCTCTCCCATTTTTTGATAATTGACAAGGTGGATCCTTCCATAATATCTATCATGTTCTACACAAAATATACATAGTATAATTATCTTATTTATATCTTAAAAAAAATATTGACAAATATTATAAAAATCCTTGATAAAAAATTCAGGAAGTATTTTACTAAGAGTAAAATAATAGTGATGGCCATGTATTATAAGCAAAATTGGAGTCTTTGACTCGATTTATTATAAGAAATGTTGGCAAACAATATAAAAAAACCTTAATATTTATCTTATACTAATTTATCTCTAATTATATTATATCATTTATTGCAATATGAAATTAGTATTGTAATAAAAATATAAATTAATTTTCTCTTTTCAAGAATAAACTAATAAAATGATTCAAACTACCAATAAATTAAATCCTTTCTTAATTCTCATCATTTAATAAACTAACCTTAATTTTGGTAATGAAGAACTCAGGAACAATAAGATTCCTTTGGAAGCTCCATAATGGTCCATTGGCTCTGAGGATGCCAGTTCCCAACATTGGCAATAATGGTTTGGTTAGATATGAAGGCCTACCTATGTCGAGGGACATATGTAGGTTTATCTCTCTTATTATTTCAGGTTTCTCCACATATAAATGTTGCTTAGTTCCAGTAGAGTACAAAAACACTAAACCTGATGATCATATATGTTTACCAAAACAACAAGCTTACGATTAAGATGAAATTATATAATTTTCTCTTTTGGATGATGAAATTATAATTTATATAAAATATAAAATTAAGAGAAATACGATTAAGATTTAAGACACCCTTATAAAGTAACAATCTATTCAATATATTTTTTCTGAAATATGGGAGATATTAAATTCATGCAGGTACTCATAATTCAATCGATCATATTTTTAAATGGAGGGGCCACATTAAATTATACTCAAGAGACAACTTAAAAAATATCAAAATCAATGAACTTATTTATCTATCGTTTTAATTTTTTAAAATGTTTTTACATACCTTCATTTTTATATATTACTAATTCCGTTCTTATATATAAATTATTCTACTAATTTATCATTGAAAAGAGATATTTAGTGTATATTTTTAATGTAATATTTATTACCAATTATAGAAAAAGATGAATTATAATTAGGGGTAGTTTAGTATATTTAAAGAAGTCTTATAAAAAGAGACAAAAAAAATTCAACAAAGTCCTATATTTAAAACTAGAAGTAGTATCTATCTGTTTTTTTAATTAAATATTTATCTATTATCTACCTATATTTTAAAGGAAAGATATTCCTCTTTAGAAAATTTACAAGTGGCACCACTATATGTAGGGCTGGACAAATGTGATGGCCCTGCCCTTTACCGCCTGGCCCGCAACGGGTGATGGTGAATTGGGCGGGTTGGATCGGGCCCAACATGTCATACGGGTAGCATTGAAGGGTCCAATAGGGTAGAAGCAGGCAGGTTCGATTCATGGGTTTTGGACTGGTGGTGACCGACCCGCTCAAATACAATTTATAATATTTATTATTATTATTTTAAGTGTTCGACTAGACAACCAAGCCCAATTTGATCCGGCCCATTAAAATAATCCAACCCTAATTTCAATCAGACTCACAGTCTCACACAATCCCACCCAGAATCCTAATTTCATTCTCTCATCATCAGTCATCCTCTCAAACCCTCGAACCCTAGTTCTCACTTACTATCTCTTATTTCTCAACTCTCTAACTTCTCGTTCTAAACTGTTCAATTTCATTTTTAAAAACTGCGTTTTTTCGTCTTTGATGTTTTAAATTTGTTAGTTTCGTCTTTGTTAGTTTCGTTTCTGTTAGTTTCATCTTAGTTTCATTTCCGTTAGTTTCATTTTTGTTAGTTTCGTCTTAGTTTCGTTTCTAATTGTTAGTTTCGTCTTTGTTGTTCTAAACTTTTTCGTCTTTGTTAGTTTCATTTCTGATTCTGAGTTTTCTAGAGTTTGATTTTGTTTGCATGTTGTTTTCTGTATTAGGATTTGATTTAACTTTTTTTTTTGTGTGCATGATTAGAGTTGTGTTTTCATCTTCTTTTTTTTCATCTTTGTTATAAATATTATGATTCAGTTTGATGGTTTAGGATTGTTGTTAAAAAAATGTATATTTAATTACTTTTTTATCTGCTGATTCAGTTTGATGATTAAGATTGTTCTAAGCTTTTCAATCTCGTGTTTAAAAATAGCATTTTTTGTCTCTGTTGTTTTAAACATGTTAATCTTTTTCTAATCTATTTCGCATTGTATTAGGGTTTTTATTTCTTTTTATCATGATTAGGGTTTTGATTTAGCTATTGTTTCTGCTTTTGGATTTTCTAGAGTTTGATTTTTTTGTTTTTGCATGTTGTTTTATGTATTAGGATTTTGATTTAGTTTTATTTTTGCATGATTAGGGTTAGGTTTTCATCTCTTTTTTTTTTATTTATTTTTTTTTATCTTTGTTATAAATCTTTTTATTCAGTTTGATGGTTTACGACTAACTTAAAACTGTTTTTTGCTTCATTATCTAATGATTATCTTGTGCAGATGCAAAAATCTTAATACAACAATAACTCTCAACTAGGTTGGTAGATAATTTTGAAGGCAAAATCCTTTAATTTTTGGACTTTATTATTGCGGAAAGTAGGCATGGCAACGAGGTGGGGCAGATGTGGATTTTGCCTCCTCCACCCCCGCACCTGATTAATCGGGGAAAACCCGCACCCGCCCCCGTTTTATAGCGGGTGTAAAATTTAGACCCCCATCCCCGCCTGCAACGGGGTTCGGCTATCCCCGTCCACACCCACACCCATTCATATACAATAATAAAATTAAAAAAATATTTTCTATAGAGATAAGATTATAATTTTTAATATTTAAAAAAATATTAAGTATATTCAATATGTATACGTATATAAAATTTAAAAATTACATAAATATTACTTGCGTGGCGGGTTAGGGTGCGGGTGTGGGGTGGATATCACCACCCTAAACCTGTCCCCGCCCACAAATTTTAATTTTGGGGAAAATACGCACCCGCACCCAATCAAAGCGGGTTTTCCCTGCCTAAATCAATCAGGTTTGGGTGGGTACTTGCGGGTGCAGATTATGTTGTCATCCCTAGCTGAAAGAAGAACGATATGCATATATGTTGTGAACTTTAAGATAAAAATGTTACTTAGCCTATGAAAAAAGATTTAGCCTATGAAAAAATATATATAAAAAAGTTAATTAGTCTTTGCAAAAAAAAAAATATATCTATATAATAAAAACATGGCAAGGTTACTATAAATAATTGAAAATTTATCGTATACTAAAGCCTAATAAAAATTAACATAATGGCCAAACAAATTCTTTGAGTCAGCAGATTTATTTAAAAATTCTTTTAAATAGTATAGATAATTGGATAATCTGATAAAAAAAGGCCCAATTGAGTAAAGAAAGGCCCAATTGAGTCAAAAAATTAAAGATGGCCCAATTAACCCGAATGAACCGAACCGACAACCCGCTTAAACCGAATACTCAAGAACCGACCAAACCGATCTTTTGCATGGGCGGAAGTGGGTGTTTAATTAGCACTCGCGGATTGGGTCGGTTGGTGTTTTTAGGCCCGAACCCGCCCAACCCGACCCATTGTCCGCCCCTAACTATATGCATTCGTTATTCCGTCCATTTCAAAAAATTTAATTTTTAATTAAAATAAATAATATTTAAAATAATAATTTACTAAGTTATTTAATATATAAATAATATATATATATATATATATATATATATATATATATATATATATATATATATATATATATATATATATATATATGGTAGTTTTTTGTCATCAAATCTCCAAATTTATATAATTAAATAAATTACAATTCTAATAGTGGTTTTTTAGTGTCCTTTATAAATTTATTATCATAATTGTTTTAATATAAATATTTGTTTCAAGTTTCATGGTAATCATCTGTTGTGATTTTATTTATTTAATTAATTTATATTATGTATTTTACCTATGTAAACTTATATTATCTTTTATCGAATAATTAAATTTAATTTAATCAAATGACATAAATAAATAAATAAATATATTTTTATATTTTGAAATTTTATTTCATTTTGAGTCATTTAAAATTTAATGATATAAATAAGTAAAAATTATTTTAATTCAACGAGTCACACTCCGTGTTTGACAATTGACGGGTAATAGAGACAACATGATAATATTATCGTATTCTTATCAAAATTAAAAAGATAATATTTGTTGTTTTATAATATATAATAGATTATCCCTTGACATAGCTTACTTATAAGCAATTTTATCTTTCTAATTATAGATAAAATAAAATGGATATAGACAAATATTTTAAATGGAAGCATGTAAACATATTTAAACTTAATATATAGGCACAAATTCTAGTTTAAATTAATTTTTTTTTTGAAAAAAAGTATCTTATAATTATGAGATGAGGGACTAATCTATATAAGATAATAATTCGTGTAAAAAAATTTCTAAAAAGTCTCTTATACTTAATTCTTGAAGTGTTAATTTAATGATAAGAGATAGTCATCTTAATCTTAAAAGATAGAGTTCAAATTTCAAACGAAACCATTAAAAAAGAACTATTAATGTCACATTTATTTATTATTAATAAGTTTTTGTTCCTCAATTTTTTTTTAAATGAGATATAGTTTATTAGTTGAAATGTACGTGTTTGATATTATAGAGATTGTGCGACTAACACTATTTTAATACAATATTTTTAGTCATTTATCTTATTTAGTTATAATATTTAAGTCTTTTAATTTTTTTCTTCCATATAAGTCCTGTATATTTTAAAAGATGCACAAATTAATCATTTTATTTTTATTTTTGACAAAAATACAATTTTAATTCTTTAAGTTTAGCTCCATTTTTGCATTAAATTCTTTATGTCATATATTTTTATCAATTAGCCTTTAAGATATATTAAATAAATGACTAACTGTGCAAACATAATATAATTTAAATGATCAAATCGAAATAAAATAAACTTAAATGATCTAAGCAAAAAATAAATTAAACTTAAAGGATGTATAATTTTTGCATATATTTTTAAAATATTATGTGTCAAGCCTAGAATTGAATCAATAAATCTATCATACTATCTCCGTCTTCTTATTTTTAAGTGTTACAACTAAATAACATAAATGATTAAAAATATAAAAAAAATATATAATTGATTTTTCTTAAATCCTAATTCAGCTGTTAAATACCTTAAGTTAAATATAATATTCTAATATTAAATCCGACCCCTCGCATTCTAAGTTTGAACCCAACACCTTATTATGTGAGTTTTTAGATGTAATTATATTATTTATAAAAAAAAATTACTATAATTGATTTAACTGTATATAATTAACAAAAGGGACCTCGTACTAAACTTTTTTAATAAAATAAAAAATAAAAATTCGCCCCTCCTCATCATCAAAAGAACATAATCGATAAATTTTTTATGTTTTATGATATAAAATCAAATTAAATTCATTTAATTCTACTTTATTAATTAAATATGTAATAATAGTAAAATCATTTCTATAATACTTTTTTTCCTCTAAAGATTCCTTGAATCAAAGGTAATTCTATTCTAACACTATGACACTAAATTTGAGCATCTATTTCAGTTAAGATTTAAAATTGTGATCATTATAGTGTAGGGAGTCTAAACTTTTCTACTAAACTCAATTTAGGTATATCCAAAAATACATTTTCATAAATTTAAATTTTATTTTCCAATAAGCTCTTATATTCCTATAAATTAGTTTCTATATATCCAAAACATTTTTGAAGAATTAAGTGAAATTAGTATAAGTTAAAACAATGATACAAAATAAGCAAAATAGAATCCAATGTGAGCTCACTATGCACTCGAATGATAAAAAAAAAAAAAACAAAATTTACAAAATAGAATCCAATGTGAGTGTCTTACACAAAACAAAAACAGTATACTACGAATGCAATATGTGTGGTTCAAATTCCTTAGAGACATATGCAAAGGAAAATAATTCAAAATCAAAAACAATTTTAACATACCATAGCGTTGCTTCCACGTGTGGAAATATGGAAATAAGGAATAAACCCATTCTTCTTTGGAATCAACAGATGCTGGACTTTGGGGATGAATTTGTTGCATCTCAGAAACGTTTCCAAAGGGGAAAGAAGGTTTTGGTCCATTGATACCTTGTTTTTCAAGAACCGATCGAATCCTTCGTGGCTTCAACCAAAATTTCTCAAACAATATTACAACACTGCTTATCACTATCAGTCCCACTGTCCAAAATAACCGTTTCATAACTTTCTCTGAAATCTCCATTATATCTCCACTCTCTTTTTTACTCACTCACATTGAATTGTTTGATTCAGACTATGTGTTTTTTATACACTTTTTTTTAAAATGGATTTTAATATATTTAACTTGGGTAGTCAACACTATCTTTTTTTAAAATGGAGTTTAATATATTTTATTAATAGGTGCATGCACATGAGTGCATCTGTGCATGTACATGGGCCAAATAGTGGGTGGAGTAAAAACATATGCAAATACAGTCTATTGAATTTTTAAGTTATTTTTGTTATAAGAAAATTTATTTATTAAGGGGTTTACAACGTATTCAAACCCAAAATACGACAATGGAAAAACCATTACAGTCCAAATGGAGAGAAAGAGGAGCGAAGCAAATTCGCTCTAACATGTAAAATATAATTTACAGCTACTACTATATTTTGTACTTATAGAACGTAATATATAAATTCTTAAAGCGTAAAATGTGTATACTATTATTTTTTTACTTTCCATTTAATGTGGTTAAAAAAAACCCAACAACTTTAAAAAAAATTATTTTTCATTAAAAATAAATCCCCAAATTATAATTTGTCTATGTCAGCTTCTTCACTCTCTTTCATTCCATTACTCATTTTCTACTTTTTTCTTTCCATATCAAGAAACGTTGAGAACTCCCGTCCTACCAAGCAAGTATTTCTACAATTGCAATTTGCAAACACTATATTTTCTCTGCATAGACTATGAGTGGTAAAATAGATGCATCGAAACAATTCATTAATCATTAAGAACCATTAAATTAGTCAAAAATATTTAATCTAATTCATCTACTAAATATAAAACATAATACAATTAGTCTATTCTCATATTTTAATGGATAGATGTTCATACTTTTTTACAAATAAATGTATAAATTTTCAAATATTTTTTAAAAAATTAATATTATTTTAAAATGACATTCTTTAATTTGTTTTGAAAAAAAAAGGCTATTTTTTAATTATTTAAAAAAACTATTTTTATATTATGTTTTAAAAAACAGTTTTTTTTTTATATTTTATAAATAAGTAACTTAATTATTATCATAAGGGTAGAGCTTTTGCAACTCACATTCGTTTGCAAAGAAACTCTAGAAAACCATCATCACCAACCACCAACTATTATTAAGATATTATATTCATTTTAAAAGAAAATTATTTAAATTTCAAATAATAAAAAAATTTAGTTTTTTTAAAATGGCTTCTTATAATAGTAAAATAAAATCAGATTATTTTTTAAAAAAATACTAAAATTATTTTTAGAATTAATTATTTTTAGAATAAGAAAACTAAAATAATACCAAAAAAACTATTTTTAGAATAATAAATAAAAAGTATTTTTCTATTAAAAAATTAATAAACAGTATAGTGTAAGTGATCAAGTCTGCTCCCAACACACAAAATTTCTTCTAGCTAGCTTAACAATTATGATCTTACGATTTTCACTACTTGACATCTATTTTTAATAATCTAACATTTATAATTAATTGCACAATGTAAAAAATTTACATGACCGTCAATATCAATTAAATCCTTTTATTAAGAATGAACAATGATGTGTTGCTAACTATTTTCAACTATTTTGGAAGAAAAATGAAATTTAATTCATATATATTGTCAGTGTAAAAAGTTTTTACAGTATAAAAAGTTTTTACATTGTCATTCAAATTTTTAGCATAATTATCTCTAAAGTCATGTCCATTTATGATTGTAATGTGATGACGGTGTAAAACTTTGTACCCTAACATTACATGATAATTAAACTAAAAAAAATCATAAAACTTAAAATATAACACCATTAAAGAAAAAAAATCTAGAAGATATGTAACACCCAGTTTTTAGTAATTCGTTGTTACGAGTGTTTTGTGTCAAATGACAATGTTAATGTGATGTTCTGGGTCAAGAGTTTGATTTATTTTAATGTAGACAAATCTGATTTTTGTTATTTGAGACAAACTTTCAAAATAAAAATATTTATTTTTTATTTATCCTAATTTGTTTTAAAGTGGAGATATGATTTCCTAATTTTAATTAACCTAATTAGACACTATAAATAAAGGCGAGGTTAAATTTTTAGGAAAAAAACGAGAATAAAAAAAAAAAAAAAGGAGAATGTTAATGAAATTGTGTTTGAATCTAATCACACCCTTTATGTTTTTGTTTATTTGTGTATTCTTAACCTTTAGTTGAAATCAATTGAACCATTTATTCATATTAAAACACAAAAAGAAGAAAACTACAAAAAGTGAAAAGACATAAAAATATAAAAAAAAAAATCACAATCTTGTTACGCCATTTTTAAACCTCTATTTTATTTAGGTATGTATTTTAATTTAGAGAAAGTGATAATGTTTGTTATGAGCATATATTGTTATGAAGATTTCATTTTATTCTTATTTCTTTTTGCGTACTATTGAAATGCATGTCAACGTAGTTAAAGTTAATTTATGGTTGGTTTTCCATATTAGTAAAAAATTGAAATAAATCCAATTCATTTTATGCGTGATCCACTTTTTTGACTTATAACGACGAAATATGTTAATTGTTTGAATTTAATAATTTATGTACAGTCGTATACATAAGTACGCCGAAAATTAAACTCTAATTCTTTGACCGCCGTTCAATTCAACAGAACCATCTCTAAACAAACCATACCAAAACAAGTAATAAAAGAGAAACAAATGAAACGCAAAAGAAAACAGAAAAGTAAAAATCTAAATAAAATGGGAAACGGTGACCGCTGCCGCTAGATGGGCCATTGTCCATGCTCGCCGCCATCGTCTTCCACGTCTGTATGCTTGCTCATGCACGACTTTGTCCCTCGTGTGTTGTCTGTTCACCACCTCTCTCTTATGTCTGCGCCGCCATGGCCGTCTATATTGCTTGCGGCGTTTCTGTAGCTGTTGTCGGAAGATAAGAAGATGGGTCATTAGGTCGACCCTAGAGCCTGCTTTTGTATAAAAAAGGGAATTGCTAAGCCCCCCAAACTTCCAAAAGTCCCCTTACCGGATCATTGATTTGGGTTTGCTGAATTCTCATAAACGTGAATATGGATCCTTAAGTTACTAGACTCATGCATCCGATAACTATCTATAATAAGTTATGTCATCTTTCCACCATACATTTCTTCTTTAACACTCAACCTCAAATCTTTCACCTCTTTACATGTTTTTTGTGTTCAAATACACCATTCATCCATCCATTGGCTTCATCAACATTATTTTTGTTCATTGCAAAGGTAATGTAGCTCCAAAACCTTCTCCATTGTCATTATATTTGTTAAATTTTTTAAAAAATTGTCCTACATTGTACTAGATGGTGGGACCTAGTAGTTTGTTTTTAAAAATTTGACCACTACTGAATTCACGCATCCGATAATGGTTTATGCAGACCAAAATGGTCTGTTTTATGCAAAGTGAGTTTTACTTTGCTTTGAATGTTTGTAGTTAGTTATGGTTGAGCATATGTACTTGATTTGAAAGTTGAGCCGGCTGCTGATTTGAAACCTGAACCTGCAGCTGAATTGAAGCCTCAGCGTGTACCTGACTTGAAACCCAAGGAGGTAGTTGATTTGAAATATTGTAGAACCAGTTGTTAATGACAATATTGATGTTGGGAAAAACTTTATTGTTGAAAATAAACATAACTTCGAGATGATTTGATTGCTTAGGTTTGTCGTAAGGAAGCTAAGTTAAGATTTTCAGGGGTAATAACATAATCAAATCATGGTTCTGATCGAAGAAAACAATTTTTTATATTGGACTGCGAAAGAGGTGGTGTGTATAAATGAACCAAGAAGAGGTTGAAATGCTAAGACACCAGATCTTGGAATTGTGAATATCCATCCAAGTTGCGTGGTTATTTCTTGACAACCAAATAATGGAACCTTAGTTGTGTTAGGAACACACAACCATGAGATGGATCAAAAGTTGGAAGGTCATTTCATTATTGTTCATTTAAAGGAGGAAGAGAAGGAAATTTTTGGCGAGATGACAAGGAACAAAAGAAATGAACATGTGATTACAACAAAGTATGTTTATATTGTGCGTCAAAGATACAAGAAGACTATAAGGATCTAGGGTCAGAAATGCAACATCTATTGAAATGTTTGAATGATCACAAATATGTATACATATATAGAACGGTTGATAAGTTTGAAACTAAAATTTAAGATATTTGGTCGCATCTTGAATCAATCAAGTTGTTTAACACTTTTCCTTATGTGTTGCTCATGGATTCATCTTATCAAACTAATCAGTATGTGACAATAAGCGTCCGGTGATGGGCAAGTGCAGTTGACAGAACACATCGTCCAAAGTCACTATCATCTCACCAACAGAGAGATCAAATGTGCTAGTCTCCTTATGCCACATCTCAACAAATGCGGACAACAAGTTGACGACTATTAACCCGTCGCTCGTGAGTCCTAGATCAGCCAAACATGATGCTTTGGTTGGACCCTAAAGCCAATCCATATTAGAATTTGGAACTGTTAACTGTGTTATCTTTCTTCTGTTGCTAACACATTTAAGAGGTTCACAATTGTTAATCTTTGATAATTAAATAAATAAATAATTAATCAATAATTAAATAACTAGAATTAAATAAATATTTTAGAATTAAAACTTACATCTCCAACTCATATGTGGGCTGCCATGTGGTCCACAAAACGTGGTAGCAGTGACATATCAAAGGCCACATGGAAATCCGTGAACATATGGTAGTGGTGCAACCATCTCGTCTTGTATATCAGCAGCATGTTCCTTTGAGCGAGAACTTTCATCTCTATTCCGTTGTCATTTTGTAGGAATTTTGGCTTGATGCTCTTTGCAAACAAACTCATATTGCGTCTCCGTACAATCTCAATGTCGAGTAACTTCACATCTCCTTCCATCTCTAGAAAAAAAAAACAACCAATTTGTCAATAATATTTTAAGCAATTTGTCTTTCAACAATAAACCCTAACTACACCATTTAATTTTATTTTATTCATTTAAGAAATTTTTCAAAAGTTTGGAGCACATTGACTATATCACATTTCAATATTTTCATTCAAGCATTTTGTCAAATATTTGACAAACAACAACTTAGAAAACATAAACTCAACTGAAATGACAACAATCAATTGACAAAACAATAATAACATCAACATATATCTCTATTGATTTATATTATTTCTTTTTTATTATTGTTGTTTTATTTTTAACAAATAAATAAATGAATTAATAATAAAATCAATCAATCCACAAATATTTGCTATTAAGAATTATACGTTTTTTTTATTTTCCTATTTCATCGAGAGTTAAAAAAATTTCTTTTTCAAACCAAATTGGATCTCAAACCAATCAAATTTTAAACTGTGGAGCCCGGAGAGAAACCTTGATTCAAATGCTCTGGTTAGTGAGTTAATTGATAGGGATACAAAACAGTGGAAGCGAGATTTGGTTAACAGTAGTTTCTTGAGCATTCCCATTTGTTGGAGATGCCTGACAGATAAGAGAATTTGGAATTGGGAAAGAGACGGTAACTACTCGGTTCGCTCAGGTTATCATATCCTTAAAGAGGGCTTTGACAGAAATAACCCTGAGTCATTCGTGGCTAGTGATACAGGTCTTTGGAAAGCTATCTAGAAAATTCATTTGGCGTTTAGCCAAATTTTAAAGGAAAGGCATTAAGTTGGATATTGTCATGTAATTGAAGCTCTCTGGTTTGTCTCTTCTCTTGGTATTCATGTGCCACAACACACAAGTCTCCTCCAATGGCTAGATGTATGGCTCACAAACTCTAACCTTGAAGTTGTCCAACCGTTCAACCTTACCCTCTAGAAGATTTGAAAAGGTTGGAATGCAGTGGTTTTCAACAAATGTAATTTCTGCAAGCTTAATCAGTTATCAGTTAGTGATCAATAACAAACTTTTCTAATTGCTAACTGAATTAGTTACAAAGTATATTACTCTAATACTCATCCCTCAAGCTCAAGGAGGTTGACTAAAGGCAAACACCTTGAGTTTGCGACGAATTTCTGGAAATTGGTTGGATGAAATTGGTTTGTTAAAGGAATCAACAAGTTGTAGTGAAGTTGGAACATGTTGAACCAATAGTTTTTTGGCAATGACTTTTTCTCGAACAAAATGTACATCAAGTTCCAGGTGTTTTGTTCTTGAGTGGAGAATTGGATTGTGAGCAAGGAGAATAACACCAATATTTTCTCATAGAAGTGTAGGTGTTTTGATGCTGACTTGCAACACATGAAGAAGTGATTGAATCCATATGAGTTTAGCTAGTGTGTAAGCCATACTACGGTACTCGGCCACAGTGCTCGATCGAGCAACCAATTGTTGCTTCTTTGTTGACCTTGATCCTAAGTTAGGACCTAGAAAAATGCATGATCCCGAGGTAGAACGAAGATCATCAGGATCATTAGCCCAATCGACATCACTATAAGCAATTAGAGAGAGAGGAACATCAAAATTACTAGGCTGTAATAGCAGACCCATATTAGAGGAGCCCTTAAGATAACGAAGCATTCTTTTGATAGCTTTCCTACGAGTTTTCAAGGTCGAGCCATGAATTGGCAAACCTTGTTGACACTAAATGCAATTTCAAGACGTGTAAGGGTGGCATATTGTTATTCCCCAAAAACTGACCTGTACTCAGTAGGATCAGCTAAGTTGTTAGTTCCAAATCTACTCAATTTATCATTGGAGATGAAATTCCATTTGAATCATACATATTGGCACAAGATAATAGATCACAAATATATTTTCCTTGGGACAAGAGCATAGAGCCATTGGGCAAGTATTTCACTTCCATGCCAAGAAAATAGTCAAAACAAACCAATTGTTTAAGAGCAAACTTATGATTGAGTTTAGAGATAAGGTCTTTAATAAAACTTGGTGAAGAACCTATTATAAGAATGTCATCTACATAAATAAGTATGCAGATACAAACACCATTGGTCTTTTATAGAAATAGAGATGGATCACATTTACTGATATGGAAGCCAAACTAGAGAAGAAAAGAAGTGAGACACTCATACCAAGCATAGGGTTCTTACTTTAGCCATATAATTACTTGTGCAGCTTGCACAATAATGATTTGTTGGGATCCTCAAAACCAGGAGGGTATCGCATAAAGACCTCTTCTTACATAACACCATTAAGCAATGCATTATTTATATAATTTGTTGAATTTTCCATTTGTTATGCAATGCTAGAGTTAACAAAATCTGAATTATGACAAGTTTGACAACAAGGGCGAAAGTTTTATTGAAGTCGAATCCCATTGTTTAATGAAACCCCTTGGCAACAAGGCGAGCTATGTGCTGGAATGAAACTCATTGGTCTCTTTATTTACTTTTTTTTTTGTTTTATTACAATTACTATTTTTATTTTGCTAAAACAAAATTAATAGTTACTTAATCTCATTTTTCTTATTTTTAATACTCCTCCAAACATCATTTAATTTTCAAAACATTACTAATATTTTATAACTAATATATGATAAGTTGGAGTAATTAAAATAATTAACCTTTTAAAAAAAAATACAAATTACTAACAATTGAAACTCTCATATTCAAAATAGTCACTATAATTATACTTATTTTTCAAAATACTCATATTAAAATACTACCATCATTAGAGAATAGTCAAATCACAAAATAAATAAATATAACATTGCTACTTTACATTAATTACTAAATCATAATAAATATATATATAAAATCCCAATGCCACAACAAGTATATAAAAATAAAGGAAATCAAACATAATATTATTACTATCCCAAATATAAATAACAAAAATATGAGATACTAAGAATTAATTAAAATATAAATATGTGTATTAATTACGAACGTACATATACACGTAAAATCGCATAAAATCTTATTCCTTAAAATATGTACACTAAAATACTATTATTTTTAGCGAAATATATAAGATAATAAAATATAGTATTTATTATATATATCATTCATTTAGTCAAATGTGTACAAGATTAGCACGTCATAGAAAATACACATATAAAGGAAATTAATCAATATATATTCTAAAATAACCTTAACGCCAAATTAATTATTTAAAATTTTATTTTATTAATAAAATAATTTATTATAAAATTTGGGGTGTTACACTATCCACCCAGTGGAAATAGTGAGTTTTTGCCTTCCGTGGGATTCGAGCCCGATACCTGGGGGATAAGTGCCGCCTCCAGATAGTCCCACTACCAATTGAGCTCAATTGGTAGTGGGAATGTGATGAGGCAGTACTTATCCCACAGGTACCGGGCTCGAATCCCACAGAAGGAAAAAACTCGTTATTTCCACTGGGTGGATAGGGGGGACGAGAAGATCGTGAGGTAGCATCGCCAATAATGGTAATGGCCGGGGTGTTACAAAAAAAGGCGCCTTTTAATGTAACACCCCCGCCATTACCGTTACCGACAGTGCTACCGATCTTCTCACCCCCTATCCACCCAGTGGAAATAGCGAGTTTTTGCCTTCCGTAGGATTCGAGCCCGGTACCTAAGGGATAAGTACCGCCTCCACAGAGTCCCACTACCAATTGTGGTGATCGTGATGGGCCACAAAGTTAAGTGGTGACTGTGATGGGCCATGGGATGGTTCCATGTGATAGTTGGTCCATCTTATGCTTACGGGGATTTAACTGATGTGTAAGGTATGTGATAGGCTACACTCTAGTAAATAGTGCAAGTCTGTGAGAGACTGCACCTCGGTAATTAGTACTAAAGCCTGTGATAGGCGGTACAATTGTGATTTACGCTCCTCGAGGAGGGTTTGGTTTTGGAAATTCCGGAATCATGTGCATTGGCATATAAACATTGCATTAGGTTGCTTGGCACGTGAGTCCTGTTTGTTATAACATGATATTTATATATATATATACTCGGTTATTGATTGTTTTATGACGTAATTGTTAAATGTTATTTGTTAATTTCGGTTGGTGACCCTTTACATTATTGTGGAAATTGGACTTTGCCCTCAGATGATACCCGAGTTCGTTCCACCGACTATTACCTTGACGACGGAAACGTCGTTAGACTTCCCTGATCGAGACTCGCCCACTGCTTGGGTATACGACCCCATCTTAAGCAGAGCTACTTATACGGGGAGGGTAGGGAGAACAAGTAGGAAAGCTGGAGCAGTATCCTCGTGGAGCTTACTCACGAGAGGATCAACTATCCGATACCCTCAGGATTGGTACTCGAGATGAATGGGGCATGGGAAGATGTAGAGGATTCCTTAGTAAGAGTTGAGGCGGAGGCCACTGTAGGAGCTGGAGATACAATGGTTGGATTGGGGACTGGTGGAAAGGATAAGGGGTCGATGCCAGTGGAGCGAGAGATTGCAGGATCCTCTAGGCGTATCGAGTCATAGTTTCCATTTCCGGTGAATGATCCCTTACCGACTGCCACTGAAGTAGTGGACTGTTTTGAGATTCCAGCACCACTGAAGCCACCTATCTCGTGGGTGGATCTGACTTTTGAGGAGGAAGTTACCTCGAAGATGGATATTGTTTCAGAAGGGACTTGCAGAGTGTGTAGAGGTCACCCATGTTGTTGTAGTTGCTAGAATATGATCAGATTAGTTTTGTTGTATAGGGACTTGATGTCTTTCTTTTGGTGGTGTTGCTTATTTTATTTTGGGATGACTGTAACTATATCTTATACGGTCAGTTGACTTTTGTTTTGGTGGGTCCATGTTCCATTTTTTTGACGTGACCATGGGGGAATAGCATTCTTGGAGCAGTGCTTTTGTGCAGGTGTTTGCCGAGAATACCCCAAGGGTATGAGCGATGTCTGATAGGTCTCATAGCCGCGGTGTATTTTCTATTTCTATATTTTGGATTTTCATCTCAAAAATTATTCCAGTTTGTTTGTATTTATGATGTAATTATTCACCACTTTTGTGGTTTGTGTTACGACGAATTATTTTTATTAATTTGTTTAAAAAAAATGCACTCGCGCTGATAAAAATTGGGGTGTTACATTGTGGTATCAGAGCTTTGGTTAGATTGTAGGTCGACTTGTAGGTTGGGAGTCATTATCTGATCATGCGTCAGGGTATGTTGTTTGAGTTGTCAGGTCTGGAGCAGTTGTTATGTGTTGATGTTGTCGAAAGTTATTTTTGGAATTATTCTAAGTGGTTTTAAGATTTCTTCTTGATGTTGGTTTTGTAGGAAACAATGCCTCCAAGAAGGAACAACACTGCAAGAGTCAACGTCAACAGGGATGACCAAATGGAGGAAGCAATGAATAACATGGCTGCTTCTATTGCTGCACAGACATTTGCAAAGACTCTGCGGGATATGGAGAAAAGGGAAAGAGAGATTCGTGCTGCTGAGTCAAGGGGATTGGAAGATTTTCGTCGTTATAATCCTCCAAAGTTCAAGGGTGATGAAAGCCCAAAAAAAGCTGATCAGTGGATTCAAGAAGTGGAAAAGATCTTCGAAATGATTAATTGTCAAGCAGGGGTGAATGTCAACTATGCTACATATCTACTACTAGGGGATGCTGAATATTGGTGGAGAAGTACAAGGCTTCTGATGGGATCAACTCATGAGGAGGTGAACTGAGAGTCGTTCAAAAGGAAGTTTTTAGACAAATACTTCCCGATGAGTACCAAGACTAAGTTGGGCGATGATTTTCTAATTGTACCAGAGGAATATGATAGTGGGTGAGTATGCTGCTAAGTTTGAGTCATTGTCAAGGCATTTTAGGTTTTTCCGTGAAGAGGTTGATGAACAATTCATGTGTCATTGTTTCCAAAATGGACTGAAGTATGAGATTCAAGACTCTGTCCTGCCATTGGGAATTCAACGTTTCCAAGTCTTAGTGGAAAAATGTAGAGAAATTGAGGACATGAAGAACAAGAGGGCCAACCGAGGAGGGAACTTTAGTTCCGGGGGGCCTAGTCGGGTCAACCATCAGAACAACAAGGGAAAACAAGTTGTTAAGCCTTATAACCGAACACAAAACAACAATAGGAGTCAGAATCACCCGGGAAACCAGAACTTTGGAAGAAAATTGGGACAAGTGATTCGATGTTTCCGATGTGGGGAAGAGGGACATTATGCTAATGCTTGTACCTCTAAGAGTCATACTTGCTACAATTGCCAGAAGCCAAGGCACTTTGCAAGGGATTGCAAGGCTCTGAAGGTGGAACCAACAGTGAATGCAACAAGGGCTACTCGTCCTACTACTAAAGGACGTGTTTAATGCATGGGTGCTGAAGCTGGAAATCCATCTAGCAATTTCATCCAACGAGACTGCGAGATTGCAGGTAGCACTCTAACTACAGTTTTTGATTCGGGGGCAACCCATTCCTTCGTAGCTATGGACTGTGTGAATCGTTTGAAGTTAACTGTATCTTCTCTGCCTTTTGATTTGGTTGTTCCCACGCCTGCTAAGACCTTGACTGTAAATACTGCATGTTTACGTTGTCAAGTAACTATTCAGAATAAATATTTCTTGATTAATTTGATTTGTTTACCCCTACAATCACTTGAGGTCATTCTCGGTATGGATTGGATGTCGTATCATTATGTAATCTTGGATTGTGCTCGCAAATTGGTTCTTTTCGCCGAGCTAGGAGTCGTTAAGTATCTGGCTGCCAACAAACTAGGAGTGTCACTGAGAGAAAGAACTCAATAGTTTCTTTCATTAGCTAACGTGGAGGGAAATAGGAATGTGAGCATAGAAGACGTGGTGCTTGTCAAGGAGTACCCAGACGTATTTCCAACAGAAATTCCAGGATTACCACTAGTAAGAGAGGAGGAGTTCTTCATTGATCTACACCCAGGAACCAGACCTATTTCGATTGCGCCGTATCGGATGTCGCCATTGGAATTGAATGAACTCAAGGGACAAATTGAAGATTTGTTGGAGAAAGGATTTATTAGGCCAAGTGTGTCACCATGGGGAGCTTTGGTATTGTTAGTTAAGAAGAAGGAAGGAAGCTCGCGCTTATGTGTGGATTATAGGCAACTTAATATGGCAACTATTAAGAATTGTTATCCTTTACCACATATTGATGATTTGATGGATCAGTTGAGAGGAGCCGCGGTGTTTTCGAAGATTGACTTGAAGTCAAGTTACCATCAGATTCAAGTGAGAGAAGGAGATATTCAGAAAACTGCTTTCAGAACCCGTTACAGACATTATGAATATCTTGTTATGCCATTTGGAGTTACCAATGCACCAACAATTTTTATGGATTATATGAATAGAATATTCAGCCCATTTCTAGATAAGTTTGTTGTGGTGTTCATCGATGATATATTAATTTATTCAAGGACTGAGGAAGAACATGGAGAACATTTGCGTTAAGTTCTTGAAGTTTTACGCGAGATGCAATTGTATGCCAATCTGTCGAAGTGCAAGTTTTGGCTAGAAGTAGTGAACTTCTTAGGACATGTGATAACCAAGGAAGGAATCACAGTGGATCCGTTAAAGGTTGAGACAGTCCTCGCTTAGAAACAGCCTCAGACTATCATTGACATACGAAGTTTCGTCGGACTGGTAGGATACTACAGGAGGTTTATTTAAGGTTTTGCTAAGATTGTAGCTCCATTGACACAACTCACTAGGAAGGATCAACCGTTTGCATGGACAGAGAAGTTTGAGGAAAATTTCCAATTACTAAAGAAGTAGTTGACAACCTCACTAGTATTGGTCTTTCCACAACCGGATGAACCATATGAGGTTTACTGTGATGCGTCTCACCAAGGTTTGGGATGTGTTCTAATGCAACACAAGAAAGCTGTAGCTTACGCTTCAAGACAATTAAAGACTCATGAAAGAAACTATCCTACTCATGATTTTAGAGCTTGCTGCTGTAGTTTTTGCATTAAAGATCTGGAGGCACTACTTATATGGATGCACGTTCACAGTGTTCAGTGACCATAAGAGTTTGAAATATTTGTTTGATCAGAAGGAATTGAACATGCGTTAGAGAAGATGGATGGAGACTCTCAAGGATTTTGATTTCACGTTGCAGTACCACCCTAGGAAGGCCAATGTGGTGGCTGATGCGTTGAGTAGAAGGAGTGTGTCAGTGTCTTCAACAATAACGGCTAGACAACAAGAGTTTTGGGAAGCATTTAGAGACCTAGACTTGGACGTAGAGTTTGCACCAGGGATTTTGAAATTCAGAATGATTAAGATTTTGAGTGGCCTACTTGAAGACATTGCAAATTTTCAAGATGACACGTTAATCCAAGAGAAGAGGAACCTAATAGTGCAAGGGAAGACAACTGAGTTTAAGATTGGACCATATAATATTTTGAGATGTAATGGCAGTATTTATGTACCAGCAATTGCATATCTGAGGACAACAATTTTGGAAGAGGCTCATAAGAGTAAATTGAGTATCCATCCCGAAGCAACAAAGATGTATCAGGACTTGAGGTAGAATTATTGGTGGCCAGGAATGAAGAGGCATGTAGCGGAGTATGCATCAACTTGTTTAACTTGTCAGAAAGCGAAAGTGGAACATCAGCGACCTGCTGGAATGTTACAACCTTTGGATATATCTGAGTCGAAGTGCGACAACATTTCCATGGACTTTATAATTGTGTTGCCAAAAACAAGGAGAAAGAATGACTCTATTTGGGTGATAGTGGATCGATTGACTAAATCCGCACACTTTTTACCAGTAAGGACCATCTATAAGGTAGATAAGCTAACCGAGATCTACATTGCTGAAATTGTGAGATTACATGGAGTACCGTCGATCATCGTATCAGATCGTGACCCGAAATTCACGTCGCACTTTTGGGGAGTGTTGCATGAAGCGTTGGGAATGAAACTAAGATTGAGTTCAGCGTACCATCCCCAAACGGACGGACAGACTGAGAGGACGAATCAGTCTTTGGAAGATTTATTGAGAGCATGTGTACTAGATGATAGAGGAAACTGGGATGATGTACTGTCATTGATTGAGAGTACCTACAACAATAGTTTTCACGCAAGTATTGGAATGGCACCCAATGAGGCTCTATATGGACGCAAGTGTCAAACGCCTTTGTGCTGTTATAAAGACGGTGAAAGTATGATTGTAGGACCTGAGATGGTGCAACAGACTACAGATAAAGTCAAGAAGATAAAAGAGAAAATGAAGGTCTCACAAGATCGTCAAAGGAGTTATGCGGACAAGCGTCGCAGACCTTTAGAATTCGAGCAGGGTGACCGTGTGTCTCTGAGAGTCACACCTACGACTGGAGTTGGCAGAGCCATAAAATCAAAGAAATTAACTCCGAAATTTATTGGACCATATTAGATTTCTGCACGAATTGGACCTGTAGCTTATCGGATTGCTTTGCCTCCGATACTGTCCAATATTCACGACGTGTTTCACGTGTCGCAAATAAGGAAGTACATTCTGGATATGCCGCATGTGATCGAACCAGACACGATTCAACTAAAGGAAAATTTGTCATTTGAAGTACTACTTGTAAGAATTGATGATAGGAAGATTAAGCGATTAAGGAATAAGGAAGTTTCATTGGTCAAAGTGATTTGGAACCCAACTACTGGAGATGCGAATTGGGAACTGGAGCGTAAGATGAGGGAACAACACCCATATTTGTTTATCGACGTGTAGTTTCGAGGACGAAACTAATTTTAGGGGGGTAGTAATGTAAGACCCTTAATTTTAAATTCTAATTTATGCAATTTTAATGTGTTTTGTGTTGAGTACTAAAAATTTAATGGCATTTAGCCAATTTTATTTTATTTTGTGAATTAAGTACTAAAAACATATTTTGTTAGAGTTTGTAATATGTTTAATATATGTATAAATTTATATATATATATTTTGAGACCCGATTAAAATGATTTGTCGAAGAATAATTTAATTATGTTGCAAAGAATTTAATAATAGGCAGTTTTTTTTAAAAAAAATATCTCTTGTTGCTGAAAATTTTATCTGTCAATTTAGTTGCGACTAGAGTAGATACTTTTATCAAAGTAGGTTGAGATGTGAGTGAAGTGATGTGTGTAATACTATTTAGATATTTGTTGATTGGTTATATATATATATACTTCGTTATTGCTTGTTTTATGACGTAATTGTTAAATGTTATTTGTTAATTTCGGTTGGTGACCCTTTACATTATAGTGGAAATTGGGCTTTGCCCTCAGATGGTACCCGAGTTCGTTCCACCGACGGTTACCTTGACGACGGAAACGTCGTTAGACTTCCCTGACCGAGACTCCCAACTGCTTGGGTATACGACCCCATCTCAAACAGGGCTACTTATACGGGGAGGGTAGTGAGGACAAGTAGGAAAGTTGGAGCATTATACCTCGTGGAGCTTACTCGACTATTCGGTACCCTCAGGATTGGTACTCGAGATGAATGGAGCATGGGAAGATGTAGAGGATTCCTCAGTTTGAGTTGAGGCGGAGGTCACCATAGGAGCTAGAGATACAGTGGTTGGACCGAAGACTGGCGGAAAAGGATAAGGGGCCGATGACAGTGGAGCGAGAGATTGCAGGACCCTCTAGGCGGGCCGAGTCAGATTTTCCATTTCCGGTGAATGATCCCTTACCGACTGCCACTGAAGTAGTGGACTGTTTTGAGATTCCAGCACCACTGAAGCCACCTATCTCGTGGGTGGATCTGACTTCTGAGAGACCGATCCATCTATGGATGTTGATGAAGAGGAGGTTACCTCGAAGATGGATACTGCGTCAGAAGGGACTTGCGGAATGTGTGGAGGTCACCCATGTTATTGTAGTTGCTAGAGTATGATCAGATTAGTTTTGTTGTATAGGGACTTGAGGTCTTTCTTTTGGTGGTTGTGCTTATTTTATTTTGGGTTGACCTTAACTATAACTTATATGGTCAGTTGACTTTTGTTTTGGTGGGTCCATGTTCCTTTTTTTTGACGTGACCATGGGGGGATAGCATTCTTGGAGCAGGGCTTTTGCGCAGGTGTCTGCCGAGAAGAATACCCCAGGGTATGAGCGATATCTTATAGGTCTCATATCCCCGGTGTATTTTCTATTTGTTTATTTTGGATTATTGTCTCAAAAACTATTTCAGTTTGTTTGTATTTATGACGTAATTATTCAGGACTTTTGTCGTTTGGGTTACGCGAATTATTTTTATTAATTTGTTTAAAAAAAAGAATGCACTCGCGCTGTTAAAAATCGGGGTGTTACATATGGCTTATAGTTCTTCAAACCAACTTGGTTCTAACAATATCCCCTTTTTGATGATGACAAACATTTATTTTTGTGAACAATTTTTAATTTTAATAGAGTAAAATAATATAAAGTATCACAACAAGACACCCCCTGATATATGTGTGGTTAAAAGTAAAAGTGATGAAAGATATTATGAGAAGATAATTGATAAGCATTAGTGATTGACATTAATTGAAATTGCCTTAGAAATTGTTCTCAAAACATATTCTCCCCCTTTTATCATCAGACAAAACGAGTGAAGTAGGAAAACATACAATAGTCACCACAAAAAATACAAATAGACAAACACAAAATACAGGTGAACTAGGAAATTGGGTTGGTTAACGTAGCTAAGATTAAGCTTAGGTTAGTCTAAATGTTCTCCTGATTCTTGACTGTGTGTTCCATGAACGCCTCGCTTTAGCTTCTAGGCGATCAAAGTCTTCCTTTTCGACATACTAGGAGTGATCAAACATGGGGGCAAAGGGAGTGGCAGAGTGACTCTTGGGGGACGATTTTGCAGATCCTGAAGCAGCAGTAGCAGGAACATCCAAGGAAGGTATCTCAACTTGTAGAATGATCAAAGGAAACTGCAATGGTACTAAAGGAGCAACCGCTAGTAGTTCTAGATGAACACCACTAGAGGGAGATGGGTCTTTCCTTGATGAGCCTTCTGATATGGCTATTATAAGTTTGCTAGACCAATTGCTCTAAGCTTTCTGAACTTGTAAGACCCATAGATAGATAATCTCAATTGTTTGTCTAAAAGCAATCGAATTTTGGGAGGCCAGTCGCATTCCATGCTCCATATTGTCCCTTATCCAATTTGATACAAACGAGGGGACTTTGTTCCACTAATTGGAAATGTCATTAGGGTCCAAAATATGATCATTCCTATGGTGAATTAAAGTTATTTTGGCAATAAGGGAAGTAATCAGTGAATCAATGTTTGGGAAGCCAAAGGGAGATGGAGGTGGAAAGGGAGCTAGGTCTAGAGGAATGGTGGAGGTGGAAGGTTCATAGCGAAAATGGGATGAGGCAAGAGCAGATGAGTCTTCGAAATATGTATCAGAGACTAAGTCAATAACAACCTGAGCTGCTATCTCAATTGCTTGTGGAAATGATTCACAAGTGTGGGTGAGGTAGGATGAGAGGCAGGTGTGGAGAGGGTAGGTATGAGTGGAATGGTAGAGTGGTTAGGTGTTTGTGGAGGGTTAGTGTGAGTAGTTGGTGGTGTTTATGTTGGAATGTTGGTCTTGAGAGCTGAAGGTGCTGGAAAACACAAGAGTTGGGGGGTTTGAATTGCATTTGCAGTTTCTATTTCAATTTCATTACAAAAACTGTTCTTTATCAAAACCGTCAACTTACTTTTATAAAACAGGTTTGGATAGAGTAAGGTTGAATTATAAAGAACTAAGATGCGAGAAATAGAAGAAGATAAAGCAAACACATATATTTTTATACTAGTTCACAACAAACTGTTCTTACATTTAGTCCTCCCTTTACAAAGAGATTTTGCCTTAGTATAGTCGAGGAATTAATCCACTATTTCAATAAATAGCATACAATTATTCTTTACTATGCCTTTTGAGGCTTTGAGTATTTTTCTCTAGCATCTCTAGGCTATCTTCGTCAGAACCTTTTTCAACTTTCTGACATCCTGCTGTTTAGGTTTATGAGAGTCACTGTACCTTTTTTAGGTACCTCTTAGGGGTGAAAGAGTTGTTGCTACTATCGGGCAGATTTACATCAGTTCTAGTTTTTGTCTGAATTGTCACAAAGTTTGTTTCTAGGATTTTAACTCATTGAGAGGATGTTATAGATCAAGTCGTATATCAATACAAGTGTGTGAAAAACACTTTGATTGTTTTACATCAGTTCTAATAACTCTCTATTGAGAAGATATTTCATTCATCTTTTTCTTTTGATGTGTTCTTGGCTTTTTAAGAATTTCTTCTTAGCACATTGCCTTTTCCATTCTCTCTCACACATAATGGACTGAGTCATTTCATCTTAAATAGAGAGAAGAAGTGTCCGTTGAGAATATTACCGTTGGAAATCTAGAATCACCATTTATGGCAGATTAGTCTTTAATATGTATCCATATATATCTTCGTGAATGATGAAACGTATCTTGGTATGAGGACAAGGAAGCAAAGGATACTATGATCAGATCATGTCTTAAGGACTTTCAGACAAGTAACAAATTTAGAATGTTCATAGAGGGTGCGCAAATTTGTTTTCTCGAGGCAATGACTTTATTAGATCATTGACTTTCATCAGAGCTTTGATTTCTTCAAAGCGTTGACTTCTTCAGAATGTTGACTTTCATAAGAGGATACATAATAACTCAGAGTTAGATGATTAGACGCTTGATGTGACTATCAAAGGCAGAGGAAATTACGTGTTTGCCAAACTTATCAAAGGCAGATGAAACAAACGCTTGTTGAATTCATCAAAGTGAGACGATGAGATGCAAATTGTAGTCATTGGAGGCAGACAATCCAAAACATGTTTGCATTCACTAGAGGCAGTTTAACCAAGGGATTGATTGCGTTTCTAGAAGCAAATGAGACACAACATCATTCTTATCATCAGAGTCAACCGAAGCTTACAACATCAAAGCCACGTGTCACCAGACTTAGAATGTAGAGCCAAAGTGAAGTCTTGGTTTCTTTTGTCTTCTTTCAATCATTAGAGGATATATCTTATATGTTAACACATACACTTTTACGCTTGTCTTTGAACTACTTAATTCAATACTTCTTTTGTTATATTACGACTTGCTCCATTAGTAGGCATAGTTACTTATATATTAGGTGATAATATTCTTTGTGTTTAAGACAGTCAGATTATTACTTGTAATTTATGCTACCTTAAAATAAATAGTGATTAATATAACTCTTTGTCTTATAACTTAATCTATACACTTAGCACATACAGTTAGGGGATAATTATTCTCTTATTTGTTTGTTATTTTATCATCAAAACATCAACTAGAAGATTGTAGCTAAAACCACTTTTGTGCAAAACGATGGAATGGATGTGATTTATATTTGAGGCTAGAAAAGTGTTCTGCTAAGGTTTCCTCAAACATTTCATCTGAGGTGTCTGAGGCAGAGTTAGAAATAGATGCAGGGTCAAAGGGAAGTGCAACTAAGTTGGGATTTTGGGTAGAAGGTGTAAGAGGTTCTAGTTGTTCATTACTACTAGCATCACCAAGATTATCAGAGGGAATAGTTTGCTCAAGGTTGGATATTATCTTCTGTTTCTTACTCAAAACGAGGTTTGCTTCCTTGTTGGAGTTTGTATCTTCTTCCTCATTCTCTTCTACACTTATTATCTTGACTACTCATTTCCAATTCTTCTCAAATACTTGAGTAACTTTAGACAGAGGGAGGTAGACTAGAGCCATCTCTTTTCCAATATGATACATCCTTAGATATTCCAGAATAACTTCTTTATTGTCTTCCTAAAAAATATGAGCATACGAGTCTTCAACCACAAAGGGGATGTCTTGAGATCCACTTGTTTAACCGGATATCCTTCTGACATAACCACTTGGCCAAATGCAATCTTTTGGAGAGATAAGTCTCATCTTGATGACATTTGAGATGTTTAACACTAGTGTAGATGAAGAAGCCAAGTGTTCCTCTTGAACATCTCCTCCCAGTTCCTCAGTGATGAGTCTAGGGTAGAGGATTGTTCTTATCTTTCCTGACCTAGAGTTGATAACACACAACGTCATGTGTTCCAAAATTAGGTTTTGAAGATTTGTCCTGATCCTCTAGGTGATATTCCGCATCATACCCTTGTGGTCTTTGCTAACATAGTCTACCGACCCTCCTTTGGGTATCGCACACCCAATTTTAATCTTGAACAACACTCTATACTTAAGGTTTCAGGTGAACTGACTTAGAATTTACCTTTGGATCTTCGAACAACTCCTTGTTGATATTGAAGAACCAACCCATGACTCATACCCATTTTCAATCATCATTATGTCATCCAGATATTTTTTAATAGAAACTAGGGATTGTTGAGTGATCTTGATGGGAAGCCTTAACACGTGTACTTGATACCTTTCCATCTTTGTTAGCATTAATGAATCTCCCAAATTCCTTGACTAGAACGTCCAAAGCAACATCTAGTTTTAGGTTAAAGTATTCAGACCAACCAACACCAGCAAAATCCTCAATAAAATAAAATCCATTTTCAGTGAGCTTTGCGACATTTACTTGGAGTTCATTAAGAATGTCTAGTTGATGGAGGTTGCAGGTCAGGGTAGAAACATCAGAGACGTTACCGAGTGTAGGGGTTGAGAAGGAACTTGCTGCCATTGAATGCAAGAGAGATTTAGAGAGTTATCTAGAGGGTTTCAAAAGTTTGAAAGAGAGAGCAAAAGTGTGGGAATACGTGAGTTGTGAGTGATCATGAGTGATGTGTGGTTTTATAAAAAATGTTTGAGTTTCTAAACACATAATTAACGTGCACGTGTAAACACACATAAACAACACTTGTTAGAAAGTCACAGACCATACACAACTTACAAGAAAACTATTCATATTAATATTAATTGAAATTTCATTAAACAAAGGCACGAACAAAATCAATTTCAACAGAGGCAGAACATATATATTTAACTACTGACTCTATTATACCAGAGGCAAAAGTACAAGGACTTCAACATAATTCCTTTTTAAACAAAATGTTGAGATTTTTCTTTATGAAATTGAATCTGTCCTCAACAAGGCGTTTTGTGAAAATATCAGCACACTGATGATTAGTGTCAACAAATTTAATCTCTAAAATACTAATATGGACATAACCCCTTATATGTTTAATCTCTATATGTTTTACCCTTGAGTGTAAAATATGATTTTTGGTTAAACATAAAGCTGAAGTATTGTAACAGAAGATAGGAATATTACTCTAATTGATTTTAAAATCTTCTAGTTGATATTTCATTCACAACAGTTGAGGGCTACAATTGGCTACTGAAATATATTCTACTTCTGTTGTAGATAAAGCAATAATCCCTTGCCTTTTGCTTGAAAAGGAAATTAGATTCTAACCAAAGAATGTTTAATTTTCACTGGTGCTTTTCCTTTCTAGCTTGTCTCTAGTAAAGTCCGCATCATAGAAACCTATTAACCTGTACTCAGAGGATGGCTTATAACACATACCAAGATTTGTAGTGCCTTTCAAATATCTTAAGATCCTCTTAATAGCTATTAGGTGGGATTCTTTAAGGTCAAACTTAAATCTGGCAGATACACACATACTAAATAGAATATTAGGTCTAGTGGCAGTTAAGTAAAGAAAAGAACCAATCATCCCTCAATATACTTTCTGATCTATCTTTTTTACCTAACTCATCCTTATCAAGAGAACATGTTGGATGCATATGTGTAGACACAGGCTTACATTAATCTATTTTAAATTTCTTAAGCAGTTTTCTTGTATATTTGGTCAAATGAATGAGTACACCATCTAGGCTTTGATGAATTTGGATTCTAAGAAAGAATTTTAGTTATCCCATCATGCTCATCTCAACTTCATTTTGCATTAACTTACAAAATTCTTGGCAGAGCTTGGCGTTAGTAGAACCAAAAAGTATATCATCAACTTATATACCTAGATGATTTTCTAAATAAAGTAGTGTCAAGTTGTCCTCTTTCAAAATTATTCTTTAATAAAAAATTACTTAGTCTATCATACCAAGCTCTTGGGGCTCGTTTCACACCATATAGAGATTTCTTTAATTCAAAAACATAGTCTGGAAATTTATTGTTTTCAAAGCCAGGAGGTTGTTTGAGATACACTTCTTCATTTATGTTACCATTTAATAAAGCACTTTTCACATCCATTTAATATAAAATGATTTTGTTAAATACTACAAATGAAAGTAAAATTCCTATTGCCTCTAACCTTGCCACAAGAGAAAAAGTTTCGATGTAATCAATACCTTCTCGTTGATTGTATCCTTGAGCATCCTTGAGCTGCAAGTTTAGCCTTGTTTCTAATCACTTCACCAAACAATATAGTAAATAAATAAATCTTTTGAATATATAATAACAACAATAATTCAAGAACACATAATAAAACAATCTTTTAAAGAATACGTATTCGAACAATCATAAAAAACGGTAATTCAACAAACAATATAGTAAATAAATCAATTCATAATCCAAGATTGTATTTCATAAAATCCCGATTTTAATAGAGTTAGTTTTCGACAAAATATATTTTTATAAGGAAAAATCATTCAAAATATCTAACTCTTTTTCCATCCCATATCCCCAAATAAATGTACCATGAAAGTTTAAAGGGCGTGATTACTCACCTCTTGAAGCGTTCTTTGATAAAAATTCCCCCTTTGACACTCGCTATTAACCGTTATCGCAACCGCAAAATACTTTAGCTATTTTCAATTTTGATATAGTTCTATCTTTTGAGTTTTTAATTAAGTATTATATTATTTTTCATAGTAGCTATTTATAGTTAAATTCTTATACGATATCCTACATTTACACAATTATCACGTTACAACTCCACATTGCTGAATTGGAGTGCTAATGGAGCGTTGTTTTCACGGAATGTAGTTGCAGCAACTTAGCCTATACTTTCTACCACTTAATCGGAATTGATTGTTATAATCCAAGCGTTGCAGCAACTTAGCCTATACTTTCTACCACTTAATCGGAATTGATTGTTATAATCCAAGCCACGTCACCTAGATTTTGTAGGTTCACTGTCTACCTATAATAACTAGCCATTCCTAACTGAAATTATATCGTATTATCTTATTATTTAATTTGCCTAATCCCCGAGGTAATCATTTAATTAATTCAAAATAATTTACTATTTAGATTGAAAGTCTAATATTTCTAAACCTTGAAATTAGGATGTTACAGATCTTATCTTTAGAGGATTTTTTTACATCTCCTATCATCAGAGAGTCTGGATGTGAAATTTTATTTCCATCATGGTTTGGGTTTCAATTTATCTTGGCTAGTGGGAGGTTCATTGTTGCTTGTCTTGAGTTTTCAAGCACATCTTTTGATTCATTAGGAGTTCATTTTGTTGGTTCCTCTAATACTTCTGGTTCCTCTGATATTTGTAAATCTGCAAAATCTACATCTAGCTTTTACTTTTTATGAACAAGCTTTTTGTCATCAAACATCACATAAATTGATTCTTCAACAATCAGTGTTTCTTCGTTGTATACTCTATATTTTTTACACTTTTTAGAGTATCCCAAGAATGTGCACTTTTGAGATTGTGAATCAAACTTGACAAAGATTCTCTTTGGTATTCAAAATGTAGCATATGCAACCAAATTGATGATAGTATGAAATGTTGGGTGTTATTGTTTTCTACAGTTCATAAGGAGTCTTATTAAGAATAGGTTTAATATATATTGTATTATGAATATAACATGCAATTTTCACTACTTCTACCCAGAAGCTCATGGAAACATTGATTTTATGAATCATGGTGCGTGCCATTTCCTGATAAGATCTATTTTTCCTTTCTACAACACCATTTTCCTATGGTGTTCTAACAGAAGAAAAATCATGTAGAATTCCATTTTCCTGGTTTGTTAGCTTTGAAAGGTGTCTTGTCTTTCCATGTTTTTTGCATAGGACAAGTTCTTTTATTGTGACATTTCTTTAAGCAATATAAGCAAGCACGATCATGTAAGTTGAGTTTAGGAGTTTCCTTTGGTTCTTCTAAACCAATATCACGTTTATTGTTTCTGCTAACACCATAGATCATAAAGGTTTGTTTCCTTGAAAGGCTTGTTCATACTTAACATAATTATATACTCTATCCTTTGAGGTTTTTGAAACATTTTATTTCATAGTTAGATTTTCTCTTTTCTAAGAGAGTTTAGTTTTGAAGAAACATTGTGATCAATAAGAGTTGCATGTCCTTTTATAGAGAAAGTTTAGTGTTTTTGGCCATTGTCCTGATTGCAAGAAATCAACATGTATCTTGAAGGTTCATATGAAATCTTCATAGATTGATTCACCATTAAAGCTTGTCCGAATGGATCATTGTAGTTAATTTTGTATATCTTGATACGGAGACAGAAGGAGCAGAGAATATCATTATCAGAGCATGTCACACAGACCTTCAGACAAATAATATATTTGTCTTCTCTAGAGTGTTGACTTTTTATCATTGTTAACTTTCAACAGTGTTGACTTTTTTATCATAGTGTTGACTTTCTAGAGTGTTGACTTCATATTAGAGAGTTGACTTCCATCAAAGTCAGACGATCAGACGCTTAACACGATTATCAAAGGTAGACTATCAAAGCATTGTCGTACTTATTAGAGGCAGAAATCATCATAGGATTTCTTGCATTAACATAATCACCAGAGGAGCGTTTGAAAGTGTTTTCTTCAAACTTAGAATATGAATTTCAGAGTGAAATCTTGGTGTTCCATTAACTTTGTCCAAACATCAGAAGATGCAACATAAAGTCACTTTAACAATTACGTGCTCTGGGAAATTGATGACTCTTCATCATATGCATATTTTTCATTGTTTTTAGTCTTATCTATCTTTAATCATTACTTAACTTAAGGAGTTATTTGATATATTTTGTTGATTTTAGTTCTTGGATTTAATGAAATGTTTATGTTCTTATTTCCTTGATTAAGTAGAGATTTTTCGTAGTTTTGCGTTTTTTCTTTGTTTTAGTGCAGTGCTAAATTTTGGTAAGAAATCAACGTGATCTATGTGGAGTATTTCAGCCATATCTGGAGTTGTAGATGTCCAATTGGAGTTAAACCAAGTGCCAATGAAAGCTAAGATCTATAGCTACAACATTCATAAAAACATCGAAACCAAATTCGGACTCAAAAGAGGAGAAAAATGCACTAAACTCCAGACAAAAGATGTTGTGCGCTGGGTGCATTTCTGCACCAGACCTGCCAGAATGCGCCTGGGGCGCGCGGCGCATAGTATAACACATTATAACACGTTTTTATCACTTTTTAGGGATCTTTTTGGCTATTGGGAAGTTTGGAGACTTGTTCCTAAACATAGAAACTCAGAGACGACTATTTCTAACAACATTGGAGCAGTTTTATCAAGAATCATTCATGAATCCTTCTTGTAATTCTTTTCTAATCTCTATCTTTTCTATCTCTGTCATGAGTAACTAAACCCTATTTGTTAGGGATGAGTGAAACAAGATAAAACCCTTATTTTTCTTATTTGATTTCTAGTTATATGAATGAGTTTATTGAATTATTTTTCTCATCTCTGTGCTTAATGCTTTTTATCACTTGATCAACTTTAAAATGTTCTATGATTCGTATTTTGAAACGAAAGTGGACTTTACGAATGCTTGAGATGAGAGATTCATGATACTCTAGTCTAGGGATAGATTTAGGTCATGAAACCAAATAAATTTTTTGCAAAGGCAATAGTTTAAAAAGAGAATTCCTGTACCGTAAAGCTTAATTCTAATCTTAAATCCACTAAGGAATTAGGGGTTACTTTAGAATTAAAGGTTCTGTCACTAAGACATTAGGGCAAGAATAATAAAGAGAATTCGGTAATAATTCAATAAATGAATTTAGTAACTAGGACCAAATTAGGAACCAAGGTTGGATTCAATGTGAAACTCATCCCTGACATTTTTCATATTATAAAGGATCAATTTTATTACTGTTGTTAATTTTAAATATTATTTCAATCAATTTGGGAACTTTTTGTTCAATTTTAGTAATTAAGTATAATTCAATAGTAAAACGCAATCCTTGAGTTCGACACTCGGTACTACCGTTTTAATTATTACTTGCAATGATCTGGTACACTTGTTGAAATGCTATCAGAAATGCACACTTAAACGAAACACTTGTGCTTTAAATTGTTCGCACAAAATAATTTGTTATCATCAAAATAAGTAAGGGTCATAGTTCTTCAAACCAACTTGGTTCTAATATGATCTGGAATTGAAAAAACTTGATTTCGTTACTCCAAAACAAGATTTTCAATAGGGGGATCCTATGTCTCCTTATTTGTTTTTGTTATGCGTAAAGAAACTTTCCTTGTGTATTCATGAAAAAGTGCAAGATAGAAAATGTTTCCTGGTGAAAGTGTCTAAAATTGGTCTCACAATATCTCATTTGTTTTTTGATAATGATTGTTTGTTGTTCACTCAAGCTATGTTTTCCCAAGTTCATTTGGTGAAACCAATCCTCCATGAGTTATGTGTTGCATCTGGGCTTAAAATGAATGTGGCTAAATCTAAATTCATGTCCACGAAGTATATCCACATAAATAAAGTCAACAAATTTACCTCCATTTTTGAATTTTCAGAATACATACAATCTTGGAAAGTATCTTCGGTTTGTTTCTTGCTGGCAGAGTTCTTAATAAAGACTTTAACTATATTCTCGATCGAGTAACTACTACTCTTTCTAAGCCTGTAGTAACTACTACTCCTATCTATTCCATGCAAAATCTTTAAATCCCCACTGGTGTGTGTTAGAAGATTGATTCTAGTGTTTGTCATTTTATTTTGTGCAACAAGGCTAGTCATTGGGTGAATTGTGATACCATTACTAAACCTAAACGTTTTGGTAGTCTATGTATTCATTCGACTAGGGAATATAATATCTATCTTCTTGAAAAACATGTGTGGGACTTACTGCACAATCTTCATAAGCTTTGGGTTAGACTTCTCTATGATAAGTACTTGCTGCATTTTCATATTTTAAATGCTCAATATAAAGTTAGATTCTTACATTTGGTCGTTCATATTTAAAGCTCTAGAGATCCTTCATCCGAGATTCGCCATAAGACTGGGCAAGGATGAGGTCTCCCTCTAGTATGATAGATGGTTAGGTGAAGATTATCTAAGCAAACTTACTTCCTTATGTGCACATTTTTTATACAAACTTGCAAGTGAAAGATATTTTTTAGAAAGGCCAATTGCACTTTAATCATTTGGCTATTGTTCTTCCTGATGACATTCAACTTCTGATTACGAATCATTTTTGTTTTGTAGATGTTGTTGATAAGATTATATGAGGAAAGTCTCCTACTTATACATATTCTAATAATTTAGCTTATAGGTGGTTGGTGAAGCGAAAACACAACCAAGGACTCCATGATGGTAATTGGTCTTGGATTAGGAAGCTAAAATTCCGATAAAATATTCAATTATCTATTTGATCCTTCTTATCATAGATGCGTCCATCACTAATAAAATATCCGTCATACTATTTGTGAGTGTCCGTCAGGTAAGGTTATTTGGAACTTGTTGGCCTTGGATCAACATTACCAATTCTATATTGTAGAGTGTGAAGAATGGGTTACTATTAAGTTAGGAATTCCATTTTTTATAGTCAGTTGGATTATTTGGAAAGTTAGGAATCAAGAGATATTTTCTTCTAAAAAATGGGCACATTTCTTACTAATAATAAAATTAAGACTGTTCATGCGATATCTACAAAGGTTTTTGGTACATCTAGCATTTCTTGCAACATTTATCATGTCTCATGGTTGCCTCTGTTAGAACTACGTTGGTTTGAAGAACTACGACCCTTACCTTTTTTGATGATAACAACATTATTTTGTGGGAACAACTTAAAACACTAATGATTTGTTTGAGTGTGTACTTTTGAAAACAAGTTATTCTGTATGAGTTCACGACACATTCTCTGATGTTTGATCTAAGTTAAAGGAACACCAAGACTCCCCTTTTGATTTTCGTATTCTAATCTGGCGAATGCGCTCTAAAATGCACCTCTGATGATTCTGTTATTACAAGAAATGCTCAGATTAATTTTGCTTTAATGACTACAACAAGCAATGCTTGGATTATTTTGGCTTTGATGACTACAACAAGCATATGGCTATTCTACCTCTGATAAGTATAACAAGCAAGTGATTGTCTGCCTCTGATAATCATAACAAGCATCTGATATTTGTGCCTTTGATTATCGCATCAAGCATTTGATTTTCTGACTCTGATATTAGTCAACGCTCTGAAGAAACCCTAAAAATCTCTATAAAAGAACATGCAAATCTCATTGAAAAGTACAATCAACAACGTACCACAATAGACACTATAAAGTCGTCTATGCACTCTTGATCTTTATCATTTGTCTTATTTAAATGCTGGGAAATATTTTCTAAGAGTGCAACATTGTAGACACCCTTTTGTGAGAGTCATTTAGAAAACCTATAAACTCGTTCTTTTGTTACCTAGCCTAGTAGTGGCGGCATCCCTCAACAGCTTGAGTGTACTAAGGTAGAAGGTTGAGACGACTAGAACCCAATCCATTTGACTAGTAGGTGTTCAGTGAAAGTGTAATTTAGTTGGTGAATTAGTGGATTAAATCCTTCAGGTTTAAGGGACCAGACGTAGCTACCGCGTTGGTGGGGAACTAAGATAAATCGGTTGTGTCGCTCTAAGGAGTTAGTTCGCTTGCTTTTGTCTTTAATTTTCTTACGGTAAAAAAAAAATATGATGGTTACCCTATAACTAATCGACTCCCCACTCGTAATCGGCTCTAGGGTCCATATTTTTTGTTTAAAGAGTTCTTTAGGCTTTTATCCATTTTTTCTTTAGTAAAATAATTTTGGCAGCAACTCCTTTTTTGTAGCAGACCATACGGCCAAAACAATGTAAAACAAGAATACATCACACACATAGAGCACATTATCATCAAATATTTTTCTTTGATGGATTCTTAACTAATGCTATCCTCAACTACATGCTAACTTAGGCCACGAACGATGTCAATGACATTCTCCTAAACTAGGATTAGATATCACATGAACACAAGCCACAAGGATCCATTGTTTGTAAATTTTTCTATAATTGAAGAAAATCTAAAATATGATTTGATTCAAATTTATAATTGAAGAAAATGTAAAATAAGATTTGATTCCGATTTATAATTGAAGAACATCTTTGACCAAGTTGAAAAGATGATATGGTCAAGATTTGAAGAAGATTTGACCAAGATTTACAAACTCAATCTAAACAAAATACGAACATAATCAATTTGAAGAGTTTACAAACTCAATCTGAACAAAATACGAACATAATCAATCTAGAAGAAGTGGTCAGATTGGATTCAAAAATAAAGAATTGGCTAAAGAACTTATTATGAAAAAACATCTTGTTCATAACTATTTTTGAATAAGATCATTGTTGACCAAGCTAGGAATGAAGATACAATTTAGAATTAAACAAGGACTAAATTGAAGCCCTAATTTTATCTAAAAATAGATACTCAAGCCTAAAGAAGAAGATCCTTGAAAATCATAAAAAGAATAGAAGAACTCATAAGCTCAAAATTTCAAATTCATCTTAGAGTTTAAAAAGAGAAACACTTGTTCAAGTTAGAAATAGTTTCTATGTGTTTTTTCTTAGAGTGTGAAAGTTATTATTATATTTTATCAGCTTTGTTATAAGTAAACACTTAAAGTTCCAATCTTTTGTATCCAACTCAATATTGGTTTAGTTCCATTTTCAATCTAGCGTTGTCAGGTTATAAGGAAAGACTTGGCTTGTAAGGTCAAGGTGGTTAGTTCCTCAAAAGTCTAGGGTTGTCAGATTGTTTGGGAAGACTGGCTTGGAGGGTCAAGTGCTTTGTAATTCAAGGTATTTGAATTAGTGGGTTAAAGCCTTCTAAATGAGGGGACTGGATGTAGCCAAGTTAGTGGTGAACAAGGATAAATCTGTGTTCAATTATTTATGCTTTCAATGTTTGCTGCATCTGAACCTGATTGCTTTTTATCAAAGTAATTCATAAAAACCAAACAACCTTAATCAAATTAGCAAAGAGTTATCAACTTTGTCAAACACAATTCACCCCATGTCTCGTGTTTGCACGTTCAATTGCCATAAGAGCTTGGTCTTAAGCTGAGCACTTTACAGCGTTTGAGGACAGATCCAAGGGTTCAACATGTCTGGATTCAGTGAAAAGTTGCTAGAGGAAACATAAACAGACCACCTCTGTTTGATGGGGACAATTTTGAGTACTAGAAGGACAGGATGAGAAGTTTCTTTATTTCACAAGATCTTGAACTTTGGGATTTGGTGGAAAATGCTTATACTGCTTCAGAGAGTACTGATGGTATTGCAGAGGATGAGCCCAAGAAGAAGCAACCAACCTTGGCTTTGAAATCCAAGCAGAAGAAAGTTCTGAAGGCAACAACAGAATCAGAGGATGATTATTTAGAGGATCAAAATGGAGACTCAATGGAAGAAGAACTGGCACAATAGAAAGAAGAAATTTCCCCAAAGATATTCCAAGCAATGCAACAAGAAAAACATCATCTGCTATGGTTGCAATGAACTTGGACATATCAAGTTAGAATGTCCAAATATGGATACAGGGAAACATCAGAGGAAAGATTCTAGATCCAAGAAGAAGAGTTCAATGGCTACATGGGATGGTTCTGATGAATCCTCTGATGATGAAAAACAAGCAGATTTGGCTCTGATGGCTCATACCAACTCTGCCTCTGGATCCAACATAGATTATGACTCTAGAAGTGAATCAACAGAGGAAAAAATTGAGGTATTTTCTGACTTAACTCGATCTGATTTAATTACTGCTATAAATGATTTTTTAAATAAAAATCACAAATTGTCTTTAAAATTGAAAAATACTTAGGCAAGAAAATGCAAACCTAATTGAAAAAGTTCATTTTTTAAAGAATCAAAGTGCTGAATTTTAAATAGAAAATGCAACTCTGAAAACTAATATTACTGAACTTAAAACAGAAAATACAAATCTGACAACTGATATTTCTGAACTTAAAGATAAAACCTTGAATGATATCCATGTTAAAAATACCACATGTATTTTTGATAAGAATGATGAAGTATTCCAAGATTTTCTAGCTAATGATATGGAAAGAAGCAAGTATACATCTATGATTTATGGTGTTAGTAGAAATGGTAAAAGAGGTCTAGGATTTGATGAAATAGTAACTGAACCTAAACCTATTCATTCTAATGTTTTGTGTACTGTTTGCTCTAAGAAAGGTCACTCTAAATTATCTTGTCTCGTGTTAAATACAAGGAAAGACAAGAAACCTTTCAAGACTAACAAACCAGGACCTAATCAAATTTGGGTACCTAAAGACAAAAGGTCTATGTCCCAATACCTGACTTTCGTGGAAGAAGGATTGGTTAGCACAGTACCTTTGAGAACTAGAACCAGATGATGTACTAGAAATATTAGAAAAATATGGAGTATCAACATAATCAAAACTGGCAGAGAAATCACACATATCAAGATAATCAAAACTGGCAGAGAAATCACACATATCAACATAATCAAAACTGGCAGAGAAATCACACATATCAACATAATCAAAACTGGCAGAGAAATCACACATATCAACAGAACTGGAACTACCAGAAGAATCAGAATTACCATCAATTCCAAAATTACGAGAGGAACCTAATACATCAGCAAAAACCGAAGTGTCAGACGAATAATTAGAATCAGGAGACTTCTCTAAACACTCCAATCAAATTCATCAAGACTACAAACCTAGATGTGAATTCAAATCCCTTCATCTAGACCCTCTAATAAGAGAATATGCAAATTCAGAATTTAAAAACCAGAAAAGAAGAACTAAGAGGGTTTTCAGAGTGAAACTAAAATGGTTGACATATAGGTTATATCTTTCTTTAAATTTATTTATTGTCTGGTATTATGTTTACTGTGATAACAAGAAGCTTGATCTTAAAAATCAAAGCTAGATAAGTATTTTGCACGTTCTCAAAACTTTGAGGAACTAGGAGAATCACATTACCTAAACAGTTCATCAAAAGCATAATACAAGTTTTTCTAAGAAACAAGCATAAACCACTAGAAAAAAACTGATGTTTTGGCTGTATTGATTCCACTCTTCAATTATCTGATTTATATTATGTTATATGACAAACAATTTAACCTTAAAAAGTCAAAGCAAGTTGAAGATACTGCAAGTTTACTAGAACCAGAGGAAGCAGATGCAGAAAACCAGAAGAGCCTATTAAAATAAAAGGATACAAGAAAATCAGAAGAAGATGACGAATCTTCAAAAGATGAATCTGATCACGTCAGAAAAATTCCAGATAAGTCAGAAGGAAGATCTGGATGGAAGTACAAGTCATCTCATCCTGAAACTCTAATAATTGGAAGTGCAAGTGATCAATTGAGGACCAAATCATCACTAAAGATACCACTTTTTTTTGGCTTACTCTCATCAATTAAGCCTACCTCTGTTAATGGAGCATTGTCATATGACAGATGGATTCTTGCAATGCAAGAAGATTTAAATGAATTTAAGAGGAATGATGTTTGGGATTTAGTACCTAGATCAAAGAAGAACATTATTGGAACCAAGTGGATTTTTAGAAACAAGCTAAATGAAAAATGTGAAGTGGTTAGAAACAAGGCAAGACTTATCACACAAGGCTATTGTCAGCAAGAGGACATTGATTACACTGAGACATTTTCTCCAGTGGCCAGGTTATAAGCTATTGTATCCTACTTTCTTTTGCTGCAAATAATAACATTACATTATTTTAAATGGATGTTAAATGTGCTTTTCTAAATGGTTATATAAGTGAAGAAGTATATGTTAAACAACCCCCATGTTTTGAAAGTTCTGAATTTCCAAATCATGTTTTTAAACTTAGGAAATCTATGTATGGTCTAAAACAAGCACCTAGGGCATGGTATGACAGACTTAATAACTTCTTGCTTAAAAATAACTTTGAAATAGGACAAAGTAGATAATATAATTTTTAGAAAATCAATAGGAGATGACATTCTTACCATTCAA
Source organism: Cicer yamashitae (assembly GCA_037974755.1). Taxonomy (NCBI): domain Eukaryota; kingdom Viridiplantae; phylum Streptophyta; class Magnoliopsida; order Fabales; family Fabaceae; genus Cicer; species Cicer yamashitae. The sequence goes on from JBBPBQ010000003.1 coordinate 37,368,254, forward strand.
ATTTATGTTGATGACATTATTTTTGGATCTACAAATGAGTATGATGGGAGAAATGAAGTTCTTCTTAGGGATAAAAATTCAACAAAGTCAAAAAGGTATATACACTCGTCAAACTAAATGTACAAAAGAACTTCTCACACTAGTTTCTCATAACATAAACTTTTTATGTGTTCTTCATTGTTTGATATATGTACTCTTTTTATCTTTTAATAATTTGATATTTTAGCTTACTTTTTCTTTCATGCTCATAAGACTAAGATGTATGTTCAATATGTAGTAACTTATCTTATGAGATAATTATTTCATTATATGAATATATATCATGAGAAGAGATATACTAATTTTTAAGGACCCATTAAGTCTTGCGTACCAAAAGTATTTGTATCTCTTCATGCAAGACTACTAGTTAAATCCCTTGAATAAAAAGAGAGGAAGAAAATGGTTGCTAAGGAAAGTCCAATGCTTTGGGGCAGCATTTGTAAGCAAAATCATGAATAAGATTGTGAACTTGTTCAAGAGAAGCATACTAAAAGATCCTACTTAGAGAATGGTCGTGAGGATGAAGAAAAATATCATTATGAAGATCATCGATCTTTGAAAATATCCATAATCCTCATTTGAAAATTTCTGTAAAGGAATCTCCATAATACTCATTTGAAAATTTTAAAGAAGATAAAACCACAAATGCCTTTACTATGATGATGAGTCATAAGTAAATTGATATGAACATGTCTCACTCTCTCTATCTTCACCACCTCAAGCTATTATTCAAGAGGATGATCCTCTCTAGTGAATATTTAAGAGGATAACCATACCCAACATTTGGAAAAATTCTACAAAAGTTGAAATATCCATTCATATCCATCAGCAAGTATCCTCATAGTAAAATGAATGAGAATAGGGAGAGACCAACTTTTTTTTTGAAGATTCTCGATTCATTAATCCTCAAATGAGGAAAGTCACTAAAGGAGGTACTGTAACACTCCAAATTTTATAATAAACTATTTTATTAATTAAATAGGATTTTAGATAATTAATTTGGTGTTAAAATTATTTTAGAATACATGTTGATTAGTTTTATGATTAATTTTCTTTATAGATGTGTTTTCTATGATGTGCTAATCTTGTACATATTTGACCAAATATGTTATATGAATAATAAATGTTATATTTTATTATTTTATATATTTTTCTAAATAATAATAGTATATTAGTGTAAATATTTTAAAGAATAAGATTTAGGAGATTTTACGTGTATATGTGAGTTGGTAATTAATATGATATTTTCTCGTGTGTTTGACTAATATTAAGTGTATGTGCACTTAATTATATTAAAATTATTTCTAAATATATCTTATTTTAATTATTTATTTTATAAATAATTATCTTGGGATAGTAACAATATTGTGTTTGATTTCTTTTATTTTTATATACTTGTTGTGACATTGTAATTTTATAAATTTTTTTATGATTTAGTAATTAATATAAAGTAGCAATGTTATATTTATTTATTTTGTGATTTTGACTATTCTCTAATGATTGTAGAATTTTAATATGAATATTTTAAAAAATAAGTATAATTATAGTGACTATTTTGAATATGAGAGTTTCAATTGTTAGTAATATGTATTTTTTTAAAAGGTTAATTATTTTAATTACTCTAATTTATCATATATTAGTTATGAAATAATAATAGTAATAAAACAAAAAATTAAATAAAGAGACCAATGGGTTTGAGCCATGTGTGAACCCTAATTGTTAATAAAAACAAAAAACAAAAGGAAGGGAGTTGGGCAGCCGTAAAGAAATACAACAACAACCTATCCTTTGGCACCGGTGATCGATAACTTTTCCAGAAAATTTCTCCGTTCTCGTCCAAATTTCAGTATGTTGTTTTATTCATTTCGGTAGTCAAATAAACATACTTCCTCATATTTTTAACCATCCCAATTTCTCTCTAAAATACCCGACTTCTCCGTTTATAAAATTCCTTATTTTACATCGTTCTTCCTCACTGTAACTCCGATTTGAGTGAAACCAATGCCAAAACGTTCGTGTGAAAAATGTCTATATTATCCACTGATTGGTTTTCTTATTTATGGTAAGATTCCTTGACCGAATTTTGAAATTAATTTTAGAGTGCCTCCTCATAATTTATTTTTAACGTTTACCCATAAACTGTGGAGTTAGATCGATTGAAGGACAAAGAGTCAATGAACAAAGGCTGTTTGCTCGTGGAATCGTATTCGTGTTTGAAAGCGTCGAAATAAGGTAAGGGGTGAGAGAGCGTTTGAATTCATGAGTATAATATATTGTGAGATGAACGGGAAAACCGTATTTCCCAACGATTCATCCGGGGAATGCTACGTACGGCAGTAGCCCTTTGAGGGATAAATTAATTAATGTGCAAATATGGAAATTGTGAAATTAAAATATAGAATAGAAAATATTTGTAAGGTGTTGATTGATTTAATTTCTTTAAATGTGTGGTATTTGATGTTATTGTGATATTGAGTGTCGAATTAATTTTATGTATGTCTTTGATTAGATGAGTTTATGTGATTTGATAATAAAAATGGATGTGTTGTGATAATTTTATATGATGATGATGATGATGTATGAATAATAATTGTGATTTTATAAATTTGTGATAAGTTTATGTGATGAGGTACGATTGATGATAGTGATGCTCTAAATTTGTGATGAGTTATGTAATGATGATGATGTGTGATTTATAATAGTGATGAAAATATTAAAGTAACCCCTGATGAAATAATTGTGATTCCAATTTGTGTTTGAGATGACGGTCTTAATGGATTATCATAGGCCAACGAGGGGAGAAAATAAATATTGTGAATTTGTGAAGTGGAGATTATTTGGTCATCATATAGGTAGGGCCTGACAAGCCTAGCGATTCCGGGGAAGTACAACTGAATTGAGCCTGATCGTGGCGGTCTGCTGTTGAGCCTTATGGCAAGATTGTTAGACCTTGGAGGTATTCGGGTGGGGAATTCCTAGGTGACTTGGAGGTAGCACTCCAAATGTCGGGAGCTACCATGCAACACACGTTTACCTCGACTGTCGCGTATATGTGTCTCGGGTTGAGTTGAGGGGATCTATGAGGACAGGGCCAATTTGAATTGTCCGTCCACCGGGATGGTGGCATAGTATCATGGCCTCCTAACCAAGTACTTCAGAGTTAGAATGGTACCACATTGTGAAGTAGAGTCTAAGCTCATGCATAGCATTGCATTTTTGTGTGATTGTTTGTTGTGATTAATATGTATTGTGTGCGATGATAGTTTCTTAGATGATTTGATGTTATTGTGAAATGTATTGATTTTCCTTGATTTTGACTATATAACGTGGTGTTTTTCCTTGAAGAATGTGTGTGTAATGATACAGTTTTATGTATGATTAATTGCGTGTTCTTCTTACTTATATTATATTATTAACATGATTTCAAAACTCACCTCCTTCGTTGTTTGTGTTTGACTGGCTTGGCCCTGCGTTTGCGAAATCGCATTACAGGTTAACGAGTCTTGAAGTTCAAGTTTAGGAGGAACCCCGCTTTGATAGGTGATACCAGGAATTAAGAGTTGTAATGTGTATTTTACTTATGTAATTACAAATGACTTTTTATATGAAAACCTTAGTACGAGTAAGTCTTGGGAATTAAATCAAGAAATTCTAGTTAAATCAAGTTCATTGAATTTTAATTGAGGAACAAAGTTGAATTGTTACATCTGTATTTAGAGAAACGTGATATCCTAAAATAGGTATAAATGTTTTTATTTTCCTGAACAGATTTTCTTTATCCGCCGCGAGTTTTCTTCAAATAATTTATAATAAATTATTATAAATGTTATTTTGGGGTTTAGGGTGTCACAGGTATACTCAATCTCAATTCTTATGATGTTTACATAGTATTAATCTTATGATGCAATCATATTATGTGATTGATTGGATGATTTTAAAATTAAGAATACATGCTAGAAATTTTGATGCAATTATATAAATTTAAAGATAAATGTATTGCATCACTTTTTATCATGACTCGAATCTATGTCTAATGAAATCCATTTGCAGAACCTCTAATGTAGTCATTCTTATATTGTTATTCAATGCATAAACAAGCACACAAAAATGTGTTTGATTATAGCATCGTTCTTTAATAACATGTTAAGAATGCATTTCAAATGGATTGATGTTCTTTAATGTTTTGACAAAAGACAATTTGGTTAAGCATAATTTATTGCATGATATTTTCTCACACATTGCAAAATAATCCATGATTTAATTATCATGTTACCTGTTCATAAGCCTGAATTGTAGTGAATTCTTTATGACATATCCTATATCTATAAGTCTTATGCACGTGCATTTATCTCAATATAAATTTTGGATGAATCCAACTTAGTGTACATATCTTGATTAACATATACTTTGTTTGATGCCTATGAATGAAATTTTTATTTGGCTTTTTGAAAAATTGAGATTCTACTGTGCATTATATATCAAATATTCTTCTTTAACATGTTTTAAATGGATATCCTGTTTTAGGATTTATATTTTTGAAAGAAATTCAACAAGAGGATATATGATTGGCCTTTATGATTATAATTGGTGTTAATCTATTATAATATGTTAAAATAGACTCACAAACCATTCATTTGACACCTAATCACATTTTATGCCACATAACTTTATTTGTGTCACCTCACTTATTTGCTTAGTTGTCATGGCTAGAATCTCTTCTCTTTCTATTCTTCATATACTACACAATTTCATTTCATCAACAAAAAAAATTCAACAATAAAAAAAAAATAATAGTTCATAATGCAATAAACATTTCTCTATTATTTATTTATCATTTATTAAATCTGAATTATTCCGTAACTATTTCCAATGTAAGTCGAAATATCTTTTCTTTTTTCTTGGCTGAACCAAGATTCAAGAAGACACGATACCACAACCTCGACACACGAACCATTGTTTACGCTAACTTCCTCTCCATAGTTACATAATTTTTATGTTATCTTTCATTTACAATATCAATAATAAAAAAAATTTAATATATTTAATTTTTGTCGACGCAAGTTATTGATGTTCCATTCAACAAACCATATGTTTTGCATCTTTTCAGCCACTTCTTATTAGGCAATTTGCTCTTCCTTTTTTAAACAATGAGATCTTGATAGTTCCTAATTTTCATCATTCAAAGTAGATCTATTGTTACAATGCGTAGTTTTTTAGCACAATAAATCAACTGGACAATGTTTGGAATTAACACAATTCTTGGAAATTAAAGTTACCATAGTAATTAAGGAACAATAATAACAACACATTTGTCAATAGGATAATTTGAAACCTCTAATCTATGTTTTTAACTTTACGTTCTCCAAATCAAATTTCAATATTTCCATTTGCAATATAATTGAATCGTGAGTGACATTATATTTGTTGCTTTTGCCTCATATAAATCAACAAAAAGAACCCGACAAAAGACACATGTGAGCTGGCGATGAACAAATGGAGGCTACAGATTAGGTTTTAACCAAATATTTTAGATTTGTCACAAATTTATAAATTATTATTCCATTCTGAGAAATCAAGTTTACGAGGAAACAATTATTAGAGGATGAAAAATCCAGATTCGAAGATGAAGAATCCAAATCCAAGGATGAATATTTTCACAATCTTACATCTGAGGATAAACCCGAGTATGGACATTTATCACAATCTCAGGTCCGAGGATGAATATTCTTCACAATCTCATATCCGTGGATAAATTTTTATTAAATCTTTCATCTCACAATTATTGAAAAAGTAATTGTCATAAAAGTACAGCGGGACAAAAGTTGACAAATTGTTCACACCATATAAGGTTTACCAAAAGTAAACATAGAAGTGACATCACATCAATCATGTGCTCTTATGTGGAAGACAAGAATTTACATCCTCACACTTAACATAACCTGAGGATGGACTCTTGGAAAAATCATCCTTCCATACATAAAAATGAGGTCTTATGTGAACAATGCAAAAACAATATGTCAGCATTGTTAAAAAAACTTGTACAAAAGCCTTTGAAGTAAGACAAACACATCAATCATGATTTTCAAGGTATTGGAAACAAGAAAGAACCTTCTTGTAACACCCCGATTTTTAACAGCGCGAGTGTATTTTTTTTTTCAAAACAAATTGATACAAATACCAAGTTAAATCCATAAATGAAGAAAATACTCTTGGATAAAATATTTTAAGTCGTAACACAACCGACAAAGTCATAAAATATTTTAATTACATACAGGGGAAATAGTTTTTGGAACGAAAATCCAAAGTATCCAAATATAAAATACATCGACTAAAATAATCTGTTTCAAATACATAAGTTCCTTTTTCAACAACAACCTTGAAATAAGAAAGATGACATAAATAAAATTCTTAAATAGAACCCTAAGTTGATCATTAATCTATCTAAGGGTGACTGGGTACTGAGAAATCCATGAGCGGCATCAAGCCCTAATGCTTTCAGTCACAAAACCAACCCATCGTTGTGCTACGCCTTAGAACGACCCTGGTTCTCATCTGAGGGCAAAGCTCAGATTTCCACAAAAATTGTAAAGGGTCACCAACCGAAATTAACAAATACCACATAGCATTTAAATTTTAAATGCAAAAAATCACCTTTCCACTTAGCATACATCTAGATAGGGTTTGCATATGCTAAACATGCATAAAAAAAGTTGAAAATGAAGTTTTAGACCAAACTGCACTGTCGTATTCGAATACAGCATATCTGTGTACGAATACAGATACGAAAACAGCAGAAAAACAGCGAAAACAGCAGAAAAACAGCAAAAACAGCACAACTGTATTCGACTACAGCCTCCATGTAGTTGAATACAGATGCAAAAAGAGCCAAAAACAACACAAACAGCATAATCAGCACATACATCACAACTGTATTCGACTACAGCCTCCTTGTAGTCGAATGCAGATGCGAATACATCCTCCTCGTATTCGAATACAATTGGTAGTCAGTGGCAAAACTTTGAGATCTCTATTCGACTACAACCTCCTCGTAGTCGAATACAAAAGAGGCAAAAACAACGTATATGTATTCGACTACAACCCTGTTGTATTCGAATACAGCTGGAAAAATGACAGATTTTTCAGTTTTGAAACCACATCAAAATCATTCAAACACTTTCAACACCAAGTCAATTAATCACAACTATCAAATACGGCACAATCACATACAACAATCAAGTATGTATATACCATCATCATAATATATCAAACATGACTCGCGTGCCAAACACCCTAATGCAATGCGTATATGCCAATGCATATGATTCCGGAATATCACCAAAACCCTCCTCGAAGGGGCGTAAATCATAATTGTACGGTCTCTCACAGACCATTACTAATTACCGAGGTGCAGTCTCTCACAAGCTAGCACGATTTACTAAAGTGCAATCTCTCACAAATTAGCACGACGCGATAATCCCCTTGAGGATAAGATGAACCAACAATGCACATGGAATCATCCTGTGGCCCATCCGGTCACCACTATCACCATGGCCCATCCGGTCACCACTATCACCATGGCCCATCCGGTCACTATGTACTATGAAATGCATGAGCATACTTTGACTCTCGACACCACAATCATTAAGTAAATGCAGCTATTAAAAGATTCCCCATTTTTAATGCTCATTTAACACTAATGATTTTCAAATTTAACACAGAGCATACTCAACGCATATAATCCTCAAATCACATGAAATTGAATTCACAATTCACATTGAATTCAAATCACCATATACATCAATCACATCAATTCATTTTACACAACAACCACACACAATTTGCATTTATTCAAAATCCCACGTCTTTAAACATAAAGCAAATTTCAACATTCATGTTATTACCCATGAACACATCAATCACACCAAGCAAAAATTACCATCACCCACACCTCAAAACTCATTAAATTCAATTTAACCATTTCACCCATAAAATGCATTAAATTCATTTCGCACAAAACTACACCTCAAACCCACCAAATTTGTTTTCCAAAATTTTTCAACCATAACACACCGAATCAAAACTCAAAATCTTTAAACATAAACCACCAAATTTCTTTTCCACAACACACATAAATAAGATTAAATTCCTTCTCCCCAAATTCACACATAAACTCCATCAAAATCAAACTCCACAAATGCACATATAGAGTCTTATATGCAAGCTAAAAATTTGGAAGGAGCCCTTACCTTCGTTGTAGCTTTAACGGACGATTACGGCACCGCGATTAAATTCCGATAAAACTTCGCTTCGCACGACGCTTCCAAAGTCGGCTCACTAGCACCGTAGCGTGGAGGTGAGCAACTTTCCCTTCTGTCACTTCGCGAGATGAAGCTCAGAAGTCGAAGAAAAGTGGAGGTTAACGTTTGGTGGTTTTGAAAACCACCCACACTTGGTTTTCTTTTTTTGAAACAAAAAAGAAGAAGAACGGGAACGAATTCGCGAGCGCAGGAGGGAAATGTTTTTCCTTCTTTTCTTTTCAATCCTTCCTCTCCCATATATATATATTACTAACCCACCAAATTTATCTATATATATATATATAAACCAAACCAACAAATATCTAAAACTCTTACCCACATCTCAAACTATTTTGATAAAAATATATATCCCCGCTGCAGCTCAATTGACAGGTAAACTTTTTATCCACCAGAGATATTTTTAACAAAACAGTTCGGTAATAAATTCTCCGTAACGTAAATAAATTATATCTCGCCAAATAATTTTCACCAGATCTAAAAATATATATATATATATATATAATAAACATATAACAAACTCTAATAAAATATGCTTTTGGTATTTAATTCACCAAATGAATTAAAATTGGGCTAAATGCCTCAACAATTTAACACCAAATATACTAAAATTGCATAATTTAGAGTTTCAAATTAAGGGTCTTACACTTCTCATCAATAATAGATCAAGAGGATAATAAGAATCTCTTTTACAAATCATATTCTAGAAGGTTACCTAACAAGTAAAAAAGGTATATCAACATGTTTACACCAAATTCCAACAGTCACATATAGGAAAGAAAGACATACAATCATCTCTCAAATACTTACATAGATCTGAGGATGATCTTCCATGAACATCCTTAAAATCAGGTACATCAGAGGATGAATACAATCTCAAGAAGAGGATAGACGCAGAGGATATCCTCATAACAAACTTGACACATACATAAAAGTACAAAGGTACAAAAAGGTGAAGTACTTGACATGAAGAGCACACTGATCAAAGTGGTTGGAAAATGGAAAGCAAAAAGCTACAATCACATCAAGACTCAATAAAATAGAAACTTCATCCTTATACTTAAATCAAATTTGAGGACAGACGTAGAGAATAAACAGCATTGAATGGATGATAAATTTATGTCTTCTATGTCAAAGGATAAACAATATTGATGAAAGATTCGTCCTCCTACTACTCAGATCCGAGGATAGACTATGACACTCATCCTCTCAGCATACTTAACAAGAGGATAACGGGCTAAATGGCAGTTTTGCAAATAAGGACAAGTCCAAGGAAACTTAGCAAAGTCTCCAACAACTATATTTTGTTCAAAATTTCAAATTCATCTTAGAGTTCAAAAACAAAGAAACACTTGTTCAAGTTAGAAATATTTTCTAAGTGTTTTTTCTTAGAGTGTGAGAGTTATTATTAATATCAGCTTTGTTAGAAACAAACACTTAAAGTTCCAATCTTTTGTATCCAACTGGATAGTGGTTTAGTTCCTTCTTCAATCTGGGGTTGTTAGGTTGTTAGGAGAATTCTTGGCTTGTAGGGTCAAGGTGGTTAGTTCCTCAAAAGTCTTGGGTTGTCCGGCTTTTTGGGAAGACTGGCTTGGAGGGTCAGGTGCTTTGTAATTCTAGGTACTTGAATTAGTGGATTAAAGCTTTGTGAATGAGGGGACTAGATGTAGCCAAGTTAGTGGTGAACCAGGATAAATCTATGTGCTCAATTATTTATGGTTTCATTGTTTACTGCCTGTAAACCCGATTACTTCTTATCTAAGTAGTTCATGAAAACTAAACAACCTTCATCAAATTAGCAAAAAGTTGTCAATTTTGCCAAACAAAATTCAACCCCCCTTTTTTCGTGTTTACACCTTCAACAAAGTCACAAAATATCTATATATTTTCTAGATTAGTAATATTTTAATGATGGGTTAGTAAAATATCTAGACATTTTACTATGATATTAATATTTTAAGGTAGCTTGAAATTCGTGGGTAGATCCATGTCTTCTAACTTAGTATCAGAATCATTGGATGGAGTTTTAGCTATGAGTGCTTCGTTCAATTCCTTTATTTCAGATTACTTTGCTTCTTTGACTTTCTTTCTGTTTAGCTTTGTAGTCTTTTCAATTTCTGGCTCGAATAGTAGTCTCGAACTTCCACCCTGCACACACAACTCAAAACACCTTAAGCAGCAAAAATAGAAGAGATAATGGCAATCTATAAAGAAACTATATATATATATATATATATATATATATATATATATTATTAGAGTAATCATAAAAATAATAAAATAAAATAAAACTAAGTATGACTACTTTGCCTTGTTGATAATTTAAGCAACAATCCCCGATAGCGGCGCCAAAAACATGACAAATTTCTTTGAGATCTATGGTACAACAAGCCCTTCAGGGGTGACTGAAGATCCAAAAAGTTAAGGTTATTTAATTTCACTTTAACTGGGAGAGCTAAGGATTGGATTTCATCCATTCCATCTAGGATAATTCGTACCTGGGATGAATTGGTGGAAAAAAAATTTGACAGATATTTTCCAGGCTCCAAATTTATCTAGAAATGGGCACAAATTACTAGCTTCAAGCAGAAGGATGTTGAGAATTTATATGATGCTTGAGAGAGGTATAAGTTGCTGGTGAGGAGGTGTCAATGGCATCGGTTCGATGAGTTCACACAGATGGAGACATTTTGTCATGAGTTGAGACCGCAAACAAGAATTATGTTGGATGCTTTGGCTGGGTGATCTTTAGGTACACAAACCGTGGAAGAGGCTACTAGTTTTTTTTAGCAGATGGCCTCGAACGAATATCGAGAACAACATGATAGAGGGTCGTCCATAAATGGTTTTCTTTAAGTGGATACTAACACTGCTATGTTAGTTGCACAAAAAACAATGTCCTCTCAAATAGACAAGCTAACTAAACAGATGGAGGTGGTTCATAGTTATAAAAACACAGTTGCTACTACGAATCAGGTTCTTAGTTTTGATTTTTGTGGAGGAGATCACAAGAACGGAGAAAAAGAAAGAGTTGGGTTTGGAAGTGATTGAAAAGTAAAAGAACCTGGGTTGAAAAAGTTACACCCACATCTAAAGTATGTATTTCTTGATGAGAATTGTTTTAATTTGGCAATAATTAGAAACTCATTGACAAATGTTGAAGAGATTAGCAGGTCAAGCATATTACTATTTTCAACAGCCTTTACTTTCCCTTCTGGGAGATTTGAATATCAAAGAATTCCCTTCGGACTATGCAATGACCCAACCACTTTCTAGAGATGGATCTTGTCTATATTCTCCAACATGATGGAGAACTGTATTAAGGTATTCATGGATCATTTTCTGTTTTGGGTTCGAATTATGATGAATGCTTATCTCTCTTTAATGTCGTTCTGAAAAGATGTACTGACACAAATATGATTTTAAACTAAGAAAAGTGCCACTTTATGGTTAAAGAAGGCATAGTTATTAGTCATAAAATCTCTCCAAAAGGCATTGAGGTTGATCAAGCAAAAATTAAAGTGATAGAAAAATTGCCTCCTCTTTTTAATGTGAAAATCAGTGTTCACGGACCTCGACTATTCAGATGGATTTTTGTTTTGCAAGAGTTCGACCTCAAGATTAAAGATATGAAAGAGGTCGAGAACGTGGTGGCAGATTATTTGTCAAGGTTGGAAAACTCTACTATTATAAGGAAGAAAATGAATGTGATGGAAGAATGTCTAGAAAAGAACCTGTTATCTGTAAGTGCAAGGCCTTGGTTTGCCGACATGGCAAATTTTAAAACAGGAAATATAATGTTTGAAGGAATAGTAGAAGAAAAAGGCATATCACGACAAAAAGTTGATTAAGCTAAAACTTCAACTAGGGCAACAAGTGTTGATTTTCAATTACGGACTGAAGCTATTCCCAGGAAAAAAAGTTGATTAAGCTAGAACTTCGACACCCTGTCTAATAAAAAAAGTTGTCACCACATGGAGTAGTTGAGCAAACAGAGTCTAGTTCAGAGAGATCATTCAAAGTGATTAGACAAAGGCTTAAAGCTTATTTTGGAGGAGGCATTCCGACTGAATGGGTATCCCTAATTCTCAAAGAACCTTAAGAACATCAAACGTCAAGCTAATGACGGTAAATGAGTGTTGCATGGGAGGCAACCCATGGGAGGTACATTTTGGTTTAAGTAATGTATATTTTAAAAAATAAAACAATATGGAAGGGGAAAAGGCAGAGTTGGCTGCCAAGAAATGCACTACAGCTCATTGCGCAAATGACCATTGACCAGAGCATTGTGCTAATGGATTGTGAGGCATGAGTGCATTTCTTGACACGTTGTTCTGCCATTTCATGGCACATTTTTCTATTACCCGCGAGAGCAGACATTCTCTCAACCATGCTCGAAAGGTCAATCCTGATTCCCCATTTTTCACCAGGGAGTTGAGAAGAGGGGGTTGGGAAAAATTCAATAGCACTATAGACAAACGATGCATGGGTTAAGGAATTCTACACCTGTAACACCATAATTTATTTATTGTTATACCTTAATTTATTATTATTATTATTATTATTATTATTATTATTATTATTATAAATTAGTGATATTTTCTTATACATGTGTTTCTTGTGGTGTAATAATTTTTTTTATGTGATTGTCCTTTCTGTTTATCTTTATAATTATTAAAATTAAAATCAATGATCATTGTTATTAAACTTATTTGTTTTATTTAATAATAATAATAATAATAATATATACTAGTTTTGGATTATTGTTACTTTAGGCCTCATATTTTAGTAGTGTTGTTATCTAGACCTTTATTATTTAAATATATTTTTACGAAGTATAAATATAAAATAACTATATTATTTAATATACAAAATATAATAATGATGATGCCGTGCGATAAACTAAATTTGTTATATAGTAGCCTAATAATATATGTTAATAGCCTAAGTAATAAATTGAATTCAATTGAATTCATTACCATTTAATTGGGACTGGCAATTAGGCAATCAAGTATGGAGAAGCAATTCGGAAAGGCTTGACCGAACAGTGGTAGCCTAGTAAGCATTTTGGGTTAATCCTAAAACAAATAGAACCTCTTACTATCTTGTAACCTAATAATATCCTAAGTACTAATCTAACCCTTATTTTATTATCTTCCTATGCTAGCGGCGCAACCACACATACACGGCCTCTTTAAATTTTAATATCCCTGCGTCCTTACCATGAAAATTATTATTATCATCCTCTCATACATACTAAAAATCATATTATCGTCGAGAGTTGTCCTCCCATTTTCGTGATCTTTTCTGGCCTTTTATTAGTAGAACCAAAATTGAGTGTCTTTATCTCCTTTTCCTTTTTGAGTTCTTTTTCAAAAAGCCACCACGGAGCACATAATCTTGGCTACTCACACATAACCAACCGTGGGATACGATTATGGCCTCAACTCAACCAATCACGGTGCCGTTTTTCCAAAAACGACCATTTTTCTTCCTTGGAACAAATTGTTTTGATATTTTCCAGCCACCGTAGTTATCGTTTGGGGAAAATACACATCGTTTTGAATTCCTCTTGTTGTTATCTTCGGAAAACACTACTCATACGCGTATTTTGACAAAGTTGACGTCGAACCCTATCGATGCTCCAGCACATCGGTGAGTCTTTTCGATTTTAAATTTTACCTCTTTTAACTCCGTTGAATTTAATAAATTAAATTATATATATATATACCTAATTACAATTTGTTTGATAAGGTTAATTCTATTTTAATCATAATAATACACATATTTATGTTTAATTGATACTATTCTAATTATTTAATATTTCAGTACTCTAATTATAAATATGAAAACATAAAATTGTGTTTTAAAGTTCTAACTCTATTTAGGCTATATCGTTATTATTTTTTTAAAACTAAAATGTTATAACTATTATTGATTTTAATCATATAATTTGATTTATATAGGTGTATATAATATATATATATATATTATAAAATATGTTTTACATTATATATCACAAATAGTTAATAATTGATTTATATGATTTTGTCATTGTAAATTTATTTAGCTTTTATTGGTTATTGGTTGTCGGGTGGACAAAGAAGAAGATGTGAACCTGCTAAGCTATTTGGATTTGTTGTGGCCTTAGAGATTATTATGTCTAGTGAAAGCTTCAATTGAGGTAAGGGGTGAGAGGAGGTTCGACTTTATGAGTATAAAATAACGTGGGATGAACGGGAATACCATAATTCCCAAATATTCATCCAGGGCATACTACGTACGATTGAGCCCTATTGAGTAATAATAATTAATTAAATAAAATATGAACAGTAATAGTGAAGACTAAAATATAATTTAGCAACCTATAGAATTGTCGTGGATCTATTTATATCAAGATTGCATGCTGTCTGATTGTATGAAATGTTATGTTGATTGTTACTGTATGAGTGATATGTACTGGAGTGTTCTTGCTACTTGACTGAAATTGTAATAATATTTGAATGTGCCACCTGTTTGATTTTTTATTGCGATTGATAAGATTGGATTGTGTATTGTGAGTAGTATAAATCAAATATTGGGATTGTATCGTGATTGACTGATATACGTATATAATAATGAATATTGTGATGTCAAACTGAAACTTATTGAACTGTGATAAGTCTGAGATATGCGTTGTAGATTTTGGAGTTAGGATTATTTTGTTATCATATAGGGATGGTCTGACAAATCTAGTGATTCGGGGAAGTACAACTGAATGAGCCTGATCGTTGAGGGCTACAGTCGAACTGTAAGGTAAGACTGATAGACCTTGGGGGTACATCTAGTGGGGAATTCCTAAGTGGATTAGTGGGTTATTCCCTAAGGCAGGGTGTCACACCGTGCAACACAAGAGTACCCCGACAGTCGCATATATGTGTCTTGGGTTGAGTTGAGGGGATCTATGAGGACTTGGCCATTCATGAATTGTCCGTCCACTCTTGTAGTGGCATAGTATCAGGCCTCCTAACCAAGTACTTCAGAGTAGAATGGTACCAAATGATGAAGTATAGAGTATAGGACATGCATAGCATTTCATCCTTGTAATTGTTTTATTGTGATTGAATTAGAATAACCTTTGATATTATGTTCTTAAATGTTCTCTTTATTTGTGTTGTTTTGACTAATTGCGTGTTCTCCTCGTGTATTTTATACTGTTACATAATTTTGAAACTCACCCCTCGTTGCTTGTGTTTGGCACTTGCGAAAGCGCAGTTATTTCAGGTTATCGATTGATGATCCATGCTCTGATAGGTGATACTAGGTGGGAGTAATTCATTGTGTTTTATCGAGTTACAATCTAATTTTTGTTTTGTAAACTATATTGATCAATTGTGTTATATTCGATCTTTTATTCAAAGATAAAAATTAATTGTCCCTAAGTTTTGAACATATTTTTATGTTAGTAATATTGGTTTAATAAAACTCAGCTATATTTGATGTTAAATGATTTTTTATTAAGAAATTTTATGCAAAGGTCTTGTGTAAGTGTGAGTGTGACGTCCTAATCCTTATATTTTAAAAGAAATTTTTTTATACTCTACTTTTGGACCGCTGCGAATCTCTTTCAAAACTAGTGCATTTTACTTTTTATATTAATTTGGGTTAGGGTGTCACAACACCAATGCCTACTTAAGAAAAAAAATGAAGGGCAAATACAGAGGTCATATGTGAGGGGGAAGGAGATAATGTACGTTTGGAACACTATATACAAAATCTTGAGAATAGAATCTCCGCCACAATGCCGGTTGATATCTATTAGACAAAAACCTGCTACAGAGGTAAATTACAATGAGTTGTTAGTAACTTTGGGCCAAGCAGGCGCCCAATGGAGACCTTATCATCCAACCCACATTTTCCCAGTTTTGATAGACCTGACATCCCTCAACCTTGAGACGAAGGCTTGGTCTATCTTTATCCACCACAACATGGAATCTTGTTACTTAGAGGTGAGAGTGAAAAGCGCACTCAGAGTCTTTGCCCTAATGAAAAGGCGTCCTATTAATTTGTGACAAATCATCTCAAACAACATTCTCAAGTTGGAAAATGATGACAAAGTGGTTATGGGGCATGCTTCAATTATCCACGTGTTGTGTTTGGCACAAGGGGTTGGGAGTGACGCTAATGATGGTAAATTTACTCCTCGAAAACCTATGAACAAGAGATGGTTTGAGAGTAAGCTCAAGAAGATTGACAAGGTTCCTGCTGTTTGACCCTCTCAATCGTCGAAGACTCACCAACAAGAGCAACAACCTCAGCCTCCTCATCCCCAACCACCTCACCATTATCCGCCATTTGAGATGCTGGATGAGCGAATCGATGAACATTGATTCTAAATGATGATGTTATGCTATATGTATGATAGATACTTATTCAGAAATGTACCATCGGCTTGGTTGACAAACCAACATGAAGGATGACATACGCTCAGAGGTTCTAAAGAGCCAACACTGAGCACATTAGTGTGCTTGATTTCTATTAGCACAACTATGTCATTCCTCCCCTACCTCAATTGTATCCTCAACCCTACCAACCTTATCCTCCTCAACTATCTTCAAATCCCCAACACCTGAAAATTTTCCCCACACACCCTGACAAAGGTGGAACTTCGGGGGAAGGCGGTAATTTCTCTTATGTCTAAGGAACAAACTTAAACTTAGATTTTAACCAATTTCATAAATAAGGGAGACGTTTTCTCTGCATGTGCACTTGTTCACACAGCTCTGACATGATTACTTTCAGAAATAACATTGTCAATTTGCAACATGGATTGTTTGAGATTATCAATACCTGTATACATAGTCGACAATTCATTTGACATGATACTTGAAGATTTTATCTCCTCTTACCTAGAAGGTGAGTTTTAACCCAAACATTATTTATCTGTGACATTCCACATGTATCATGTCTTCAGAACTTGCATTTTTTCTCTACACTATGTCTACTTGTAAATTATGCATATACTGAGGCATTTTTCTTGGTCCTTTCTAACCCTTTTTGCATACATTAATTAATCATTATCCCTTGCTAGCCCCTGTCAACTTAGATCCCTTTCTTCGTGTTACTTAACTTTATTACGAGCCAATTGCCAAAATCATTTTTACCCTAAACCTTACTTGGAGTTAGGAAATATCTTAATTTTATGACTTGGCAAAATTTAAAGTTTGGGGTTGCTCATGGAATAGCAACATTTTAAAAAAGGTGGAGTAATTGGGTAATCCTTGAAACATCATTCAAGTCAAAAGGTGGAGTATCAAAGTCATGGTGTAAAATTATAATGACTAACAGGTGTTCCTAACTCCAAGTCGTAAGCCTACTATCCCAAATGAACCCACATGTACCTTGGAATCATTACAACCTTAAAAGACCTTTGAAAGTGTATAAACATCTAATGATATTAACAACACAACAAAATTTGGGAAATAATAGTGCGTATTCAACTACGCTTATTATTAAAAGTGCTTATAAATGAAAGACGAAGAGTTACAAAATTCTTGAACAATCTTTTTTTTGTAAAATCTCTATTGTAAGTTCAACACTTAGATAACCCTTGTTTTTATAAAAAAAAATTATTATTTAATAATTGTCAACTACAAAAAATACACAAAATATTATAAAACACTTTTTCAATATGCACCGTCTAATGTGTGAATGAAAATGAAAAGTGAAAAATTTTAAAAATTTGAGAAAGCGCTTTTACCAAAAGTTTTTTCAAAAGTCTGAAAAAAAAAAATAAAACAAGAAAAGATACATATTCCCTCTTATAGCTTTTCACAAAAAACAAGAAAATGAAAACATGTCTTTCAAATCATGAACTCTTTTCCTACAATTGCACATAAAATCGCTCAAGATCGACATCTATTTCATCCTTCGGCAAAACCCCAATAGCAATTTAACTTTATTATCTTACCTTAATGATCATGCATATAAAAATTGAATTATGTAGTTTTAAAAATATAGAAAATTGTGCATCAATTTCTAATGTGCATTTTCTTAAGAATGTATTAATGTGTTTTATTTCCTTTTTAATAAACCATACTAATTTGATATAGTATACATTATCTATGATGAGTTATAGTTTGTTTCGAATAGAAACACCAGTTTAGGAAACAATCATTACAACGCTAACGACCTGTCTGTCTCAAAAATCAAAATTACATCGGCGAGTCACACGAGTGTGGTTCTAATTCACGGTCATGATATAATTCTTTATGTTGAATTGAATACACCATGTTTATGTTTAAAGAAGAAATTTTGATTTGCATTTGTAATACCCCAAAGTTTATAATAAATTATTTTATTTATCTAATAAGATTTTAAAGAATTAATTTATTATTGCATGCGTTAGAATATATGTTGATAAATGATTATGATTAATTATCCTTACATGTGTATTTGATGTAGTGTGATAATTTTATAGATATTTAATTTGGTGAATAAGATAAATTGTTAATATTGTATTTATTTATTTTATCTAATTATTTTTATGAAAATTATTAGTATTTTAATATGAATATTTTAGAGAACAAGTTTTTAGTATGGAGGAGTAAAATAAATTAATTATTTATTAATGATTTAAAAAAAAAAATTATTAGAAAATGGATTTTGGGTCAGACTGCTATTTACACCTTATTTTCTACTTCTCTATTCTATTTGGGCCTTTATTACATTGCAACAGACTTTCTCATCTGCACCATTGATCTGTTTGTTACACCCCCATTTACTGTTTCAATATGGACTTTGGCCCATTCTGTTTTATGTCTTTTAAATCTGATACTTTGGGCACCTAAGTGCTAGCTGCACCCCCTCTCTACAAATTAAAAATCTGCATCGCAGCCTTCTTCCCCTTTAGACGCCGCCGCCACTGAAATTCTCACATTCATCCCTCACTTCTTCAGTTCAATGAACTATTTAAAGGATCATAACCCTCACCAATATCCCCTTCATAAAATCAATTTCATATCTCCCTCGTGATCACAAAGTCGCAACTCATTCTCCTCCGTCATCAACACCGTCGCGAAATCTCTTTCGGTGGATTTTGCAAGCGCCGTTGTAAGCTGTAACTACCATATATTCAAACTCAATGCTCAGTTCTTTATTTTCGTGAACAATTGCATTTGAAACAACGACCAAATCGGACATTCGAACTGTCGGCTTTGAACCACGATTCCGATCAACACGGTGGCTGTCGAAAATAATAGTTTTGTGATCCACACATCAAACGCTTCATCCTACATCCGTCGATTTTCAGTTTTGCCAACAATCACGAAAATCCGTCTTCGCCGCGTTACGTGTCGTTATTACCACTGAGCATTGTTTTGAGTTGTTTGTGCTTGTAAGATCTTTTTCACCTGCCTTTTTGTGTCTTTTTACACACTTTCTTTATTCTTAATATTTTTTTTTATTTATGTTTTACATTAAAAAATAATAATAATTATGTTTAAATTATAATTTCAGTTATATATATATGAACTAATTCTAAATAAAGAATTTTAGCATGTGCAATCTGTTTGGAGTAGCTAAACTTAGGCATACTATTTAGTTTCTTCTCATAATGGCTATTGTTAAATTGAAAATATATAATTTGTTTCAATTATTCTAATAAGTTAGATATTTTTATTATTATTAAAATACTATAACTATTATTTATTTCACATATTTAATAATTCAATGTATGCAGATATACATAAAAAAAATTTATATATTATAAAAGAAATGTTTGAGACTATATTATGAGTTGTAAATAAAATATTTTCATTGGTTTATTATGTTTGCTCAATTTTCTTTGCGGGCTATTAAAGACAAGGATTTACGAAGGCGAGACGTACATTCAATAAGTTATTTGAGTTGCTTGTTGTTGTGAAGTTCTCTATCTTCTCTAAGGCTACGTGAAATCTTCAATCAAGTTATGGGGTGAGAGAGAGTTCGAATTCATGAGTGTAAATTAAGTGAGATGAACGGGAAAACCATATTTCCCATAATTCATTCGGGGATCGCTACGTACGGCTGAAGCCCTTTGAGTAATAATTGACTAATGAGAAAACTTGAATTTGGTGAGGTTAAAATATGAGTTAGAAACTTTTATAAGGTGTTGTTTGATTTAAATTTTGAAGATTGTGTGGTAGTTGAATTATTGTAGAATTGTGTATTTGACGTATTCTGTGTTTTGTTTATATCTACCTTGATATTGTTATATAATATAAAATGTGATGAATTGTAGTTATTTGCATTTCAATTGAAGTGGCGTGTGTGAATCATATATTGTTGGAGTTTGTGTATTATGATGATAAATTTTGAATGTAATATATGACTATGAAAATATGCATTAATGATTACTTGTTGACTTATGATGTTACCACCTTGATGAATATCACGAAATGCATATTGTGTTTTATTGAATAGTGATGAATTCGACCTGTGCCAATGATGGTTCTCTTAATGGAGTGAGTAACCTAGGCCAGCTAGGGGAGAAAATAGATGTTGATAATTTTTGAAGTGGAGATTATTTGGTCATCATATAGGTAGGGCCTGACAAGCCTAGTGATTCCGGGGAAGTACAACTGGAGGTATTCAGGTGGGGAACTCCTAGGTGACTTGGAGGTAGCACACCAAATGTCGGGAGCTACCATGCAACACACGTTTACCTCGACTGTCGCGTATATGTGTCCCGGGTTGAGTTGAGGGGATCTATGAGGACATGGCCAAATTGAATTGTCCGTCCACTTACGTGGTGGCATAGTATCAAGCCTCCTAACCAAGTACTTCAGAGTTAGAATGGTACGAAAGAAAGAGGAAGAGTCTAGAGTATAAGAGCATGCATAATATTACTTGATTTGTGTGTTTACTTACTTGATGTTGTGGTTTGTATCAATGTTTTACCTTGATTACTCTTGTTAATTGTGATTTGATATGATACGGTGTTTAATATATTTTACGTGTTCTTCTCAATTATTTTATACTATTACATGTTTTCGACGCTCACCCCTCGTTGCTTGTGTTTGGCGCTTGCGAGAGCGCACAGTCATTTCAGGTTATCGGTTGTTGATCCACGCTCTGATAGGTGATACTGGGTGGGAGTAATTTGTCGTATTTTGTTGAGTTATGGACTAATTTAGAATTTTGTAAATTCGATCGGTCATATTGTGTTATTTTTACCTTTTATTCGGATGTAGAAATTAATTGTATCTAAGTTTAGAACGTGTTTTTATGTCAGAAATTTTTATTTAATAAACCTCAACTATATTCAATATTAAAGGATTTTTAATTGAAAATTTTTATGCAAGCATTTTGTGTAAGTGTGAGTGTGGCATCCTGAACCTTATAGTTTTAAAATAAAATTCATACTCTATTTTGGAACTGTTGCGAATCCCTTTCAAAACTAATGCATTTTACTTTCTATAGTCATTTGGGTTTAGGGTGTCACAGCATTGATTTTTACAAACTTATGAACACTTTTTAAACTTTTCCATTCCCCTTCCAAGAACTCATTAATATTATTTCTCATTCTTATTATTTCATAGTTTTCACAGATAAAAAATGAGATGCATGAAATTTTCATAGTTTCGTAGACTTTATTTTGCGACCTTGTTTTGTAGTCCTCGTTTGTATTTATGTTCACACGGGATAACTGTATTTTAAAGTCCAATATGATGATTCATGATAGTATATTACAAACTTATGACTTATAGTATTATGATACAATTAAGACTTTGTAATGAATATCATGACTGCATAGATTATTAAATTGGGGTATTCTAGATAAATCACGTTGGGTGTTCCTTACTTTTTTAAAATTACAGTTACTTATTTTTTACCGATTCAAATTTTACTTGTGATCATTAATATTAGGTTTTTGAATGACTTTATGAAGTTTGTTGCACATAACTGTTTTAATAAGAATATGTGTATCCAAAATGTTTTGAATAGAAATATATACACAACATAAAATCAATAAATTTTGTTGTGCACGATATGGATTATTCGTATACATCTATATAATTGAGTAAAAACAAAAGATACATATATATAACGAAACATATAAAATTAAAGAAAAATAAATTTGAACTTTATGATCATCAATTTGGGTCAAAAATAACAGTACGATTATAACATAATTTAACAGATGAACATGGGAATAATTATTTTAAAATAAAATATTAAAACTATAATTATTGTTATCATTAATATCATATACAAAGTATGGAGAAAAGGAGAATTGCATGTTCCAACTCAAGTCCATAATATCAATTATCTCCACTACACTTTTATCATCTAAGTTGCCCTTGCAAATCCTTAACCAATATTTTGAATGGTAAAAAATCAAATTATTTTCAACTTATATTGAGAATAATTTTCATTTGAACTTTGAACATGGTCCATTTAGGTTATACAAGTTATATTATTTTTATATTCATTAGTTCAGTTACTTGTATTTTCTATCAAAGAAAAGTAGTAATATTTTTGTCATATTTATAAATTTGAAAATAATTTCCATATAATTTTTTTTTGTAATGACAAATCTGGTTAAATATTTTTATAACTCCTTAAAGTAATTCAATTCATGTCAGTACAATTGATTATAATCAGTAACTAACAGAATTATACAATTTATATAAATATTTAGTAGATGTATATTTTTTCAAGAAAATTTTTATGAATAATCTTATTAAAATTAAGATTTTTTTTTTTGCTTTAAAAAAGTAAGCGTTAGCGATGGTGTCCAAGTCTTAAATTAGGAAGATCTCATGACTCATTCAACACTATCAACGGGTATTAAAATTTAGATGTAACATATTTATATATATATTTATAGTATTGACAATTATATTCTAGAGCACAACATGGATCACAAATATAAATATAAATATTTATTTACTTACTCAAGCACAATATTGGTCTCATACCAATTAAATTCTTTAATTTTTTTACATAATAATATAATTTATATTTTTCCCAATTTAATCATATTTATGTAGGGATGATTTTCTGGATCATACTGTCAAAAAACCATCTATTATATATCCATTTATGAATTATTTTTGTGTCAACGTGTTTAATATTTATTTTCGGAGTTAAAACACATTTAAAATTTTTTATTTAATTTTCCATAATTTGCCTATATGATTATGTATGGGATATCAAATTTGGTATAAGTTGTACGTTATTATAGTTTAATATTAATATTTGTTTGTAAAAAAATATTAAGATTTGAGAAATCGGTAAACAAATAAAAAATGTTTTAATTTGATAAAAAAAATTATGGATTGCAATATATAGAGAATTTTATTTTTCTCTATAAATAAGTTAACATTGTTTTAACGTACCATTAACTATAACATATCAACATTGCTTTTCTTCGCAAACTAAGCTTAGTTAGAAAGTGGAAACTATAATGAAGATGTTCTTGAAGTTTGTAGTCTTTCTTGTTGCTATTGTGTGTGCTCATATTTGCAATGTTCAAGCAAGTTTACCACCTTGTTGTGGAAAACGAACAATAGAATGTGTGCCAATGATATGTACTAACCCTCCTTGTTGGAAACCTCCACCTCCACCGCCAAGTGATAGGAAACACTAAAAGTTTGAACATAAGTATTATTTTTATTCCAATCAATTTGTGTTTGACAAAAACACATATCGTATGTAATAATTACATCAATAAGAATGGTTCATAAAGTATGATTTTTATTTTTTTGCAAATTATAAATTATATTTTCTAGTTATCTTTGATTGTTTTTCATTTTATTTGACTAGTTTGTTTGTTCCATGGATATATGTTAAGTTTGGTTGGTATCAAATTTTTGTTGAGTTTAAATTTGTTTAGAGTGAACTATTATAGATTATAAAGATCTAATGATATTAACAACACAACAAAATTTGGGAAATAATAGTGGGTATTTAACTACGCTTATTATTAAAAATGCTTATAAACGAAAGAGGAAGAGTTACAAAATTCTTGAACAACTTGTTTTTGTAAAATCTCTATTGTAAGTTCAACACTTAGATAACCCTTGTTTTTATAAAAAAAAGTATTATTTAATAACTGTAAACTATAAAAAAATACACAAAATATTATAAAACACTTTTTAAATATGCACCGTCTATTGTCTGAAAATGAAAAGTGAAAAATTTTGAAAATTTGAGAAGGCGCTTTTACCAAAAGTTTTTTCAAAAGTCTGAAAAAAAAAAAAATAAAACAAGAAAAGATACATATTCCCTCTTATAGCTTTTCACAAAAAACAAGAAAATGAAAACATGTCTTTCAAATCACGAACTCTTTTCCTACAATTGCACATAAAATCGCTCAAGATCGACATCTATTTCATCCTTCGGCAAAACCCCAATAGCAATTTAACTTTATTATCTTACCTTAATGATCATGCATAAAAAAATTGAATTATGTAGTTTTAAAAATATAGAAAATTTTGCACGATCAATTTCTAATGTGCGTTTTCTTAAGAATGTATTAATGTGTTTTATTTCCTTTTTAATAAACCATACTAATTTGATATAGCGTACATTATCTATGGTGAGTTATAGTCTGTTTCGAACAGAAACACCTGTTTAGGAAACAATCATTACAACGCTAACGACCTGTCTGTCTCAAAAATCAAAATTACATCGGCGAGTCACACGAGTGTTATTCTAATTCACGGACATGATATAATTATTTATGTTGAATTGAATACACCATGTTTATGTATAAAGAAGAAATTTTGATTTCAATTGATTTTTACAGACTTTTGAACACTTTTTAAACTTTTCCATTCCCCTTCCAAGAACTCATTAATATTATTTCTCATTCTTATTATTTCATAGTTTTCACAGATAAAAAATGAGAAGCATGAAATTTTCATAGTTTCGTAGACTTTATTTTGCGACCTTGTTTTGTAGTCCTCTTTTGTATTTATGTTCACACGGGATAACTGTATTTTAAAGTCCAATATGATGATTCATGATAGTATATTACAAACTTATGACTTATAGTATTATGATATAATTAAGACCTTGTAATGAATATCATGACTGCGTAGATTATTAAATTGGGGTATTCTAGATAAATCACGTTGGGTGTTCCTTACTTTTTTTAAATTACAGTTACTTTTTTTTTACATGTTCAAATTTTACTTGTGATCATTAATATTTAGTTTTTGAATGACCTTATGTAGTTTGTTGCACATAATTATTTTAATAAGAATATGTGTATCCAAAATGCTTTTAATAGAAATATATACACAACATAAAATCAATAAATTTTGTTGTGCACGATATGAATTATTCGTATACATCTATATAATTGAGTAAAAACAAAAGATACATATATATAATGAAATATATAAAATCAAAGAAAAATAAATTTGAACTTTATGATCATCAATTTGGGTCAAAAATAACAATACGATTATTACATAATTTAACAGATGAACATGGGAATAATTATTTTAAAATAAAATATTAAAACTATAATTATTGTTATCATTAATATTATATACAAAGTATGGAGAAAAGGAGAATTTCATGTTTCAACTCAAGTCCATAATATCAATTATCTCCACTACACTTTTATCATCTAAGTTGCCCTTACAAATCCTTAAACAATATTTTGAATGGTAAAAAATCAAATTATTTTCACCTTTTCTTGAGAATAATTTTCATTTGAACTTTGAACATGGTCCATTTAGGTTATACAAGTTATATTATTTTTATATTCATTACTTCAGTTACTTGTATTTTCTACGAAAGAAAAGTAGTAATATTTTTGTCATTTTTATAAATTTGAAAATAATTTCCATATAATTTTTTTTTTGTAATGACAAATCACGTTAAATATTTTTATAACTTCTTAAAGTAATTTAATTCATGTCAATACAATTGATTATAATGAGTAACTAACAGAATTATACAATTCATATAAATATATAGTAGATGTATATTTTTTCAAGTAAATTTTTATGAATAATCTTATTAAAATTATGATTTTTTTTTCTATAAAAAAGTAAGCGTTAGCGATGGTGTCCAAGTCTTAAATTAGGAAGATCTCATGACTCATTCAACACTATCAACGGGTATTAAAATTTAGATGTAACATATTTATATATATATATTTATAGTATTGACAATTATATTCTGGAGCACACCACGTGTAACACCCCAATTTTTATAAAATAAACTATTTTGTTAATAAAGTAGTATTTTAATGTGAGTATTTCAAAAAAAAAATAAGTATGATTATAGTGGTTATTTTGAATATGAGAGTCTTGATTATTAATGTATTTTAAAAGACTAATTACTTTAATTACTTTATTTTATAAAATATTAGTTCTGAAATATTAGTAATATTTTATTAATTAAATTGTGTTTAAAAATAAATAAATAAAATGAGTAAAATGTGTTTTATGAGTTAGGCCCCTATGCAAGAGTCAAATCTAATTAATAATAATAATAATAATAATAATTAAAAAAAAAGGACAAAGAAAAAAGAATGAGAACATAACACGTTTCCTTCTTCTCCTTCTTCGTATATGCGCCGCCATATCCATTTCTCCTTCTTTTTTTCGTCGATCACGATCATTACAGTGGATGTCTTACAAAACTGAGACCACATTCGTGATCGTTATGATCTCCTCTTTCATTCCCAACTTGAATCGCAAATTGAAAAGTTTTATTCCTCTTTGTCAAAAATCACACCACCACCTTTTGATCAAGATTCCGGGCACCATGAGTACTCCCAACGAAAACCGAGACCATATTTGGACTCCACGAAACACCCTCTTCCATTACCTATGCTTGGATTCACCAATCGTTAAACTTCGAAAAATGGGTTTTCACCCTCGTCGCGGCTGTGTTGTCGAATTCCGGTCAGCACGTTCATCGTCCTGAAAAACTGATAGCATTTTTGGATTCTTCTCGTCGAAACCTTCAAGAAGCACTACTCATTTGCGTGTTTCGGTGAAGTTGACGTCGGACCCTGTCGGCGCCCCAACACGTCGGTGAGACCTTTTCTAATAATCTATTTCACGACATTTTGAATATGTTTCTTCGCCTAATATTTTTATTAATTATATAATGCTGATTTTTATGCCCCGCGTAAATTATCAGCCATGTTTCATTGACTCTGCAAATTCGTCGACGCTTTTGGACTTGTTCGTTGCGCGTTGTCGACATCTCATGGTTGCTGAAAATCATTCTGGTCCTTATATCTTATGAAAGCGTCAGATTGAGGTATGGGGTGAGAGTGAGTTCGAATTCATGAGTGTAAATTAAGTGAGATGAACGGGAAAACCGTATTTCCCATAATTTATTCGAGGCTCGCTACGTACGGCTGAAGCCTTTTGAGTAATAATTGACTAATGAGAAAACTTGAATTTGGTGAGGTTAAAACATGAGTTAGAAACCTTTATAGGATGCTGTTTGATTTGATTTCGAATATCGTATGGTAGCTGAATTATTGTAGAATGTGTATTTGACGTATTTTGTGTTTTGTTTATATATACCCTTGATATTGTTATATGATATATAATGTGATGAACTGTGATTATTTGCATTGCAATTGACGTGGTGTGTGTGAATGATCTAGTATTATCATCTGTGAGTGAAAATCCTGTATTGTTGGTGCTTGTGTATCATGATGATAAATTTTGAATGCAATAAATGACTATGGAAATATGCATTGATGATGTGTACTTGTTGACTTATGATGTTACCACCTTGATGAATATGATGAAATGCATATTGTGTTTAATTGAATAGTGATGAATTCAACCCGTGCCAATGATGGTTCTCTTAATTGAGTGAGTAGCCTAGGCCAACAAGGGGAGAATCTGGATGTTATTTATTTGAAGTGGAGATTATCTTGTCATCATATAGGTAGGGCCTGACAAGCCTAGTGATTCCGGGGAAGTACAACTGAATTGAGCCTGATCGTGGCGGTCTACTGTTGAGCCTTAAGGCAAGATTGTTAGACCTTGGAGGTATTCGTGTGGAGAATTCCTAGGTGACTTGGAGGTAGCACTCCAAATGTCGGGAGCTACCACGCAACACACGTTTACCTCGACTGTCGCGTATATGTGTCTCGGGTTGAGTTGTGGGGATCTATGAGGACATGGCCAATTTGAATTGTCTGTCCACTTGCGTGGTGGCATAGTATCAAGCCTCCTAACCAAGTACTTCAGAGTTAGAATGGTACCAAAGGAGGAGGGGTCTAGAGTATAAGAGCATGCATAACATTACTTGGTTTGGGTGTCAACTTACTTATTATATCAATGTTTTACCTTGATTATTATTGTTAATTGTGACTTGATATGATACGGTGTTTAATCAATGTTTTACGTGTTCTTCTCAATTATCTTACACTATTACATGTGTTCGAAGCTTGTAACACCCCAATTTCTCATTATCTAATTTTAATAGTATAATGATACACTACTATTATTATGAGTGTTATTATGTGTTCTAATTTCTTTATGTGTGTCATGTGTGTTTGCCTTAGTAATGGATTTAAATCTTTAATAGTAACTATAATTAACTTACAAAAAATAAAATATGTATATATATATATATTTAAATAAAATAATACAAGGAGTGAATTTGTGTTCCTACACTAATTGTTACCTTTAGCACTAATAGGGTGGGTTTAGAATAATAATAATAATATTAATAATAATAATAATAATAATAATAATAATAATAATAATAATAATGATGATGATGATGATAATATTAATAAAAATAATAATATTGGAGCCTTATATACATTAGTCATATATATACATGCCTATACAATATATATATATTAGCCGATAGGTCCACATGCCTTTGCCATATATATATATATACACATTAGCCTAAATTACGCGTACGCACTGAAGGAAAGAAAAAGAAAACAAATCCGCCGCAGCTTGTTTCAGTATCAGGGTTCTAACAACAACACCACAACTATACAGCAGGTACACTTTTCTTAATCCCATCAATTGATACAATTTGGTCTGAATAAAAAGAAGGGAGTATATGTTCCTAATTACATCAATTTGATACACTTTGGTTTAAAAAAAAAAGAGAGAGCATATTCCCCAATTCTATCAATTATATCATTATAAGGAGGCTGTTGATCTAATTATATCAATATTGGGCAATATCCGGGTAGTCATAGTTAACTTCTCAACATCCTGCTGATATATATAATTCTGATACGGATGAAAGCATAGGAAAAAAAATTGATAAAAAATTAAGGGACTGTAATTTCAGATGGAAAATCCCTCTATACAATTCTCTTAGCCTAGCTTAAGCTTGATTTATCTAATATTTGGGACTCCCATGGTTATGTACAGTCACACGTTTATAATTAGGCAATACAGGCTTATCAATCAATTATGAGAAACAATGTCTTGTGCAAAACCATATTGCCTCAACCTATCTCATGGCTTTGATGGAAATTTATTTAACATGATCAATATGTCCCTGGTGCTCAAATGACTATTTCTTTACCTATTAAAATTTCTGAGAGCAGTAGGTTATGGTTACCTGCATAATATCGAAATTTTGTTATCCTTCACGCCATTAGATGCATTGTAAGAATGGTACTACCATTATAATAACATACATTTCAATAATGATTAATTAGACTAATTTATTCTAGAGAAGAACATTTCTAACAAAATGGTGTCCTTAATTTTATTTAGAGAAGTAGTATTTAAATTGTAAAATATCATGCCAAGATTTCGAAGGTCTTGGACCTTGGCCAGTTTTGCTACAGAGAAACATTTTAATTTTGTTTATATATATATACATTCTGTATTAGGACATTGCTTACCTATTCTTTTACATCCAAAGTAAAAATATACTCCATAATTATTTAATTATGTGACCCTGTCTTACTTTAATTAAAATTAAAAATTATTTTAGGTTAGTATACTAATAAGTATGTTTCGATAAATATTAAATATATTTTTGGGTTATATTACAAATAGCAGATAATTTAATTAGTCATTTTAGTAAAAATTTATATGTCTATTGTGGCAAGTACTTAATTCGTATTGGTTGTTGCGTTGACTTATTTTCTCTTGCGGACTGTTAGAGACGGTGGTTGGCGAAGACGTGACACATTAAATCAGCGGATCGACTTCGTTGGGAGGAATCTTCAGCTGAGGTAAGGGGTGAGATGAGGTTCGATTTTATGAATATAAAATAACGTGAGATGAACGGGAATACCGAAATTCCCATATATTCATCTGGGGCTCACTACGTACGGTCGAGCCCTATTGAGCAATAATAATTAATTAATAATATACGAGTGGTAATAGTGAGGACTAAAATATAATTTAGCAACCTATAGAATTGTTGTGAATTTATTTATAGCAAGATTGCACGTTGAATGATTTTATGAAATGTGATGCTGATTGTTACAGTATGAATAATATATATTGGAGTGTTCTTGCTATTTGACTTAAATCGTGAAATTATTTGAATGCACTACCTGATGATTTTTTTTTATTGCGGTTGATAAGATTGGATTGTGCATTGTGAGTAGTGTAAACCAAATATTGGGATTGTATCGTGATTGACTGATATACATAAAATGATGAATATTATGAAGTCAAACTGAAATTCATTGAGTTGTGATGATCGAGTAAGTATGAGATATGTGTTGTAGAGATTCGGAGTTAGGATTATTTTGTCATCAAATAGGGAGGGTCTGACAAACCTAGCGATTCGGGGAAGTACAACTGAATGAGCCTAATCGTGGAGGGCTACAGTCGAACTGTAAGGTAAGACTGATAGACCTTGGGGGTACATCTAGTGGGGAATTCCTAAGTGGATTAGTGGGTTATTTCCTAAGGCCGGGAACTACCGTGCAACACAAGAGTACCCCGACTGTCGCGTATATGTGTCTCGGGTTGAGTTGAGGGGATCTATGAGGACTTGGCCATTCATGAATCGTCCGTCCACTCTTGTAGTGGCATAGTATCAGGCCTCCTAACCAAGTACTTCAGAGTAGAATGGTACCAAGTGATGAAGTATAGAGTATAGTATATGCATAGCATTTTATCCTTGTAACTGTTTATTGTGATTGAATTAGAATAACCTTAGATATTATATTATTGAATGTTCTCCTTATTTGTAGTGTTTGACTGATTGCGTGTTCTTCTCGTGTATTTTATATTGTTACATAATTTCGAAACTCACCCCTCGATGTTTGTGTTTGGCGTTTGCGATGGATGCAGACGAGCCGCAAGCTGCAGGTGAAGATTAATGCTCTTGAAGTGTAGGAAGTCGTATTACCCCGAAGACTTCTATTTTCTA
This sequence comes from Cicer yamashitae, assembly GCA_037974755.1. Taxonomy (NCBI): domain Eukaryota; kingdom Viridiplantae; phylum Streptophyta; class Magnoliopsida; order Fabales; family Fabaceae; genus Cicer; species Cicer yamashitae. The sequence continues at coordinate 37,399,942 of JBBPBQ010000003.1, forward strand.
CCTTTTGTTAACGTCGTTTTTGAACTTGATTTATTTTGGGAATTCCCGCTCTGATAGTGACATCGGGTTGGGACTACATTTACAATTATCATTAAACTTGTGTATGTGTGTTTCCAAAGGGATTTTGTTAATTACTGCTACGATTACGTGATGCTCTTTGCCTTAATAAAAAAAATGCGTTTGGAATTTTATATATTTGTTTATATGAAGGATTTCATTATTTTAAAAATAAGAAAATTAAATATTTTTTTTATTTGGGGTTTAGGGTGTCACAAAGCTCACCCTTCGTTGCTTGTGTTTGGCGCTTGCGAGAGCGCAGTTATTTCAGGTTATCGGTTGGTGATCCATGCTCTGATAGGTGATACTGGGTGGGAGTAATTTGTTGTGTTTTTTTTTAGTTCTAAACTAATATTTGTTTTGTAAACTCTATCGATTTATATTCGATCTTTATTCGAAGATAAAAACTAATTGTCTCTAAGTTTCGAACATGTTTTTATGTCAGAAATATGTGTTTAATAAACCTCGGCTATATTCGATGTTACAGGATTTCTAATTAAGAATTTTTATGCAAACGTCTTGTGTAAGTGTGAGTGTGACATCTTGAGCCTTATATTTTAAAAGGAATTTTTTTATACTTTATTTTAGGACCACTACAAATCTCTTTCAAAACTAGTGCATTTCACTTTTAATTTAAATTTGGGTTTAGGGTGTCACAACACGGATCACAAATATAAATATAAATATTTATTTACTTACTCAAGCACAATATTGGTCTCATACCAATTAAATTCTTTAATTTTTTTACATAATAATATAATTTATATTTTTCCCAATTTAATCATATTTATGTAGGGATGATTTTCTGGATCATACTGTATAAAAACCATCTATTATATATCCATTTATTAATTGTTTTTGTGTCAACGTGTTTAATGTTTACTTTTCGGAGTTAAAACACATTTAAAATTTTTTATTTAATTTTCCATAATTTGCCTATATGATTATGTATGGGATATCAAATTTGGTATAAGTTGTACGTTATTATAGTTTAATATTAATATTTGTTTGTAAAAAAATATTAAGATTTGAGAAATCGGTAAACAAATAAAAAACGTTTTAATTTGATAAAAAAAATTATGGATTGCAATACCTTGAGAATTTTATTTTTCTCTATAAATAAGTTAACATTTCTGTAACATACCATTAAGTATAACATATCAACATTGCTTTTCTTCACAAACCAAGTTTAGTTAGAAAGTGGAAACTATAATGACAAATCTGGTTAAATATTTTTATAACTCCTTAAAGTAATTCAATTCATGTCAGTACAATTGATTATAATCAGTAACTAACAGAATTATACAATTTATATAAATATTTAGTAGATGTATATTTTTTCAAGAAAATTTTTATGAATAATCTTATTAAAATTAAGATTTTTTTTTTTGCTTTAAAAAAGTAAGCGTTAGCGATGGTGTCCAAGTCTTAAATTAGGAAGATCTCATGACTCATTCAACACTATCAACGGATATTAAAATTTAGATGTAACATATTTATATATATATTTATAGTATTGACAATTATATTCTAGAGCACAACACGGATCACAAATATAAATATAAATATTTATTTACTTACTCAAGCACAATATTGGTCTCATACCAATTAAATTCTTTAATTTTTTTACATAATAATATAATTTATATTTTTCCCAATTTAATCATATTTATGTAGGGATGATTTTCTGGATCATACTGTCAAAAAACCATCTATTATATATCCATTTATGAATTATTTTTGTGTCAACGTGTTTAATGTTTATTTTCGGAGTTAAAACACATTTAAAATTTTTTATTTAATTTTCCATAATTTGCCTATATGATTATGTATGGGATATCAAATTTGGTATAAGTTGTACGTTATTATAGTTTAATATTAATATTTGTTTGTAAAAAAATATTAAGATTTGAGAAATCGGTAAACAAATAAAAAATGTTTTAATTTGATAAAAAAAATTATGGATTGCAATATATAGAGAATTTTATTTTTCTCTATAAATAAGTTAACATTGTTTTAACGTACCATTAACTATAACATATCAACATTGCTTTTCTTCGCAAACTAAGCTTAGTTAGAAAGTGGAAACTATAATGAAGATGTTCTTGAAGTTTGTAGTCTTTCTTGTTGCCATTGTGTGTGCTCATATTTGCATTGTTCAAGCAAGTTCCACCTTGTTGTGGAAAACAAACAATAGAATGTGTGCCAATGATATGTACAAACCCCGCTTGTTGCAAACCTCCACCTCCACCACCAAGTGATAGGAAACACTAAAAGTTTAAACATAAGTATTATTTTTATTCCAATCAATTTGTGTTTGACAAAAACACATCTCGTATGTAATAATTACATCAATAAGATTGGTTCATAAAGTATGATTTTTATTTTTTTGCAAATTATAAATTATATTTTCTAGTTATCTTTTATTGTTTTTCATTTTATTTGACTAGTTTGTTTGTTCCATGGATATATGTTAAGTTTGGTTGGTATCAAATTTGTATGTTTTGTTGGGTTTACATTTTTGAATTTTTTCGGAATTTTTCAAAAAAGTTTGTTTAGAGTGAACTATTATAGAATATAAAGGTCTAATGATATTAACAACACAACAAAATTTAAGAAACAATAGTGCGTAATTTACTACGCTTATTATTAAAAGTGCATATAAATGAAAGAGGAAGAGTTACAAAATTCTTGAACAACTTGTTTTTGTATAATCTCTATTGTAAGTACAACACTTTAGATAACCCTTGTTTTTATAAAAAAAAAGTATTATTTAATAACTGTAAACTACAAAAAATACACAAAATATTATAAAACAATTTTTAAATATGCACCGTCTAATGTGTGAAAATGAAAAGTGAAAAATTTTGAAAATTTGAGAAAGCAAGAAAAGATACATATTCCCTCTTATAGCTTTTCACAAAAAACAAGAAAATGAAAACATGTCTTTCAAATCATGAACTCTTTTCCTACAATTGCACATAAAATCGCTCAAGATCGACATCTATTTCATCCTTCGGCAAAACCCC
>JBBPBQ010000003.1:37403304-37464324 GCA_037974755.1 Cicer yamashitae
CAAGAAAAGATACATATTCCCTCTTATAGCTTTTCACAAAAAACAAGAAAATGAAAACATGTCTTTCAAATCATGAACTCTTTTCCTACAATTGCACATAAAATCGCTCAAGATCGACATCTATTTCATCCTTCGGCAAAACCCCTATAGCAATTTAACTTTATTATCTTATCTTAATGATCATGCATATAAAAATTGAATTATGTAGTTTTAAAAATATAGAAAATTGTGCTTGATCAATTTCTAATGTGCGTTTTCTTAAGAATGTATTAATGTTTTTTATTTCCTTTTTAATAAGCCATACTAATTTGATATAGCGTACATTATCTATGGTGAGTTATAGTCTGTTTCAAATAGAAACACCAGTTTAGGAAACAATCATTACAACGCCAACGACCTGTCTGTCTCAAAAATCCAAATTACATGGGCGAGTCACACGAGTGTGGTTCTAATTCACGGTCATGATATAATTCTTTATGTTGAATTGAATACACCATGTTTATGTTTAAAGAAGAAATTTTGATTTGCATTGATTTTTACAGACTTATGAACACTTTTTAAACTTTTCCATTCCCCTTCCAAGAACTCATCAATATTATTTCTTATTCTTATTATTTCATAGTTTTCACAGATAAAAAATGAGATGCATGAAATTTTCATAGTTTCGTAGACTTTATTTTGCGACCTTGTTTTGTAGTCCTCTTTTGTATTTATGTTCACACGGGATAACTGTATTTTAAAGTCCAATATGATGATTCATGATAGTATATTACAAACTTATGACTTATAGTATTATGATACAATTAAGACTTTGTAATGAATATCATGACTGCATAGATTATTAAATTGGGGTATTCTAGATAAATCTCGTTGGTTGTTCCTTACTTTTTAAAATTACAGTTACTTTTTTTTTACAGGTTCAAATTTGGATTTTTTTACAGTAAAAACAAAAGATACATATATATAATGAAATATATAAAATCAAAGAAAAATAAATTTGAACTTTATGATCATCTATTTGGGTCAAAAATAACAATACGATTATTACATAATTTAACAGATGAACATGGGAATAATTATTTTAAAATAAAATATTAAAACTATAATTATTGTTATCATTAATATTATATACAAAGTATGGAGAAAAGGAGAATTGCATGTTCCAACTCAAGTCCATAATATCAATTATCTCCATTACACTTTTATCATCTAAGTTGCCCTTACAAATCCTTAAACAATATTTTGAATGGTAAAAAATCAAATTATTTTCACCTTTTATTGAGGATAATTTTCATTTGAACTTTGAACATGGTCCATTTAGGTTATACAAGTTATATTATTTTTATATTCATTAGTTCAGTTACTTGTATTTTCTATGGAAGAAAAGTAGTAATATTTTTGTCATTTTTATAAATTTGAAAATAATTTCCATATAATTTTTTTTTTGTAATGACAAATCACGTTAAATATTTTTATAACTTCTTAAAGTAATTCAATTCATGTCATTCCAATTGATTAGAATCAGTAACTAACAGAATTATACAATTCATATAAACATATAGTAGATGTATATTTTTTCAAGTAAATTTTTATGAATAATCTTATTAAAATTAATATTTTTTTTTGCTATAAAAATGTAAGCGTTAGCGATGGTGTCCAAGTCTTAAATTAGGAAGCTCTCATGACTCATACAACACTATCAACCGGTATTAGATGTAACATAATTATATATATATTTATAGTATTGACAATTATATTTTGGAGCACAACACGGATCACAAATATAAATATAAATATTTATTTACTTACTCAAGCACAATATTGGTCTCATACCAATTAAATTCTTTAATTTTTTTACATAATAATATAATTTATATTTATCCCAATTTAATCATATTTATGTAGGGATGATTTTCTGGATCATACTGTCAAAAAACCATCTATTATATATCCATTTATGAATTGTTTTTGTGTCAACGTGTTTAATGTTTACTTTTCGGAGTTAAAACACATTTAAAATTTTTTATTTAATTTTCCATAATTTGCCTATATGATTATGTATGGGATAACAAATTTGGTATAAGTTGTACGTTATTATAGTTTAATATTAATATTTGTTTGTAAAAAAATATTAAGATTTGAGAAATCGGTAAACAAATAAAAAACGTTTTAATTTGATAAAAAAAATTATGGATTGCAATACCTTGAGAATTTTATTTTTCTCTATAAATAAGTTAACATTTCTGTAACATACCATTAAGTATAACATATCAACATTGCTTTTCTTCACAAACCAAGTTTAGTTAGAAAGTGGAAACTATAATGAAGTTGTTCTTGAAATTTAATTGGTATGAGACAATTATTGTGCTTGAGTAAGTAAATAAATATTTATATTTATATTTATATTTGTGATCTGTGTTGTGCTCCAGAATATAATTGTAAATACTATAAATATATATATAAATATGTTACATCTAAATTTTAATACTCGTTGATAGTGTTGAATGAGTCATGAGATCTTCCTAATTTAAGACTTGGACACCATTGCTAACGCTTACTTTTATATAGCAAAAAAAAATCTTAATTTTAATTAGATTATACATAAAAGTTTACTTAAAAAAACTATACATCTACTATATATTTATATGAATTGTATAATTCTGTTATTTACTGATTATAATCAATTGTACTGACAGGAATTGAATTACTTTAAGAAGTTATAAAAGTATTTAACGTGATGTGTCATACAAAAAAAATTATATGGAAATTATTTTCAAATTTATAAAAATGACAAAAATATTACTACTTTTCTTACAGAGAAAATACAAGTAACGGAACTAATGAATATAAAAATAATATAACTTGTATAACCTAAATGGACCATGTTCAAAGTTTAAATGAAAATTATTCTCAATAAAAGGTGAAAATAATTTGAATTTTTACCATTCAAAATATTGTTTAAGGATTTGTAAGGGCAACTTAGATGATAAAAGTGTAGTGGAGATAATTGATATTATGGACTTGAGTTGGAATATGCAATTCTCCTTTTCTCCATACTTTGTATATAATATTAATGATAACAATAATTATAGTTTTAATATTTTATTTTAAAATAATTATTCCCATGTTCATCTGTTAAATTATGTAATAATCGTATTGTTATTTTTGACCCAAATTGATGATCATAAAGTTCAAATTTATTTTTCTTTGATTTTATATATTTCATTATATATATGTATCTTTTGTTTTTACTAAATTATATAAATGTATACGAATAACCCATATCGTGCACAACAAAATTTATTGATTTCATGCATCTCATTTTTTATCTGTGAAAACAATGAAATAATAAGAATGAGAAATAATATTAATGAGTTCTTGGAAGGGGAATGGAAAAGTTTAAAAAGTGTTCATAAGTCTGTAAAAATCAATGCAAATCAAAATTTCTTCTTTAAACATAAACATGGTGTATTCAATTCAACATAAAGAATTATATCATGACCGTGAATTAGAACCACACTCGTGTGACTCGCCGATGTAATTTTGATTTTTGAGTCAGACAGGTCGTTAGCGTTGTAATGATTGTTTCTCTATAAATAAGATAACATTGTTTTAACGTACCATTAACTATAACATATCAACATTGCTTTTCTTCGCAAACCAAGCTTTGTTAGAAAGTGGAAACTATAATGAAGATGTTCTTGAAGTTTGTAGTCTTTCTTGTTGCTATTGTGTGTGCTCATATTTGCAATGTTCAAGCAAGTTTACCACCTTGTTGTGGAAAACGAACAATAGAATGTGTGCCAATGATATGTACTAACCCCCCTTGTTGCAAACCTCCACCTCCACCACCAATTGATAGGAAACACTAAAAGTTTGAACATAAGTATTATTTTTATTCCAATCAATTTGTGTTTGACAAAAACACATCTCGTATGTAATAATTACATCAATACGATTGGTTTATAAAGTATGATTTTTATTTTTTTTGCAAATTATAAATTATATTTTCTAATTATCTTTTATTGTTTTTCATTTTATTTGTCTTGTTTGTTTGTTCCATGGATATATGTTAAGTTTGATTGGTTATCAAATTTGTATGTTTTGTTGGGTTAAAATTTTTGATTTTATTCGAAATTTTTCAAAAAAATTTGTTTAGAGTGAACTATTATAGATTATAAAGAACTAATGATATTAACAACACAACAAAATTTGGGAAATAACAGTGCGTATTTAACTACGCTTATTATTAAAAGTGCGTATAAACGAAAGAGGAAGAGTTACAAAATTCTTGAACAACTTGTTTTTGTAAAATCTCTATTGTAAGTTCAACACTTAGATAACCCTTGTTTTTATATTAAAAAAGTATTATTTAATAACTGTAAACTACAAAAAATACACAAAATATTATAAAACACTTTTTAAATATGCACCGTCTAATGTGTGAAAATGAAAAGTGAAATATTTTGAAAATTTGAGAAAGCGCTTTTACCAAAAGTTTTTTCAAAAGTCTGAAAATAAAAATAAAACAAGAAAAGATACATATTCCCCTTATAGCTTTTCACAAAAAACAAGAAAATGAAAACAAGTCTTTCAAATCATGACCTCTTTTCCTACAATTGCACATAAAATCGCTCAAGATCGACATCTATTTCATCCTTCAGCAAAACCCCTATAGCAATTTAACTTTATTATCTTATCTTAATGATAATGCATATAAAAATTGAATTATGTAGTTTTAATTATATAGAAAATTGTGCATGATCAATTTCTAATGTGCGTTTTCTTAAGAATGTATTAATGTGTTTTATTTCCTTTTTAATAAACCATACTAATTTGATATAGCATACATTATCTATGGTGAGTTATAGTTTGTTTGAAATAGAAACACCAGTTTAGGAAACAATCATTACAACGCTAACGACCTGTCTGACTCAAAAATCAAAATTACATCGACGAGTCACACGAGTGTGGTTCTAATGCACGGTCATGATATAATTCTTTATGTTGAACTGAATACACCATGTTTATGTTTAAAGAAGAAATTTTGATTTGCATTGATTTTTACAGACATATGAACACTTTTTAAACTTTTCCATTCCCCTTACAAGAACTCATTAATATTATTTCTCATTCTTATTATTTCATAGTTTTCACAGATAAAAAATGAGATGCATGAAATTTTCATAGTTTCGTAGACTTTATTTTGCGACCTTGTTTTGTAGTCCTCTTTTGTATTTATGTTCACACGGAATAACTGTATTTTAAATTCCAATATGATGATTCATGATAGTATATTACAAACTTATGACCTATAGTATTATGATACAATTAAGACTTTGTAATGAATATCATGACTGCATAGATTATTAAATTGGGGTATTCTAGATAAATCACGTTGGGTGTTCCTTACTTTTTTAAAATTACAGTTATTTTTTTTTATAGGTTCAAATTTTACTTGTGATCATTAATATTTAGTTTTTGAATGACTTTATGTAGTTTGTTGCACATAATTATTTTAATAAGAATATGTGTATCCAAAATGCTTTGAACAGAAATATATGCACAACATAAAATCAATAAATTTTGTTGTGCACGATATGGATTATTTGTATACATCTATATAATTGAGTAAAAACAAAAGATACATATATATAATGAAATATATAAAATCAAAGAAAAATAAATTTGAACTTTATGATCATCAATTTGGGTCAAAAATAACAATACGATTATTACATAATTTAACAAATGAACATGGGAATAATTATTTTAAAATAAAATATTAAAACTATAATTATTGTTATCATTAATATTATATACAAAGTATGGAGAAAAGGAGAATTGCATCTTCCAACTCAAGTCCATAATATCAATTATCTCCACTACACTTTTATCATCTAAGTTGCCCTGACAAATCCTTAAACAATATTTTGAATGGTGAAAAATCAAATTATTTTCACCTTTTATTGAGAATAATTTTCATTTGAACTTTGAACATGGTCCATTTAGGTTATACAAGTTATATTATTTTTATATTCATTAGTTCAGTTACTTGCATTTTCTATGTAAGAAAAGTAGTAATATTTTTGTTATTTTTATAAATTTGAAAATAATTTCCATATAATTTTTTTTTTGTAATGACACATCACCTTAAATATTTTTATAACTTCTTAAAGTAATTCAATTCATGTCAGTACAATTGATTATAATGTTTAACTAACAGAATTATACAATTCATATAAATATATAGTAGATGTATATTTTTTCAAGTAAACTTTTATGTATAATCTTATTAAAATTAAGATTTTCTTTTTGCTAAAAAAAAGTAAGCGTTAGCGATGGTGTCAAAGTCTTAAATTAGGAAGAGCTCATGACTCATTCAACACTATCAACGGGGTATTAAAATTTAGATGTAACATATTTATATATATATATATATTTATAGTATTTACAATTATATTCTGGAGCACAACACAGATCACAAATATAAATATAAATATTTATTTACTTACTCAAGCACAATATTGGTCTCATACCAATTAAATTCTTAAATTTTTTTAAATAATAATATAATTTATATTTATCCCAATTTAATCATATTTATGTAGAGATGATTTTCTGGATCATACTGTCAAAAAACCATCTATTATATATATCCATTTATGAATTGTTTTTGTGTTTAATGTTTACTTTTCGGAGTTAAAACATGTTTAAAATTTTTTATTTAATTTTCCATAATTTGCCTATATGATTATGTATGGGATAACAAATTTGGTATAAGTTGTATGTTATTATAGTTTAATATTAATATTTGTTAGTAAAAAAATATTAAGATTTGAGCAATAGGTAAACAAACAAAAAACGTTTTAATTTGATAAAAAAAATTATGGATTGCAATATATAGAGAATTTTATTTTTCTCTATAAATAAGTTAACATTGTTTTAACGTACCATTAACTATAACATATCAACATTGCTTTTCTTCGCAAACAAAGCTTAGTTAGAAAGTGGAAACTATAATGAAGATGTTCTTGAAGTTTGTAGTCTTTCTTGTTGCTATTGTGTGTGCTCATATTTGCAATGTTGAAGCAAGTTTACCACCTTGTTGTGGAAAACAAACAATAGAATGTGTGCCAATGATATGTACTAACCCCCCTTGTGATAGGAAACACTAAAAGTTTGAACATAAGTATTATTTTTATTCCAATCAATTTGTGTTTGACAAAAACACATCTCGTATTTAATAATTACATCAATAAGATTGGTTCATAAAGTATGATTTTTATTTTTTTGCAAATTATAAATTATATTTTCTAGTTATGTTTTATTGTTTTTCATTTTATTTGACTTATTTGTTTGTTCCATGGATATATGTTAAGTTTGGTTGGTATCAAATTTGTATGTTTTGTTGGGTTTAAATTTTTGATTTTATTCGGAATTTTTCCAAAAAATAAATTTGGAGTGAACTATTATAGATTATAAAGATCTAATGATATTAACAACACAACAAAATTTGGGAAATAATAGTGAGTACTTAACTACGCTTATTATTAAAAGTGCTTATAAACGAAAGAGGAAGAGTTACAAAATTCTTGAACAACTTTTTTTTTATAATCTCAATTGTAAGTTCAACACTTATATAACCCTTGTTTTTATAAAAAAAAGTACTATTTAATAACTGTAAACTACAAAAAATACACAAAATATTATAAAACACTTTTTCAATATGCACCGTCTAATGTGTGAAAATGAAAAGTGAAAAATTTTGAATATTTTAGAAAGCGCTTTTACCAAAAGTTTTTTCAAAAGTCTGAAAATAAAAATAAAACAAGAAAAGATACATATTCCCTCTTAAAGCTTTTCACAAAAAACAAGAAAATGAAAACATGTCTTTCAAATCATGAGTTATAGTTTGTTTCTAATAGAAACACTAGTTTAGGAAACAATCATTACAACGCTAACGACCTGTCTGACTCAAAAATCAAAATTACATCGGCAAGTCACACGAGTGTGGTTCTAATTCACAGTCATGATATAATTCTTTATGATGAATTGAATACACCATGTTTATGTTTAAAGAAGAAATTTTGATTTGCATTGATTTTTACAGACTTATGAACAGTTTTTAAACTTTTCCATTCGCCTTCCAAGAACTCATTAATATTATTTATCATTCTTATTATTTCATAGTTTTCACAGATGAAAAATGAGATGCATGAAATTTTCATAGCTTCGTAGACTTTATTTTGCGACCTTGTTTTGTAGTCCTCTTTTGTATTTATGTTCACACGGGATAACTGTATTTTAAAGTCCAGTTTGATGATTCATGATAGTATATTACAAACTTATGACTTTTAGTATTTTGATACAATTAAGACTTTGTAATGAATATCATGACTAAATAGATTATTAAATTGGGGTTAGAAGAACAATATAAAATCATTGTTTGAGAAGTTAGAAGAACTTGACAATCTTTTTGATATATTTTCGCTTCACACGGCTTAAGTAGTAAGTTTATGGTTACTAAATCTATAAGTTTTTTTTTCCTACGTCAATTATAGTGAATTGTGATATTTCGTTCATGATTGAAATTTAAGATGCGATATTTGAAGTGAGTAATTGTAGTATTTCGTTTATGATTGAATGTTAGATGTGATTGTCTAAATAGCTCAGTGTTTCATGTTAGCCTATCATGTTGAGCTAATTGAATTTTGACATGTGGGGCTTACAAGAGTAGTGAATGTCTTAAATATGTTTGTAGCCTAAGTTTGAATCTTGAGGGTAGCTAGTTAGATATCAATCTGCTTATTGTTGACTGCAAATTTCGAGGTCGAAATTTTTTTAATAGGGGAGAATTGTAACACCCCAAATTTTATGATAAATTATTTCATCATATGTTGATTTTAAATAATTAATTTGAATTTAAAATTATTTTAGAATATATGTTGATTAATTTTCTTTATATTTTTTTAAAGGTTAATTATTTTAATTACAATAATCTATCATATTTTAGTTATGAAATATTAGTGATGTTTTGAAAATTAAATGATGTTTGGAAGAGTATTAAAAATGACATTAAGTAACCATTTATTTTGTTTTAAGTAACCATTTACAAGTAAATAAAGAGACCAATGGGTTTGACCCATGTGTGAACCCTAACTGTTAATAAAATAAAAAAAATAAAATAAAAAGGGAAGGGAGTTGGACGGCAGCCGTAAAACCAAAGAGGAATCACAACAACAACCTATCGTTTGGCACCGGTGATCGATATATGTTCTAGAAAATTTTCTCCGTTCTCGTTCAAATTTCAGTATGTTGTTTTATTCATTTAGGTAGTCAAATAAACATAATTCCTCAGATTTTTAACCATCCCAATTTCTCTCTAAAATACCCGACTTCTCCGTTTATAAAATTTCTTATTTTGCATCGTTCTTTTTTACCGTAACTCCGATTTGAATGAAACCAAAGCCAAAATGATTGTGTGAAAAATGTCTATATTATCAACTAATTGGTTTTCTGATTTATGGTAAGTTTCCTTGAGCTAATTTCGAAATTTAGTTTTTAGAGTGTCTTCTCATAATTTATTTTTAACGTTTACCCATAAATTGTCAAGTTAGATCGATTGAAAGACAAAGAGTCAGAGAATAAAGGTTGTTTGCTCGTGGAATCGTATTCGTGTGTGAAAGCGTCGAAATAAGGTAAGGGTTGAGAGAGCGTTTGAATTAATGAGTATAATATATTGTGAGATGAACGGAAAAACCGTATTTCCCAACGATTCATCCGGGGCTCCCTACGTACGGCAGTAGCCCTTTGAGTGATAAATTAATTAATGTACATATATTGAAATTGTGAGATTAAAATATGGAATAGAAATATTTATAAGGTGTTGATTGATTTAATTTCGTTAAATGTGTGGTATTTGATACTATTGTGATATTTGATTTCAAATGAATTTGGTGCAATTGTTTGATTAGATGAGTTTATGTGAAGTGATAATAAAATATGAATGCAGTGTATGATGTATGTTTATTTGATGATGATGTGTGATTTATGATATAAATTTGTGATGAGTTTATATGATGACGATGATTATGTATGATTAATGATGTTATAAAATTATGATGAAAATATTGAAGTAACCCTATCGTTGATGAAATAATGATGATTCTAATTTTTGTTTGAGATGACGGTCTTAATGGAGTATCATAGGCCAACGAGGAGAGAATAAATATTGAGATTTTGTGAAGTGGAGATTATTTTTTCACTATATAGGTAGGGCCTGACAAGCCTAGTGATTCCGGGGAAGTACAACTGAATTGAGCCTGATCGTGGCGTTCTACTGTTGAGCCTTAAGGCAAGATTGTTATACCTTGGAGGTATTCGGGTGGGGAATTCCTAGGTGACTTGGAGGTAGCACTCCAAATATCGGGAGCTACCATGCAACACACGTTTACCTCGACTGTCGCGTATATGTGTCTCGGGTTGAGTTGAGGGGACCTATTAGTACAAGGCCAATTTGAATTGTCTGTCCATCAGGATGGTGGGATAGTATCAAGCCTCCTAACCAAGTACTTCAGAGTTAGAATGGTACCACATTGTGAAGTAGAGTCTAATAATAGTTTATATGAGATGATTTGATGCATATTATAATGAGATAATTATGTTACTTGAGTGATTTTGATGTTATAATATGGTACTATTTGCTTGAATATTTTGATGTATCGTAATGTGGTTATGATATGGTCTATTATGATTGTTTGCGTGTTCGTCATACTTATATTATACTATCAACATGATTTCAAAACTCACCTCCTTTGCTGTTTCGGTTTGACTGGCTTGGCCCTGCGTTTGCGAAATCGCAGTTATTACAGGTTAATGAGTCTTGAAATTCAAGTTTTGGAGAAACCCCGCTCTGATAGGTGATATTGGGAATTAAGAGTTGTAATGTGTATTTTACTAATGTAATTACAAATGACTTTTTATATGAAAACCTTAGTACCAGTAAGTCTTGGGAATTAAATCAAGAAATTCTAGTTAAATCAAGTTCATTGAAATTGCATTTTTTTAATTGAGGAGCAAAGTTGAATTCTTACATGTGTATTTAGAGAAATGTGATATCCTAAAATAGATATAAAAGTTTTTATTTTCTTGAATAGATTTTCTTTATCCGCTGCGAGTTTTCTTCAAATAATTTAGTATAAATTATTATAAATGTTATTTTGGGGTTTAGGGTGTCACAGCTTCGACATATGCTTCAACTGATTTCAACACTGATACATATGAGCGAGACCGAGTTGAGGAGATTGCAAAAGCAGTTGAAGAAGATCTTAGGGATTGTCCTAAAATGTTTGAGAGTTTGTTGAGTGATGTAGAGAAACCATTATGTAATGGTTGTACTAAATTCACAAGACTGTCGGCGATATTAAAGTTGTACAACTTAAAAGCGAGTAAAGGATGGTCTAATAAAAGCTTCACATAATTATTAACACTCTTAAAAGATATGTTGCCAGATGATAATGAACTTCCTAGTCGAACCTACGAGGCTAAACAAATTTTGTGCTCTATTGGCATGAGTTACGAAAGGATTCATGCGTGTACTAACGATTGCATTTTATTTCGAAACGAATATGAATTACTAAAGGCGTTTCCGAAATGCAATGTCTCTCGATATAAGAAGAAATAATCTACTCAAGCAAAAGTTGTGTGGTATTTTCCTATAATACCAAGATTTAGGCGCATATATCGCAGTGAAGAAGATTCAAAACACTTGACATGGCATGCAGATGAAAGAATTAGAGATGGAAAGTTTCGACACCCTGCAGATTCTTCACAATGGGCAAAAGTTGATCACGAGTATCCTGAATTCGGGAAAGAGTCAAGAAATCTATGACTTGCACTTTCTACTTATGGAATGAATCCACACGGTCTTCAAAGCATCTCACACAGCACGTGGCCTGTGATTTTGTTGATTTATAACCTACCTCCATGGTTATGTATGAAGCGTAAGTTTATGATGTTGTCTCTGTTAATTTCTGGACCCAAACAACCGGGGAATGATATCGACGTATACTTGACTCCTTTAATTGAAGATTTAAAAAATATGTGGGAGACAGGTGTGGAAGTTTATAATAGGTATAAGAAAGAATGTTTTTTTTAATTTGAGGGCTATGTTATTCGGCACAATTAACGATTTTCCAGCATATGGTAATTTATCAGGATATAGCATTAAATGTCAGTGAGCATGTCCAATATGTGAAGAGAGTACAAATTGGATGCAGTTGAAACATTGTAAGAAGAATGTATTTCTTGGACATCGTAGATTTTTACCTTATAGTCATCAGTATTATGGGTGGTGAAATGCATTCAATGGAAAATCAGAGGAAGATACTGCTCCTTTAGCACCGACTGGATATCAAATATTTGAAAAAGTACAAGGTTTGACCAATAAATTTGGCAAACCTTTTGCGGGAGAGCTTGTCAAAACTAGGTGGAAAAAAAAGTCAATTTTCTTTGAATTGCCATATTGGAAGTCATTGTATATAAGACATTTCCTTGATGTGATGCATATCGAAAAAAATGTATTTGATAGTGTTATTGGTACATTACTTAATGTTCCAGGAAAGTCTAAGGATGGCATCAATGCAAGATTGGACTTGGTCGATATGGGAATAACAAATGAATTGGGTCCCGTAAAGAAAGGAAATTGCACATATCTACCTCCAACCCCCTCATACTCAATCTAGAAAGGAAAAAATTGTCTTATGTAAATTTCTACACGAAGTTAAAGTTCTAGAAGGATACTCTTCAAACATTAAAAATTTAGTTTGTATGAAAGACCTCAAGTTAAAAGGTTTGAAGACCCATGATTGTCATGTTCTAATGGAGCATTTGCTACCAATAGGTATACGTTCCATTTTACCTAAAAATGTTCGACGAGCCATAACTAAATTATGTTTCTTCTTCAGGGAAATTTGTAGTAAAGTGATCGATCCTCAAAAAATTACCAACATTGCAGAGGTAAATTTTTGTTACTTTGTGTGAGTTTGAAATGTATTTCCCATCCTTGTTTTTTGATATAATGGTTCACCTTATTGTTCATCTTGTTAAAGATGAACAATAAGGTGAACTATTATATAAAAAAACAAGGGTACGTAAAAAGTAGAAGTCGACTAGAAGGTTGTATTGCTGAACGGTACATTGTCGAAGAAGCTGCTGAATTTTGTACTGAATATCTGTCCAATGTTGAATCCATAGGGCTTTCCATGTCTCGTCATTCGGGAACAATATCAGGAGAAAGGATAATTGGAAAAAGAGTAATGATTATATCAAGGATAGAATGGGAGCAGGCATAATTGTATGTTCTACACAATGATGATGAGGTTCAACCGTATGTTACAATACACATGGATCAGTTATCTAGTTTGAACATGAATAGAAATCAAAATTGGATAACACGAGAGCACAATCGAAGTTTTATAGCATGGCTAAAAAACCACATTAATTCAAAGTTTGATATAGACCACGGTTCAATTTCACAAAGATTGAGGTGGCTAGCAAATGGTCCGAGTTTACATGTCTTTTCTTACGCCGGTTATGTAATTAACGGCTATACATTTTATACCAAAGAACAAGATGATCAAACCACTATACAAAATAGCGGAGTCACTCCTGTAGCTGAAGCGATGCATATCTCAAGTGCAAAAGACAAAAACCCAATATATGCAAATCTATCATATTTTGGGGTTATCGAGCACATATGGGAGTTAGACTACACAATGTTTCGTGTTCCCATATTTGGTTGCAAGTGGGTCGATAATAATAATGGCGTTCGGATTGATGAGTCACCGTTCTTGCTTGTCGATTTTAATAGGGTGGGATACAAAGATGAGCCTTTTATTTTAGCATCGCAAGCTCAACAAGTGTTTTATGTCGTTGATCATGTTGATGATAAATACTCTGTTGTCCTATCGACCAATAAAATAATTGATGATAACAATAACGATGAAGATGTTGGTAATGATCTTTTCTTTGCAACATCATAACCACATGAAATTGATTCAACTGATGATGGTTTATATCTTAGAGATGATCATGATGAAGGAATTTGGATTAATCCATCGTTTCGTATCGTTAAGGGACAAACAAATGTGAATCCTACCAGGAAAAGAAGAAGGGCATCTTAAGGTGTTTAAGTGTTTTATATAAGCCATGTAATCTGAACTGAGTTCATGTAATTTATGTGTTTGATCTGCCAGAATTGAGCATTTTAGTATTTAGCTTGAACTGTATTTGATTTTCTGCTTATACTGATTTTCTGCTTATATTTAGCTTGATCTTAGTGTCTTATACTAAGTTCATGTAATTTAAGTGTTTGACCTGCCATAACTGATTTTCTGCTTATATTGAACTTGAACTTGAAAAAGTTTTGTTTGAGTACTGGGCATTTTTCTTGAACTTGAATTGATCCCAATATGAGCTGATCATGTAATTTAGCATTGATATATAGGTATTTAACTAATTATTTGGAAGAAAAAAAAATCCAAATATAGGTATTTTACTAATTATTTAGCATTTTACAAAAATTGAACTTAAATTGTAATTTAACATATTTAACTTGAACTGAACATAAACTTGTAATTTTACAGCGTTTTTGTCAACAAGCGCGATAAAAGGCTTTTTAAAAAAAATAAGGAGGTCTTTTAAAGCATTTTTTGGACAAGCGCTGTAAAAGACTTTTAAAAAATAAAATAAGGTTGTCTTTTAAAGCGCTTGTTCTATAAGCGCTGTAAAAGGGTCACATAGCGCTTGCACATAATAAAATAAAGAGGTCTTTTAAAGCGCTTTTTGGACAAGGGCTGTAAAAGGCTTTTAAAAAAACTAAGGAGGTCTTTTAAAGCGGATTTTCTATAAGCGTTGTAAAAGGCTTTTAAAAACTAAAAATAAGGAGGTCGTTTACAACGCTTTAAAAGGCTTCTAAAAAAGCGCTGTAATAGGCTTTTCAAAAATAAAATAAGGAGGTCTTTTACAGCGCTTTTTCAAAAAAGCGCTATAATAGGGTATTATAACTAACCTGATAATAGTAAACCGCTTCAGTTTCCTCTTCATTACGTATTCTTTCCTACGAACTTTTGGCATTGTGAAACCTCCTCCTCTTCATTTTCCTCCTCATTACGTACTCCATACGAACCCTACTGTCCCTACGAACCCTATTGCGAACCATCTCCATCTTCATTACTATCCCTACGAACCATCATTACGTACTCCATACGAACCCTCATTACGTATTTCTGTGAACCCTACTGTCCTACGAACCATTCGTATTTCTGCGCACTCTTCAGGTATTGTATTTATTAATTTTTTGTTGTCACTAAACTGCATGTTGAACTTATACTGCTACCTACTTAGACTACTGCATGTTGAACTTGTTGAAGTTATACTGAACTTATAATTATAATGTGTGAAATGTGTAGATAAATGGATTCCAACAATGATTTAGTTCGTCAAAATGAGGAAGTTGTCAATACTAAGAGTTATGAAAACGAAGTTAAACGTGGTGCAACTATTATGCAAAAGGTCATCAAAGCAAGAAGTAATGGAATTAAATTTGAGGTATACTATACTTTGTTTAGAATTTATTTTTTATCTTTTTTGAAAGCATGTACTTACTCTATGAGTTTATTAGGTGGGATGGAATGAAAGTGGCCAACCAATTGAGCCCAACAGTTCCATCATGGTAAGTTATATTGGTGTAGTTTTTCGTCAGAATATCCCAATTACAATTGACGATTGGAGAGATAAAGCTTTGAAGGATGCTAAAGATATATTGTGGAATGATATACAAGTAACTTTTTTACTCCACGTTTTTGTTACTTATAATTTTTTCCATTGAAATACTTTTACTCAAACTATATCTTTATTTGGTTTGCAGTAGGCTTTTAATGTTGATGAGGTGAGAAAAAATTACGTGCTTAGAGTTGCCGGAAAAATACACAAGGGATTTAGATCTCATTTGTCAAATTTCTACTTAAGAGATCGCGATGGAAATGTGAATGTTGAAGCTCCAAAAATATATAAACACTACATATCAAATGAAGAATGGAGCGCTTTTGTAGCTAAACGTGCAGACCCCGCTTTTGTGGTAATATTAATTTATTAGCATTTGTGTTTTATTATTCATATTCATAGCGTATTTTAAATTTTTACATGATTGTTATTTTTTTTATATAGAGTATAAGTACGGCAAATCGTGAGAGGGCAAAAAATCCGATGCATCGATACAAAAAATCGTGTATAGGGTATGCACGTTTAGAGCAAAAAATTGTAAGTAAACATCACTTTTATATAATGTGGTACATTATAAACTATAGTTTCTAACTAGTATTTTGTTTATGATCTTAACAAATAGATTTTGTTTATGTCTTAACGAATAGCTACAAGAGACGCAATCCGATCAACCATTAGGTCGTCATATTTTGTGGAATGAGGCTCGTTTGAATAAAGATGGAATAGTTAATAACGAAAATGTTCAACAAGTGATAGAACAATGTGTAAGTATATTATCACTTTAATATTTTTAATATTGTATTTTAAAAATGATATTGAACTTATCTTTTTAATCCTACATGTATTTTAGGAGAATCTAGAACAATGTTCTGAAAATCAAGAGGAGAATAAACAAGTTAGTTGCAGGGACATACTTGGTAAAGTATTTAATGTTCCTGAATATTCTGGCCGTGTGAGGGGTAAAGGATTTAGCGTAACTCCAAAAAGCTATTTTTCACATGAGAAGCGAACAAATCCATCTAATGA
Source organism: Cicer yamashitae (assembly GCA_037974755.1). Lineage (NCBI taxonomy): Eukaryota > Viridiplantae > Streptophyta > Magnoliopsida > Fabales > Fabaceae > Cicer > Cicer yamashitae. Next base: position 37,420,117 of record JBBPBQ010000003.1, read on the forward strand.
GGAAGTACTAGATAAGCTGAAAATCCTAACAGAGCAAGTGACATTTTTGGTGAGGACGAATAAGGAAAAGCAACTTCCGGAGTGTCAACGTGAAATACAAATAGAGAGTGAAAACGCTAGTTGCAACATTGATCGTAAAAGTCTTCCAGAGGTAATTAATTACTTAATAAAATAAGAAATTCATTCAACCTAATTGTTTCACATACTTATGTATTAACCATTGATTTAGGGTGTCTCATCTTGCGTGCTGTATTTATCCTCCCCTACTCATCGCATGGTTGGAAAAGGAACATTGTACAATACCTTGGGAGAAGTATTACACAACACTCCGATCCCTGCCGACCATGTTAAAGTTTCACCCGTGATTGCTTTTAAACCAAATGCACCATTGTCTATACCCGACAACGATGGAGATATGAAGTTTTTGGGAGAAAGAATAGGTGGTTACGTGGCATGGCCCAAAAATCTTGTTGGCCTAGATAAGGTACGTTGAATTGATATGTATATTTAATTGCATGATATATGATTATGATTGATTATATTTAATTGCTGATTTTTTCTACTGTTAACTTTAATTGCACATTTATTTAGATTCTTACAAAGTCTAAAGGGAATGATAAGAAGATTCCTCGCAACGAGTCAGTCACTTCACCAGAAAAGGTTTGACATATACATCAATGTGTATACATCAATGATTAGCTTACTATAATAACTAACAAACTGATTAACCGCATTTTTTCAAATTCAATCAAAACCCGCCGCACAGCAAACCTGCTAGAAATCAGCCGCACCACAGATGCATGTTCGTGGTAAAAATAAAGCTGGCAAAATTCAAAAACTGGATTGTAATAAATCTGCCAAAATTCAAAAACTGGATCATGGAAAATCAGTTGCTACTCCTAAAATAAGTCATCCACGCCTTTCTCGATTTGGGTCGTGTCTTGACATACAAGCAAAAATGAATATGGACAGCAATGATCCACGTATCATAAACATGGATAAAACTATTTTCGGAGATGAGTATGAAGAATTACTTGATAAGCACATATATGAACTTCTCAATCATAAGGAGCTGAGTGCTACTTTCATCAGCATATACATTATAGGTAAAATACTTTATTTAAGATAAAAATTACTTTTAATTGCATTACTGCCACATTTATTGGTAATTAATCTAATTTGACATTTTTATTGAAGGTTTTTGTATGAGAAGTTGGTGTGCATGCGTAAATTGTCAAGATAGATTTTTATTCTTGTCTCCGCATAAGTTATCCATGTTTAAACTCAATCCAGTTAATGTAAAGAAATATGTTGTTGATATACTTTTGAGAAATAAAGAGAAGGATAAGCTATTTTTTGCACCATATAATTCAGGGTAATTATATATTCTTTATCTATATCTTTTTTAATTTATGATAATTAATTTATCAGTTGTGTAAATCAAATTGCCAACCAAATTTTTGTTGTTGTAGGCAACATTCGGTGTTGTTTGCAATCAATGCCACATCTGAAATTATATACTATTTAGATCCACTACACGGCCATTGTAACAATCACTCGGATATAAAGAATATCTTCGATACGTAAGTAATATTCATTTATTTCTTACATATATAAATAAGGTGTTTGGTAATTGAATAATAATCATATTTTTTTGATAGTGCTTTACAAGTTTTTCGCACTCAAAGGGGTGCTACAGTGTCGAAGCAAAAGTCAAACAACATCACATAGATTCCAATAAAGGTTTGAAATTTTTGTTATAGAACTTAATTGCATGCCTTTAAAATTTCATTTACAATCAATGCACAAATATTTATTGACTTATATGTTTTATTTTATAGTGCCCTCGTCAAACTAACAACATAGACTACGGGTACTATATATTGCGATTCATGAAGGAGATTGTTGATATGAATCAAAATATAATTCTAGAAACAGTACGGTATTTTCATTATATTTTGATTTTCATATATAAACTATGTATATATTTGATTCTAACTGATTTATGTTCAAATATTATATCGCACAGTACTTTTAGATTAGATTTACAGCGCTTTAAGCGCTGTAAAACGAATATAACAAGCGTGCTATATATGCACCTATTATAGCGCTTTTTTATGAAAAGCGTTGTAAAACTACTCTAAGAGAAATGTTGAACGCTATATATTACATCGCTTTTTATTTTAAATAGCGTTGTTGTATATTTTAACAGTGCTAGATACTACAGCGTTTAAAAGCGCTGTAAATGGTTTAAAAAAAGCACTATAAAATGTTATTTTTGGCGTAGTGAAAGATAAAACTATTTTTTAGATTTAATAAAGATTGAGAATATTAATGATGAAGAAGAGAAAAAAAAAAGATCTAAGTTCAAAGAAGACCATGAAGATACTTGTATTTTGAAGAAATTTTATGTTAAAGAGGACATAAAGATATAGATGAAGAATAAAAAATTCAACTCAATGGTAAATTTAATCTCATCAAAGAATGATATTGAAAAGAATTATAATCAAAATAAAAGGAAGAATTCAAGGGTGAAAAATTAGAAAGATGAATTTTCAACTTGAATCCAAATTGAATGCGCGAAAGATATTATTAGCATATTATAAATTTAAGTTTTAGATTTAAATATATTTAATATTTAAAACAACGTATTTATAGTATATGATCTATATATATTTGAAATTCAGTTTAGAAAATTTTTTAAATTTTTTGTTAGGTTTATTCCATATTTTAAAGATATGTTATGTTTTTAAATTACAATTTAACACTATATATAGAGAGAATGATGTATAAAAAATTTATATTTAGCTAAAAAATTTATATGATCTGCAATAAAATCTAATTAAGGTTTCTTATTCTTGGGTAGAAGAAAGAGGAAAATAAGTAATGGATGGAAGTGAAAATGCTCATATAGACAAATTATAAATTTGGGAATTTATTTTTCTAAAAAAATAAAATAATTTAAAAAAGCTACATGAGCTTTTTTGTAATAAAATTAAACGGAAAATTAAAAAATGGAAACAGTTAGAACATTTTATCATATTAAAAATATATATTAAAAAACAAATAAATCTATATGTCACAATAAAATAAAAGTTTAATTATTATACATTGTCAGAGTAAAAAAAATTTATGCCGTACACTATAACTATTCATTGAAATAACTTTAAAGATGATTTTAATAAAAGTCAAATATTTTTAATTTTTTAACGATTTAATTGATTTACCGAATCAAAATTCTTTACAGTGAAATATCATAGAAAAAATAATTTAAAGAACACATTATATCTGGTGTAGTACATGCATCTGTTGAAAAAAAAATTCACCTCAATTTTAATTAAAATAACCTAATTACCAAATTTGAATTGAATTATATTTGGCCTCAATTTTAATTAAAATAACCTAATTACCAAATTTGAATTAAATTATATTTGGCGTAGTACACAACCCACTGCACCTCTACCTACCTGCACATGCACTCGTGTACATGCATCTGTTAAAAGGTTACTATTAATATTTTGTCAAAAATAGAGGGGAAAAAGTAAAAATAGTGAGTGAGACCAAGAAAAAGGTTACTAGAAAAAGTGTATAAAAAACTTGAGGGTCTGAATCAAACAATTCAATGTGAGTGAGCACATAGAGAGAAAGTGGAAATATGATAGAGATTTCAGAGAAAGTGATGCAACAGTTATTTTGGACAGTTGGGTTGATAGTGATAAGCAGTGTTGTAATATTGTTTGAGAAACTATGGTTGAAGCCACGTAGGATTAGATCAGTGCTTGAAAAACAAGGAATCAAAGGACCAAAACCGTCTTTTCCATTCGGAAATGTTTCTGAGATGCAAAATCTTCAACCACAACCTCCTCCGAATTCTGATGTCAAAGAAGCATGGGTTTATTCCATTTTTCCATATTTTCACATCTGGAAACAACGCTATGGTATGTCTAAATTAATTATTCATATTATTTCTTTCTTTATTTTCTTTTAAGAACTTGAAACATGCAAATTGGATTCTTTGTCCAACCTTATGTTTTTGTTTTGAGTTTAGATATGTTCATATTTTTATTTTCATTTTCAATAAATAATACAATAAAGAGGAGCAACTTCCTTTTCAAGCAAATTATTCTTTTAATTAAAAAAATTGTTATTAATGATGATACTAATTAATAACCATGTTTAAACGGAACTTGAACACAGTCCCCTACGGTTTTATAATAATTTTGTATACCTTTTGTTATATTCAAACAAAAAATATACAAAAGTAACGGTATATAAGGGTTCGATACATCCAAAAATAAAGGTTTGAATGACATCTATGCTGTTATTTATTCATTTTTCAAAAACCACACCGACCCAAAAAAAATTAAAACAGTAAAAAATCAAATCATATATTATTAAATACTTTTACATCTTAAACAAAAAAAATATATTTTTACATCTATGTTTTTGGAAACTGTTTAGATCAAATTTTAGTTTACTTTTTTAGAATAAAATTTAACCAAATCGTATATAGAAATTTTAGTAGTTATTTTTCTATATTGGTGAAAGAGACATGACATATTTTATTAATTTATTAATTTTGATTTTATTTTTTGACAATACTTATTAGTTTAGCTTGATAATTTTTTTTTAATATTTTAAAAGCTTCAAATATAATAATCATTTTTATTTTGGGACATTAATTTTTAGTTTATTATATATTATATTATCTAACAAATCTATTATTTTATTGCAACTTTTATAATATTAATACTGATAAAAAGATTATTTTTGTAAATTGAACTCTATAAAAATCGATTCAATTTAAAATATATTTTATTGGATCAGATCAAATTAGTTTTTTTAAGAGGTATATTAAATCGAAACAAATTACGTGTAGTTTTTATCTTAGATCACAAATTATTTTTTTTGCCTCAAAATAGATCTAAAATCCTACATTTTGAACATTGACGTCAGATTCTTTTTGCAACTTTTTCAATGTTTTGAACTTAAATATATAAATACATTTGAAAATATTATAATAATTAAATCAATTACCAGTATTTTACTATGTGCATATATATCTTATGTTTAAAAATTTATCATTTTAATAAATAAATAAAAAATTTATCATACGTTTAATTTGTGTCTTCTTATCTTTGTTTTCATATTATTTCATGACTATCAGAATTCCGTTTCTTCTCTTATTTACGTATGTTAAATATAAATTATAACTTCAAATAATTTATAAAAATTGATATACAAAATTAAAATTTTCAAAATTTCATTTATTAGTTCTTTTAAACCAGTCAATTGAATCATTAAAATTGTTTATAATTATGTAACATGATTATAAAAAATTGTATTGGTGAAATAATAAATATATGATGATTATAGGTCCATTGTATTTGTACTCAACCGGAACAAAGCAACATCTGTATGTGGAGAAGGGTGTCTTAGTAAAAGATATGGCTGCGCATATGGCTCCTGATCTAGGCAGGCCTTTGTATCTTAACAAAGCATTAGAGCCCATTTTTGGAGATGGCGTCCTAAGAGCCAATGGAAAAACATGGATCTATCAAAGGAATGTTATCATTGCTGAATTATTCATGAGCAAAATTAAGGTTAATATATACTTCTTCTGTCTAAGTTTAATATTATTGCACACATTTATAAGTATATAATAAATAAAGTATTATAAGTATTATATTTCTTTCATAAAAAAAGTATTACTATTTCTCTTCCTAAATAAAAGACTTTCTTGAGAATTTTTTTCTTCTTTTTTATAAGACTATCTTTATGTTTTATCAATTACATTAACTATTTATTTACTAATATAACTCTAAATAATTTTCATCGATCAACAATAAATTGTCAACAGATTTAATACTACTATCATATTTTTTAATTACCGTAATTTGATATATTGGGGCCGAGAAAGTATATTACAAAATTGGCATCAAGTTAATGTTTTTGTTCATCAATTCCACCAAAAGAAAATAAATAAATTTTATCAAAAAAAAAATGAAAGTAATTTAACTTGTCCATCTTTTGTTAAAAAAATGTAATACATCTGATAAGTTACAAAATACATATTTAGGGACATATATTTAGAAACATAAGTTAATCCATCTGATAAAATACAAATATACAAATTTAGGGACACAATATCTATTCAAATAGGACTTATATTTAGAAACATAGGTAGTAGTTTAAAAAATAAATTAGTACTACATTCATTCTTTTTAATATGCAATATAAAGTTTAGAAACTTATATTATTTAGAAACATAAGTGGTAGTTTTGAATGAAAAACATAAGCAGTACTACATTTATTCTATTTTTTTATGCAATTTAATGTTTATTTACACAAACTAAAAGAATTAATATTTATTTATTCATGTTTATCTTATTATATTCTTGATTGATTACTAACTTATTGCACATATTTATCATTGCAATAAATATATAGTTATGTTACAATTTACAGAAGAATCATTAATACTACATTGAAACATGAAAGTGGTTGAGTCAATATAATTGTGCTTTAGTTTTAGCCATTGTTTTTTCAATTGATGGTTTTAGACTTCTCTCATCTCTAACAAATATTATCGTAAACAATATTATTGTGGTTGAATAAATAATACTATCTTTAAGGTAAAATTTATAAATTATTTTATTTTTGTTTATTTTATGTAGACAATGTTATATAGTATGGAAGATTCTGCTATGGAAATTGTCAAAAAATGGGATAAATCTATAGATGAAAATAAAGGAAGAACCACAGAATTGGTGATTGAACATGATTTGAAGGTTCTTTCAGAGGATATTCTTTCAAAAGCTTGTTTTGGTAGCAATTATGAAGAAGGAAAACATGTTTTTGAAAGATTGGGTGCTATGCAAACTAAACTTGGAAAGACTAGTACACTTTTAGGATTTTTAAACTTAAGGTAACTTATAAAAAAATAAATAAAAATCAATACTCTATTCTAAATGAAATATAAGCAAAAGAGTATTTGAAAAGTCGACGTATATAATCTATATCTAATACTTCAACTTTTCAAAAACTATTATTGTTTATATTTTATTTCAGAAGGAGTATTATCTGATATTATATTGTACCAAGTGCTAAATTAATATGTTTTCTCAGTTTTCTTTCAACTAATGGCAACAAAGAGGTATGGAGGATGAAGAAAGAGGTGGACGTGTTGATAACGAAAATGATCAATGATCGTGAAATCCAAAACAAAAATAAGAACGATGATGAGAAACCAAAAGATCTATTACAGAAAATAATAGAAAGTTCCAAAAGAGATACAACTTTAAATGAAAAAGGTTTTTTCAAGACAAAGTATGACATGAACCAATTGACTATAGATCTTTGCAAAAATATCTACTTTGCTGGCTCTGAGTCGACAGCTCTTGCAACTACTTGGGCATTATGGCTCATTGCATCATATCCTGAATGGCAACAACGTCTTCGATCTGAGATTTTGGAAGCATTTGATTACAAGTTGCCTCATTCGTACATTTTGAACACCCGCATTAGATTCTTTTACAATTTTTTCAATGTTTTGAACTTAAATATATGAATACTTTTGTATCTTTCTATTTTTGTCGTCATATTATTTCATGAATACTAGAGTCCGGTTTTTTCTCCTATTTACATATGTTAAATATAAATTATAACTTCAAATAATTTGTAAAAATTGATATACAAAATTAAAATTTTCAAAATTTCATTCATTAGTTCTTTTAAACCATTCAATTGAATTATTAAAAGTGTTTAAAATTATGTAACATGGTTAAAAAAATTGTATTGGTGAAATAATAAGTATATGATGATTATAGGTCCATTTTATTTGTACTCGACCGGAACAAACCAACATCTGTATGTGGAGAAGGGTGCGTTAGTAAAAGATATGGCTGCGCATATGTCCCCTGATCTAGGCAGGCCTTTGTATCTTAACAAAGCATTAGACAAAATGAAATTCATTCTACTAATCAAAATGAAATTTCAAAACAAATAAGAAAATCTTTCGAAGAACTCTGGCTACAACTATATATTAATTGGTGGAGTGGATGTATGTAATGTAATAGAAGACTGTATTTATGTTCCTTGTCTCCAATTTTAGTGCCCCGGAGAAATTAGGAGATTTGATTTACTCTTTAAAAAAAATAACAATAATTTTTAATCTTTAATAAAATTAGGCTAAATACCACCCGTGGTCCCTTAACTTAATTTCGGTTAACGATTTAGTTCTTTATCTTTTTTTTTCTTCTCGATTTGGTCCTTTATGTTTTTAAATAATTTCAGCGTTACCCTTTAAGCGCATTGCATATGTTCATCGAACCTCTATGAACGATTGTCACTGATCTGAAGTGATGTCTATGGAGTATAAATACCCCATAGGTTCAGTTTTAACGAATTAATTCTACTACCAAACTTAGAACAAACTTTGAACATTTTTCTGAAATATTTCCAAAACATAAACGGTGTAACACCCTGATTTTTAAAAGCGCGAGTGTATTTTTTTTTTAAAACAAATTGATACAAATACCAAGTTAAATCCATAAATAAAGAAAATACTCTTGGATAAAATATTTGAGTCGTAACACCACGACAAAGGTTATCATTAATTACAACAGCGGAAATGGTTTTGAACAAAAATCCAAAGTATCCAAGTAAAATATACACCGACTAAAATGATTTGTTTCGAATACACAAGTTCCCTTTTTACAACAACAACCTTGAAATAGGAAAGGGAAAATAAATAAAATTCTTGATTACAACCCTAAGCTGATCATTAATCTAACTGAGGGTGACTGGGTACTGAGAATCCACGAGCGGCATCAAGCCCCCTGCTTTCGGTCACACAACCAACCCATCACTGTGCCACGCCTTAGATCGACCCTAGTTCTCATCTGAGGGCAAAGCCCAGATTTCCACAAATTGTAAAGGGTCACCTACTGAAATTAACAAATACCACGTAGCATTCAATTTTAAATGCACAAAATCACCTTTCAACTTAGCATGCATCTAGAAAGGGTTTGCATATGTTAAACATGCATAAACAAGGTTGAAAAATGAAGTTTTGGACCAAACAGCACTGTTGTATTCGAATACACCCTATGTAGTCGAATACACTTGCGAAAACAGCAAAAAACAGCAAAAACAGCACTGACAGCACTACTGTATTCGAATACAGCATGTCTTTATTCAAATACAGCATTCCATTCAACTGTATTCGAATACAGCACCCTGTGTAGTCGAATACACTTCAAAAATTCCAAGTCAGTAGCTAATTTAATCATTTGTATTCGACTACAACACAGGTGTAGTCGAATACACCCGTCAAAACAGCAGAAAATCAATTTTTAACCCTTTCAAAAACATTCCAACACTTCCAAATTCATTCCAACACTATCAACACCAATTCAATCAATCACAAACACCAACACAACACAAATCACTCATCACAATCAAGTACGCATATACAAACATCATAACATGTCAAACATGACTCGCGTGCCAAGCACCCTAATGCAATGCGTATATGCCAATGCACATGATTCCGGAATATCAACAAAACCCTCCTCGAAGGGCGTAAATCATAATTGTACAGCCTCTCACAGACTAGTACTAATTACCAAGGTGCAGTCTCTCACAGGCTAGCACGATTTACTAATGTGCAACCTCTCACAGGTTAGCACGACGCGATAATCCATGTAAGGGTAAGATGAACCAACAATTCACATGGAATCATCCCTCGTACGGATAAGATGAACCAACAATTCACATGGAATCATCCCGTGGCCCATCCGGTCACCACTATCACCGACGCGATAATCCCCGCTAGGATAAGATGAACCAAAAATTCACATGGAATCATCCCGTGGCCCATCCGGTCACCACTATCACCGACGCGATAATCCCCGCTAGGATAGGATGAACCAACAATTCACATGGAATCATCCCGTGGCCCATCCGGTCACCACTATCACTAATAAGAAATGCATGAGCATACTCTGACTCTCGACACCACAATCATTAAGTAAATGCAGCTATTAAAAGATTCCCCATTTTTAATGCTCATTTAACACTAATGATTCTCAAATTTAACACAGAGCATACTCAACGCATACAATCCTCAAATCACATGAAATTGATTTCACAAATCATATTGAATTCAAATCACCACATACATAATCTCGTCAATTCATTTCACACCAAATCAAAATTCACACATAGATTGCATTTATTTAAAACCCCACATCTCAAAACTCATTAAATTCATTTTCACCATTATTCCCACAAAATGCATTAAATTCATTTTTCACAACATCACACCTCAAACCCACCAAATTTATTTTCCACAACACACATAAATCACATTAAATTCCTTTTCCCCAGATTCACACATAAACTCCATCAAAAACAAACCCCACAAATACACATATAGAGTCCTATATGCAAGCTAAAAATTGGAAGGAGCCCTTACCTCGACAGTAGCTCGAATAGCCGTTTACGGCACCGCGATAAAGTTCCGGTAAAATTCCCGCTTTGCACAGAGCTGCGAAAATTAGTTCCCAAGCACCGCAACGTGATCACGATCAACTTTCTCTTCAGTCGCGTCGCGAGATAAAGCTTGGATCTAGGTGATATGTGAGGTTTTGTATGTGGGGTTTTTGAAAAAACGAAGGAAAGAGAGGAAGAAGAAGAAGGCGTACGGGTAACAGAGGAAAACTGTTTTGCTTCCTTTCTTTCTAATCCTCCTCTCACATTCACTTAACATATATATATATATTACTAACTCCCATATATATATATATATATATATATATATATATATATATTTAAACCAAACCAACAAATAATTACAACTCTTAAACACATTACTTACATCTCCAATTATTTTGATAAAAATATCTATTCCCGTTGCAGCTCAATTGACATGTAAAATTTTCAGTAACCAGAGATATTTTTAACAAAACTGTCCGGTATTAAATTCTCTGCAACGTAAATAAATTATTTCTCGCCAAATAATTTTAACCGGATCTAAAAATATATATATATAATGAACATATAGAAAACTCTAATAAAATATGCTTTAGGTATTTAATTCACAAAATGAATTATAATTGGGCTAAATGCCTCAGCAATTTAACACCAATTATACTAAAATGGCATAAATTAGAGTTTTAAAATTAAGGGTCTTACATTACTACCCTCCAAAAAGAAGTTTTGTCCTCGAAACTTAAAGTAAGAGTAGTAGCCACACTAGGTCTGCACGCAAACCCACCATACATGCTAGAACTCGTTTCTCACGCTCATGTGAAGAAAGTATCGTTTATCCCTTCTCATAGAATGCTTAATAACTTTACGGACTATCATAGCCGGTAAGACTCGCCTATTCCACTCAACATGATTTTGTCTACTGTCAACAAGAGATTAAGGATGATCAGTTCCTCAATTTGTCAATAGGTAGCCAACGACCATGATGATGGATTAGACCATCTTAACCCAACTGTAATAATGCTCCCCTCAACTTGGACTTAAAGCTATCACGAGGCACAAACGATCTAACAATCTACTCAAGGTCCATTGAGTTTCCCTTAATTTCCTATCGACGAAGTACAATCGCCCAAAACGATGCCACATAGCCTCATATACATCCACTTGGTACGATACATCCATTAGGTTTCAAATTGAAACTCTAAGTATGACACCAACACCCTGAGCATAAAACAATCATTATCGCCAAGAACTCCCTAATTTCTCCATTGTCCACAAATCCTCAATTTTCTTTTGTCGCACCACTACACCAAACCATAGTGTTCTTATTAGAATAATGGTTTAATTATAACTTTAATAATCACATCCCAACATCCGAGTGGTGATCAAGGTTTCCTCAAATATTTTCGATGACATGTCCGAACTATACCACCTACGACACGCAAACTTCCTTCCAGTTTAGTACTTCATTTTTAAGAGTCACGTCTCCAACAAAATCCAACTTGAATTTCATTCACTGGTTAAGACCTACATTCGTCTCATTCTTAACACCTCAAATTCAAGTTTCACTAGTCAATTTCCTACATACTTCACAATTCTGGACAACCCGAAAATACATTTCCTACATCTACTGCCAACATTCATTCTGATACTTCTCAATTCCACCATGTCCTTTATTAAAAGCTTTATAATTATCTTTTCATTATGACAGGTCAAACACATTGTATTCACTCCATCACTTTTTCCATTTATACAAACCTTAAATTTCTACCTCGAACCTTGATACCTCTTCATTATTTCGAAGTCATTACTTAGCTTACTCTTGTATGTCTTTTTCCAAAAATTGCTCTCTTCTTTGATAGCCACAATCAGTACACCCCATAGTGCGTCATATCCCAAAATATCATCCAACTTAACTTGATTCCCTTTTTGTCTTTCCTCTTACTATTAAACTTTTCTTCCTTCAGATAAGCTTGTCATCCTGGTCATTAAGAATTCCTCAACAAAATCTTAATTCCTCTAAAGTTTCACATTTCCTATGAAATATTCTACATCTGAAATATATCTCAAAACACTTTTCATCTCTACCGTCATTCAACCATCCATGTGGTCAACACCTAGAGTCCTTTATTTTTCTTAGCTCGTCTGCCATCATACTTCGTCTAGCTTCATTACAATGATTTTAATAAATCAAGCATCACTAGCTCCCACCAAAATGTTTCATTCCATGATCAATTCTTCCCTACCAAATAAACATTTCACTCTTGTGATTGACGAACACAATAACGTACCCCTATGACATGCATTCAAGTAGTGCCTTTGAATTCCTTGGCGTACTCTTCTAATAACAATGTCTGATTTTTGGATACGATAATTCATTTCATGAATCCTTAATTGACATAAGCTACATACCCATGTGCTGCTCTAACAAGTTTTTATGGCACGTTTTCCAAAAATTTGGTTCACTCGTTGGATTCTTCTTATTCATTCTCAACCTTCACCGAGGTACTAACTAAAAGAATCTTAGCAATCCAACATCCTAAATAGCTATTTCTAAAGCATTCCCAATAAGCATCTCCTAAAGAATAATCATCTTTAATCCTCGCCCTCATAACTTAGTAGTAAAATATCTCCAAGACCCACATATCTTCCTCGTCAATCTAGTAACTAAAACACTCATTTCAAATCTTAACGCTTGGCTTCCCAAGAACAACAACTAAACCAAAAATCATTCGTTACATTTCTTCCTATTCACGCTATGTCATTGAATAAAATTAGAAAATCTGATCCTGAATCTTCAAATACTCATTTCACCGTCTCAATTTATCCATTCCATCTTAAGATACAACACAAGGTCTTATTCATCAATGACTCTAACCGCCTTAGTAATATCACTAATGAAAACTCTTCTTATCATAACACAACATTATTAGTAAATCTTCAAACACTTCCATCCATAACATGAATTATTTATCACCTGCCTACCTCAACTCCCTCGATCATACAAGTTTAAGGTGTCACTTGGTCCTCCATCCCACCTTGTGGACTTTGAATCGTTGACTTAAGGATTAACCATCACAGGGTCTCAAATCAAATCTGGATTAATCCCTCTGACCTATCGAAATATTCACATTCTCCTAGTGTTTACCATCCTTTAATAGACTCTCAATGTTTACATTGCAACAATCTCTAAGTACTCCTGTACTCTGTACTTCCAATTCCACTTAATAGCAACATGTGGTTCAATACATCAAGGCTTAACTCATTCTGTTTACCCAAACATCACTCAAAGTTCACACTTACGCGTCAATAGTTTCCTCTAAGATCACTATCCACACTTATTTTCTCCTAAACCACACAGAGATTTTTTCCCTTACCAACAAAATACATAGTCTCGCTCCTATAATCGTCATGAGGTTCATACTTAACAATCTAAGTCACGAATCTAGTTTAACTCGAATGCTCAACCTTACCCCTCAAGGTATTGACTATTTGTCAAAGCGTCCTTTGCCTAACCAAGGTAATATTCACCCCTCATGTGTAGCGCACCTTAACTTCAATACAAGCCTCTTTAGTTGACACCTGAGCACCAGATGTTATTCCGAATGGAAGCCTCGTCTTCTCAACAATTCCATGGTGTTCACATCTCTTTAACAGTTATCAAACTTCATCCAGTCTCGTCATGAAATCTACCGAGAAAACATCTAATACTTTTCTTAAAAATGAATTCTCCACTTAGATCTTTACTTGAAATCCCCTATCCGTCTCACACCAATAACATCTTCGAGTTAGCACCAATAACATAGACTCTATATCCTTGGAATCACTTCATAAATCCCATGCCGTCATGATCCGCTTCAACCCTGTCTTTCCCAACCGATACGAGACAGGCATCGACCAAAGTCGACTAATGTTCTATGGTTTAACTACTCTTCCAACTAAAGGGCCACAAGGCACCCTGTTTCGTATAAGAAACAATAAGCTAATTAAGCACATCATGCTTGACCCAAGAAACCAAAACACAACGTACGCGTGGACTCCAGTCACTTGATACCCCTAACCTCGACTCTTGATCAGGTTAGGACACCCAACTCACAGCCCCAAAGAAATTTAAACCAAAGCTCTGATACAACAATTGTAACAGCCCGATTTTTAACACCAAAAACACGTGTGTAATTTTTTTTTAAAAATAAATGAATAAGTAAATACTTTTGGATAAACTATTTAATGTCGTAACACAACGACGAAATCAATATAATTTACAGCAGCGGAAATAATTTTAGAAATTACAAATCCAAAGTATTTAAATTCTTCCAAATCACATCAGAAGTTTACAGGGACCCATCAAAAAATAAGTCAGGCTGACAATATAGGTACAGTCTTCCCAATTAAAATAATTACAACCACAAAAGAAAGACTTCTAGATCCTATACCGTCGCCTAGTTTGATCATGCTACAAAAAAAAACTGTACAGCTCGGGTGATCGCCACGCGCCCAGCACTACTGTATTCGAATACTGCCTGTCTGTATTCGAATACAACATTCCATTCAACTGTATTCGAATACAACACCTTGTGTAGTCGAATACACTTCAAAAAAATCAAGTCAGTAGCTAATTTAATCATCTGTATTCGACAACAACACAGGTGTAGTCGACTACACCTGTCAAAAAGCAGAAAATCAGTTTTTAACCCTTTCAAAAACATTCCAACACTTCCAAATTCATTCCAACACTTTCAACACCAATTCAATCAATCACAAACACCAACACAACACAAATCACTCATCACAATCAAGTACGCATATACAAACATCATAACATGTCAAACATGACTCGCGTGCCAAGCACCCTAATGCAATGCGTATATGCCAATGCACATGATTCCGGAATATCAACAAAACCCTCCTCGAAGGGCGTAAATCATAATTGTACAGCCTCTCACAGACTAGTACTAATTACCAAGGTGCAGTCTCTCACAGGCTAGCACGATTTACTAATGTGCAACCTCTCACAGGTTAGCACGACGCGATAATCCATGTAAGGGTAAGATGAACCAACAATTCACATGGAATCATCCCCCGTACGGATAAGATGAACCAACAATTCACATGGAATCATCCTGTGGCCCATCCGGTCACCACTATCACCGACGCGACAATCCCCGCAAGGATAAGATGAACCAAAAATTCACATGGAATCATCCCGTGGCCCATCCGGTCACCACTATCACCGACGCGATAATCCCCGCAAGGATAGGATGAACCAACAATTCACATGGAATCATCCTGTGGCCCATCCGGTCACCACTATCACCGACGCGATAATCCCCGCAAGGATAAGATGAACCAACAATTCACATGGAATCATCCCGTGGCCCATCTGGTCACCACTATCACTACTATGAAATGCATGAGCATACTCTGACTCTCGACACCACAATCATTAAGTAAATGCAGCTATTAAAAGATTCCCCATTTTTAATGCTCATTTAACACTAATGATTCTCAAATTTAACACAGAGCATACTCAACGCATACAATCCTCAAATCACATGAAATTGATTTCACAAATCATATTGAATTCAAATCACCACATACATAATCTCGTCAATTCATTTCACACCAAATCAAAATTCACACATAGATTGCATTTATTTAAAACCCCACATCTCAAAACTCATTAAATTCATTTTCACCATTATTCCCACAAAATGCATTAAATTCATTTTTCACAACATCACACCTCAAACCCACCAAATTTATTTTCCACAACACACATAAATCACATTAAATTCCTTTTCCCCAGATTCACACATAAACTCCATCAAAAACAAACCCCACAAATACACATATAGAGTCCTATATGCAAGCTAAAAATTGGAAGGAGCCCTTACCTCGACAGTAGCTCGAATAGCCGTTTACGGCACCGCGATAAAGTTCCGGTAAAATTCCCGCTTTGCACAGAGCTGCGAAAATTAGTTCCCAAGCACCGCAACGTGATCACGATCAACTTTCTCTTCAGTCGCGTCGCGAGATAAAGCTTGGATCTAGGTGATATGTGAGGTTTTGTATGTGGGGTTTTTGAAAAAACGAAGGAAAGAGAGGAAGAAGAAGAAGGCGTACGGGTAACAGAGGAAAACTGTTTTGCTTCCTTTCTTTCTAATCCTCCTCTCACATTCACTTAACATATATATATATATTACTAACTCCCATATATATATATATATATATATATATATATATATATATTTAAACCAAACCAACAAATAATTACAACTCTTAAACACATTACTTACATCTCCAATTATTTTGATAAAAATATCTATTCCCGTTGCAGCTCAATTGACATGTAAAATTTTCAGTAACCAGAGATATTTTTAACAAAACTGTCCGGTATTAAATTCTCTGCAACGTAAATAAATTATTTCTCGCCAAATAATTTTAACCGGATCTAAAAATATATATATATAATGAACATATAGAAAACTCTAATAAAATATGCTTTAGGTATTTAATTCACAAAATGAATTATAATTGGGCTAAATGCCTCAGCAATTTAACACCAATTATACTAAAATGGCATAAATTAGAGTTTTAAAATTAAGGGTCTTACATTACTACCCTCCAAAAAGAAGTTTTGTCCTCGAAACTTAAAGTAAGAGTAGTAGCCACACTAGGTCTGCACGCAAACCCACCATACATGCTAGAACTCGTTTCTCACGCTCATGTGAAGAAAGTATCGTTTATCCCTTCTCATAGAATGCTTAATAACTTTACGGACTATCATAGCCGGTAAGACTCGCCTATTCCACTCAACATGATTTTGTCTACTGTCAACAAGAGATTAAGGATGATCAGTTCCTCAATTTGTCAATAGGTAGCCAACGACCATGATGATGGATTAGACCATCTTAACCCAACTGTAATAATGCTCCCCTCAACTTGGACTTAAAGCTATCACGAGGCACAAACGATCTAACAATCTACTCAAGGTCCATTGAGTTTCCCTTAATTTCCTATCGACGAAGTACAATCGCCCAAAACGATGCCACATAGCCTCATATACATCCACTTGGTACGATACATCCATTAGGTTTCAAATTGAAACTCTAAGTATGACACCAACACCCTGAGCATAAAACAATCATTATCGCCAAGAACTCCCTAATTTCTCCATTGTCCACAAATCCTCAATTTTCTTTTGTCGCACCACTACACCAAACCATAGTGTTCTTATTAGAATAATGGTTTAATTATAACTTTAATAATCACATCCCAACATCCGAGTGGTGATCAAGGTTTCCTCAAATATTTTCGATGACATGTCCGAACTATACCACCTACGACACGCAAACTTCCTTCCAGTTTAGTACTTCATTTTTAAGAGTCACGTCTCCAACAAAATCCAACTTGAATTTCATTCACTGGTTAAGACCTACATTCGTCTCATTCTTAACACCTCAAATTCAAGTTTCACTAGTCAATTTCCTACATACTTCACAATTCTGGACAACCCGAAAATACATTTCCTACATCTACTGCCAACATTCATTCTGATACTTCTCAATTCCACCATGTCCTTTATTAAAAGCTTTATAATTATCTTTTCATTATGACAGGTCAAACACATTGTATTCACTCCATCACTTTTTCCATTTATACAAACCTTAAATTTCTACCTCGAACCTTGATACCTCTTCATTATTTCGAAGTCATTACTTAGCTTACTCTTGTATGTCTTTTTCCAAAAATTGCTCTCTTCTTTGATAGCCACAATCAGTACACCCCATAGTGCGTCATATCCCAAAATATCATCCAACTTAACTTGATTCCCTTTTTGTCTTTCCTCTTACTATTAAACTTTTCTTCCTTCAGATAAGCTTGTCATCCTGGTCATTAAGAATTCCTCAACAAAATCTTAATTCCTCTAAAGTTTCACATTTCCTATGAAATATTCTACATCTGAAATATATCTCAAAACACTTTTCATCTCTACCGTCATTCAACCATCCATGTGGTCAACATCTAGAGTCCTTTATTTGCTTAGCTCATTTGCCATCATACTTCGTCTTGGTTCATTATAGTGATTTCAATAATTCAAGCCTTATTAGTTCCCACCAAACTTTCCATTCCATGCTCAATTCTTCCCTACCAAACAAACATTTCACTCTTTTGATTGACGAACACAATAACATACCCCTATGACATGCCTTCAAGTAGGTCCTTTGAATTCATTGGCGTACTCTTCTAATAACAATGTCTGATTTTCGGATGGATAATTCATTTCATGAATCCTTAATTGATATAAGCCACATACCCATGTGCTGCTCCTACAAGTTCTCATGGCACATTTTCCAACATTTGGTTCACTCGCTGGATTTCCTTATTCATTCTCAATCTTCACCAAGGTACCAACTAAAAGAATCCCGACAATCGAACATCCTAAAGAACTACTTCTCAAGCATTCCCAACAAGCATCTTCTAAAGAATAATTATCTTTAACCTCATCCTCATGACTGAGCAGTAACATATTTCCAAGACCCACATACCATCCTCGTCCATCTAATAACTGAAACACTCATTTCAAATCTTAATGCTTGGCTTCCAAAGAACAACAACTAAACCATAAATCGTTTGTTACATTTCTTCCTATTCACGCTATGTCATTCGAATAAATTTATAAAATCTGATCCTTGAAATCTTAAAATACTCATTACACCATCTAAATTTATCCATTTCACCTTAAGATACAATACAAGGTCTTATTCATCATTGACTCTTACCGCCTTAGTAATCTCACTAATGAAAACTCTTCTAATCATAACACAACATTATTAGGAAATCTTTAAACACTTCCATCCATAACATGAAGTATTTATCACTTGCCTACCTCAACTCCCTTGATCATACAAGTTTAAGGTGTCACTTGGTCCTCCATCCAACGTTGTGGATTTTGAATCTTCGCCTTAAAGATCAACCATCTTAGGGTCCCAAATCAAATCTTGACTAATCTCTCTAACTTATCAAAATATTCACACTCTCCTAGTGTTTACCATCCTTTAATAGACACTCTAAGCTTACATTGCAACAATCTATAAGTATTCCTGTACTCTGTACTTCCAATTCCACTTAATAGCAACATGTGGTTCAATACATCAAGCTTAACTCCTTCTATTTACCTGAACATCAATTAAAATTCACACTTATGCGCCAATAGTTTCCTCTAAGATAACTATCCATACTTATTATCTCCTAAACCACACAGTGATTTGTCACTTACCAACAAAATATATAGTCTCGCTCCTATAATCGTCATGAGATTCATACTTAACAATCTAAGTCACGAATCTAGTTTAACTCGAATGCTCAACCTTACCCCTCAAGGTATCGACTATTCCTCAAAGCATCCTTTATCTAATCCAAGGTAGTATTCACCCCTAATGCGTAGCACACATCATCTTCAATACAAGCCTCCTTAGTTGACACCTGAGCACAAGATGCTATTCCAATTGGAAGCCTTGTCTTCTCAACAATTCCATGGGGTTCACATCTCTTTGTCAATTATCAAACTTCATCCAGTCTCATCCTGAAATCTACAAGGAAAACATCCAATACTTCTCTAAAAGAAAATTCCTCCACTTAGATCTTTACGTGAAATCCCCTATGAGTCTCACACCAATAACATCTTCGAGTTATCACCAATAACATATCCTCTGTAACGGTGGAACCACTTCATAAATCCCATGCCGTCATGATGCGCTTCAACCCTTTCTTTCCTAGATCGATACGTTACAGGAATTCAGAGACACTCGTCGACCAAAGTCGACTAATGTTCTCTGTTTTAACTACTCTTCCAACTAAAGTGCTACAAGGCACGCTGTTTCGTATAAGAAACAATAAACTACTTAAGTATATCATGCTTGACCCAAGAAACCAAAACACAACGTACGCGTGAACTCCAGTCACTTGATACCCCTAACCTCGACTCTTGATCAACTTAGGACACCCAACTCACAGCCCCAAAGAAATATAAACCAAAGCTCTGATACCACAATGTAACACCCTGATTTTTAAAAGCGCGAGTGTATTTTTTTTTCAAAACAAATTGATACAAATACCAAGTTAAATCCATAAATAAAGAAAATACTCTTGGATAAAATATTTGAGTCGTAACACCACGACAAAGGTTATCATTAATTACAACAGCGGAAATGGTTTTGAACAAAAATCCAAAGTATCCAAGTAAAATATACACCGACTAAAATGCTTTGTTTCGAATACACAAGTTCCCTTTTTACAACAACAACCTTGAAATAGGAAAGGGAAAATAAATAAAATTCTTGATTACAACCCTAAGTTGATCATTAATCTAACTGAGGGTGATTGGGTACTGAGAATCCACGAGCGGCATCAAGCCCCCTGCTTTCGGTCACACAACCAACCCATCGCTGTGCCACGCCTTAGATCGACCCTAGTTCTCATCTGAAGGCAAAGCCCAGATTTCCACAAATTGTAAAGGGTCACCAACCGAAATTAACAAATACCACATAGCATTCAATTTTAAATGCACAAAATCACCTTTCAACTTAGCATGCATCTAGAAAGGGTTTGCATATGTTAAACATGCATAAACAAGGTTGAAAAATGAAGTTTTGGACCAAACAGCACTGTTGTATTCGAATACACCCTATGTGTAGTCGAATACACTTGCAAAAACAGCAGAAAACAGCAAAAACAGCACTGACAGCACTACTGTATTCGAATACAGCATGTCTTTATTCGAATACAGCATTCCATTCAACTGTATTCGAATACAGCACCCTGTGTAGTCGAATACACTTCAAAAATTCCAAGTTAGTAGCTAATTTAATCATTTGTATTCGACTACAACACAGGTGTAGTCGAATACACCCGTCAAAACAGCAGAAAATCAATTTTTAACCCTTTCAAAAACATTCCAACACTTCCAAATTCATTCCAACACTTTCAACACCAATTCAATCAATCACAAACACTAACACAACACAAATCACTCATCACAATCAAGTACGCATATACAAACATCATAACATGTCAAACATGACTCGCGTGCCAAGCACCCTAATGCAATGCGTATATGCCAATGCACATGATTCCGGAATATCAACAAAACCCTCCTCGAAGGGCGTAAATCATAATTGTACAGCCTCTCACAGACTAGTACTAATTACCAAGGTGCAGTCTCTCACAGGCTAGCACGATTTACTAATGTGCAACCTCTCACAGGTTAGCACGACGCGATAATCCATGTAAGGGTAAGATGAACCAACAATTCACATGGAATCATCCCCCGTACGGATAAGATGAACCAACAATTCACATGGAATCATCCCGTGGCCCATCCGGTCACCACTATCACCGACGCGATAATCCCCGCTAGGATAAGATGAACCAAAAATTCACATGGAATCATCCCGTGGCCCATCCGGTCACCACTATCACCAACGCGATAATCCCCGCTAGGATAGGATGAACCAACAATTCACATGGAATCATCCTGTGGCCCATCCTGTCACCACTATCACTACTATGAAATGCATGAGCATACTCTGACTCTCGACACCACAATCATTAAGTAAATGCAACTATTAAAAGATTCCCCTTTTTTAATGCTCATTTAACACTAATGATTCTCAAATTTAACACAGAGCATACTCAACGCATACAATCCTCAAATCACATGAAATTGATTTCACAAATCATATTGAATTCAAATCACCACATACACAATCTCATCAATTCATTTCACACCAAATCAAAATTCACACATAGATTGCATTTATTCAAAACCCCATATCTCAAAACTCATTAAATTCAATTTCACCATTTTCCCACAAAATGCATTAAATTCATTTCTCACAACATCACACCTCAAACCCACCAAATTTATTTTCCACAACACACATAAATCACATTAAATTCCTTTTCCCCAGATTCACACATAAACTCCATCAAAAACAAACCCCACAAATACACATATAGAGTCCTATATGCAAGCTAAAAATTGGAAGGAGCCCTTACCTCGACGGTAGCTCGAACAGCCGTTTACGGCACCGCAATAAAATTCCGGTAAAATTCCCGCTTCGCACAGAGCTGCAAAAATTAGTTCCCAAGCACCGCAACGTGATCACGATCAACTTTCTCTACAGTCGCGTCGCGAGATAATGCTTGGATCTAGGTGATATGTGAGGTTTTGTATGTGGGGTTTTTGAAAAAACGAAGGAAAGAGAGGAAGAAGAAGAAGGCGTACGGGTAATAGAGGAAAACTGTTTTGCTTCCTTTCTTTCTAATCCTCCTCTCACATTCACTTAACATATATATATATATATATTACTAACTCCCAAAAATACATATATATATATATATATATATATATATATATATATATATTTAAACCAAACCAACAAATAATTACAACTCTTACACACATTACTCACATCTCCAATTATTTTGATAAAAATATCTATTCCCGTTGCAGCTCAATTGACATGTAAAATTTTCAGCAACCAGAGATATTTTTAACAAAACTGTCCGGTATTAAATTCTCTGCAACGTAAATAAATTATTTCTCGCCAAATAAGTTTAACCGGATCTAAAAATATATATATAAAAATATATATATATAATGAACATATAGAAAACTCTAATAAAATATGCTTTAGGTATTTAATTCACCAAATGAATTAAAATTGGGCTAAATGCCTCAGCAATTTAACACCAATTATACTAAAATGGCATAAATTAGAGTTTTAAAATTAAGGGTCTTACAAATGGTAACTTTTTCTTAACGGAACCCCACTTAAAGGATAACGCTGAAATTATTTAAAAACATAAAGGACCAAATCAGGAAAAAAAGAAGATAAAGGACTAAATCGTTAACTGAAATTAAGTTAAGGGACCACAAGTGGTATTTAACCATAAAATTAATCGTGACAATTTAATTTGTACTTTCTTTACACTGTTTAGATGATGAAGGAAAGGAGAAGAAAGAAAAGACTGTGACAAGAATAGAAAATAAAATTATTATTTAATAGTTTAATGTACAAGGAAGTTTAATTTACATGCACCCACGTGTATAGTTATTTTATATTATCATCTAATAAAAATAATATATTTCAACATTGTCATTTAAATAAGGTGATATAATTTCTTATTGCTTCTTTGCGAAAAAAAAACTTTTGTTTGTTACATATTTAAAAAATAAATGTAATATGATAAAAAAAAATCTAGTGGATTAAAGTGACGTATCAAAAATGTCAATTTTTATTAAATATTTTACAGTATCATTGTATATAAATTAAACACTAAAAATAACAAGAAATATATGCATTCATAAAATAACATAAATATCTTTAAACAAAAATTAGATATGATTAGAATAATAAATTTGAGTATTTTATTTCAATAAACGAAAAAATTAAAAATTATAGAGCATAATAGAATATTTAGTTCATTTTCTCTTAAAAACTTAGATATGATTAAAAATTTAGATAGTGTAACACCCCTCCTACTATTCTAGAAATTTATTTATTTGTGACTATTGATACAAAGTGTTAGTATAGAAGGAAAAACTAATACTTCCTCCCACACACACCACTCGACACACACATAACACTAAATCCGATTATTTTTCTCTTTTCCCTCACACAAAAGCAAACTCTCATCATCTTTCCACCTTCATCTTTCCTCTCATCATCTCATCAAAAGCAAACTCTCCACATTAATTCAATATCTTTCCCTCTCATTTTCTCTCCAACTCAGAAAAAGGGTCACATGCAAGAATAGATTCACTCCTTCTTTCAATCATCCTTTCAACAAATAGATTTTCAGACTAACTTTCTCAAAACTAGAGCAGAAAAAGGAGTATTAGTTAGAATTAGAGAAATATCTTCCATTAAATCCAAACTTAGGAAGAAATTCTCTCTCATTAAAACAAGGTGAGTTCCTTTCTCTTCAATTTTTATTTTTTCATGTAAGAGTGTTAGGTGATTTCGGTTAGAGAAAATGATTCACTACCGTAAAAGAATGAATTATGTATTATGTGTTGAATGAATGACTTGTTATATTGTTCCTTGTTTGAGTTAAATATGTTTGAATTGATGAATGTATGTGTGTTTGATTATATGATGTTTGATGATTTTGAGTTGCTTTGATTGTTGATGTTTAGCCTTAGGACCAACATGGTTGCCTCATACTTGAATTCGCTAAGCGAATTTGACAGATTTTGGAAAAATTAGCCCTGGTATTGGATTTGTGAGAGAATTTCAAATTCGTTAAGCAAATTTGGCAGATTTTGAAATGTTTTTTGTATTTTTTTTATGTGTTTAGTTTGTAGTATTCTTTTTTATTGATTTGAATTGTATTGTTAATGGTTGATTGATTAATAAACTTTATGTTGTGATACGCATTGATTTAATTGAAAATGATACTATATTTTTCTTATGTTCAAATTTCATTTTTGAATTATATGTTTTAAATTTAATGACTAAAAGTTATACGGTGAGATATGATAGGTTTCATTAACGAAACATTTGTAAAGGAAGAGTAATTGGGACACCTGTTGCGATCATGTCCAAGACCTACCTTACAAAATGATGAGAATTATCTTGCTGACATCAGTGAGATAATTGGGATAGACAGTCCATATTATATGGAAAAATTCATTAAATTGAAAGGTTTTCAAACATTAATTTATATCAAAGGTTTTATGGCATAGAACTTTGTATTTTTTCTACTGTTGATGTTTTAAAATTATATTTTCTAACTAGCCCTCCCGTTTTTATGGAACTCACTGAGATTATTATTTCACCCTCTACTTTCATGTATTATAGCAAATAAGAAGGCTTGAACATTGGAATCAAAGCGACCATATGTTGTAGATGTTTAGTTGTTAATGTGTTTTGTTGAAAAGACTTGTATATTGAAATTTAATTATATTGTCTAAGTTTTAGATCTGACTTGTAGCATTTTCTTTTTAGAATCTTATGACTTCTCTTGTGAAGTTAGACTGTAATGATATTAATTTGTGAGATTTTACATTATATTCTAGATAAATAATATGAGATGTTATAGATAGGATTAAAAGAATAAATTTAAGTATTTCATTTCAATAAACGAAAAAATTAATAAAGTCAAAAAATTAGATATGATTAAATTAAAAAACAAATTTGAGTATTTCATTTCAATAAATGAAAAAGCTAAATAAATATACGAGAAAGGTGAAGGTATTTGTAAGTGCAAATCAATTTTACATTGACAGTTAATAAGAACAGTTGATTTTATTATACTACTACATAATCATAAGTGTCATCATAATAGCTGTATAATCAATGATTTGTATTGTCTGTCAGGGTCCATTAAATTCTAAATATAAAGAGAATAAGAAAACAATATTTGTAGTTTATAATTAAAAAAAAAATATGAAGAGAATAAACAATATAAAAAGAATAAATTTGAGTATTTCATTTCAATAAACGAAAAATTAAAAATACAAATAACATATTTGTAGTTTATTTTTTCTTTTTATCATCATTTCTTTTGTTTTCTCTTACATCAAACTACTAAATAATTTATTTTCTATTCTTTTTCTCTTATTTTTAATTTCTTTTCTTTCGTTAGCAAAATAAAATAAAAAGAAGACAAGGACTAAGTTGTCCTAGTTTAATTTTATTAGGGACTACAAGTTATCTTTATTTTTTCCAAAGATTAAATTAGGTGTCACAAGTTTTTTCAAGGACTAAAATGAGTCTTCATTCACAGCCGATAAAGTCACAATTTTTTTCAAGGACTAAAATGAGTTTTCATTCAGATAAAAAATTTCTATTGCAACAACAAAATTCCAAAAGGTAAGGGAAAATAAAGAAAACCCTAAGTTGATCCTGAAACTCTAACTAAGAAAGAATAGGTACTAAGGAGTCACGGGTTGCATCAAGTCTCACTACTTCTGATCGTTAATCCAAATCATCGTTCTACCACATCTTCGACGTTGTTGCAATTCGCACGCAACTCAACACTCTAAGAATCTGGGGCATAAATCCGGTCCACAATAATAGTAAATTGTCACGATCTAAATACAATATATATACAAAATACAAAGCACAAAAGCAACACATGGCATGATATCAAATGATTAAAAAAGCATGCATATAAATATATCATCATATAACAAACATGACTCGTGTGACAAAGCACCCTAATTCAATGCTGATATGTCAGTGCACATGATTCCAGAGGTACAATTTACCGAGGTACAATCTCTCATGAACTAAAATGATTTACTATGGTGCAGTCTGTCACGAACTAGCACGACTCAATAATCCTTGTATGGATAAGGTGGAATATCAACACCTAGAACCACCCCGTGGACCATCAACACATGGAACCACTTACTATGAAATGCATGAGCATACTCTAACTCTTCCACATCAATTATTATGTAAATGTAGTTAATAAAAGACTTTACTTTTAATACTCATTAAACACTAATAATTCATCAACATTTTTTCACAAAGCATACTCATGATAGTTTATCATCAATAAGATTCATAACACATAGTAAATACATATGTTATTAGTTATGAATACATAATCACATCAAATACATAAACAATCATGTGTACATTTATTCATCACTAGCACAAAAAATATGTATACAAGACATACTCCGCATTCAAGCATATATAATATCATTAGAAAGTGGCCTTACCTCGATGGAGGTTTGTTACACAAGAAACTTACGCTACGCGAACATAACCTATCTGACGATTCCAACGACACCTCTCAATTTCCTTGTACCTTAAACCAATCAATCGACTTAATCAATACAAGTTTCTAAAATAACCCCGAAATGAACCCTAGGTTTGATCACTATCTAAATCAATTAGGGTTTGGCTTTGTTTTAGGTTTTCTTACCTAATTAGGTTTCCTAACTTCAAAAAGACTTTGGTTTAAGTACTTGGACAAAAGCGATTTCAAATCCTTTTCAGAACACTTGCCATGCTTTGAAAATTTCCTATATTTTTTTCAAAATTATTGAAGTTCAACTCAAATATTTGGCTTTAACAACTTAGGACAAAATATTTTTTTAACATAAAACTCTTACATAAAAGCTTCTCACAAATGTTTTTCTCATAGAACACAAAACTTTAAATTCTCATCATTTGGCATAAAGGGACTAATTTCAAATTATCACACACATAAATATTTCAAACTTTGAACATTTTAAAATTCTTCAAGATTAGGGCTTTCCCAAAATTCCCATCCTGATCACCTTTGAAAATTTACTTTGACATAACCTAAACTAATTAGAATTTTATCCTTTTGAAATCACAAGTTATTTAAACATTTTAGTTTTTACCACTTTCTAAAACCTTTATAGGGTTTTCAAGTTCCTTTTAGCAAACTAATCATCTGATCATGGACAAGTTCTATTTTCACCAAAACTCCAATTTTTCGAGTTTTCCCATCATGATCAAGGGACCAATTTGTAACACACTTGGGCTAGTTCAATTTTTCTCATTTCTAACTTAGGCATAATCACACATTCACCTTTGATTTCAATAATCAAAAAACAATTTGTGATTTTCTAAACTTAACCATTTTCCCCCAAATTCAACATCTTTGACCCAAAGAACGGTTTTTCCTAAAACTCAAAATTTTCCAAAATCAACTTCACGCACAAGAAAGAACACAAAAGGGACCAAATTTCAAACTTATTCCAACAAATTTGCCATGACTTTTTTTGTTTCTATCTCTTTTCCTTAAAAATCTCAACATAACAAAAATAAATTTATTAGAGTTCTGCCCGCCGCTAACTTGGTGTCAATATTTCAAATTCTTTTTCGAGAGTCAAGAAGCTAATTATCTAACCATAGAATTCAAATATTTAATATCACAATTCAAGGACATAATCAAATTTTTTCTTTTTTTTTGAAATCCTTCACTTACTAACACCAAACAATTAATTTTGTTTTAGTCTTAAAAATTCAATACTTGATCCCAACACTTTAGTAAATCAAAAATATCATTTTAGTCCAATATTTCAAATAAAGATAATCTACAAACTATTTTTTTTTTCATGATTAGAAAAAAAAATTGATAAAATTTCTCATTCTGGTTCAAACTGATTTATTTGAAATAAACTTATTACATAACTCAAACACATTCAAGTTCAATTTTTTTCACATAATCTACACATGCATAGAATTTGACCATATCAAACTATTTGGGGGTTCGATTTAAATTTTTATAATTCAAGTTACTAACACCTCTAATTTCATCTTTAACAAATCACTTCAGTAAAAATCAAACTTTCATTTTACTCTCACAACTTAGGGTTTTTTATTTTTCAAAGGAAAAGAGTTGAAAATGTTTCCTCTAAATTCCTAAACACTAATAACAACCATAGTAGTGGTAAACAAGCAAGATTGAAGCTCAAAACATTAAAAAAAATATTTTCCTCATATATATACATGGTTACAGGTTTTAGAGAAAAGAAAGGACAAATGGCTACCTCAATTAGTGATACTTAGCTCTTTCCAATCCTCTCAAGTAGTGGAACAATTTTGCAGTCGTAGGTTTTGTGATTAAAGACCTCTAAGTTGTTGAAAAATGAAGGAGTTTAAGATTTTGAGAGAAAGTGAAGGAGGAAAAAGAAGATGCATTATTGTATGAAAAAAAAAGTGCTAGTGATAAGACGATGATGATGAGTGTGAGTCATCTAGTTAAGGCGAGGAAATTAATTAATTAATTTTAATTCTCCCACTAACATATGATGAGTCTTCATCAACTCTTGTTTTTTTAGCACTTTGTTAACAACTTTTGTTTAAGTTCAGTCTTTGTAGTTAGTTTTATACTTATTTGAATAAGAAAGGAAATTCGAATTGTCTTGGATTACTTTTGAATGTTTTAGTATTAACTCTTTCTAACCAAACAAATTCTTGAATTTTTCTACTTTTGTTATGAAGTTACAAGTCATTTAAATTAAGGAATAGACACTCGAGAATTTACAAAAGGTTAGTGTTGGCACAAGGTGATCTCAGATTGCACAAAAAATTGCCTTTTGATTGATGCTGGAGTGCAACAGGAAGGGTCAGGGCGTATTGCACCAGTCACTATGCTGCAGTGCACATCCTGACACAATTCACTATCTTTGGGTGTAACAGGGGAGCAACGTATTGCATTGCGCAACCTATTGCACCATAATAAATTTTTTGGAAGCGCATTGCCCATACCCAGCACCATGCGTTGGTGCCCGTTCTTAGGTTATTATTTAAGTCAAAAAGCATAATTTGTTAGGGGTCATATTTTTGGATGCAAAGAAGGAGACTGCTGCATCTATGAAGAGACCTAGTTGAACCATTATGTACAATTTCCTTTTCTCTATGTATCTTTTCTCAAAAAATATGAGTAGCTAATTTACAAACTTCTTGCATCCATGTAATTATTGATCTACTATTTTAACAATTAAATTTATTTGATTATGTCAAATTAACCAATTAGACTAAGACCAATTTGTTGGCTCAAAATCCCTTTTTTATAACAATGAACCCTAATTCCTTATTTGACCAGGCTTGTTACTCAAAGCATATATAGACGTTAATTTATCAGACACATGTTAATACTTTATATTCCTATAACGATATTAAACCATGAACATAAATTTTTTTTTTCAAGTTATTATAGCCTATTTTCTAAAAACAAAATTATACATAGATTCAATTCTATTGTGACCAATCAAAGAAAAGCAGTAAGAACAAAATTATATGAATAATGAAATATGTTGCTATAACATAAATAGCATACAAAAATGAGAATTACATGGATTCAAGAAGTTTCATCTAATCCCTAATCAATGAGTAAATTAGCTATCCATATTCTTGGATAAAAGATACATTAAGAAAATGAAATTACACATAATGGTTCTACTAGGTTTCCTATCAGATGTAGCAGCCTCCTTCTTTGCATCCAAAAATCCGACCACTAACAAAATTCTACTTTTTGACTTAAATAATAACATGCGAACGCGCACCGATGCAATACATTTCAACAAAATTTATTGTGGCGCAGCAAGCTGCGCAATGCGCTATGATGCTCCCCTACTACGCCGAGAGACATTGAGTTATTGCATGATGCGCACTACATCATAGTGACTGGCACAATGCGCCTTTGACCCTTCCTCTTGCAGTTTAGCGTCAATCAAAAGGCGATTTCGTGCATATGGGATCACCTTGTGCTACCACTAACGCTCTGTAACTTCCTGAGCGTGTATACCTTAATGTAAATAACCTGTAACATCACAACAAAAGGAGAAAATTTCGAGAATTTGTCTGGTTAGAGAGAGTTAGTACCAAAACATTAAAAAAATAATCCATGACAATTCAAATTCCATTTCTCATTCAAATATATGTAAAACTTACTAGAAAGACTGAACTCAAAACAAAAGTTGTTAACAAAGGGCTAAAAAAACAACTGTTGATGAAGACTTTGTTAGTGCAAAAGTGGTTTTAGCTACAACCCTCTAGTTGAGGTTTTGATGATAACAAAATAAATAAATAAATAAAGAACTATTATCCCCTAACTGTATTTGCTAAGTGTGCAAATTAAGTTGGAAGACAAAGATTTTTATTAATGACTATCCATTTTAAAATAGCATATATTACAAGTAAATTAGAGATCTACTAATGGAGCAAGTTGTAATATAGCAAAAGAAGTATTGCAAAAACAAGCACAACAAAGTATGCATTCCGATATTAGATATATCCTCTGATGATTGGACGAAGACAAAAGAAACTAAGACTTCTACTCTACAGTTTAAGTCTGGTGACGCACGCCTTTTTTGTTGCAAGCTTCGGTTGACTCTGAAAAAGCAACCAAGCTTCATATGACTCTGGTGATGAGAGCGACAATGTGCCTCAGTTTCCTCTGGAAACACAAGCAATGCCTTGGTTCAGTCACCTCCGATGAAACCAGATATGTTTTATTCTAGTTGCCTCTGATGAAAGCATATATATTCTATTCCAATTACCCTTGATGAATGCAAATATACCTTGGATCATCTGCTTCTGATGAATTCAACAAGTGTTTGTTCGTCTACCTCTAATGAATTCAACAAGCGTCTGTTCATCTGCCTCTGATGAATTCAACATGAGTTTGTTCGTCTACCTCTAATGAATTCAACAAGAGCCTAATTGTCTACTTCTGATAAGCATGACAAGCAAGTGATTGACTCTGCCTCTAATAATCACATCAAGTGTCTCATCGTCTAACTGTGAGTTACTAAGGATCCAAAGAAGTCAACAATCTGAAAAAGCTTTAAAGAAGTCAACGCTCTAGAGAAGACAAAGCATTTACGCATTCTCTGATGACCATCTTGAATCTGCTATGTGTCTGAAAGTCTTTCAAATATGATCTAATCATAGTATCCTCAGTTTCGCTGTCCTTCACACACTTGTACTAATATAGTACTTGATCTGTAACATCCTCTCAAAGAGAATTAGAATCCTAAAAACAAACTATTAGTCAAATCAGAAACAAACTAGAACTCATGTAAATCAGTCGGATAGTGGTAACAACCCTCTCATCCTTAAGAGGTACCTAGAAAGGTACAATAAATTTCATGAACCTCAATGACAGGATGCCAGAAAATGTTGAAGATGGTCCTGAGGACAGCAACATTGGATTAAGTCTTTGACTGTATTGGATTAAGTCAAAGCCTGAAGAGGTAGAGTAAAGAATACTTGTATGCTATTTATGGATTAAGTCTTCGACTGTATTGAGGCAAAATATCTCCATAAGGGGAGAATTAGATGTAGCAACAGTTTGTTGTGAACTAGTATAAAAATATTTGTGTCTCCTTTATCATCTTCTATTTCTATCATCTCAATTCTTTATGATTCAACCTTACTCTGTCTAAACCTGTTTTATAAAAGTAAGTTAAATGTTTTACAAAGAATAGTTTTTGAAAAGAATTTGATATAGCTTTTAGAAACAACAAACACAATTCAAACCCCTCTTTTCTTGTGTTTTCCAGCACCTTCAATTGGTAGTAGAGCTCGGTCTCTTGATTGAGCACTTTACCGTGTAAGAGCAAAGATCCATCTATGCTGGAATTACTAGAAAAATGGTTTGAAATAGTTTATGCTTTTAAATATTTTCTTATATTTATTTATCTCTTTCAAAACCTAGTTTAACAAAGTCTGCTCGCAAGGACTATAATTGTTATCTAAAAAATAGATAAAGCGCTCTTGCAGAACATCTATTTTCTCAAATGTCAATCGCTTCCCCTTTCCAAAGTTTTTTTTGGGTATTTATATTTATTTTAGGAAAAGGGTTTTCCTGTTAAAGTTCCCTTGATGCAAATCACTCTTCACTGACATTTTGAGTAGTAAACCAAAATCTTTGTATTGAGACAAGTGAATACTCAAAGAGAAGAATTGACATGAATAAGTATTTTTACTGTGTCTCAATGACACAAGTGAATACTCAATGAGAGATACTTTCTTAGATTAAAACTATTTAAGGAAATACTTCTTCGTGTGATCAGCTCTCTTTTGAATAGCAGTTTCAAATTTCTTGTGTATTTCCTCTTTTAAGATCTGTCTTTATATGTTCTAAAATTTATCCCTTCCATTATGTCTTCTGGTTGCATTTTAAAACTCTTCAATGACAAACTGGACAAAACTCGTATGCTTATGTAATGCATAGTGAGTAATTAAGTGAGAAGATTCTACTTACTAATACTGAAATTTATCCTTTAATAGGAAGAAGTATTAGTTGATACAACATAATTGTTAGTGCAAAATAATGGAAGCATCATAATGCATTTCAACAATGATCTAACCAGTTAGGGATAAGCTTTCTAAAACTACTATGATTTGGATGCGTGTTCAAATGTGCAGGTAACCCTTTAGAAGAAATGACGACTAATGATTATGGAAGACCACCATCTGATCTCGCCACTAGAGAAGTTTTTACAACAAATGAGTTTAATTACCTCACCATCCAGTCAAACTCGTGGTCATGTCAAAACCTAAAATCAGCCACTTTGGCAATCCTCTAGGTGCAAGGTTTGAAGCCTTTCCTCTGTATGCTCAAGGACAAGGCTTTCACTTCTGGTATATTGTGTGCTTGACTCATCATTGTAGACTCATGTATACAAAATCAAATCACTAGAACAAATGAATGCATCCGCTAATTCAGAAGGAAAATCATAAACCAAGATAAGGAAAAGTCGCTCAATTATCTTAATGTGGGTCACCAAGATAATTGAGACCTAATTGGTAAAGGTGGTCTGGCCAAACCCCAATCAGCGTCCTGATTGTTCTCCTTTACCTGTTATTCCATGCCTAGAACAACCTGAATGTCCTACCGGGAATAAGGTCATGCATGATCCGATTAAAAAGCATGCAATGCACTTGAGATATTATGTAAGTAATGCCTTGTAGTGTTATGTATGCAACGAATCATTCATCCATAACACTTATAAATAACTTAGCAATATATTGAAAATCAAGTGGGAATTAAATCATTAGTCTCTGATCAAGAGCTAGAACCAGAGGCAGACTTAGCCAGAGGCAGAACTCGTGACTAGAGGCAGCACATACACTACAATAAAAACAAGGATTTGTGGGGGCCAAATGCCCTCACAAAGGGAGAAAAACAGCCACAATAGGAAAATTTGTGCCTGCCTTTGGCAGCCACAAATAAGCCAGTCACAAAGGTTTATGGCGGCCAAAACGGCCACAAAATTCAGTTTTTTTGGTTACCATTTGTGAGGGCTTAAGCCCTCACAAAATTGTGACGAAAAAGTCACCCACAAATTTTTGAAGGCTTAGGCCGCCACAAAAGACTAAGAATTTAAAACAATAAGCGTTCGTGAGGGTCAAGGCCGCCACAAAAGCTGTCATTTGTGAGGGCTTAAGTTGCCACAAAAGATGATATGACATAAAATAATCAGTTTGTGAGGGCTTTGGCCGCCACAAACTGTCTCATTTGTGTGGGCTTAGGCTGCCACAAATGTGTGACTTTATTAAAAAAAAAAATTTATAAAATTCGAAACTAATATTAAAAAATGATATTATATATAAAAAATTAATATTAATATAATTTATAAATTTAAAATAAATATTATATATTAATAAATTATATATATCAAACAAAATAAAACATTCCAAAATTAATAAATTATGTCATACAAACCAAAAATTAAACATACCATAGTTAAATAATAATGTATAATAAATTCATACAAACCAAAAATAAAAATAGCAAATATTATTCAAATACATCAATCATCATAGTAATTCTTCTGATCATTAGCTCCACTCCCTCCATCATTATTTGATGGAATATTATCCGACGACAAAAGTCGCTCAAAAGTATTATTAATTGGTGTTGGAGACAACATGGTTTGAAATTGCAATTCATCTTCAAGTACACCACCACTAGTCGATAGAGCCATAGCTGGTTGAGGTTGATTTAAATCTGGTCTGATCTGCTTGAGGTTGAGGAAGCTGCTGTGAAAATGACGAAACATACTGATAATTATTAAAATATTGTTGTTGCTGAAACATTGAGCATTTACAAATAATATAATAAATTGTAATAGAGACTATATATATATATATAAATTCAAATAAATTTTTAAATGATATTTAATGAACTTTTTCATAAAATAAGTCCTTATAAACAAAAATAGAGACCGTAAAAGTATATAAAACGAACTCAACTACAACTCTTTGTAATAACTAACAACAAATATTAATATCATTAATTTTAATAATGTTTTTATTATGTTTCAAATTTTTATTTATCATATATTATGTAAGCAACATAATTTCTAATTTTTTTTGGGCAAATATACCAACATTTCTAATGATAAACTTTTTATGTATTTTAAAAATAATATAAAAATATTTTATATTATGATATTACATATTTTATGATTATATCATTATTATAAATCTTGTTTTTCATAAGTATTATTTTGTTGCTAAAAAAATTATAATTTCTTAATAAAATTATATTTTACTAACATAATAAATCATAATACTAATAATAACTATAATAAAAAAATAGCACTTCATCAACAATTAAAAACAACTAAATTTTAATTTGAGTACAAATTTTACAAATTAAATATTTTACTAGTAATTTGTTTAACAAATCTTACTAATATTAAAGTTTAAAAATAATATTATACTCAATTTTAAAAATAATATATTAATCTACATTCTAAAATGAAATATTAAGTCTAAAAATATTTTAAAACCATATAACAATAATAATTATATAATTACTAATCTATATTTAAAATGTATTACATACTTGATGCCGAGTAGTGTCTGACTTGAAGCTTACAAACATGTAAAAACTGTTCGCAATAACCACAATAGCACCAGTGTCAAAATAAAATTTAAATAATATTCATTAAAAAAATAACTTCAAATCAAAAATAACATTAAAAAATAAAATATAAAATAAAAACTTACTGAAATTTAACAACTAAAAGAGAAATGTTGGAGAAAAAAAATTTGTAGAGAGAAGGTGGAGAAAAAATTTAGAGAGAAGGTAGAAATGAAAAATGAGAGGAAGAGTTATATTTATAGGAGAACAATGACACTTTGTGGCGGCCAAAGCAGCCACAAAATTGGACCTTTGTGGCAGCCAAAGCGGCCAAAAATACCAACGGTGATGTGGGATTTTGTGGTGGCCTTTGCAGGCAGAAAAATTGACTTTGTGGCGGCCAAAGCAGCCATAAATGCCAACTGTACACTACGCCTTTTGTGGCAGCTTTTGCAGTCACAAACGAGTGACATTGTGGCAGCATTTGCAGTCATAAATGAGTAACTTTGTGACGGCTTTTGCCCTCATAAATGTGTGATTTTGTGGCGGCCTAAGCCCTCACAAAGGCCCAACGGTGTAATTTTGTGAGGGCTTTTGCCCTCACAAAATTCTGCTGAAATTCAAATCCATTGTGAGGGCTTTTTCCGCCATAAATAACAACAAATTTAAATTTTAGTATTGGTGAGAGCTTTTTCGGTGAGTAATTTGTGAGAGTTTTTTTTCAGCCACAAATTTTTTTATAAGTTGGTCACAAAATGAGTGTTTTCTTGTAGTGATAGTGGAGTAATAGATCCGAGGGAGCATGACCAGAGTTAGAGGATACGTGACCAGAAGCAGAGTCAGAGGATACATGACCAGAGGCAAAGTTAATTTACTAGAGGCAAAATACATGAAACCATAAAAATAGCTAACAATGGCAAAAACAGAAGGAGAAACCAGAGCCAAAAATACTAAGAGTTGAGAAATAGCATCAAAGTCAACATTCCCAGAAACGTAAGTTAATCATTAAAGGTAGAATGCCTAAAATCATGAGTTAGGAATCAGAGGCAGCAAAATAGAAAATAATTATCAGAGGTAAAAATACTTACGTTTTTGAAACAACAATCAAAGGCAAAACCCTAAAGTTACAGAATAACACCTAGAGGCAAAACTACAGAGGCAATGGTGAAAGAGCATCCAAGGCACGCACCATTTGCCTTCAGTAATAGGGTACACACAGTAAACTAAAATCCATTACTCAAAATCCTGAGAGATCCTAAATTTCCAACACAAAAATCATGAAATGATCAAACAAAGAACATGCATGACATTTTAAAATCATTTGGGTGCAGTTTCAAATCACATATATTCAAAAAATTCCATTTCCTCACGTTCTAAGTTCCTCTAAACCATAATGCCCCCAAAACAGTTTCTGACAAGAAGTAAAGAATTTCAGTGAATGAATTCCGAAAACCCTCATGCTAAATAAAGTTAATGTAACATAATCCCAACTTTATGAGATAGTTCCCCTTGGTTTTTATGTTAATTAGAGTGGTTGTCTACTTCTCAGTTTTTCTTCCTCTTCAGCTTATGTTTTCCCTTGTTGCTACTTTTTCCTCCCCCGAACACGATTTGACGGCTTATTGTGGCTGAGGAGAGAATCCTCGCACGCAAGAAGTTAGAATTGGTATGATGGGATTAATGGAGTTAGTGTTTTTGGAAAATTTGAAAAATAATAAGAATTGAAGAATTTGGGAAAGATGATGAACAGTGTACTAGTGAGTTCTTCAGATTGGCTACGGGTAGAAGAGAAACAATGAGAGAATGGTTTGTGTTTTCTTGGGAATGAGAAAAAAGTGAGGGAAATGGAAGAAATTCTCCATTTTGACCCTTGGACATTACTTATTTTACTTCTCCTATCCCTTCCTATTCTAATTAAATTTCTTATTCCTAAATTAATCATGTTAATGTATAAAAATCCTTATTTTTCTAAGTTTTAATTAAATGGGTTATTACACATATTATTGAAAAATGAAATTTGAACATAAGAAAAGTATAGTATCATTTTCAATTATATCAATAATATCGCAACATAAAGTTTATTAATCAATCAACCATTAACAATACAATTCACATAAATAAAAAATAATAATAAACTAAACACATAAAAAAATATAAGGAACCTTTCAAAATTTGTCAAATATGCTTAGCGAATTTGACATTCGTTTAGTGAATCCAGTACAGGGGCTAATTTTTCCAAAATCTATCAAATTTTCTTAGCAAATTCAAGTTTGAAGCAACCATGTTCGTCCCAAGGCTAAATTCGCTAAGCGAAATTATTTTTGCTTAACGATTTTCTACGAATTTAGGGATTTCCTTTCTTTTGTTACACTCCAACACTCAAACATCCATCAACAACCAACACAATCATTAAACATCAGATAATCAAACACACATACATTCATCAGTTCAAATATATTTGGCTCAAACAAGGAATAACATAACAAGTCATTCATTCATCACATAATACATAATTCATTCTTTTATGATGCATGCAAAAAGATTTTCTCACGCTTACAAATTCTCTAAAAATCCCATTTTATAGTAGTCAATCATTTATTCTAACCCAAATCACCCAACAATCTCACATGCAAAAATAAAAATTGAAGGGAAAGGAACTCACCCTATTTTAATGGGAGAATATCGTCTTAATGGAAGATATTTTTCTAACTCTAACTCCTACTCATTTCTCTCCTCTAGCTTTGAGAAAATTAGTATGACAATCTATTTGTTGAGAGGATGATGGAAAGGAGGAGTGAATCTATTCTTGCATGTGACCCTTTTCTTGAGTAATAGAGAAGATGAGAGGGAGAGCAATTGAATGAATGTCGGGGTTTGCTTTTGATGAGATGATGAGAGGAAAAATGAAGGTAGCACTACGCCAAAAATGACATTTTATAGCGCACCTTTTATAGCGCTTATTAAATACAAGCGCTGTTGTATAATATTTTAAAATTAACGGATGATACAACAACGCTTTTTTGACAAGCGTTGTGGCAAAAGCGCTGTTGTAGGGTCATATAGGGTCACATAGCGCTTGCACATAATGTTTACAACGATTTTACAGCGCTTTTGATAAAAGCGCTGTAAATTGAAGCGCTCTCACATAATGTTTACAACGCTTTGTATACAAGCGTTGTAAAATATAGCGCTCCCACCTTATGTTACATAGCTTTTAAAGCGCTTTTTGTAAAAGCGCTGTAAATTACAAGCGCTTTCACATAATTAAAGGACCTATTAGAGCACTTTTTATACAAGCGCTGTAAAATAAAAGCGCCTTCACATAATTAAAGGACCTATTAGAGCGCTTTTTATACAAGCGCTGTAAAATCATCCACTTTAAATAAAAATCATTCACTTTAAATAAATAAAAACAAATTTAAAACAAATTTAATACGTTGTCCTAACCCTACGAACCCTCATCTCCTCTACTCTACGAACCCTCTTCTCCTCTATTGTGCGCCCATCTACTGCTCCTCCTTTAAAACAAATTGGATACGTTGTCTCAGGTACTGTATTTATTAATTTGTTGTTGTCACTAAAACTGATAAATTGTTATATAATAAATCATATAAAATGTATTCTTTTTTGAAATTTGTTGATCTGTTCTGTTTTGAAATCAGACTTGGACCTTGGTTTCCATTTTCCAATATTAGATATGTGTACTATAGATTGGTATAATGTTATCAGTAGCTTATTATTTGTGTAACACTGCATTTATATAGGTCATATAAAATGGACCTGAAATGGATGTCTGCCAATCGAATGTCAAAAGAGTATGAAAATGGAGTGAAGGAGTTTGTGGAGTTTGCAGTGAAGAATGCAAAAGATCTAAATCGAATCATTTGTCCTTGTTTAAATTCTTGTTTTGGAAAACGCGTTAGAGTAGATGAATTGGAAGGACATTTAGTATGGCATAGAATTAATCCAAGCTATACATGTTGGATAAGGCATGGTGAGAAAAAAAAAGGGAACATTAATTTTGAGAATGGTTCGACATATGCTTCAACTGATTTCGACACAGATACATATGAGTGGGACCGAGTTGAGGAGATTGCGAAAGCAGTTGAAGAAGATCTTCGGGATTGTCCTAAAATGTTTGAGAGTTTGTTGAGTGATGCAGAGAAACCATTATATAATGGTTGTACTAAATTCACAAGACTGTCGGCGATATTAAAGTTGTACAACTTAAAAACGAGTAATGGATGGTCTTATAAAAGCTTCACAGAATTATTAACACTCTTAAAAGATATGTTGCCAGATGATAATGAACTTCCAAGTCGAACTGTAACAGCCCGATTTTTTTTTTTAAAACAAATTTAAATTCATAATAGAGAGGGAAATACGTTTGCATAAAATATTTAAGTCGTATCACAACGACAAAAGTCAACAATAATTACAAACAGCGGAAACTGTTTTCAAATGAAAATCCAAAATATTTAAAACAGAAAAATACACCGGGGCTATGAGACATATCCAACGTAGTTCATACCCCTGGGGTATTCTCGGCAGACACCTGTACAAAAGCACTGCCCCAAGAATTTTAACTTCCCCACGTCACATCAAAAAGTGGTACAAGGACCCATCAAAATAAAAGTCAAGCTGACATTATATGGTATAGGTACAGTCTTCCAGAATGAAATAAATACAACCACAACAGATAGACATCTAGCCCCTATACGGCCTTCTAATCTGATCATGCTACAAAAAAAACTATAACTCAAGTTATCTCCACGCGCCCCGCAGAGTACTAACTGGTAGGACCATCCTGATTCCCATCTTAGGGCAAAGCCCAGATTTCCACAATAATTGTAAAGGTCACCAACCGAAATTAACAAACATCACATAGCATTTAAATTTTAAATGCACAAAATGACCTTTCAACTTAGCATACATCTAGAAAGGGTTTTCATATGCCACACATGCATGATCAAAGTTGAAAAATGAAGTTTTTAACAAACTGCACTATCGTATTCGAATATAGCATGCTTGTATTCGAATACAGTGCCATTTCACAAGTCAGTAGCAAAATTGAATATGATGGAATACAATTGCTAAAATTTGCAGATTTCAATTTCGAAAACGTTTCGCAATCATTCAACACTTACCACACAAAATCAATCAATCACACTCATCAATTACGGCACAATTACAAACAACAATCGAGTATGTATATACAACCATCACAGTATATCAAACATGACTCGCGTGCCAAACACCCTAATGCAATGCGTATATGCCAATGCACATGATTCCGGAATTCCAAACCAAAACCCTCCTCGAAGGCATAAATCATAATTGTACAACCTCTCACAAACCAGTACTAATTATCAAGGTGCAATCTCTCACGGATCAGCACAATTTACTATCGTACAGCCTCTCACAGACCAGCACAATTTTCTATGCCTGCAATCGCTCACAGATCAACACGACTTACAAGAGTGCAATCTCTCATAGATCAGCACGACGCAAAAATCCACACAAGGATAAGATGAACCAACTATTCACATGGCATCATCTCGTGACCCATCACGGTTACCACTATCACTATGGCCCATCGCAGTCACCATGTACTATGAAATGCATGAGCATACTCTGACTCTTTTCACCACAACCATTAATTAAATGCAACTATTAAAAGATTCCCCTTTTTTAATACTCATTTAACACTAATGATTTTTCAATATTTTCACAGAGCATACTCAAACATATATTCATCCATAAAATTCATAACGCATACGCCATCAATTATGGATACATCAATCGCACATTCACCACACATCCACATCTCAAACACAACAAACTCAATCAATTCAAATTCCAAAATTTCCCACCAAATTTAATCAATTCACAACTCCACATTTTCAAACATAAACCACCAAATTTAATCTCCAAAATTTTCAACCATAAATCACCATATTTAATCTCCAAAATTTTCAACCATAAATTACCAAATTCAAAACTCCACATTTTCAAACATAAACCACCAAATTTAATCTCCAAAATTTTCAACCATAAATCACCAATTTTAATCTCCAAAATTGTCAACCATAATCCACACATAAATCACATCTCAAAAATTCATAATATTAATTATGAACACATAAACCACACCAAACTTGAATCACCACAGCAACATTAATATATCAGAGTTCTCCCCACCGCTAACTCAGTGCCAACAGTCTCGATTCCTTTTCGAGACTCAAGGAGCTAACTACATAAACATAAATATTTATAACAATTTGTTCACAACTGAAATTTATCCAACCACAACAAAATTCCCAAAATTATATCTTTTTCACACACCAAACTTTTACAACAAAATAATCAACATTAATTCAATCTCAGCAAATCACACCCAATTCACATCAAACTACACCTCAACCACGTCAATTTTAAATTCCACTAGTTCACGCATAAACGAATTAAATTCATTTTCACCATTTTACACATCAAATACACCAAATTTCTTTTCCATAAAATCACATATAATGTCCTAAATGCAAACTAAAAGTTTGGAAGGAGCCCTTACCTCAACGGTAGCTCTAACAACTGATTACGGCTCCGCGATTAATTCCGGTAAAATATTTTTTTCGCATGTCACTTCAAAAACTAGTTCACTAGCACCGCAGGGTGGAGGTGAGCAACATTCCCTTCTGTCACTTCTCGAGATGAAGCTTAGATCTAGTAAATAAATAAGGATTTATGTTTGTGGGTTTTGTTTATTTTTTTGAAAACTTAAGAAATGAAGAAGAAGAAAGAAACTGAAGCTGAAGCGCGAGGCATGGCATTCCTTTCACGTGTTACTGCTTTTCTCTCACTTTGTTTCTTCTGTTTGCCTTCACACGTCACTATATATATATACTTATACTACAATCATATAATATATATATATATATATATATTATAATTAAACCAAACCAACAAATATCTAAATATTTATACACACATCGCTTCACTCACATCTCAAACTATTTTGATAAAAATATCTATTCTCATTGCAACTCAATTGACAGGTAAATTTTTTAGCAACTATAGATATTTTTAACAAAATAGTCCAGTAATAAATTTTCCGCAACTTAATTAAATTATTTCTCGCCAAATAATTTTAAACGGGTCTCATAAAATTATTTCTAGCATTTAACACACAAAATACCATTAAAATTAGCTAAAAAGCCTCAGAATTCAACACCAAAAATATACTAAAATTGCATAAATTAGAATTTAAAACTAAGGGTCTTACATTCTACCCCCCTAAAATTAGTTTCGTCCTCGAAACTACGCGTCAATAAACAAATCAGGGTGTTGTTCCCTCATCTTGCTCTCCAATTCCCAAGTCGTGTTCCCAGAAGTTGGGTTCCAAATCACTTTGACCAACAAAACATCCTTGTTCCTTAATCGCTTAATCTTCTCGTCATCAATTCTCACAGGTAGTACTTTGAATGACAAATTCTCCTTTAGTTGTATTGTGTCCGGTTCAATCACATGCGACGGATCTGTAAGGTATTTCCTTAATTGCAACACATGAATCACGTCGTGAATATTGGACAGTATCGGAGGCAAAGCAATCTGATAAGCTACCGGTCCAATTCGTGCAGAAATCTGATATGGTCCAATAAATTTAGGAGTCAATTTCTTTGATTTCAAGGCTCTACCAACTCCAGTCGTAGGCATGACTCTCAGAAACACATGGTCACCCTGCTCAAATTCTAGAAGTCTGTGACGCTTGTCCGCATAACTCTTCTGACGATCTTGTGAAATCTTCATTTTCTCCTTTATCTTCTTTACATTATCTATAGTCTGTTGCACCACCTCAGGTCCTACAATCATACTTTCACCTTCCTTATACCAACACAAAGGCGTTTGACACTTGCGCCCATATAAAGCCTCATATGGTGCCATTCCAATACTTGCATGAAAACTATTGTTGTAGGTAAACTCAACCAACGGTAGTACATCATCCCAACTTCCTCTATCATCTAGTACACAAGCTCTCAAAAGATCTTCCAAGGACTGATTTGTTCTCTCCGTCTGTCCGTCAGTTTGCGGATGGTAAGCTGAACTCAACCTTAGTTTCGTTCCCAACGCATCATGCAATGCTCCCCAAAAGTGTGACGTGAATTTCGGATCATGATCTGATACAATACTCGACGGTACTCCGTGTAATCTCACAATCTCAGCAATGTAGATCTCAGTTAGCTTATCTACCTTATATGTGGTCTTCACTGGTAAAAAGTGTGCGGATTTAGTCAATCGATCCACTATCACCCATATAGAATCATTCTTCCTCCT